>CM030893.1:19929438-20529438 GCA_018136845.1 Heterotis niloticus
CACACACACACACACACACACACACACACACACACACACACACACACACACACACACACACACACACACACACACACACACACACACACACACAGACAGAGGGAGGGAGAGACTCCTACAAATTCTGATCCTCTGTCCTTAACACTGAAAGGGCACTATTCAGTGATTCCTTGCAGTATCATGGTAGGGGCTAAACACTGAAGATATGAGATGTATAAAAAAAAAAAAAGATAAGGCTAAAGATGACACAAAAACACAATATACACACAACTACACAAAAGCAACATACATTTGCATATGTGCTGGCTAGGCTGTGCCAAAAGATTCCTGTTAAGAAACTCTATTATCAGTAAACTGGGAATGACCAGAGAAGAATTCCATATGTCTTGCCGTGCCCTCACATTGGCGCTTGAATGCTGCCCACTTCCCTTTTTCACTGACAGCAGTTTGCCCTCATGGGTCCTGGGCTGTGTGCAGTGACACACCCTAGGCCTGAGAACAAGAGTATACTGCTCCCAGGAGCCAACAATCCCTTGCTTCCAGAAAGTGGGTAGCACTCTAGGGACCTGTGTATGACACTTTGTCCACCAAGCTGGTTGGGGGGGGTTAGCTTGCTTGGCTTTATAATAATAAATATGCTGACATTTAACAAAAAAGCTTCCTTGAATACTTTGAAGTATGCTGAAAACCACCTCTGAAGGAATCTGCTGACTGCAGGGGAGCTGGTACAGTTGTTATGCGATTTCATGCCCTATGATGACAGCATACCGTGTACTGCTGTTCCAGGCAGTGCTCCAGACGTGCCGGCAACTGGAAATAGAGATTCACCCCGTCTTCCTTGTACCCGATACCAACTGCTTCATTGACCACCTGGCTGGAGTGCAGAACCTGCTTACCTGTGGCCTGTACATTCTTGTAGTGCCCCTTATTGGTAAGTGCAGTTTCCATTCTTCTCCATTTCTTTTCTTCCTCCTCTGCCATCTGTTAAGCTCCTCCTCCCACCATTTATCTATTCTTTCACATCATTCACCACTTACCAGCTTTTATTCACCTGCAACTTACCTCAGGCAGTCTCTTCAAAATTAATAGAGCAGTGCACTGGATTTTTTTTTTTCTTTTTTGCTCTGTGTCTGTGCTGTTTGTAATTGTCTGATGAAATAATCTTCCAAATGTCAATTTGTGCAAGCCCCTTTGGACTCCTTTTGGAACTTAACTGTCGTGTACTTTTATTGTTTCTTAGTCATCACAGAGCTGGATGGACTGGCACGGGGGCAGGAGCATCGTGGTGGTGGTGGAGGTAGCATAACTGGGGCACATGCCCGAGGGTTGCAGGAGCGGGCAAAGATCGCAATCAACTTCCTGGAGCGAGGATTTGAAGCTCGAGAGCCCTGTCTCAGGGCGATGACCAGCCGGGGTAGCCAGCTGGAGTCTATTGCTTTCCGCAGCGAGGACACTTCTGGACAGCAGGTGGGGCTCTGGCTGTGCTATGGCTGTGCTATGGCTGTGCTCTGGCTACACTCTGGCTGCGCTGTGACTGAGCTCTGGCACTCTGGCTAGGCTGTCCCTAGACTTGACCCAGGCTCTGGGCATGTTAGAAAAAATAATTTTTAATTGATCTCAAAGCTAGATGGCAAGAGTAAGACATTGTATTATACAACCAAGTACATGTATGAAGAAGATGTTTTAATACATTTAAATAATTTTAACTTTAGCTTCACACTGTGAAAGATTATTGAGCTCCATTGTGCGCTTTTCTGTAGGGTAACAACGATGACCTGATCCTGTCATGTTGTCTCCATTACTGCAAGGACAAGGCCAAGGACTTTATGCCCACAAAGCCAGGTGAGAGTACGCATATATGCACACATGCTTGCTCTGCATAATGTCTTAAATAAATGATCCCCTGTTGGGACCAATTTCAGAGTGCTGACTGAAATAGGTGGACACTTTTTAGGCTTTGTGTGGTTAGTGCTAAATAGAAAGATTGATCTTGTAGTGGTTTCTAGCCTTAATCTTAAAAAGTATGGTGGGAAGTCATGTGCCCCCCAGGGCCCCATAGCAGATAGTGCTACAGGCCGGGTGGAGGTGGTAAAACAGGATGGGCGGCCCTGAAAGCATAGGTACTGATACAAGAGAAACGCCAGTACAGGAACAGGAAGTGGCACCTTTGTAAAAGCACTATGGCGCTTGCTTCACTGCAAGTATTTGCTCTTACTGGGGGATCGTGTGCCTGTCTGTATTTGTATGTGTATTTTTAACTTACAAGTATCTGGCTGCATATTTGTATCTGTGTCTCTAGCACTGCGTTTGTTCATATTTACAGCTGACCTCCCCCTCCGTAATTGTTCCACTCCAGTTGTAGGCCATGTTATCACCTCCATCCATTTCCCAGTATTTTTACTCTCCTTCTCCTTACCCTCCACCCCTCACCCCCTTCTCTGCAGATGAGCCAGTACGTCTTCGCAGGGAGGTAGTTCTCCTGACAGATGACCGCAACTTGCGGGTCAAGGCCCTGACCCGGAATGTCCCAGTGAGGGATGTCCCTGCCTTCCTCAAGTGGGCGAAGGTGGGCTGAGCCTGATATCATCACAGCCACACGCGAGGGAGTCGTGTCAGGGAAGCAACAACAACAAAGCCAACTCAGAGGGGAAGAGAGGAAAAACGATTCTGACAGAGCTTGGAGAAGAGGAGTATGGCAGAATCATTTTTAACACAGAGAAAAGAACAGATTTTTGTTTTTTTCCTCTGAGCAGAAGGAATAGCCACACCTTGGTCCAGATCAGGGTGAGAGCATGTTTGGGGTTTTAGAAGAGAGGGACAAAGAGAGAGATCAGCATAAGAAGAGATGAGGAGGCGGTGGTGTGAGAGCGCTTGGAGAGCAGGAGACAAGATGCGTTCAGCGCAGCTCCCCACCCCACTCATTCAGACCAGCTGTTTTCCACACAGCCATCCTCTTCTGGTAGATGTGACCTGTGGGAGTGGGAATGGGCCGGGCTGGCCTGTGGGTTGAGTCAGGGCGACGCTGGTAAGGGTCTGGTTCTGGGAAACAGAATTCCCAATATTAGTCACAAGGGTGACTGAGAGAGAGATGGTGGGGCGTAAAAGGATACTAGAGCTAGCACTGCAGAACAGTGTAAGAGATGCTGTTTGGCAGCTTTCATTTGCTTTGTTCCTGGTGCACCTGTGCTGCTTGAGGGGTTGAAATTAACTCTTTTTGCTTAGCCATTTTATTTCAGTTCATTTTTATATGTATATACATTTTATTGCACCTCTTAGTTCTTGAATTGAGCAGAACAAATAGATGAATCTATCATTTTCTTTAATCCATTGTGTTGTTGAATGCTCAAGAATCCCACTTTTGACAGCAGTGATAAAACCACACTCATCATCACTTTTCCCAGTAACATAGATGAACATAAAGACCGTGGACAGGAATTGTCAGATCTGCTAGAGCTACAATACATTTGCCTATTGCCCCAAAGATTAGTCTGTATTCCAAAGTCGTCATAACAGAATTTCACTCCTGCATACTCACATCCTACCTCTGACTCTCACACATACACACACAGTGTCATGCACAGTCTTTTATTGTTGGATGTTCATAGAAATTTTTTGCGGGGTCCTGCCATGTTGTGTTCAAGTCGATGTTTCTGATGTGTTAGTCTGCTTTGTAAGCTATTTGGCAGCTTCCTCAACTCGTCTCCCATCTACCCCTCAGTTCCTAGGAGGAGGTTCGTGTCCGCCAGGGTGAGTGCCCCTCATTACTTCCCTGAAGTCTTCTTGGACTGCTTTAGTCACACTGAATAGAAATACTCACAGAACAGCTGTGCAGTCGCTTGTGGGTGGGTGTGTTTGTGGGTATGCGGGTTTGTGAGTGCAACAAAGTGTGAGAATTACATGTGTGAAAATGACAGGAGTGTGAATATGTGTGTGTATGAAAAAGAATTGAATGTTCCAGTGTTTGTGTGTGGCTTCTGCATATCCATTGTAGGGTATAGGCAGGAGAAGAGAGAAAACATGGTAGCTGTGCCTACCCCCATGTCCACCCTCCACCCCTTGACATTACCTAGTTGGCTCAAAGCACGAATGGGCTCCTAAATATTCGACACCACAGACCTTTTGGCATTTCTCTTGGGACCAGCAGGGTGGCAGGCGGGGGTCTGGGTCTTTGAGACTTGGTTACCAGCATGGGGCACAGCAACACACCAGCCCCTCCCATCTTCCTTCCTGTCAGCCTCGCAGTCTTGTCGGGTGTACTGTGTGAGAGGGTACAGCAGCCTGCGTCGGGTTTGCACTTGTTTGCAAAATTGAAGAAACATTGAACATAGGTCGGGTTCACCGTTATCGCAAACTGGCTCCCAGCATCCCTGCTGAACATCAGCTGCAACTTATTTTCACTAATTTTATCCAGTGTCCCTCTCTCTTCACATCAGATGACACTTCTCATTAAGCACTTGAGACTAAACTGCTGTTTGTTTTGTATCGCTTAACTTATTTGTAATTTATCCATAATTGCTGTAGCCCAGCAGTGTCTGTTCAGAGTCAAGGGCTGGCATCGCTGCCAGTGGTCTTGTGAGCAAAAGTGATATTTCTTTAATCTGGTCTGTGGTCATACTGTTTGTAAAAGTCACAGCTCTCCAGGCATTTATTTTTTAAGGAGATATTTTATTTACTTTTTTGTTTTACTTTATTTTATCTTTGTTAGTTTTTTAATTACTTTTGTTTCTTTGTGTTTTAATAAACTGAAAGCTGCTTGTTTTTATTTCAGCCTTGTTTTGATTTGTGTATTGCTTGATGCTGCAGTAATGTTGTGTAGTCATCTTGGGACTGTGCAATATGTCATCTGAGCATCATTATGTCTTCTCAGTAGTTCTGCTCTCAGTCCAGCTAATGTAATTTAAAAAGATCCTGATCCTTTCTGACATTGGCCACTGAAATGTTGCTTTTTCAAATAGATCCTTTTTTTCCCATTAATTCTAAAATCCAATATTATTATTGTTTTAGTGAGGAAGACAAGAGGACTCGTTGCCCATAAGGATGAACAGTACCCTTTTTGACAAAGGTGTAACCTTTGGAAATTGTGAGTTGCTGATGGGTTTTTGCATTTCTAGTTGTGCTTCTGAGTGCACAGCACGTGTTTATGTGCGTCAGACAGACAAAAAGAGGGGGTGTGTGACACCTTGCCACAGTGTGCATGGGCAGAAACCAGGAAATGCCCTTGGCAGAAAGAAGTTGCGCACCCGGACCACACTGCTGAGAACATTCATCTTTTCATTTTTCTTTTCTAGAAATGTTCATGTTGCTTCTGTTCAATAAATGGTTGCTTTTGACAGATCATACAGTCGTGTTTTCATTACTTGCTACTGTGCTGCTAAATTTGTATTCTGTAGAAACGTAAGATTGTTTTCTGCCTAGATGAGTCTCTTTCCAATATCTCCACTTTGCTGCGGTTTGTCTCAACGTACATCTCAGTTGTCTCCCAGTCACCACGTGGGGTTCATTTATGTTATTGTGTGTTGGTATAGCCATGGTGCCTTTCCAGCCCTCCCATTCCAAAGTTTATGGCACAGCTAGGTCAGATCCAAATGGGTTGACTGCTGGAGCACTTTTCACTGCAGCTGGATGTTTTATTGAAATTATTTGGATGAGGTATTTAGTTCACAGCGCCAGAGCCCCTCCTGCATCCTTCATCTATTAGGTGTAGGTCATGAGCTTCTGCACCCACCAGCATTTTTATTTGTGAAATGCAAGTATGACAAAAAAAAGCAGATTATTCTGCTATGTACAACACTCATGGAGAGCCTACTGGCTTGTTACACCAGGATATTATTCATGTAATGGAAGTATAAAGGTTTTAGCTTGACGATGGTTGTTTGTGGAAATGAGAAACGTCTTTGTAAATTCCTTTTGAAAGTTTTTTTTTTTTTTTTTTTTTTATTTATTTTTTTAATTGCTATTTTGATTTACAATATAGAAATTGACAAAAACAAAAATATTTCATTTTGGCTTTTAAACACAACACAAAACTTTCAACATTATTCAGATTCAGATCAAAATTAGAGGAAATAACCCACAAATGAAATTTATACAAAAATTAAAATATAAAGCATTTTTGACATGCAATAAATACATTCATTTCATTAAAGCAAAAAGACCCTATTAACAATGTAAAGTAGAAAAATACTGCTTGGATTTATGTGTATTGCATTTCATGTTTTCAAAATCCCTTTTTTTAAATATGAAGGTGATCATGTATTTGGAAAGTATATTTATAAAGAGTTAATTCAACTTAGAAGTTGAAAAAGTTTAGCTGTCTTCAGGTTTTAATACTGCTGTCGCCATGTGGGTTTCTGTGCTCTGTCCCTGGTGGAGCATTAACTTGAGGCAGTTCCCCACTCTGTATATTTTGTGCTTACATGAAGTGTGAAAAGTATCTTGGAATCAACCTCTTTGCCTTGTCACTGCATGTCCCTGATGCCACTAGTTCCTTTCTTTCTGCACACTTGTTTGGCTCTAATCTTTTCACAGTCTTTAACCTGCTGACTTTTGTTTAAATGGTATTTTTTTTTCTGTGCACTATTTCTGAGTGTTTCTTTGTGCATGCAGTTGTGTGTCTGACAGTCACTGAAGCCCTTCAGAAACGTAAGTTTGGTTCCACCTGCCTGTGACACAGAGTCGTCTTCAGTAATGGCTTTAGGTAAGCAGATGCTCCAAAAGCAGTAAGCCAGGCTAATTAAATCAGAACTTATCTAGAGAAAGGAGCACTGACAAAAGTGTGTGTGTGTGTGTGTGTGTGTGTGTGTGTGTGTGTGTGTATGTGTGTGTGAGAGAGAGAGTGAGAACAGGCATGAGCATTACTGCAAGTATGAAACTGGACACTGTGGGCCAACATTAAAAAGTGCTGTTTTTAACTGGGGGTGGGCTGTTTATTATATTTGAGTCCCTAAACCAAACGGTGCTGCAGTCACATACCATCCAGTGTAAAAATGCTTTTTAAAGCATTTGTGTGCCCAGGCCTCACAGATACGTTCCTACTGTTCAATGAAACCTGGTCGCCTGCTGACATCAGTGCACACAAAACTGAGAAAGAAAGGAAAAAAGGAAAAGTATAATTGCTTTTTTCTCTGAGCTATTTAGTCTGGCAATGCGTTCTGGCATCTGTTTTCATATTCTCCCTCGTTCCACATGTGTTGGCTGGTACAGCTGGGGATATGGTGGAATTGTGCAATTTCATATACATATATTTACTTTACTGGCATTTTTTTCTTTTTTCTTCCTCTGCCCATTTTATTCTCCCCGTCTCCCTTCGTACATTATTATGCATCTGAATCTCAGGGGTTTGTCTTTCATTTATTTTTGTCTTCCATATTTGAGATTTCTTTTCCGTTTTCTCTTTTCTTGCCTGTTTTCGAAAGTAAGAAATAACACTATTTACACGACCTATGTCATTCTGGGGATATTTTGACACATGCCATGAAAGTTCATTGTGGAACCTGATCAGGGTGTTAAGGAAAAGAGAGTAGTTGTTCATATAAACATTTTGACAACTATCATCTTCTGTATGAAAAACAGCTGGAAACGACCTCAGAAATGGGGCTGGTGTGGTGGATGGGGGTGTTGGAGAGATTGCAGGGAAGGGAAGGGACTCAGCAGCTTTAGCCAACACAGGAGGAGGGGCAGTGTAGGATTGGTGCGGAGGGATGAAATGGACTAAAAGCAGAAAACATGGCCAAGGTCGGGGCAGAGAAGCTGTAATGGTCACAAGGACTGTACCCATGATTCAGTTTTTAGGAATAATTGACCTTTTGGATCCCACTGAGAACATTTAACTCAGCACCACAGCAACAGGATCTCTAAACACTTTGTCTGAATCTGTGTTTTTATTTACTTTGCAATGTGATGTTGGCACATAGTTAAGGTCTGATCCTTGTCTTACTGGTTTGTGCATGATGACCAGCACCAGAACTATAGTCTCAGGGTGTAAATAAGGAACGTCAATGATTTTGCCTTCTTAAAATGTCCCTGTTTGGGTCGGCTGAAAGGAGCCTTTTCCATACAGGCAGAAAGGGATGAAAACAATAGCACACAGTGGACAGGCAGTGTGCTTTTTGTCAGTGGAGGCTGAGGGTGAGGGGTGAGACGGCCCCGCTATTGTTAGACGATCGCTGCAGTTGAGTCAGCTAAGCGAGTCCCATGTTGGCCGGCCGGCTGGCTGGCTGGCTGGCTGGCTGGCTCACTGGCTCACTCCCGCCCACCCTATCTCTCCCCCTCACTCTGGTTTTGAGTAGAAACACACAGCACATCCTGCCCAGAGGTTCAGCAGAGCCAAACGTTAACCCCCCTTTCAACCCCAACCCATCTCTTACCCTCTCTCCCACACACATACACACACACTCCAAAGCATACCCACAGACTCTTTAACAGTACATGGATACCAAACCATAAGCAGACACACACAAACATTCACTGCCCCCACACTCCCCAGAAGTCTTGGCTGACCTGGGCCCTTCTTCCAAACTGTCAACTCTCTGCAACCCTAACCTAACCCAGAGCTCTTTCTTCATCTGCTCCTCTCTTGCTCTGTCCACCTCTCTCTCGCTGTTCTCTGAGGCTTTGCAGTGGCAGCGGAACAGCTTGTGCCTTGTTTTTCTCCATGTATTGTTGGACAGCAGGCCAAGGGAGAGGGAAACAGACAGCAAGAGGAGAACATGGGACGAGGAGGAGGAGGAGGAGGAGGGCACGGGCACAGGCGTTTTCACAGCTGTAATCCACCAGTAACATCCACTCAACCTTCCTCTGTTGTTCTCAGCCATTTGCTTTACAGCTTTTATTGCAGTTCTTACTGCTGTCAGTTTTGTTGTTACAAGCACCTTTTGCATTGTTGACCATCAATGAAACCCATTTTCAATGCTGTCTAATGAAGGAATAATTATCAACTCTTGTTTTTTCCAAGGAAAGCCTGGGTTTCATCTAGCAGCATGCTGGGGTCACCCGAAACACCTGCTCAGATCAAATAGCCGGTAAGGGACCTGCTGAAGCCATTTGCTATGCAACTTTTTCTGGTAAATGCAGATTTCACTGAGATCCAGATACTAATGCCTCTCTGCAGAGCCAGACAGTCTTTGTAGAATTTCCCTCAACTGCTTTAGCCCGTATCTAATCCAATAAAATAAAAAAATAGCCACTACTAGAAAGGTAAGAATAGTTAATTTTGCCATTTTAAAGCAAGATTGCTTTTATCTTGTTTTCAACAGAAATTATTCTAATATCTAATTATTACTGGCTCCTGAAGAGTTATGAGGAAAACAGGTGGTTGTGATTAATGTAATTCATGTGACTTCACACACTTTACTGAGCTGTGTAAATGTACATTGACATAACATTGATACTTCAACACTGACTGTTTTGCTTTCAAGGATTTTTATCTTCTGCTTGCATGGTAAAATCCAGCTGCTGCTACATGAAAGCTGGCATACTGTAGGTATGCCTATATGCACTTGCCTATGGCGCATACATCTCCCTTCTCTCCTGAGGTCACCTGAAGGTCACATTGATTAACCTATTCAAAAAACATCTGTATCTGCATTGTATACTGTTTTCTCTCCACTTATTTTGGAAAATGTGACTCATGAGTACATGTAGTTTCATGGTGTACAGGCAAAAAGAAATATATACTAATACAGACACCATGTCAGATGATATTGTCCCCAGTGAGATATGCAAATACTGCTACTCTATATACACAAAGGTGAACTCGCGTGGGAATAATAGGAAGTTAAATATGAGAAAATGAGGGAAAAGCATGACCACACACCCAACAGTTTGTAAAGACACTATAAACAAAACTTTACACTGACTTTGTCTCTTCACAATTGCATAGATTTGACAAATCCTCTTTGAGGGAAGTAAACAGAAAATATTGCAAATTAATATCAAGATGAAAAGCAAACAGTTGTTACAATAATTAGCATCTTTCCAAAAACACAATTTAAACACAATTATTAGTATAATAATAAAAGAATTATCCACAGGTTTCAAACAGGACAGTTCTCAACCCCCTCCCCGCTTTTAGGCACAAGTACAATAAAGCTACCTGTTGCTCCCCTTCACCCCCCCATGGTCCTGGTAACTGGAATGGAGAAGAGAGGAACGCTTAGAAAAAATGGAGGTGATGGTTGTGTGTGTGTGCGCATGTGTGTGTGACTGAGTGTTTGTGTCTGTATGTGGGGTTATGGAGGCATGAAAATGGTCCAGGTCAGAAAACCCTCAGAATCTTTGTGTCAAGTGTGTCAACCCTGAAGGCATGAACTGATCTGATCAGGAATCAATTATGTTCTCAAGGAAATCTGTGTAATAAATTCTCCTTGTGGCAATACCAAGCATAGCTTCACATACTCGTAAATGAGTTTGCAACAGACTGGCAGACATCTTTTATGTTGCACATCTATCTGTATGCGTGCATGTCAATGTACGCACACACGCCCTGGCTTGTCATATACTGTTGTGTCCCCAGTCTGACTGGAGCACAGTCCTGAGTTAGGTACCACTTTCTCTCTGCTTAAAGAATGAAGCGCTTTGTTCTTACCCCCTAACCCTAACTGTGCTGCTGTATAGCACAAAGCGCTGAATTGTTTGTTTCAAAAGTGGCACGTGCACTTTGCTGGGCCTTAGTCTAAGCCTCAGCTGCACGCACCCTTGTCCATTATTTGTGTCTCTCTTCACATTCACCTGCCAGGCTGGAGTTGTCTCTCAGCCATATTAGTGGTTATTAAATACTGCTCTCAGCTAGCCCCCAGTATCAATCCTTTTCAGCAGTTTGTCAATTTGTTCCAGGGAGGTACAGCAGTGGAAGAAGGTATTTTCTCCCCCAGACATTAAACTGCCAGCCTGTCCTCACCAATGCACTTTGCTTGATTACATACCCCTGTTTTTTCTGCATAAATCACCAGTATCACCTTCAGAGTCCTATTTTAACTCACTTAGGCTACAAGACATTTTTGGGGAAAATGTCCCTGCGTCTGTGGCTTGTAACAATTTACAAGAATGTGTGACTGCTAAGCAGGGAAAGGCCCTTGCAGGTCATAGGGCAGACCATCGTCAGCGTGGATTACAGTACAGGGAGGTTTGGAGGTGGGAGTGGTTTCACATGGGCGTTCAGGTCCCCATCTTCCCAAGAATTAAAGCACATTTTTGACAATCAGGGTATGGTGCAGAATTGCAGGTCCTAGAACATCATGTCTCTTTGGCATCAGAGATCTGGCTGTGGGCTGGGTCTGAATTTGTGCGTGGCTTGTTTAGGCAGTGTTGCAGCCTGTGGATCATGAGAGCGGTAGCAGGTGGACTGCAGCCGTGAAATCCTGGCTCAGGCCGGCAGGCGGTGCAAGATGTCGGGCAGAATTGGTGATTTCACGAAGGATTAGCACTGCTCTGGACCAGCTGGGGCAGGCCTGCCGTCTCCTATTAGTGGAGCTGTCACATTAGCGGGATCTCACACATGCCGCTCACCCCTGTAGCCCGACATTCCCAAGGGCCACAATGGCACAGGGGCAACAGTGATGGCCCACAGTCAATTTCACACCTTTGTTTATGCTCAGGTCCCATGAAATTGGAACAGAGAATATTAAGGCAATTCAACTAATTTAAACTGCAATATTGTGACAAATAGCAATTCAGCATTCATTTCCCTTTTACATAATCCTGCTGCAGTCATAACAATAGTGCTGTCACTGCTGGTCCCTCCACAGAGCAGACTGAATCCCACTGTATCAAAGTACACAGTATATGTGGATAATGTGCAACAATGTGCTCAGGGACATTAGTTTTACTTTTACAATGAAAATAGGAAGGCACTTATAAAATAACAACAGGAACATTGGAAGGGTTTGGCAGGGTGGCTCTGTGAACGAGCAGTGATTGCTGTTGCTTCCTGTGAGCTTTGCCACACACATCACAAATCATTCATAAGAATGAATATAAAATAAATGCAATGTTACCTAATTGCTGGAGTCAACAATTTTTCACCCACAGTTTGCATTCTTGAGACCGTTGAAGTGCTCAGATTGGAGGCTGTGTGGGTGCAGGCGTATAGAATGGAATACGCAAGGCATTTGGTACTCCATAAAGTCTTATCATTTTGTAAAGTCTTCCAATTACTGTAAACTCCAACGGATGGCTTTTCCTTGTGTCCAAGTTCTTTTTTAGTTCTGGTCAGAAACCCAAAGTAAGATTTTTATGTGCTTTTTTTTCTCCTAAACAGTCACAGTTCTAGGCACACAGGGAGAGTTTGATTGCAATACCACATTAATTTCACTCACTTTCTTTGGATTTTGAGTATATTAAGTAGAAAAAAATAAATTAAAAATTAACTGTTTGGTATGATTTGTTTTTGGCTCGACAGCAAGAAAAGTCTACCGGTTTTTTTGGGGTTTTTATATATATATATATATATATATATATATAAAAAATAAAATGCTGCACTTTACTATGTACGTTAGTGCGGTGTTCCTTTCAGGATGTTGCAATTTTAAAAAAGGCATAGAATGCAAGCTTTTTCAAAAAAAGGCACTTTTTAGAAGTCAGCACTATTTGATTTTTTTTCTTACTTTTAGTTGTCACTTCTCTTGTGTTAAGAAACACATTCGGAAGAACAACGCAATGGAGCCTGTAGAGCTCAGACTGGGTTCGACTGGGGAACTGTCAAGCTGCCTCTAGCTGGGGGAGTAGCGGTCAATGGTGCGAGACTCAGAGGGAAGCTGTTGGGATACGAGGGGAGGGGCCTGACTCAGACTGTCCATCTTGTCATGGCTGAGGCCCAAGTGCTGGGCAGTCAGTTTTGTTAGGGGGAACAGGCTATCTTCCTGCTTCAAGCCCAACTGCTCCGCTGTGTACTTACTTAAGGGATAGATGCCCTCACCAAAATCCATCTTCAGCTTGCTGTCAGGAGCTATGCCGCCCACTCCGACACTGTGCATCTTCATGTGGCTGATGAGGTTACGCTGCTGAGCAAATTTTCCCCCACAAACCTGGCACTCATAGGGCTTCTCACCTGAGTGGATGCGCATGTGCTCCGTGAGGCGGTACTGGCGTGTGAATCGCATACCACAGGCATCGCAGGCAAAGGGCTTGAGGCCCAGGTGGCTGCGCATGTGACGGGTCATGGTGCCACGCTGCGTAAACTTCTTGCCGCAGATGCTGCAGGGGTAGGGCCGTGTGAGCCAATGTGTCTTCTCGTGCTGCCGCAGTGTGGCTGGGTCTTTGTAAGACTTGTCACAGGATGAGCACCGATATGGCCGAATGGTCTCTCCCAACCCCACCACCGAAGGCAGGCTTTGGCATGCTTTGTTATCTGGGTAGAAATTATTGATACAGCTGTTGCCATTGCCATTCCCATGGTTTTCACTGTTGTTATTGTTGGTGGTGCTGTTGCTGCTGCCCACCTCGCCACCTGAATTGCTGTAGATGTCCTCCTCAGTATGTGTTTCCACATGAGCATTGAGCTGCTCAGAGCTGGGAAACCCTTTGTCACAAGGGATACACACGTATAGGTTGTCCCCAAATGTCTCAGGCTCATAAGACAGGTGGAACCTCTCTTGGGGTGAGGGGCGCCCCTCACTGCTCCCAGACTCCTCACTACCCGTCCCACTCTTATCATCCTCCCCTGCACTTAGGCCCCCATAGCCAGCATCACCTGATCCTAACTTGTCCTCCCTGCCCTGGTGGTGGTTGGGATGCTGATGGTGGCTTTCCTTGTTCCTCTCCCCAGTCCCTTCTTCTTCTTCGTCATCATCGTCATCCTCACCCACATATGGCATCGGCTCATGTTTCACCCAGCGGTACACCTCACTCACTGCTTGACTCTGTTCCACCACATCTTCCACCATGTCAGGGCTAGTAGAGCAGCGATATGAGTCCTGTCTGTGGGAGCTGTGCAAGGGTGGCAAGTGGGGGCCAAGTGGCTGGCTCAGGTGGGGGTAGGAGCGTGTACTCAGGCCACCCATGTGTTCAGTTGTCTCCACCTTGCTGGGGAAGGCAGGCTCCTTCTCAGGTGGGTAGGAGTCCCCGTTGGTTGTCACCATGGGGCTGTCATGGCCATTCATCTCACCCCTCTGCCCATCCTCATGTTGTGAAACAGCGTGGGCTAGGTGAGGGTGTGTAGCAGCCTGCTGAGACTGGGGGGTGGGACTCTTCTTGCTGAGGTCTAGGCCATAGATTGAGGAGCAACCTTTCTCGGCGTGGGCTGGACGCAGGCCTGGGGTAAGGGACAGAGCTGAGTGTCTGCTGTCATAAATCGGGGGGCCCTGAGAGGAATGGGGAGCATACAACTCCCCCACATGTGTGGTCAGGTGGGGCAGCTCATTTGGTGGGGGAGCACGAGAAGGATGAGTGCTCACAACTCCCCCAGGAAAGCAAGGCTGGATGACTGGGGTTGACATCGGAAATCTGCCCCCTCCGCTCAGGCCAACACCGGCAGGACCTATCTTCCCACAGGGCATAAAGCCTGGGCGCAGGTGGTACTTCCCATTTCTTTTCAGCCTCTTCCTGCATAGTGCTACTAGGTCCAGCAGCTGCAGGTAACTTGCTGCCGCCAGCACCGCTGCTAGGTTGGACTCGGTGCTGGACCCTGGGTCCCCCTCACCCAGCCGGCCTGTATAGATGTAGTCCAAGATGACCCGGAATACACCAGGGCTCACCATCTCGTGGTCCAAGTTGATTAGGTTGTCATGAACAACTAGAGATTTCAGGTAGAGGCTGCTGGCGGCCAAGATGTTCTTATGGGCACGGAAGAGGGCGTTCTGCACCACAATGATGACATCACACAGGAAGCCCTTTGTGCGCTGCGAGTTGAGCTGCAGAAGGAGGTGCCTAGCGTGACTGGGGACTTCCATGGCATCCAGCGTCGTCTTCAGACCACCACCTGCAACAGGTGAGTCGTCATCAGTATCTGTTCAAATGAGTACCGCATTGTGTCAGAAACTAGGCATAATGTTATAAATAAATGGAGATGATCATAACATGTGCAGCAAAGTGAGACAGTAACTGGTGTGGGCTAATCTAAAACTATCATGTTTGTATGCTGGAACAGCTGTCAGCGCCAAGGTTTTTGCTAGCATGCCAGCAGTGTCCGTCAGGCCTCAACGATCAGTCTCCTAAATAAGCTTCAGAATCTCCCTCACCTTTGACCCATAACACACACGTGATTACATATCATTGTGGAGACTTCCTCCTACTTTTAACACAAATTATTCCTTACCCCATGTCTACAAAGGTAGAAAAAACATAGTTCATAGCAAAATATTTCAGTTTTACTTTCTTGAAAAGTGTATTTAAAAAAAAAAAAAAAAAACATTTTACCTCATCAGGAGCTCCCCAACTGTGAATTTTCAGTTTACAATTTTCTCAAGGATGTACCCACACGGTTTGAAAATTAAGTACACGCGTAGGCAGATACAGCTTTCATTTGCAAACCGATTACTCAAGTGGTTCAAAACTAATCTGTTCAAGTTGCCAGTGCAAAAACATACCTTAGAATGGACTGAGGTGAGGCTAGATTTATGCAGTGTGATGTAATTACAGTAAGATGCAACAAATAACTAAATATGAGCAATACAGTGGTTTTGTTTATGCACGAACAAGTCTACAGGCCTCCCAGTACAATATGTGAAGGAGTGAAAAATGCAAGTGATGGGTCCTAACGTCACCAGCCACATGCTGGCAGTCTGCAGCATCTCTGTGCAAGGTTTTACAAGTAATCTGGAAGATTTTGCATGCATGACAAGATATATATGCAAAGCTGCAAAAAGAAATAAATTTTGCTAAAGCTATATTTGACTTTCAACACTGTTTTAGACTCTGACTAGAAAAGGGAACTTCTGTGCATACCAAATATAAATCAAGTGTCTAAACATGTCTGGGTTTTTTCATCGAAAGATTGAATAGGTAATGTGTCCGAAGATATTTAAACTTCACTTGTGCATTAGCTTCTGGTACACATAATGTGTTATAGAAAGGTTAAGCAGAATTTATTTTTCTGTAATGATGGTTAACAACGACACATTCAACTTCCTGTTGCAAACGAAGGCCAAACCATTGCTTAAGGTCCTAAACAGGGAAACAAGTCAACAAAACACTTTCAGTAGGCAGCGTATATGTTAAAGAACTGGACTCTGACAGAAAGCTTGCAGTTAGTTCCTTGGAGGACACTGCTCTAGGACAGTATTCAATCTGAATTTCTTTAGTGAAACATTTAAATGGGCGAAGTGTAAATTGCATAAGCTGTTTCAAAATGAGTCTGTGCTGAGAATTTGAATAATGAAAAAAAAGAACATCTTCGGATGGGCTTTGACTATCTTTCAGTCCATCTTTTATTTAAAATTTTGTTTGTAAGGATGATCAAGTGTGACTAGCATTAAAGTGTCACGTTCATCCAGCAGCCAGTTATTGTGCATGGTTCCCCTTCACTACAGACATTGTTCAACAGTTTGCAGCAGGCAACATAAGCCAGATTTACACTGTCCTCTGTCTTGTCAAAGTGCTTTTCTGCCTTTTTTGGGACGGGTCTTATAGTCTGTGCAGCCACTGTTTGATTTGTGCTAACAGTAACTTCATACAGGGGCTGTGGCTAGCTGTTAAAAGGACTCATATTTAATTTTGTGCTGAAACAAGTCCAGAACATGCCCATCTGCAAATATCCAGATACAGATCAGTAAACACCTTCTAAATAGTCTTTTCCATAAAGATGAGTCCTCAAAGCCTTGCACACACAGGCATCTTAAATCAAAAATCTATACACACACCAGGCCTTGTTGAGAAATTAAGACAAAATTGTCGGTTTTTTTTTTTTTTTCGTTTCTAGATTAATCATGAAGAAGAAAAAAAAAACTTTCTGCAACACTTTAAAAGTCAACTAACGTGAAATTCCACAGTCAACAGGCTGGATATGGGTCAGTAGTTTATACCGCTGCGCAATCTGCCATGCAAAAAGTTCTGCTGTTTCTGTGCTCATTATCCAAAACAAAGGTATTGTTTATGGGAACAGTCCTATCCTGGCTCCCCTGAACTGATACACAAAGACAGCAGTGCAGAATCTTTATAAATACTTCTTGGTTTCTGACGTCCTTTCAAGAGCCAGGATGGGCCCCAGCCACCCTTCTCGTGATAAAAAAGGCAGCTTTCAGCTTCTGTTTATGGCTGCTTATCTTAATTATTATTTAATCAACGGACAGCAGACCAAGCCAGGCTCAAAACAGGTAAATATAGGCAAAATGAAGTACCAACTACAGTAAACGTGTCCTTGGTGAGGGTTTTTTTCAGTTAAGAATAATGTTTGTAAAAGGAGAGGGTAAAGCAGCCTCCCCCAGCCTCTGGCCAGCACACTGTGCAACTGGAAGGCACTTTGACACTTCGGTAACACTTCAGCCATAGAAGACCAACCTTTAGCGCAAAATCCTTGTGCAGTTTGAGAAACCGAGCATGGGGTCGTTTTCTTGAAGAGCCCAGAAAACGCGACGCGGTGTGGTGTGCCTCCTTGCCAAATGCATTCCTCCAAAGGAAGACGGAAGAAAGAACGGGCATTTCTAATGCTGTTTGTCGCATTAATACACGTGTGGCGGGAAAGCAGGCTGTGCCCCGCTCACTTCCGCTTTACCTGAGGAGACAGCGCGAGCACCTAAGGCGTTGTGGGCTTTCTTTCTAAGAGACATTATTCTTGGGCACTTAGCTTGTAGGTAATTTTGTTGACAATTTTAATAAATCACTGTGTAGTTACACTGTAACTGATGTTCAAGTACATTTCAGTTTGTTTAAAAAGCCCAGCAGAGCAAAGGCAGACTGGGGCAGGTGCGTTTAGGACGGCGATAGACAGGGTCTCGAACCCGCATCTCCGGGCCACAGCGGGCAGAAAGACACGACGCTCCCCTTCGGCTCAGGTGCGTAGTGGTGGGCGCTTGTATACCTGGGCAGTCAAACACCTGAAGTGACGATGACGACGAGCTGTTTTTCTTTTTCGAACAGTTTTTACTACCCGAAGATGCGAACTTCACTAAAACAATACGTATATGGTACAAAAATTGTTAAAAAAAAAAAGTACAAATACATGTTTTAATCCAAAGTTTCTTAAATATTCACTACTTCGCATTCCTGCCTTAAACTCACTCGCTGCACAGAAGAAATTCTTTACCCGAAGAGGTTACTCGTGCATCTTGCCTACACTGAGATGCAGCTGCTTTGCAAAAAATGTTAGGCAGCAAAACCCCTAAAGAAACTGTTAATCGGAGTGACGGTTTAAAGGCCTTCGTCGTCCTCTCGGGCGTCACGCGGTTCAGGCGTTCGTTCGTGCGCGCGCGCGCGCGCGCGTCCTCCAGCACGTGCGCCGTGCATTCGCGCCGCGCGCTACGTTTGCGTGTCACAGCCGAAGCGATGGCCATCTCGCAGCGGCTTTATCGCGGCCGATGGCGCTCGGCGCTCCGAGCCGCTCATCCCCGCAGCAGCTGCCGCTTTCCTCCAGCACCGTTCGGACACAGTGCGTCGAAAAGGCGATAGGGACAAGTGCGAGCGAAAAGCAAGCACCGTGCTAATAAACTGTCGCGAACGCATTCCTAAGTATAAACTGATTAAGATCTACTGTATGTCACTCTGCAGTGAAGCTGGAAACTTTTTTTTTGTTAGTCATAACTGTGTCGTAAACACTAAGAAAGGGGTTCTGAACATTCAAAATGTAGCTTTAATGTGCACTTTGAGCTGACACTTGTATGCAAAAGAATTTGTAAATATCCTGCCGAATTCGTGCGCCAAGTTCCTTTAACAGTTAATTGCATTATGTCTTGGAAACAATTAAACTCTTCAGTGAATAGCAATAAGTTGGGTGAATGCCGCTACGCATTTGCTGAATTTTATGCAGGAGGAATGGCTCTTTTTAAGACTTTCAGGCGTTCATTATCCCTGTGTTATGTCTGCGGTATCATTTCTCTGGTTTTGGGGGTGAGGGAGGGTTTAGATTCAGGGGGTCTGCATTAAGTAAAGCATTTCCTTCAGACTTCCTGTAACCTCGCCTTTTAAACGACCTCACTTTGTCCCATGTGAACTGAAGGCGGAACGCTTAGTGTTGTAAAAATTCAGCGATCCTGTATTTGCATCTAATGGTGTATGTCGAACATATGCAATTTTTCCATCCATTTCATTTGTACATCTTTTAAAAAAAAATCCTCAAAACTGACTAACACACTGGCTGTTACATGATTTTACAATACGTATTGCGAATTATATTTTTTCCTTTTATAAACGTGATTTAATCTACAGCTATCAAACAGATCAATTTCGAGGGTTTTTTTTATTATTATTATTAAATAATTAAACATCACTGTTAGATCCTGACCCGTGGTGGGGAGTCGCTTGTAGCCCGAGGTTCAGTAAACGTGGATGCCGTCGTTGTGGTGTTACTGAGGGGTGTGCATGTCCTCGACAGGATCCCCGCTTTGCGTCGCCGCTGAGCGAGAGGTCAACTGCAACCTATTTCTGTGAATGGGATGCAGAAAAGCAGTTGAGCGTGAAACCTTATTTAATGAAAACCACCCGAGCGTCTAAAACAGGAGGGATTCCGGGCTCGTCTCTATTATTGGGCCGGTTTATGAGCTGCATCTCTCCCCTTTTTCACGATTTCACGTAAGGCGCGACTCAGTTTAAACAGGGGTCGCCAATACTGTCATCTGCATCTTCACTCATGTCATTTTGTCAGCTCACCCCTTTAAGGACGACAGGAAATTATTTCCATAAAATAATACGTATCTGACACTGTGAGTCGCCAAGGGCAAAAACGCAAGCTTATTACGAGTTAATAGTAACAGCAATAGTTTGGACCCGCAGTACAATAAGTTTTTGAGTCGCACCGTATTGTGTCCAAATTTCAGATGTCATTGTCCTGCAGTGTTGGGTCACTGCATCACGGTGCTTCTCTGTCACCGTTTTCTTCTGTACATTGGAGCCCCAAATTTACATGCACAAATCCAGCCATCAGTCGTATGGCACAGGGGGTCAAGCTGCACAACAGTGGCATGAGAAGCCCCATGAGGTGTGTTCAGATCCTCATCAGAACACCATCAACACTATTACTGCGGCGTATCCTCGGCCTCTTGCAACCATGACAACTGACTATTTTTACAGCCACCACATTAATTTGTTAAATACAATTTTTGACTTTGATACGCAGCCCAGTGTTGAAATACACAGATTAGTAGGCACTGTAGGATTCAGGGCTGCTGCAGTGGAAGCGGAAGGTTCCCCCGTTCGGATCTCCCTCCTGTTGTGCTACTTTTGCAATGTACAGCCTGCCATATAAAACAGTAAAAGACGATGAACTTGATCATCTACCATTACAAATAGCATGAATAAAGAGCAATAACAAGCACAGAATGAGGGAACCATCATCGTTGTCAGTGCAGGGACGTCTGTGGGAGACAGCACTTTGACACCATGCGCAGAAGTCCACTGACATTTTCGAGACACCGGGGTTTATTTTAAAGCGCTGAACCTTGACGAAACATGAAACTGAATAGACTTAATCCACTGATCTTCTACGCGAAATAAGTACGCTTCTGTTGGACTGTGACAAGGCTCGAGGTGTCAGATAAACCATACAGCCAGTGGTCATCCTGCGACTTGGTGCGCACAGAAGCATATACAGCATATTTGTATTATTATTATATCTATCCAAACAAGGAGACACGTGCACCTTAAACTTGCATGCGTGTAACATTTCATGAAATATTTTAGCCATACTGCAAGTTTTTTTTCTTTCTTCCTTTAGACAGCTCGACCAAAGATGTCCTCACATTCGATCTCAGAAATTTGTCAAATGTCAAAAAACAGTAAAACCCAAAGTATGTGTATGCCTCCGAGTCTCTGCGCATCCCTTATGAATAAGCAAAATTAAATGCGTCGTATAAATCAAAGATCACGACGACTACGACACGTGAAGTAGCAACAATAAATGCGCAGAATAATCGTTGGAATCTTTGCAGTATTTCACAGGAAAAGGTTTAGTTTTAATTCCCTCTAATGCTGATGCTTTTATCAGTCCACAAATACAAATTCACGAATAATTCAGTCAGCGAGAGAAACGCATTCGTCATTGATGTCTCTGGAATGAACTAAAAATCCATTGATCAGAGGTCGCACTGGAGGACGCTGCCAGGGTCCATGTCCATGTAGGGCTGCGAACCCAGCGGTCCTCCTGTGCTCACTGACACTCTCCCCTGACAGCGCATATCGCACTAGGGTCGTCCACTTACCTTGACGCTTCGCTACAACGATGCGCTTATCACCGTGCCATTATTTCTTTAAAACGGCTTCAGATGAGGCGAAAAAAAAATCTTATCTTTGGCGCTTAACTGGAAAGGGCTCGTGGGAACGACAGCTCACAATTAAGCAATAAACGAATGTGCTAAATGACAACAAATCTTTGACGACGGGGACAAGAAAAAAATCTGTCGTCAATAGCATCTCTAAATGCAAGAGTCCATGCTCGCTGTGAGCACATGTATGAAGTGTCGTAATTTCGCAATGTGACACAAGAAGGAAAGAGCTACGAAGATCAGCTGTAATCCTGCGTTATCATTTTGTCTAAAACGGCGACAGCATTGCGAAAAGCTGAAGGTCTGCACGAGCAGGTTACCTGGATGCCCGAACTCTTCTGCCATCCCTTCTAGGTCTCCCTTAACGATCATCTCAACAGTCCACTGGAGTCATTTCTGACGTCTCAACTTTGAACTGCCAGCCTCCAAAAACCATGCCAGTTTTCCGAGCTCTACTGCCAACTCCTTTTATTATTAATTGCTATGAATTTCTTTTTTACTCTCGCTCCCTCCTCCCCTCGTCGTCCCTCCTCTCTCTCTCGAAATCCTCCCACTCTTTCTCACCCCCTCCTATAAAATACGTGCTTAGTCCAGCATCAGTTTCCTCCTATTTTTTTATTTTAGTAATTTCCTCGGCTATTTTTGTGGCGAAGCTATAACGCGCTAGGAGACGATAATGGGCTTTCTGTGCGATATAAGTGTTTTAGCGGGCCGTGTGATGTCAGTCTATAATAAAAACTAAAAGGTAAAATCGAGGGCAGGAACTTGAAGTGACCCCGAGTTGAACCCTGCGGCTTCGTCTTAAAGAGACACACTCTCTATTATGTGTCACACAACCCCGAGGGGGGTCCCTTCGACTCGACACATTGGGACCTTTTCCTCCCTTCGTTCTTTTTTATTTCAAAGAGGACGAAAAAAATACTGTTGCGCAAAAAAGATGTTTCACAGGATCAGAAAATGTGCAGTTGCATTTTAAGCGGGCCACCTTGATCAGCTCCTGCTGACGTTGTCACCTGCTGGTGACACGGTCAGCGGTGTCTGACAACCGCGACTTTGTATCAGTGATGGCAATGATTTCCTGCCTGCTACTTATCTGAATGATGCGTCTTAGCTGCAAGTGTTAGGCTAGGAATGAGGATAGTTTTGTACTTTGAAAATGATTTTATAGCAATTGTACTTGTGCGTCAAAACGGAATACGGCCAGTACAAGGTGGTGATTAATCCACTTTTTAGGTTAATAGGTGAGAAATTGTTCAAGTGAAGAGTTGCTTCCGTTTCCATAGCAATTCATATCCATGATAGAGATGAACAGTGTGACGCTGATTTATATTACAGATTATTGCAGAACAGGAAACTGGATTTGAGTAAACATTTGGGCTCCTTAAACCAAGTAATGGCGACGACCTTTCAACGTGATGGCTACAGGAGGTGTTCGTCTGCAGTTCACATTTGTATAAATACAGACGGAGACACGCGTTCTTAAAGCGATGATCTCTTTTATGGAATGTCAACCATCAGCTTTGTGTCTTTGTAAATGCGAACATGTGACTAAGTTGTCACATGTGACTAATCTGCAAAATATGATCGATTTGAGCAAAGATGAGTAAAATCGGTCACATTTCCCCGCCTAAAATATCATACATAACACCAATCAGCTGCCAGCGATGAAAAGACGTTATTTATAGCATCTGCATCTGTTTATATAAATACAGACGAGTGAGCTTTAGTGTTGAAAGCTGTCAATCTTCTTTTCCTGAAACGTGCTTATGTAATGTACGATAGTTTAGAGCTTGCCTGATTTCGTGGGCCTGACGGCCTTCACGTTTATTTATTTATTGCTTACTTATCTGACAATTGTTTTCTCCAAAGCGACGTACAGTTTAAAGTAAGCAACAGTGCATTTCACCAGCAGATGTAGAATACATGGTAGAGTACTTAGTCCAGCATCACCCCTTTGAAAGCACAGTACATTACACCAGTATCCTGCAAGCACCACTCTTGTTATAGGCTAAGTTTGTCTAAAGTAATATTAATCTTTCCTCGGGTTCTTAGTCAATAATTAATTATTGATAAATATTAATAATTTTGGGATGCTCTTATAAATACTCAATGCGTGGCTAGCCTATTATTCACTGTCCAAATAATATATCCTTCTTGTTGATGTGTACGTTTATTTTTCACTGGCCTGTTTGTTCTCATTTTTTTAAATCGGACTAAAATTAATTCTCCTGCGTGTTAATCTGTTCGTTCTCTGTATTTGAGTATTTCGGTTATATTTTAAATGTCGTGTGAGAAGTGAAAGTAATCGGAGAAAAGTAAACTATAAATATGTGTCTTTTTAAAGAGTATCTTTGCGGAGACAGTGTGCTGTATCGCCGGGGGTTCGCCCGTGACAGCCGGCTGCGGGTTCGACGGTCTAAACATCGACAGATAGATAGATAAATAAATATAGGAGGGCACGCCGTCACAGCGCATGTTCAGTAGCAGCCGCATGAGTCGAACCTAGCACATCGTCTAATTTCAGGGTCTCATACGCCCCCTCCCCCAGGCTCCGAACCTACCTGGGAGTCATGTCTGGTGTGTTGCCCGTGTTTGGTTCTTCCTCCTTAGGATTCCCCCGTCTCAACCTTCCCCTGCTCGCAAAATGTCTATCCAGGTTCTCGGTTGTTAGTTGCGCGGTTTCCACTCCCCCCCCCCTCAAAGTGTGCGCTTTCGCTCTCTCCCTGTCGCTCCCACCCACACACCCACGCACGCACACGCACAGTTTTATTCCTCACGTGCAATTGAAGCCTAAATTAGACACCTCTTGATTTCTTTTGGATCCGGTCGCGGCGGTTTCGTGTCTCTTTAACACAACTCTAGCGACATCTACCGTTCAATGTGGAGGAAAATGATGCTCCGCCCAGCTCTCCGTAACGCCGTATACTACTGTACTGTACACTCCGTATTCAAATATACTGTATCTAGTGTGTGTGTGTGTGTGTGTGTGTGTGTGTGTGAGAGAGAGAGAGAGAGAGAGAGATTACTCTGCTGCTAGATCGGTGGGAATTTGCTCAGTATTCCCCGTGTAAAATTCCAGCTTCTTGACATTCACCAACAGTTTTTATGAAGTTGCTCTTCCACCTCTGAGTTACAGTCCGGTTCCAAGTCATTTAGAGGCTTGGAATAGTTGTGTCTGTGTACGGTGGAGCAACGACTATTGGATTTGCGGTTGGAGGGTTGTTGGTTCGATTCCCAGATCACACTTGTGCTACCGTTTTGTTTATCGTCATGTGAGCTGATACATGGTACGTTTAGTTTCCATTCAGAATTTATGTAATAATGTTCAGTTGCTCACACTCACCGTGAGAATTTTGGAATGTCATGGAAATCCAGCTGTAAATTCCGACTTAATATTCCTTTTTATATTTAAAGAAAGGAGCTACTGTAGGGGGATATAAAGTCAGGGCAAGGTATCAGGCCAGGTAACAAACCCAATATTGGTGTATTGCTGTACAGTTCAATGCTACAGTTCTAAGGGATTACTATTATATATTTTCATTCAGTGTGTTACCAGTTGTACAACTATGTGTAAATTTTGTACTACAGCTATTATTCTTTTGGTCTCTCTAAAATTATTATTGAAGAAATCAGTAAATAATACGTTAAAATCAGGAGTGTCAGTTGAATTCATATGCAAAAATGTGCAAAAAACCTATATTTGTAAAGCTCAATCTCTGTCTGATCGTTTTTTTTTTTTACACACCGTTTTTACACACCAAACAAAATTTGGGCCACAGTTACTTTTTACCCTTTTTCGCACAGTCAAGTTAATTAAACTTGAAAAAGGATACCATTTAGAGAATTTAAAATTGGTCTTTGACAAGCTTTGGAGACGTGGGAGTAGTGATGCTGCACACATCCCATAGTTATCTCACAGGCAGAGCATTCGTATGTGATACTGAGAGATTTTTTCACCACACACACACACACACACACACACACACACACACACACACACACACAAATGTACTAAATGAAATAAATTAAAAAGTAATATATTTGCTAGTGCCCCATCTACTGTATCATATTACCTGACTATTGAGATAGGCTTCAGACCACTGTGACCTTATGCTACAGAAGCAGTTCCTAAAAATGGATGAATGGATATATTATGTTTTGCATATGTATATATTGGACTTCTTGAATCAGTGCTTTTTATTACTAAATTTTTTTCTTACATACTGTACTAAGTATTTCATTATCTTAATGAAAATATTTTTTGTTCTGAAATTTGAAAGGTTGAGATGTAGATTTGAACTTTGTATTTCTTTAATTACTTTGGGCACCGAAAACAATTAAGATTATGTTACTATATCAAACTGTAGCTCATTTGTAATTTTTTTAAGAGGTGAATGAATGTGAATCAGGTTTTGTCATGTAACTGTAAAGTAATAGCTTTGATCAAGCAGTTATGTTGTCATGAAAGAGTGGTAATAGCTTTGGTGAAGTAATTAACAGTGAAGGAATGAGTGCTAAATAAATAGTCTTTTAATTGTACACAATTTAAATGAATGTTATAGTTACATATTACTGCCTTTAAAAGATATTTAAAAATTTATGTTTTCCTTTTTCATATTCTATAATTTCATCTATAGAACACAGCGATAATATAATTTAACTATTTAATTCTTATGTAATCTATTTACTGTTAAATATATACTTCTTTTTCTTGTTTTACTGTAAGATAGTAAAGCTATATGTTATTTTTAAGCTAATATTCATAGCCGGATTCATATTTGGTTGTCTGTTTGTGTGTATATGTCACTTTTGTCCTTTCCAAGGAATTATCTCCTCTACACAGGGCAATGATGGCAGTAACAACCTCAGACATCACATAATAAGTATTTTAGATCGACGTGCAGGTTGATCATTCCAGTTATACTTTTAGCTGAGGTACACTATACAAATATAAGCCTAGAACTACCACTGATCTTCATGCTGGCGTGGTGACATATATGGAAAAATATTCCCCCATTAATGTCTTAGACAAACTACACAGCTGACATGCACCTTGTCTAGCTGTAGACTGAAGGAAGAGCAAAAGCTGACTCTTACCTGGCCTCATTCTGTTGGTTTCCAAGCTCTGCATGTAGGTATAACAGCTGGCTTTTACCACACTGCCCCTGGTAAGTCTGCATGCTGCTGCCTCACACAGTTAGAGTCCTTGGGGTGGTGGGGGGAGCAGCCAGCTGACTGTCTTTCACTTCCACTTTCTCACTGTACACTTACAGCATGCACATTCTGGGGGTATCCTCTGATGCTTTTAGAAGAAAAGAGGCAAATGGTTTTTTAGTTTTCATCCCCTTGACAACAGGTATGACAGGCTGGACAAATAACCATTTTCTCATCTGAGAAGGTTAGTTGTGGCAGTAAGTCACAGCACAGAGTGGGAAAGGGGAAACTTGCTCCTTCACAGTGTGCACATACTATGAGGTAGTGGGCTTCTGCATTCTCACAGCACAATAAAAAATTGCACCATATGTGCTTTTCAGCATGACTGTGCAACTGTGTGAAAACTGTGCACTTAAGCCCTGGTGTAGATCTGGTTTCAAAATAAATGTGAAGTTTCAGTATAAAGCTTACAGACATGCTCTGTGAGTAGCAAGTACAGTCATAAGTCATACCACTCTCATTCAGCATGGTTAATTTTCCTCTCACTGTGTATGGGCATGGCACTGCCTTTTGAATTTACATTTTGAATACTTCACCTGTGTGACAAGTTGGTTTGTAAAAAAAAAAATGGCAACGTAGAGCTGCTGAATGATACTTTCCTTAGCTATTTCCATCTATCCATTTGCAAAACTTCTGGAGAAGATAGCAACAAACATTGCCAGCTCCTAGCTGGGGATTTCCAAGTTCTCCCAGAGTAGACCAGACACATAAGGTCTTCATCATGCATCATGTCCTGGGTCTGGCCTTCCAGCAGCATGCCCCTGGTATACCTCTTGTAGGAGTAATACAAGGGGCATCCTATATACAGCGGTTGCCCAAATAACCTCAGCAGCTGAACTCATCATATTTTGTTATGTGAGTCCTTGCTTCCTCTGGTACAATATCATTTCTACCACTAGTGTCCACTACCTTGTTTCTTCAATTACTACCCAAAGCTTGTGACCATGGGATGGGGTGTGTAGACTGAACGGTGACTCACAGCCTTTGTTCAAGAATTCAGCTCATGGTTCAATGCTGTAGTTCTGTGCAGTGTTTGCGATACTGCAGCTGCAACATTGAGCCATTACTCAATCTCCTGACTCCCTCACTTGTGAAAAGGTACTTACTGTAAGCTCCTCAATCCAAGGTATTAGCTCTGACTCCAATTGAACAGAAAGATCTACTTTGTCCTGACAAAAAACCATAACTTGAATTTCGGAAGTGCCAACTCTTATAGCCCTCGATCAACAAACGGGAAACAAATGTCTTTTAGAAGCAGCCTGGGTATCACATACCACCATGTAACCTACTGCACGTTACTCTGGAGCTTGTGATTATAGGTCTTTTCTAGATACATGAAATTCTTTTGCCTTGCAAAGGTGTAAAGATTGGTCCATTGAACGAAAAAGAATTCATTTTACCAGTACCGTGACGCTAGATTTGCCGGGAAGGTTGAGGAACATGATCCCCTGATAGAACACATCCTTCACTCGCTATTTTTTCAAGATGAAAACCACCGTTCCTGTCCAGCACCTCAGTCTCCCACACAGTACTGAAAGGGGGTGTTGACTGAATCACCCCAACAACATCCAGTGCATTTAGCTTTTCCAGATATATCTGCTACACCCCTGCTGTCCTCCACTGAGAAGTCATCTTGTGGCTACAGTTACCCCACCCTGAGAGACAGACCCAGGCTGTCCAGTAACTCAGTATCTCCTGGAAGGGGAGGAGGTGCCTACTGGGTTTAAGAGGCCCTCAAAGTGTTCCTTCCACCTTTATAGTAATGTGTCCACTTTAGGTTAGCATAACCCAGTCTTTCCTGAGTACAATCTGGATAAATTTCTGCTTACCCCTCCTGTGTCGCCAGACTATTCCACAGCACCTTCCCGTCTCCGTTTGCAATCACTTGCCCTGCTGCCTTTCTAGCCTATCAGTACCTGTTTGCCAAAGTGCTTTCACCATTGGTGTTCACCCAAGGGTTCTTGATCTGCTTATGATATTCATCAAAATTTTGATCTTAGATGGCTAAGCCCCAGCACCCTCTGCGCATCTCCTTGTGAACCAGCAGTCACCTAGACACTCATCTCCGAGTCTCTTGAGTCTTCTGAACTTTATGCTTTGCTTGTCAAGATGTCCTCTGACACATCCATAGTGAGGAAAAATGTTAAACTTTTAACAAGCTAATAAGAACTAAAGAGTTCCAAATAGTCTGTTTAGACAGTGATTGGATTAGATGATGTGAAGCTGAGCTGGAACACAAAGCAGGAGGTCGATCTCGCTCCAGAACCAGGCCCAAGAGCCAGAGCTGGAGATAAGGCTGTCTTTGTGGGCAGGCTGTTAACAGCTGGCCGTCACCTCCTAAATCATGCATTTCATTTTTGTTTGCCTGAGCGTGCGTGTGTATGTGCATACGTGAGTGTGTGTACGTGTGTGCATATGTGAGTGTGTGCGAGCTCGCGTGTACATACATGAATGTGTGTGTGTGTGGATTGAGTGGCTGGCCCACAACCAGCCTAAGAATGAGTGATTGGGTGCAGATTGTTTGTTGCGGTTGTAGCGAGTGCTGTTGGAGGTAGGTTTCAGAATGGGGTGCAGGGAACTGGGGGCCAAGGTCGGTATTCTGTGCAGGGGGGCCCGCTGCCTCTGCTGCTTGGTGCGCCTCGTTTCAATTTGTGCTCCAAATGACTAATAACATTACAATCAACTTGTTATTGCTCCATTATCGTCTGGCAGTGGGCCTGAAATCAAGTTGGTGCAGAGCATGAACAGGGGATGGAGAGGAGGAGGTGGAGGGTTTCTCTAGGCCCCTGGGACGACTGGTTTACAACCCCACAGCCCAGACCTCGGTCAAACTCTGTCTCTGCTCACAGGCTGCCCCTCATGCTCTATCCCTCTATCTCTTTCTCTGTGTGTCCTTCTATTTGTTCATTTTTGTTACCATATCTGTAAAAAAATCGACAGGTGTTTTCATCGTACCATTTCATAGTTCCCTTCATTTAGCCAGTAAATGCAAATGTAGGTTGTATGTGAGTTCGCACATGCACGAAATAAAACTTTTCAACTGAATTTATTTAGCTGCTTTCAGACAGGTATGCTGTGATTTTTGTATTTTGGTGTTTTTGTTGCACTTCTTGTGCTGTCCTAGTCGCAGGTTTTAGTCTTGGAACATCTATTGTGGGTTAGGACCAGAATGACAGCTGATTTCAGGGCACTGCCTGTGTGTTTTGACCTGTTGTAGCTCTGTTTTGCCACATGTGGAGGGTTGTGGTGGCTGGCGGTTTACTGTGCTTTACTAGGGCATTGTTTACACATGGCTGTGTGCCCTAAAAATTCAGCAATTACACCTCCTGTTGTACACATATTAATCAGATGTGGTTTTGACATTGTAATGTATATGATGCTGCCAGTTTTATTTTTAAGTCACTTTGTCTTTAAAGGGTTTATTTCAATATTTCAACATATGAGGAAGAGGCACTAGAGCCCCTCAAAACCCCATGAGAGAAAGACATTGGATTTTCATTGTCCTTTGCAACTGGTGAGAGATGTAGTCAGCAACGGCCTAGTGGTTAGTGGTAAAGGAACTGGACTGGTGACAATAAAAGCAGCCTGGTGAAGATGGATTAGGATCAGTGCTGCTGCTGTATCCCAGAGTAAAGTACTTAACCTGAGCTCTCTTAGTATAAATATCAAACTGCAAATGAATGAACTGAATTGGCTGAAAGAACTAAACATATTAAGGGGTTGAGGATGGGGCATGGGAAGGATAAGATGTAATGCAGTGAGATGGTGTGTGTGTGTGTGTGTGCGTGCGTGCGTGCGTGCGTGCGTGAACGTGTGCGTACACATGCGGTGATCACATACACCCGCTCATTACCCAGTGCCATACATTTGAAAATGAGGGGATTTTTTCCCTCATGTCCTCTGCAACCCATTGCACCCCACAGCAACTCTGTTTTTCTCTGTTTTTTACCAACTAAATCTCTTTTCCGGCTTGATTCTCGGTAAAAACCATATGGCGTGTGACATCATGAGGGCAGGAAACAGGGAGCAAACGAACGGGAGAGACTGGGCTGCCAGGTCTCTGTACAATGATGTCAACAGATCAGCATTCTGGGAGTGAGGCCTGTTGGGGGTTTTGGCGATGGGGGGGCATGCTGCTGCAGGGTGGAAGCATTTGAGTTTTCGAGACCTCACTCCCACCTGGATAATCAAGGGAATAGAGGGCGGGAAGCATGGAACTAACTGCGAAAGTGTGTGTGTCCAGTGGACTTGTGCACTCTGTGTGAACTGCTTTCCTTTTAGGAAATGTCCCTGTGCTGTAATGGCTACAGTGTGTAGCTCTTTTTTCAGATTCACATGTATTTTGCCCTGTCCTGTTCAGGGTACTTTGTATGGGTCATCTTGCAGACTTGCAGACACTACAGTAAGTAACCAGATCCCTGTTTGCTTACAGCACCCCAGATCTCACAGCAGTAACTCATTTCAGGGTTTGACCCTGTCAACCAAGAGCATCTTCACTAGACCCTTAAGCCCTGTCCTCAGTTCATAGCCCTGTTGCCACACCTCACCTTGCTATCTTCACTCTTTCATCACCCAGTGTGAGCCTCCAGTCATTTTTCTCTTCTATCACAGCATACCTCTACTTGTAATACAGGTCCTTTGCCTGTTAGCTATTCTCCCTCCCTTCTATTGTTGCTTGCCTGGTGAACTCCTCAGCTTTGCTGGGAGTTCCTGGTTTCTATACCACATCCCCTCAGCCCAGAACATCCTATCAACTTGAACACACACACACACACACCAGCCCTCTTTCTTTCTCTGATTAATGGCAGAGTTGGGGTGTGTGCCAGGCCATTTCCCTGCAAACGAAGACCGCTGCAGCTGTGGTGCTCATGGCCTGTCTCATAGCCCCCTTTCCCCCTCTCGCTGCCCCTCCTCGGTGGCTCATTCTGGGACATTCACCTTGGCGTGGGCCCAGGAATCAGGAAGTCAGCACCAGGCCAAAATGTGGGGGGCTGGAAATTCAAGACGGAGATTGGAGACCAGTGAAGGGGTTGTAAAAGCTAAAGGCAAGGCAAAGGGTGTGATTTGGACAGATGTGAACAAGTATGAGTGCCAGTGCATGAATGTGAACAGATGTGAGTGCCTGGGTGTGGTGATGGAGAGATGTGGAAGATATTATTTTCTGAGCATGCTTGTGTGTGGTGGAGGGTAACTGTGGAGGGATGTGGATGGATGTGAGTGCCTTTGGTTGATTGCTGGTGGTTTTAGACAAATGGAGATTGATTTGCCGGGAAAATGACAAACAAGTTGGAGGAATGAAATGAGTGTGAAGTGTAATTGAATGCAGGGGAAAATGTGTCTGGCTGTAGACAATTTCCAAAATCAAAACTGTTATCTGTTACCACTTATATATTTGTTGATAGGCAGTTGTGCAGACATGGAGTATGAAATAGCCGCATGCATGCCTTGTAGTGTTGTAAGGCAAAACCTGTGTTGCTTGTACAGAATCCCATTTTTCTAATTTCTTTTTTTCCTACGTTTCCAGACAGCAGGATGAGCCGTACATTGAAACGGTGCATCTAAGTTTGTACGTGATCTTATTTCCTTACTGAGAACAACAGGTGGTGTGATTATGGAACCGACACATAGATACAAGTCTCTGGTTGAATGTACTCCAGTAGAAAGATCATAACTTCCCTGTACGGAGTTCAATTTTTTAGTACCTATTTTAAGCACTCGGAAAGGCTGCATTAGAAACAATGCAAAGATTCTCAGTTTTTCCTTTTGTGTTGCTCATTATATCTTACCTGAGGCCATGGTTGCTCTCCTCTACAGTAAGGCAAAGGGAGCAATGTGAGCCCCACTTAATGCTGGCCTGTTAAGCTTTGTTTTGATACAGCACACATGCATATAACACAGAGCATTGCACAACTCCTTTGTTTGTTATTGATACCGCCACAATCCTCATTCTCCTCACATCTCTCTGGTGCTCGTGTCACATATGCTCGGGCCCTTCTCCCACTGGACATGATGCAAGGCATCCATCCTTGGCCCTTGCTCCTTTCCAGTGCTGCCACCCCACACAACTTGCAGGCACACTCTTTCACACACCTTTTGTGAGCGGGAGCACGTTTTGATCTTTTTTTTCCCCCCGCTTTTATCCATTACAGCGACCTTGTTTGTTCAAAAGATATTGTGCTGGCAATAATGAGTTGAACTGTTTTTATTTCATTTTTTTATTTACAAAAATTAGATTTGTATCTGGATCGAGATGATGTTCATGGGGATGGTGGCAAGTTGGCAGGAGGAGCTCACCATGTAAGAAAACACATCAAAGATACCAACCAGCAGTGAAGGAGAATTCCTATCTTACTCTTTTTCTGCATTATTACTGTCTTTTTGTATTTCCTGTAAGTTTTTCCTTACATATTATTATTATTATTATTATTATTATTATTATTATTATTATTATTATTATTATTATTATTATTGTACTGTATTTGTATTTCAAGCTAAAATAAGATCTAATGTTATAATTACTTGATTTATGTCTGTTTTGGTTAGCAATTTTTATTGTAACATATCCTAAACTCTAACCAGGGTATTACTGTATTACCTTGTTTCTCCCTTAACCATTCTGTGTCCAGCTCTTGCTCTCCTGTACATTGTATTTTCAGTGGCTTAATGTCTTTTTAGCACATTACTCAAACCACACTTGTTAATATGTCCATGGAGGAATGAATATTTTTTACAGGCAATTTACTTATCACAAACAAAACAAACATTATTACTCAAACTCTGTCATGAATTTACTATTTTACTTTGGATCACAGCTTTGTTCACAGAAAATTTATACTCCGGTGAGCATGCAAACATGATAAAAAGAATTTATGAAATTGCTGGGTTTCCCCTATGGACTCCAGGAACTGGAGTTTTGTGGTAGTTAAACGTGTGATCTTGGTCCTTGGATCTCGATATCTGCTCAGAACTGACTGAACTGAAGGGGCAGGGATGTGGCAGCCATGGGATCCGTTTTCTGAGAAGCCTTCTGTTCTTTCCATATTTGAGATGCTCATACAGTTTAACATCAAGATGCTCAAATGTTTTCTTTACACAGTGTTTCTTCTTCTAAAAATGTCTCTATCGTGGAGTGGAGTGCAATCCTTCACAGTGTCTTTGGATACAAAGGAAAAAACACAGACACTGTGCTGTTCTGTGATCTTTTCATAGTTCTGGCTGGAGTCAAATCTGTTTTCTCTCTACATTCCTGACTTGTGCCATCTAGTGCTGGTTTTGCTTAGTGTGGAAAAGGAAGCAGGAAAGCAGGATTGATCCTATTGCATATTCAATGTTTCCCACCCACTATAGTTTTGCCAGAACTGCTAGGATGTACCGTATGTTCAGTTCTACAAGTCACACAGTTTTGCCTCTGCATGCGGCATTCATAACCTTTGTGCTATGGCTTCAGAAGGACCTCATTAACACTGCGATAATGTCAGCAGAAGCAGCAGATGGACAGAGTTTGAATCTTAGTGTGCAGCTTGTATGCTTTTCCTGTGTTCTCGTGGGTTTTTGCCCACAGTCCACAACTGTGTCAGGTGAAATGGGAGATGTACATTGCCCTGTGAAAGAAGGAAAGTGTGTCTGCTTACCCTGTGATGGACAGGCATCCCATCCAGGGTGCACCCTGCCTCATACCCTGTGCTTCTGGGGTAGGATCTGGACTACTCTGGCCTTTTCTTGTGCAGTTATTAATACAGTAAAAGATGGATGGATGATGTCAGTAGCTGCACATTTTTGATAAGTGATGGGTGCTACATAAATTTCTTAAAACCTTTGTCTGCATTGCACCATACCTTCAAGAGCACCAAGTAGAATAACGTGTGGGTGTAGGAATACAGTATATTGGTATGCATGCTGTGTTTTTCTGATTCAGCCTCTCCAGGACCAGGCTTTGAGGCCTGTTTAGGCCCATGTGAACCCCAACCCTACATTTTACGGGCTGTGTGCTGCGGTGTGCTGACCTCCTACTCACCCCGGTGCCACCCAGGCGCACCCACCCCTGCCAAAACCCCAGAGCGCCACATCTGCTATCCATAAACGCTTGCTGCTCCCGCTCCCCCTGGCCCTGGCTCACGCTGCGTTGGCTCCCTCTTTCCCACCCCTCTTCTCTCCCTTACTCTTTTCCTCTCCACCACTCTCATTCACATTATCTGACTAGATAAGCTCTTTCCTTATTTTTCTGACTCTGCAACGGAGGAAAATGTAGTGCAACTTCTGTCCAGTTCCTATCACTTCCTTACCCCCCGCACAACACTGCATCCGCATTCAATGGAAAAATTTCTCATCCATTATATATGCGGCAGCAGCCAGCTAAATGTGATGGCAGAGAACTAGGAACCACAGGACATTCCTGATCCACACAGGCCTGAGCCACTATCTTTAACCTCTTCTGTTCCCCACTGGACCAAGATGAAGTTCAGAAATAACGTGAGCAGCATTACTTAGCTTGCCTCAGTGTAAATGTCCAACATCGTCATGTGAACTTCCTCTCTTATGGTGACATCTGGTTCCTTGAGGGCCATGTCACTTGTATCCCAATGACAGGCACATCCCCTTCCCATGACACTCAGACAAGTTCAGTACTTACAGTTTCACACACAGGTTTATGCCCTCTAGGCGAACAAGAACAATGAGAGTTGCAGAGAAACCGGCCAGGTATTTTAGCTCGCCCCCTGACAATAAAGCTGTGTTAGTGTTGTATTATTATTTTATCATTATTTTGACTTCTTGGTAATCAAATTCACAGAGTGAAAAAACATGTGCACGCTGAACTTTTGATCCCATCCTTCTTGGCTAGAGCATGCTCCTCAGGGCCCAAGCCTCACCTTCTCCTCACTCAGACATCCTGGCATGCTGCCGTGCTGCAGTCCCAGCAGAACCTCGGCATGAATCATGAAGCTGCAGGCATGCAGGAATGCTGCTTACCGATAAATATTACCATTCATAAATCATTGGTTTTCAAAAATGCCCAAAGACTTGCATGGAGTGGGGTTCTCTGTGGGTCTTAAATGAGAAGGGGTGCTTCGGGGGTTACCAGTACAGAAGGGTGAGTGCAGTAGTAAGGAGGATTAACATGGACTTTGCTCAGTGAGTACTGCCACTCCTGCAGTGGGGCATACAGCCAGCCTCTTAACTATCTCAGCAAAAGACATAAAAGGGGTGCTTTTAAAAACACTGGGTGAATGTTTGTGTAGGATGTGCAGACTATCAGGTGTGGAAAATTAGATTTGTCCATCCTCAAGAGTTCAAACAGAAAATGCATATGTTGATGGACCTGTTTCATTTCATTTTAACATATCTGCAACGTGTTCTCACCAAGCAAAATGTCTGGTTTGTTTCTTAGCTAAGATGGCAATCTTAAGTGTCACGCCTCTGTGCAGAAACTTGGGGCACAGCTAGAAGAGGTATGGTGATAGTACCAGAAACTGGAACTGGTCCCAGCATGCATGTTAGATAGCAACTCGTACCAAATAAACCAAGTGTTTTTGCATGTGACTGAGAGCGAAGACCTTGACTTCTTCAGGAACTATACCGTATGGCAAAGTATTCGGAAGCAGCTGAGTGACTTTACGGAGAAGTGGTTGTAGCAAGCTGCCAAGACAGTATAACAACTGTCATTGCTCCCCCCCCCTTTCTCACTCACTATGGAAAAGCTGTTATTGTTCATGTTGCTGGTGAGGCTGTGGACCAGTGTTTGATGTAGAGCTCATACGAATTTAGTTATACACATATTTGTGGCACACACTAGAGTCACAGCCTAAGTATATCTTAATGGTCAAGACTGTGGTATGGTTGCACTTGTTTGTCTTGGTCTATATTGTAGTTGGGCTCTGGATTGAACTTGTACACTCATTTTGGTGCATGTCTGCCATCTAGTGGTGAGTACCAGCATTTCCGCTTAGTGCAAGTGAGTGACAATATCAACTCCTTTCCCCTGCTGGCTTGCACTAGAGGAAAAAAAAATAATTCTCAAAGTTCATTCTGTCAAACAGGTGATTTTACTCACTTTAAATACTCATAAAGCACTTGTGTTTACTGTCATCCAGAGACTCTCCAGTCCACAAGTCTATACCCTCTTTGGGGGATTTTCTCTGCCTTGCCATAGCTTATTCCATGTTTATGTTGTCTGCCTCCACAGTCCCCTCTCTCTTCACCCAAGGCAAGGATGGAGGTACATAGGGGTCATATGTCCATCGGGGGAAGACTCTCTTGTACAGATTCATCAGCACCGTGTCCTGAGACCGCAGCTGGTTGTCAAACACACATTTCATGTGCCCGTGAGTGCCTGAAACAAAAACACACGTGAGAACAGAGCAGCGCATACCATGGCATAAAAGATGTTTGCCTCCTGTCCTTGAGGGTTCACTGCTCCTACCCAAAGCTTCTTTGATGTGTCCTCTTCGGCCCCACTTGGTTCGAAGTTCCACTGGCTTGAACCACATGATGTCCTCTGTGAAGCGAGTAGAGGAACAAGTCAGGAATTATGGACCAGATCTGGAATTTGAACTGCAACACAGGCAGCTGGACCTAGGTATATTGTGTAACCTTACATCTGCACTGGAACCCGTAAGTGTTATTAACATTTACCAGTACAAGAGTATAATGGTAATGATCATCTTTAAATGCAGTCTATGCAATTTCAGGGTCATCCCTCTGCTGTGCTCGGCTTATATGTGTTTCCCATTCTACATCTGTAGCCGACTGGCCATCACCAGTAAGGTGACAGACCTCACCTCGGTTGAAGAACATGTATCTGACAACAGCGAAGCGGCGATTGATCTTGAAGGGATGTCCACTGAGAACAATTCTTTTCAGCACCACTCTCTGGGGAGCACTGCCCAGCAAGGTGCCTGTTGCTATGAGGTCCTGTATGCCTGGAAGGATACGGGTGTAAAGTGAGTTCAAAGACATTATTATAAACATAAATAATAGTTAACCTATTAAAGACTGCTCTTCACCAATATTATTCTAACAGATATGCTTTAACAATTTTACTGATTCATTTATACAGCTATTATGTTACTGAAGAATTTTAGGTAAACAGTAGTCCCATCCTGTCATTTCTTTTCCACCCAAAGAGCAAAGAGTTGAGGTCTGCTTTGGCCCTTCTCTTTCAAGGTCTTACCATCTTCCCTCTGTTTGAAGAGGAGTACCCCTGCGGAGGGGAAGGTGATGGGGGCATACACAGAGACTACTGTGGGGGCGTCAGCCCGCAGGAAGCGCTCCATCTTGTGCTTGTCGCCTGTGAACAAAGCCAGATGAAGGTTAGTGATCTTCCCCCTTTCACAGGCCTCACAAAACAATAGTACACATAGCACACTAAATTTTAAATGGTGGGGGTATTCTCCATTGTTAAATGCCACATTACCAATTCAAACATTGTTATTCTTTATCTGACACCTACTGAAGGAAACTTACAATGTGAGATCAATAATTACCTCAGTTATACAGCAGGGTATATGCCTTACTCAAAGGCACTAGAGTAATACAGAGGGATTCAAACCCAGGTCCTCTGCAAGATAGTTATAATCACTACCCTAGCTAATTTCTGTTTTCTGTGTTGCACTGGATGTTATTTCAGAATACTATAGACACAGGGAAATTTAAAAAATGAACTGAACATTTTCATAACTTTATTACTCAATAAGTATAATATGAACATTTAGTCACATAGCACATATTATATATGACTAATAAATGTATGTGTGTGTGTGTGTGTGTTTGTATGTATGTGTAACAACTGGAATCCAGGGTATAGCCTGCCTCATGCCTTATATTTCCCCTCATAGGCTTTGCACCACCATAATCCTGTACTGAACAGTTTCTGTGTCTGGTCCTACTGACAATGTGTGTTTTAGGCAGATGCCTAAAATGTCATCCTAAATACCACAAAAACCTCTATGAAAGGATTTGCTTTAATTGGCTGTAGCAGAGGTGGGAGGCATGAAGGGAGACCAGGAACAACAGCATACATGCAGAACTAATATTAAAAATAGTAAGCATTTAAGACAAGGGGAAAATGACCCAGAAGCATTTGGTGGTACCTGATGTGTGCTGGGAGAAGACGGGGGAGGCACGGAATCGACGAAACCCACAATGGAACACCAGTTCCTCCTTGTACTTGACTGGCTCGGTGTTGCTGGGATGTCGTTTTACTAGCATGTGCATCACAGACATCTGGAAAGGGAGATAAGGGGAAAATAGAGGATGTATCCGACTGTATATTCAGTACATATAGTATCGGTTAAAAGTGTGAGTATGCTTGCTGAAAACCAAGTTTTTGTTCACAAGGCGTTCAGCTACCAGGTTTGATCAGGAAATAAGGCTCTTTCTGTAGCATTTCCCACAAATGTAGGACCCTTGTGGGTTACTGAGCTTCCACTCCTCTGTCCAGTTTGTCCTAGACAACTACTGATCCAGAATGCTCATTCTTTTCATGTGTCCTGTATAGATACATGTGTACAAACCTTCTGTTCATGGGGGAGTAGGGAGACCAACACCAAGGGCCTGCCAGCTTGAAAACTTTCCATCACTGAAGGTGGGACATCTACAACGTGCAGAGTCACATACCAGCCCACCTACTCGGGGAAAATAAGTGGGTCAGTTCAGAGAGACACACACTAGTTCTCCAGATGCCTACATGAGACCAGAACACATTTATTTGTAAAAACACAACACAGCCCTCACCATTGCCCCTTCCTCCTCTGTTGCCACCTCGGCCAGGACCCTACGACGTGTACGCTCAAAGTTCTGGAACTGGAAAATGCGGGCATAGTCAGGGGGCAGGTTCTCCATCGGGTCCCAGGGTGAGGAACGGAAGCTCTTTAACCCCCTGTAGCGCTGGAACCTGGAAAGGGAGACAGATGTGTAGGGAAAAGGAGTGAGGGTGTGAGAGTCACTTTTTGTTCACAGCTGTACAGGTTACCCTTGCAGTAGTCCTTACCTGGTTCTGGCCAGTGTGTCCAGGGGAGTGTCCACTTCATCAGGGAACATATCATTTGCACGTGCCTCACGATATCGCTTCAGTGCTTCATTTTCCTCCTCCTCATTCATGTTTTCATCATACAGCTTTTCAGCCCCATTGGAACCCACCTCTAACTCTTCCTCTTCTTCTGAGACAGAGGCACCATCCTGGTCAGTATACTGAAGAAAAAAAAAAAAAAAAAACAGTATCACTAGGGTTATGGACAGAAACTGCTTATCTGTTATAAGGTCTCTCTCTCTCTCTCTCTCTCACGCACGCACGCACACACACACACACACACACACACACATACACGCACAATGAGGAATTTATATTATCAATTTATTGGGAACATTTGTCTTTGGATGACAGAAAGAAACTCATGCAAACCCCATAGACTAAAATACATTCAAACCTGCAGCCCAACGAACAGCCCAGGAACTGTGAGGTAAGTGCTCCCCGCTACACTACTATGCCACCCTAGTTCTCAGCACAAACCATGTGAATTCTATACTTGCCTAAATAACTTTGTACATCTCAACAGGGCAAAAATTCCCACTTCCACTACATGCACAATACCATCCCTACTACTAGTTTAGATTCTAATTTCCAAATGTATCTTCAAGGCACTGTAATCAAGTAGTTCCCACTTAAAAAATTTTTTGTTTAGCTCTCTAGACTGTTCATGACTAAGACTGCCATAGAATTATCCTAATTTCACATGATCCTGAAGAGGATATTCTGAGTGAGTTAAGCATCAAGTGGCTCTGAAAAGTTTGGATTCTTGCTGGAGGTGGAAGGCGGCACAAGAATTCCAGAGATGAGAGGCTGGGCAAGGCAGCGGGAGAATCCGCCCTACGCGCAGGTCTATACCCTGCTCTCAGAAGAGCCACAGCTGCAATAATAAAAACACCCTCTGCTGGCTCTTTTTCCATTGTTCCCAACTTGCATTCAGACCCCCTTTCATGTGCCCCTCCAGACATCAAACACATATTAAAGCCCACTTGAGAAAATAAATGGTGTGTGACCTGCATTTATGTAGAGCCCCCCAGGCAGGTCTTTCAAACAGCGGCACTGTAAATAAACGGCCGCCCCTCTCCCCCCCGCCCAGTTGGGAAGCTGCGTCTGAGGAACAGGAAGAACCCGAGCCTCCTCTCGGGATGCCGCGCACCCAAACACCATTGTTGTGGGGAGTGGCCTGGCACTGAGGCTCAGCAGCCGACGGCAAGAAAACAAACAGGCCTGCCGCAGCGGTGGGCTGCAAACAGAGGGTCACGTATGCAAAATTTTACTAACTCCCATGTCTACCTGCCTTGTGTTTACCAATTACAGCTCCCTGCTTACACACACAGCTTCATCGTTACCTCGCCCCCTAGAGTCAGACCCCTTTCCTTTGCAAGTTGCAGTGTTGCCATGACAGTGCATCAACTCTGGTCTAGAAATGTAGACAAAGAGCTTGGTCAATGAGGGAACACAACTGAGATGTAGGGAGGTTAACACCTTGCTACTATATTTATATAGAGGATGTTTTTACCATTCTGCGTTAAAGTCATCTGTATCACCTAATTATTTATATTTGCTTATCAGAAGCTTTTTATGAAAAGAAAAATGCATAACTCACCAAATCACGTAATGTCCCAAAGTTAAATCTGTATTTAAATCTACTTCTGACTACATCACTTCCTCAATCACTGCTCCAACTGTCATTCCATTTCTTGTAAAAATGTAACACCATTACCATGTACTGCCATCATTATATGACAAAAACTAGAGCTGAACTGTTTTGCTTTCCTCTCACCTGTGTATCCTTGTCCTCTTCATCTTCATCCTCCATCATCACTTCTTCTTCTTCATCATCGTCGTCGTCAGTGATGCTTTGTTCGTCATCCTCAATTCCTTCTTCATCTTCCACAATCCAGGCAGCTTGATAATCAGATGTTCCCTTGGGTACCTTCATCACCTTTTTCTTCTTCATACTCTCTTAAAACACATAAAAAGACACGGGAGAATATGTAAGCTCTACACATTCTGAGCCTGATTGAAAACACAGAGCCCAGAAGCTGTGAAGGAGTAATGCTACCTGCTGTGCTGCCATACAATCTAATGCACTAAGACTGCATGAAAAAGCCTGTGAGAATAACACCCCCTTTCCCTGTTACAATTACAACTGTAGGACCTCCACATTTTCCAGATACCTTCAGCCTCAAGCAGTTCTGTGTCAGTGGGCCAAGTCTGTTCCCCATCCATGGGGTCAACTTCAGCTTCAGACTGCAAACTTTCGATGCAAGAAGGGTCTGCTTTCATCAAAACCCTGACTGCAGCACCATCCCCTTCCAGATCTGCATCATCCTGTAGGATAAAAACATCCTTTACCACAGCAGTGTTGATAGAGGACAGGGAAGACAACAACATGTCCTCACAACCCTTTGTGTTGAGCAGACAGGCTCACCTGCATCTCAACATCAGCCCCCTTCCTTGGCTTTAATGGACGAGGTGCTGCTAACAAGAGGGGCAGAGGGTCCGCAGGGGCATCAATCTGTCTAACCTGGAAGTCCCCGTGACCAACAATGTGTACTAGTCGGTTCACCTGCAGGGGGCGCCCACGGACATATCCGCAGACACAGAGTGTGCCCAGCCCAGATGGACCGGGTGTATAGGTAGCACACTGAGCCAACATGTGCGACCGGCGGGAGCGGAAGCCCAGACGCCGCTGTCGCTGTTCACCCAGATGCCGCAGGAGCGATGTTGCATCTGCAGTGCAGTCCAATGGGAACAGCCGGGCCTCTGGGAAGCGAGTCTGAGCAACACGTGCCAAAGCCCGCCGTGACTCTACACGTTTTTTCACTGGCAGCGCTGACATACCCTGGCACACTAGGGCTGCAGGATAAGTGAGACAGACAAAGTAATAAGTTAGACTGCATTCTAGTATTCATTTTTGGAATGTCATCATAAAGAGGAAGAGGGTTACCTAAAAACTACACACACTTACCGTGGCTGGGCAGTCCCTGGGAAAACAGGCAGGAGATACAGTAATCGCCATAGCTGTCCCAACCCACCACTGAGTCCAGTACAAACACCAAACTGTCCGCCACCTTTGCCACATCCAGGAGGGAGTGAAGATCGGCTTTGGTCATGAAGTTTAAAAAAAAAAAAAAAAAAAAAAAAAAAAAAAAAAAAAACAGGTCAGCCACTTTAATCCCAAGTACTTTTGCAGAGTAACTACTGCTAATACAAACTATTTTTTCCACTACAGAAAGAAAAATGTAAGCTGAGGTCTCAAATGTTGCATATGTTAGCATTTGTTCATCTTTGTGTGACATTTTTGCATTTTAAAAAAGGTAAAAGTGAACCATCAACACAGTTTACTGCAAAAGTTCAGGGCAGATGTGTGTAAGTGGTACCTGCATCTGGACGGATGAACATGAACCTCTGCTTGAAACGCGGCAAGACAAGGCCAAAACTGTCACTAATTGTCACCACACCTCCCTGCTTGTGTACAAGGCCCCCGACATCCTCCTCTTGGAGAAGCTGCATCACAGAACTGGCACTGACCCCCGTGTGCAGGGCAACGACTGCCACCAGGTGAGGCGGGCCATCCCTGCTGCCCAGCCGCCGCTTTTCAGTCAGCACCTGAGGCCAGTTGCAACAGGCAATGGACAGAAGAGACATTAATGTTTGAAGTGTTCTGCTTCACTTTTGAATTAAGTACAAATCAGTACTCTCATGATACAGATAAGGTGAAAGTGTAACAATGTGGCCAAGAGAAATGTACAGAGGAACACACATCACCTGGTCTTTCTTGTTGCGCCGCAGCTGGTTGGCAGTGTGTCTGCGGTCCATCTTTCGCTGCTCTTTTTTTTGCTTCTTAGTGAGGGTGATCACTGACACGCGACCTAAAGAGAAACAAAGTAAGACCAGTTAACTGCACACCTTTCAACATTTTGTCTCATCTCAGTACGCGACACGGATTATGCACACAACAGAAACTGCGAAAGAGTGAAAATGTAACTGTGAGCATAAGACATGATCCATGTTTACCTTAAAGTACACTTTACTAAGCTCCCTATAGTCATTCACCAATTTCACTCAACCAGCACTAATGTAACACACTTACATTCATTCACATAATCACATTCTAAGGGCAATTCACCTAAAACATGTCTTGAACATGCACTGGAGTTTGAATGTTCTCCCACACAGACTGTTCTCCACGGAGGTGGACCGGAAACCATGTCCAAATACACAGCCCAGATGTTGTGAGATGCCAGTGGAACCTGCTGCACCATACACGTGACAACTGACAACTAATGTAACATCTTGCAAGAAAAATTAATGATGGGTAACTGAGTGGGGCGGGGGGGCAGAAAATATAAACAATAAATTGGTAGCACTTAAGTTACTGTAGCTTGGAACATTAAACACTATGATTAACTTTTTTTGATCTAACACATCACATCAATATCAAATATTCTTATTTTATCAAGCAAGGGTACCTTTCTCAATTACACTATAGAAAGACTGGGATTTAAACCAACAGTCTTCTGACTCCATGGCAATAGCTGCCTGCTGCCATCGGCTTTTCTAAACACTTCATAACAGTATTGGCTTATGTAAAACAGGCTTTAAATCATTAGGCCTCCACTACACCGCTATGCGCACACTCCTGTTTGCTAGTTAGCCTACAACACGTGTTAAGGAGCTGCGCGCTGGTCTTCCCAAACAATCCCGAGACACAAAGAACAACCCGTCGATTTAGCGGCGCTTGGCTTACCCTTGTTCTCCCTTTCTATCTCGCCCTTGGTTCGATGCTTGCCATGTTTGTGCTGTTTGTTTTTCTGTTTATAAATCCCAGGTCTGTGCCCCTGCTGCTGTTCGCTGCTGGCAGCCATTTTCCCCACGAGCGCTCGAGTACTGCGTCATTTCCGTCGTATGGGGCGTTGTGTCATTTTCACGCGACAGATCACGAGACCCAAAATCTTTTTTAGAATGATTTTATTAACGCAAACTAAAGACAGACCAAGCAAGAAGTGAGCGAAAAAGCAAGAAGGAGGAGGAAATACAACAACACATTACAATTCGCAGGGAAAAAGGCATGATTTACAGTATTTATTGTTTTTTATTAGTGGATTATTGAATAGCACTGATGTACAGGTTGATTTTATTTTCGAATGTCACGACGATTCATGGCAAATTTACATTTATGTATTTGAAATTTGGAGGTATATCAATGAAACGGGCTGGCTTACAATCTGAGTTCCAATTCATCCCAAAAATGTTCAGTGGGGTTGAGGTTAGAGATCTGTGCAGGCCACTGAAGTTCTTCCACACCAACCTGAGCTTGTTTGTGGTGGATTAAACAGTTCTCATGGCGATATTGCTTTCAGGAGCAGTTTTGAACTTGGTAGTGAGTGATACAACTGAAGACAGATGATTTTTAAGTGCTACCTGCTTCAGCACTAGGCAATCATACTCTTGTGAACGTGCGTGGTCCACCTTTTTGTGGCTGAACTGTTGCTCCTAGATGCTTCCACTTTACAGTAACAGTACTTACAGCTGACCAGGGCAGAAATTTGACAAACTGACTCGTTGAAAAGGTGGCATCCTGTGACAGTGCCAAGCTGAAAGTCACTGAATATAACCTTTTCTACTGCCAATGCTTGTCTATGAGGATTGTATGGGTGTATGCTTGATTTTATGCAGCTGTTAGCAATTGCTGGGTCCGAAACAGCTGAAGGGGTGTCCAAATACCTTTTGCCATATAGGGTATGTGATCATGGATATTTATATTTTTTTAAATGGTGAACTTTTCTTATAAGGTGCTACAGCATAGGGACATTGCCAAAATGAGTAACAAAACAGTTTCAGTTTGCTAACAATATGTTTATATCTTTAAAGTTCAATATCTATTCATCTGTTTGTTTGGCCTCTATGTATGGCTTTGTCTTTCAAACAATACTTGAAATTTGGCATGTGGGTACTTCTCAATTTTCACCCAAAGTGTAATTTTTGCATGGTTAAGCATACACACACACACACACACTCAAAACATTGCACACATTAGTGATGTGTTCTTCCAAGCAGTTCCTGCATAATTTGTCTGAATGAGGACAAAGGGCCCACTGTACACACACACACACACACACTGGGGAAAGTTGACAGGGGGTCTGCTGAAGGAAGGACCTAAATTGGCAAGAGGGAGTTTACATGTGACACATACACATGACAATAGACACTTTGCAGCATAAGGGTAAAAAACTTTGGTGATATACATTTTATTACTTTTCTCCTTTCCACTGGACTATGATTGACTATGACATCACTCTCTGTAGCACTTATTTGACAGCATTAACAAGTCAGCTAATAAAAGGTATGTACTTTGGCTTCAAAGTGTCTTTTGAATTATAAAGTGAGAAAAGTTTCTTGCAAAGTAATCCATAGACTTTACCTTTCTAAAAGCTTTATTAAAAAACTAAAGAAAGACACTGATACCAAATGTTCACCAAGAAACAACTGTTCATTTTGGTTCTGCAGCCACATTGGAAAATTGTTTGACCAGTGAAAACCTTCATGTATAAACCTTTATTTATGATGTATAATGTTTTTTAATCTCCTTTCTTTCTTTTTCCTAGGTGCATCCCCACTTGCATTACTGAAGAGTTATGTTTGATTCTGTTTCTGTTCTAAAATTGTAAAGTTTGTAACTCGACAGTGTTAACGAAAAAAGCTATTTAAAAAAACATTTCCCGAACTCAATGGTTTTCCTCTGTGAATTTTCTGTGGCAGTCGAGACCCGCTCGCTCCGACCTATAGCGCCACCTAGTGCATGGGAGTTCATTTTTACCGCAGTGGAAGTCGAATTACTGTAGCGAAAACTCATCTTCAACAGGCACGTGAGGCAACATCCATCCAGTCAGTTATCCATCGTGTGGGCTGGATTTGATAATGCAGTTCTGGCTATAATTTAGCACTGCAGAATTTACAGAATCGGCGATTCACTGAAGCATTTAAATTAAAAAAAAGTATTTCATGACAGTGATACAGATCAAATGTGAGGAGAACGGTTGTTGCATCCTTGAATAAGGTACGTAACCTTAATAGTATCCAGCACAGAAGTGTACGTTTACCAGTTACGCGTCTGGGTTTACCGTTTACAGTTTTCATTGGAAGAATTCTTTCACGTGCCTATGCTTAATGTGATTCTGCATTTTCGTCACGATACACTCTAATAATGGCATTATGATGATATGATAATAAAAAATTGTTTTGTCCACCTAGAAGCATGGTGGTTAACAACATGCACTTGTACTCGGAATATTGTTGGTTCAAACCCTGTTCCAAGATATTGCGGTAATACCTTTGATGCTGGCACTTAGCCCAACAGGTCTAATAAATTGCCTGTATACAGTATGTGAGCAAAACGCTATAAGCTCCTTTGGATGAATATGTTAGCCAAACAGCAAAGTGGTAACATAATGGTCTTAGGTCGGTTGGTCTTCTATTTGTTTTTCATTCGCTCCTATTGAAAGACGTTGTTTGTTTGGCTGTCTGCATGATGTTCCTATCCATGTGAGCTTCTTTAATCTCTGTTCATTCAGCAGGTCTCATATGGCTGACTTTGAGCTTACTGGTTAAACAATATGTCAGTTGTATCTGAACGCATCCTTCTGTGCAGCACTGCCCATTATGTGTGCCCTTTGTGATTGTGCTCAGGGTGAGTGTAGAGTGAGCTGCACTTCTACGTTCATGTGGGGTGAATCAGGGATGTTAAGTAAACCGGTTCATTGTCACGGAGCACCGCAGTTCGGTCCTGGAGCTCAGTCAGGACACAGTGTGAAAAAGGATCCTGTCCGCCTGGATACAGAGACGCCACATTCCCATTGGTCGGTTGAGCGATGGTGAAGGATAGCCAATCAGAAGTGTCGGCTGGCCATCCTGCGTGTTCATTGGCTGCCTGTGGCCGGGAATAGAACGTTGCTGCCATTCTCTCATTCTGCACTTGCAGCATACATTTTAATTCCGTCGTCATGAATGGAAGATGAACAGACAGTGCTTTGCAGAGAGTTTATTTCATGTCAGAATTTAAATCTGGATTAAAAAGAAACAGCTCTTACCAGCCAACATACAGCTTTTCAAGGACACTTTAATAGCTGAAATAAAACTGCAGCACACTTGCATGTAATACTAAATAATTAGTTTATTGAGGTTGAGTAATCCGGTTACGTTCTTATATTGCAGGTTTGCATTACTGTACAGATTATGAAGTCTATTAAAAGGTGTGACCATTCCATTCTTGGTGATTTTGCATGTACTATATGTTACTTCCTTTTGAATAGTTGTCTTGTTTTTTCCGTACTTTTAACCATTCTTTGCAGAAACAGGGTACTTCCATTACAACGCAGTAATGGATGAGCAAAGAAAGGAAGTAGAAAGGTCTATAGTAGCAGGGGGAGGTTTGGAGGCTGAGAGGTGGAGGAGCAGCCGAAGCCTCCGAGTGCAGTGGAAGTAGAACAAAGGCCCGGTAAACCTGCATTTAACCTGCTAGCAACACTGGGTCATTGTGGCTATTGAGCTTGTGCACCGAGGACAGGTGACACATCCATGCATCTGTGTTTATTCAGCTAGTAGATGCTTTTCCCCAGCACCACCCATGTATGAGGGTTCATGTCACCGCTCCTCTCACCCTCCATCAATTGCACTCCCTGTGTCACCCAAAATCTGTCACAGACACACCTGTAATGTGCCAAACAATTTCTTTGTGTGTCTATATATAAATACAGTATATATACGTGTGTATAGAGCCTGTGTAACAACTCAAAAATAAAGATGACACATCTGGTGTGGCAAGCTGAGGTGTGACTCAATTGTGGTTATACTTTTTTAGGACTGTAAGGTGATTTTTATTAATTTGCTGTTTTCCAGAGTAGAATTTTAATATTAACTGTTGATGAATTAGAAACGTTTTTTGCTGCTCCTCCTCCTCCTCATCATAATCATCATCATCATCATGGGGTCCCTAAGGGTTTGGCCCAGTGCTGCTCCTAACAAGTGTACTTCAGTTAGTAGAAAATACAACTGTGTGCCTTCCTTTGAATGTTCATGTCTTAAACTGATTCAGGTAAAACTGTTCTACAGGCAGTGATGATCAGTAGTTTTTTGACGTCTCCCCTGTTGGAGTTACTTGCGGCGCCGCTCCCGCCCCGTGGGACTGGGACGCGCTGTGGCCGGTAGGAGTTCGCCAGAGGGAGGGAGGGAGCTCAACTCGGATCGGCTTCCAGGAACCAGAGCAAGACGACGGAGCAGAAAATCACAGCCAGGAATAAACGAACAGTCAAACTTCAGCGCCCTCCCAGCCGAGTTGAAAGCGCCAGCGTCGTCGCGGCGTGCGGACCCGACCGAGGGCGTCGTCGCTCGCGCACAGAGGGCGTTCCGCGCCGCCGTTTGGCTCGCTTTCCCCGTGTTTGTCGCGCAGGGAGGCGGCGGAGTGCGCGGCCGCCATCTTTGGGGACTCGCCTATGAGGGGAAGGGAGCCGTCGGACCGCAGTTAGCCGCGACCTGCGCTTCTCACACGTCGGAGGGTAGGAGAAGCTCGGGCTGACAGTGTGCGGCAAGGACACACAGAAGGTCCGGCAAAGAAGGGAAAGCGCGGATCTGGAGCGTCCTTCCCCGGCCTTGGCAGAGCGCTTCTCTGTTCACAGCTCCTGCTTCGGCTAACACGGGCCTGGAGGAAGGTGAGTGTCCACTTCGCTGTCATCCAGAGTGGACCCGGGCCACCCGGAGCTCGGCAGTGGGATCGAAGAGGGTGGCGGGAGCTGCGCTTGTACCTGCGGTCGCAGGACGGGGGAATGTCACCGAGGAGGAGAGTGGATGTGGGGGCGAGGGCGCGGCGCGGGGCGGATAGCGCTGGCAGGGTCTCCGCGTCTGCTGCACCGAGTGCTCCCGTCAGTGCCCTTTACTGCCTTTATTTTACCTAAATTCCATTTATTCACGGTGGTTGCCTGCTGTCGTTAGCCACTTTCAGGCTCTGTGCTCTCCCGTCATCGGACGCCTCTCCAGCGGCCCCACTGCTTCAGCACTCTGTCGCACAGTAATGTATAGTTAATATCTTTCACATGGAATTGGGGAGCAAAACTCGCCCTTTTCGCCCCTCTATCCCTCTCTCGGCCGTCGCCTCAGCTTTTCATATTTAACATTAGGGAAAATAAAGGCAGCAGGATCCGTGACGATCTCAGCACCAGGAAGTGGTGCTTGAGGCGACCCAGGTGTTTATCTGTGTCCCATGGGCATGCAGTATTACTGTTATTTACATTTATTTATATGGGGTCAGTTGTGGGATATCACGTCAAAAGATGACAACCTAGTAATGAGAAGCTGTTTCTCCTTTGTACAAGAGGTATGTATTGTCACGAGTCGTGTTCTGCACGGTACTAAATGTGGGGTTAATACGCAGAGGAGCCTCTAATATGTTTAATACAGTGTAAGCTTACGAGGTGCGCCGTGCGAGAACGTCGTGTGTCCACCGGCTGCTGGACGCCCACGTCTCGCGGTGTCTGAGACGAGAGCTCCTCTTCCATGGAAACCGGCGGTTGGGGATAAATAGTGTAGCTGGGCGTCACGTGCGCTTGGGCGCGCGCGAGTCCCGCCGCGTAGAAGTTTGCGCGCGGACGCTGGGTGACACTTGTGTTAAAGGGGGGTGGGGGTGGCCTGACCATCGTTGACATCAGACCTGCGGTCCTCGGCCCGGCCCGGACCCCACTGGGGTACCCCGAGTTCCTTAACCGAATTCAGTAGCTTTTCCGTCTCTTTACACCCTTGGTCACGTGTTTTTTCTTTTTTTGGGGGGTTATTTAGCTGTTTGTTAATTCTGCTGATGCTTTTCTCCGAAACGACTTACAGTATTAAGCTAGTTAGAGTTTTAGAACTGGGTGATGTTTACTGGAGCAGCTCTGGGCAAGTACCTTGGTCAGGGGTACAGCAGCCAGAGGTGGGATATGAACTTGTGTCCTTTAACCCCTATGCAACCTGCTACTGCTCTGCAGTATTGAAGCGTGGTGGTGTGGTGCTTAAAGGGCTAGGCTGCTAACCAGTAGGTTTTTTTTTGTTTGAGTCCTAGGCAGGGCTCAGTTCTACAGCATATTGTGTTTTATAATGTCAAACTGTGTGTGACATTTTGACACTTTTAGATTCAGTGGCTTTTTAGTTTTTTTTTTTTTTTTAAAATGTAATATGTACTGGAGCGACTTGCCAGAGACAACATTTTTAATTATTATTTTGTGTTGGTACTAACTTCTATAATGTATTAATCAAATTTTTATCCTTAGTATGTTATCTCATGTATGTCAGTAGCTATTGAGGTTCTCAGAACCTGATCTTGGATTGAAATTTATTCACCATTTTCTCAATATGATATGTATATTTTGAAGCACTTTAAAAAGCATCCTGAATACCATTTTGGTCTAGTTGTTTTTTTTTCTCATTGCTGCACAGTGGTTAGTTATTAATTGCAGTGCTAATTTCTGGAAGTCAATCAAAGATGAATTGACAGAATCAGCTCTGTGACCACATGCTAGAGGAATTCGAATACTTCTCTCCTGTCACCCTGTCTTGCTGCATTCCTGCTGGGGCCATAACCTCACCCCTCCAGCTGTGTCCCCACACCCAACAGGGTGGGCTGAACAAGGCTTCACCCCTGCTGTGGTGCAAACTGTCATAGTATGGTTTTGTGGCTAATGAGTTAGCAAGGTTATAGGTTTAAGTGCTAGAACAATGAGTCCTACTGCACATACATGTAAAGCAGGGAAGTGTTTTAACAGATCCAGTAATATCTTCTCTCACACCAAATGGTTAAAGAGAGGCAGCAATTGGCTTAGCAGACTTGGACTTTTAACCCAAAAGTTACAGGTTCAATCCAGATCTGCAGATCTCCTTCTCATGTTGCTGTGTGGTTGAGAATTGTCCCCTGGTCTTTTTAGACTAGCCTGTGTCAAAGGTTGAGAAAGTCTAAATGATCGAATGAGCTGTTTTGTTGTTTTGATCAGTATCAGTGTCTGTCTGTCTTCTCTCTGTCCATTTGTTTATTCCTTGTAGCTGTAAGTAGAACTTGGACGAAGTATGTTGTCAGCCAGAGCTGGCATCCCTTCTGCTGGCTGCAAGATGTGCTTGACCATACCTAAGAAATGAATGCTATAACATAATGTACACGCTCACTTAAGATGACTCTACGGTACATTTAAACCAGGTGTCTGTTATTGTGCTTTGGCCTGTATGGGCCTGGGGTGAGGGGGGGATGGGGTTGAGGGAGGCCAGTCTTGTGACCCAGGCATGGAATCCGTGTTGCCATTGTTCTGTCTGAGTGAGGCTGGTCATCTGAAAAAAGGTTCTGTTGAGTGGGAGCGCAGGAGATAGAAGACTGACTTTTCTATTCACTGAAGGCAGTGTGATAAAATCCAAGTAATAATTGAGGCTTTATTTTTAAAGTGAGCATGCGGTGTGGAAAGCTCTGCATGCGTGTGTGTGCGCTGGTATGTGTTTATTTTGAGCAGTTTAAGTAGAACCTTGGGTTTTCTCATAAAAAGTTGGTTGTGAAAAAGATTAACATATGAATCCCTGTCTGGTTCACTTGTGGCCCTTTGCTATGCACACTCCACCTCTGTCTGTCTTTGGTCTCTGTGTTTGTTGGTGCAGTTGTCTTTGCCCCTGGCCTTCCCTGTTCCTCCTGCTCCTCTTCCTTTTTGTGCTGGAGGAGATGTTACCCTTCCAGCAGCTGAACAATCCCCTCCGCTGTTTTCCTGAATGTGACAGCAGCAGTGGGGGATGGGTAGTGGGGGATAGGGGAGACAGAAAGCTACAGATAGACGCTATAACTACTGGATAAATTAAGTATACACTGGAAGAGTGGCTCTGAGTATCGCTGACCAGACTGGAGTGTAAGACACAACCACTGGCTGCATCACAGGAGTGTTGTTTCCTTGACAACATAGATTCAAGTTGCATTGTTTTGATTGTTGTAATGGCCTACTCTCATAACATGCTAACATCCTGTTCTGTTCCTGCATTCAGTACATTATGCCTCACCTGGAGAAGCCAGGCAGAGTCCTAGTGAGACCGCTCAGACAGTGTGTCACATGAACAGCTCAGCCTCCACACCCACCTCTGTCATGTCTTTTCAAGCGTCTGAGAATGTCTCTGGTGTCCAGCCTCTGTCCAACAGGGGTGGAGACAGCAGGTTTTTCATTATTAGGATACTTTCTCCTCTGCTTCTAAGTCATGAATGCTCACTAAAGCCATATATAATATATGCATTTCTGGGTTAATGTAATACCATGACTAACAAAAATACTAACTTTTTGCAGTCTCCAAATCTCTCTGTGATTACTGTTTGTTCATGAAATGCACACTGTGTTTTTATACTTTTTTTTTTATTTCGTCATTTTTGCATGAGAAGACTCACATACTGTCTGGATGCATAGTCCATTTTATTTTCATGTGGATATTAATTTAGCATGCCTTTTTCTACTGTATGGAAGCACTGTTTTGCAGTGTTTCAAGTGGTGCTTTAGTAGTATCCATTGGTTTGGAATTATTTGTATATGCTGTAATGAAGCACCCATGTTTAACTTCGAACCCAGTCAAGAGACGTGTATATAAGGTTTTTCTGGGGGTACAGGAAAAAAGGGATGGATATGCTGGAAGCCTGCGGAAGTGTTTGATGTTCGGTCCCAAAGATGAGACCTTCCCTGCTGGCAAGGGAGAAGTGGCCAAGCTTGTTGTTAGTTGTCATCAGCTGAGAGCTACTGCAGCCTCGTGCAGTCTAATCTCTTTCGGCCTGTTTCCTTCCCCCACTGTGTGCCGTTCCTGGCATTGTCAGCTATACATATGACACTTAGACTGCACACTTGGGCCAGATGGATTGCATTACTCAAATGTTTGAGTGTTCCATTTGCACTGATTTTTCTTTGAACGTGCACTTTTCTGTGCTCCTGTGCTAAGGTGTGATTGTAGGGTAAGAGGTAGTATGGTGCAACACATCATACCCCACTTTTTATCAAAGTTGTGAGTGTTTAGATGATCTCCCTCCTTCCTGTATAGAGGGAGAGGAGAGCTAAACACACACACCCACACACATGCGGCTCCCATGTGTCCACACAGGCACAAACTGTCTCGTAGCATCAGGGACATTAAACCTTGGAGTTGCCAGGAGAGAACAGGAAGCTGTTGAAGTGACCTTGTCTTTAGCTGTTGGGACTTCCTGTCTTAGCTCACTGGCAAATTGTCTAGTCCCCACAGTGAGTTTTCATCATGGTAACTATTCTGTTTATATTTGGAAAAAACTTTGTGAATGTAATAATGGCTGACATATTGTTTCGATATTTGGTTGTGAATTTCTTTATTTAAAAGCTGATTTAAAATGGATAAAGGAAGACAAATGCTTAAAATCCACAACATAATGTAGTATATCAGTATAAAGGACTATATCCTTGATTTGTTTGATCCATTTTTTTTTTCAGGTGTCCATGTGTACAAGGCTTCTGTCCTGCAGATGAGCCATCGGCGCAGGCTGTCGCGTCGCATACCCAGATAGTCCCTCCGCGACCGCGGCAGTATGTCCACCCCTATTCGAGCGGGGAGCCTGAAGGACCCCGAAATTGCCAACCTTTTCTTCAAGGAGGACCCAGAGAAACTCTTCACAGACCTCCGAGAAATAGGCCATGGAAGCTTTGGTGCTGTTTATTTTGTAAGCCCCAAACTCTTATAATGTGGTCTACTCTGTACTGTGTCCTACAGTTTACCCTGTCCAAAGATACAGACTTGGAAAAGATATCTATCATGTATCATTCCATCTAGCCAACAACTGGTGCCAGCAACTTTTCTTGTTGTCTTAGGCAAGAGATGTACGGGCCACCGAGGTGGTGGCCATCAAGAAGATGTCCTACAGTGGGAAGCAGTCCAATGAGGTGAGCTGCAAAGCTGAATGATTGCTATGAAATTCTCAGCTGAACCAGAGTTAAATTTTTCTCTGAAGGGATGAGTAAGTCAGTTTATTGTTAGATAAAAGTCACCACAGTAAAGCTGCCTTCATATCTTATATGTCTTTCTTTTTTAAGTCTGATATTTGGCAGCTTTACAATTTATCCCTAGTACAGCAATTTATCCCTAGGACAGCTGTTTTGTAGCTGTGATGACATATGTTGTGTTAGTCTCCTAATATTCTGTTAAGGTTCTATTCATCTGCCATGCATTTATTGATCATTTGCCCACATTAGAAGCACTCCAGACTTGCATCAGGTGATGGCGAGTCATTCAGCTTTCATAACTCAGTTTGGCGTCATCCAGTACTTCTTGTCTAGAGAAAAAAGAGTCATTGAATGCTAATCTAGGAAGTGTTTTTTCCTCCGTCTTACTGTGCCTCTTTCATTACGAACTCTTCATTACTCTGAGCCCATCTTATCTGTGTATTCAGGGCAATTAGTGCTGAAAAACTGCGCCATAATTTTGTTTGTGCTGTTGTATTCCATTGTCACGTGTCTGCTGTTACTACTTTGTAGCTGTTTGTTTTTTCCTGGATGAAAGCTATAGCCATAACATTAGTTATGGGGGAAAAAAAACAAGCTTTAAATTGAATAAGCCATTCTAAGAAAACAGGCATGGAAGTGCATCCAACTGTACTTTCTTCCCTTGCCTTTACAGAAATGGCAGGATATTATCAAGGAGGTCCGGTTCCTGCAGAGAATACAGCATCCCAACAGCATCCAGTACAAGGGGTGCTATCTCCGGGAACACACAGCCTGGGTGAGACATTGGCCCCTACCGCCATCTCACATTTGATGAGTTTCAGGGTGGAAAGTTGATAGCTGTTCTGTTTTGTTAGGGAAAATGTAAGTTCTGGAGTGGTAGACACTCTACATGGTGACTGCTGGGAGTACTGTGCAATAGCCACCAATATAAAGATATAATTTTTGTCTCCTCAGCTTGTTATGGAGTACTGTCTGGGCTCTGCTTCGGATCTTCTAGAGGGTAAGCTATGGACTCCTGCAGTTCAGTTAAGGCAGTACAGTTTTTTTAAACCTAATCTTCCAGATGGAGAATTTTATTTCTTGCATGAAATTAGCAAATTATCATATAACACTGTACCAAAAAATGAAGGCCAGCATAAATATTCTAAAGCCAATTAATTTTTTTCACTGAGATCCTGCAAACTCTACAGGTGACCTTAATGGGTAATAACATAAAGCAATGACTGCTCTTACCAAACCAAGGTCTGAGAACATGTGAAAATTGGGAAAAAGGGGGCTATTGGACTCTGTTTCCTGCTTCTTAGTTTCAGTGTTTTTCTTTCTTTTTTGTCTCAGTGCATAAAAAGCCCCTCCAAGAAATGGAAATAGCAGCCATTACCCATGGTGCTTTGCAAGGGTTAGCCTACCTTCACTCCCACAACATGATTCACAGGTGAGTGTGTGGGTGGAGTCACTATGGGCTTTTTCTGCATTCCACCCCTGGAGGAAATGGATCTGAAATTACTGGACATGGGATGGGAGCATTAGGACTCTGAGTGAGAGCCTGTACCAGCCTCACCCCTTTGGGGTCTATATTTAATTTGTCAAAAGAGAAGGGCCTGTCTCTGTCATGATCAACCATCATTATTGTGATATCCCTCCCCCTTCACTTTCGTGCATAGGGACATCAAGGCTGGGAACATCCTTCTGACAGAGCCAGGGCAGGTCAAGCTAGCCGACTTTGGCTCTGCGTCCATTGCCTCCCCTGCCAACTCCTTTGTGGGGACGCCATATTGGTGAGTGCAACTTGAGTTTCATACCAGAGTGTATCTTGACAGTCCTTCTGATGCAAGTCAGGTCTTTATTAAGATCATAGGAGATTGGTAGTACGTTACTTCCTTTCCAGTAGTTATCATGGGTGTTTCAGTGCAATGGACACAAGTAGACAGAGGAGAGGAGAGGAGCGAGATAAGATAAAACTTTATTGATCCCTAGGTAAATTCTTATGCATACAACAGTGTTGAGTGTCACAAAGACAAAATAGAAAAAAGAATAAATAATTAAATTACATAAGTACAGGGATAAGGGTCAATAGGGGAAAAGTTAACATGGAAGTAGGTGCCCCCCACAGAAAGGGGAAGAGTTATAAAGTTTAATGGCCACAGGGAGAAAGGATCTCCTATGGCGTTCCATTCTGCACCTGGGGGCAGACTGAATACAGCTCCACATACCAAGGTGGCAGTAGCCAGCATAGTGGTTAGGCACCTGTGATTTCATGGTTCAAATCCTACGCCATGCCTGCTGAATTAAGTGTTTTAGTTTTTGTCCCCTATGTTAACAGGTAAAAAACTTTATCAGACAACTTATGTTGACTTTGAAAAAACTAAATGAAAATAACAAGGGGAGTTAACAGGTCCTTCTTGGCTTCTTGCTAGAGCCAACAGTCTATGCTTCTTGTTAAACATCTTTAGTCAGTGCAATACAGTATCGTTTGTACTGTTGTATACATTTCTACATTCTCCACTGTATGTACACACTTCTACAGCGCTGCAGGAATACAACTATTCCTCTCTATATACATGTTTCACACTTGTTGACTTGCGTTTTCAGGAAGTGGGACCCAGTTCTCTAGTCTGAGCTGGTGAAACAAAAACACTACCTGATCCTATGTTAGCGATCTGAGAAGGTGAATGTAAAAATGCCTCCTTTGTCTGTCCCAGGATGGCCCCCGAGGTTATCTTGGCTATGGATGAGGGCCAGTATGATGGAAAAGTGGATGTCTGGTCTTTAGGAATCACCTGTATCGAACTAGGTGAGGTACCGACCCAGCCACCCATATACTTCACATGTCTGACTGTGTCCAGAGGCCATGCGCTTCTGCTCTCTCCCCCTTTTCTCTGTCTCTTTGTTTGTTAATTTTGTTTTTCCTCACACAGTCTTGGAGTTTTGTCTGCTGTTTCACTTTTACTGTGTAGATTTTCAAGTACTGGTTCTGTGTGATCTTTAATTTATTTGTTATAGCTTGTGAGTCCATCAGTTTTAGCCTTTTCAGTTTGAGTTCTTTTACTCAGGAGTGATGCCATTTGTTTAATCCCTGTTGTTCTGCTTTGCTCCCCCAGCGGAGAGGAAGCCCCCCCTGTTCAACATGAATGCCATGAGTGCCTTATACCACATAGCACAGAATGAGAGCCCTACGCTGCAGTCCACTGAATGGTGAGTCTCTAGTGGACTTGCTGGTTACTCTACAGTTGCTCCAGGATAGCACTTGTTATCACTGGGAATCTTTTAGCAGTGCTGAATATTAATGTAAATGTATTGTTAGGCATTTATGTACATGTATTTCTTGTTTTACGATGTATTCAACTTAACAATGGTCACTCTTAAGTATATTAATAAATAACAGTAATAATAAAAAAAGGAAATGGATGAAAATTGTTAAAAAAAATGACGATTTCTTGTAAGCAAACGAGCATTTTATACCTAATTGAAACGTACACACAAACATCTTGTATAATATACAGTACCTCTACTATCTATCTACACACACACACACACACACACACACACACACACACACACACACACACAATAGTATAGTGCGACAATTGCATCTGCCAACAGCTCTATGAAAACATACACACTATTGAGCACTTATAACTTATACTTAAGGTGAAAATTGTTATGAAAATACATTTTAAAAAATTGCACGTGTATCTGCAGTGTGCACATGTGATATTGTACCTTAACGACAGCATGAGGTGAGCATCAATTGAGACTGTGGTACACGTCCGCCCTGCACATGCACAGCCAGCAATCTTTTCATGCCTACTCTACCGCAGTCCCTTCCCTCTCCCTCTTTTTTTCTTTCTGTGACTAACAGTGTGAGGTGTTCTTTTTGTTATATAACACAGATGTGGAGGGTTAATTCAGCCCATATTCCCTTTGTTGTGCATGTCACAGAACTGAACTCACACCAAAAAGCCTTCTCATAACCAAAGCTGTATCCCTGTTAGCATCACTTCTACTTGACTTGTCATTTTGACTTACAACTAGGCCATTGGTATCCTACCCTGTCATAAATTGAAGAATGTCTGTACTCTCAATTTTATGTACAGTTCATTGCCTTTTTGTAGTGATTAAAAAAATTGAATCTAAAAATTCACCGCACAAAATTAAACATAGTTTATTATTCTCTTAATCTCAGCAAATGAGGTGAGATGTGCAAATTGTTCTTCCTGTCTCCAGGACGGATTACTTTCGAAACTTTGTGGACTCTTGCCTTCAAAAACTACCCCAAGACCGACCCACCTCTGAGGAGCTGCTGAAGGTGAGGCAAGTGCCCATCTGGTGGGGGATTTTCACACTCTCTACTTTTTAGTAGCAGCTTTTTCTGCATTATCAAGCAAAGGTGTATGGAATTTTAAAAGTATGAATACCGGCTGAAAATCTTGAAGAAATTTTCCATTAGTTGGATTTACTATATGCAAAAGTTATTGTTCATTTCAATTTTGTACAACAGAAAGTACCCCACTGCCTATGTACCTCTCTGTCTCTCTCACTGTTTTCTTCCCATTTTCTTTCCTCTTCTTTTGGGCCTTGCTTCCATCTCACAGCATGCTTTTGTGCTTCGGGTGCGGTCTGAGTCCGTATTGGTAGACCTGATCCAGCGGACCAAGGATGCCGTTCGAGAACTGGATAATCTGCAGTACCGCAAGATGAAAAAGATCCTGTTCCAAGAAGCCACCAATGGCCCTGCTGTTGAGGCTCCTGATGAAGATGAGGTGAGTGCCACTCTTGGTCAAACCCATGTGCTACTGTTCCACCTCCTGTTCTTGTTGTCTTTTATACATTTTAGGTTTTATAGATTCTCTATTTTGATCTATTCTTTGATTGTTTAGATCTCAATTATAAACTAAGGGTAGAAATGTGAGACTGATTTGTACCTTTTGTTTTTTAATGGATAATGTCCTTACTATCCCACTGATTTCCCACCCTTAAGGAACCGGAGCATGGAGTAGGCCGTACAGGCACAGTGAGCAGTGTGGGCAGCAACCAGTCTATCCCTAGCATGTCCATCAGTGCCAGCTCCCAGAGCAGCTCTGTCAACAGCCTGCCAGATGCTGCTGCTGCTGCTGACGAGCGCAATGAGTTGGAGCTCATGGAGGGCGATCACACTGTTATGTCCAACAGCTCTGTCATCCATCTCAAGCCGGTGGGTAGCTTCATGCCACTGAGAAAACTACTTAAAAGCAAAACCGCCAGATCTTTGTATGCTTCATAGCTCATTTAGTATGAATAAGTAAATCCATGAATGACATGAAATTAATGATTGTCACAGAGGGGCTACCTTGTATATTCAGCATTGCAAGCTTTTTTGCTATCTGTGTATTAACAGGAGGAGGAGAGCTATCAAGACAATTCAGACCCCCAGACCCAACCATCGGAACCACAATCCCCACCTGCACAGGCACCACGGCCCAAAGCTCACTACCGCAACCGCGAGCACTTTGCCACCATTCGCACTGCATCTCTGGTAGGGAATTTGCTCTTCCCTTTCCTGGTTCTTCTAGTCTTGTCTCCTCCTCACCATTTCATCCTGGCCTCCGTGTTTTTATACTTTTATTAAAATGGATAAGTTCTTTGGTTGTGAGCTATGACAAAAGTGTACACTCAGCCTAGATACCTTTCATTTGTCTGAGATAAAATTATTACTTGGCTATTGGCCAATGTCCTGCACTGCCAGCCTGAAAAATAAAGGTCACAGCAAAACTGTCTGGGTTCACTTGTTATTCAACTGAAGAAATTGCTAGAGTTGGAAAAAAGGCCCATGAGTTTGTGAACATAATCCTTAATAACCATCCTCTATCTCTTGCTCAGGTTACACGGCAGATGCAGGAACATGAGCAGGACTCTGAGTTGCGGGAGCAGATGTCTGGTTATAAGCGTATGCGACGGCAGCATCAGAAGCAGCTGATGGCACTGGAGAACAAGCTGAAGGCAGAAATGGATGAACACAGACTGCGACTGGACAAGGAGCTGGAGTCCCAAAGGAACAGTTTTGCAGCCGAATTGGAAAAGTTGGTCAAGAAGCATCAGGCTGCCATGGAGAAAGATGTAGTGTATCCCAATTGTGTCCTAGACCCACAGTCAGTTTTTGTGACTGATACTATTATATACCAGTAGGTGGGGAGTAGTTGGAATGGTGCCGGCTGTGATTCAAGTGAGAATATAGTTGTACTGCACATAATTGAGCTGCAAAATTTTTTTTTAACTTCTCAAAGTACTGTACATATCTTGCTGTGGAACAACTGGTCCAGAATTGTCTTTCACATACTCCTTATGTTTGTGTTGATAGGCCAAGCAATTTGCTAATGATAATAAGAAGTTTCAGCAGCAGATCCAGGCTCAGCAGAAGAAGGAGCTGAGCAGCTTCCAAGAATCGCAAAGACGGGAGTATAAGCTGCGCAAGGAGCAACTTAAAGAGGTACAAAACAGGAGAGCACAGCATGGTGTGTAGGGAGCATGGTAACATGTACCCTGGCATCATATATGTAAATGCACATCGGCATCGTGTGAAATTAATAAAAATGAGGACGAAAGCAAAAATGTAAATACACAAAAATAAGTCTTTGGCCTGTTTAAGTTAATGGCATGACCTACTTCCCAAGACTTTTGTCAGAAGTTGTGTGTGTATATACTGCAATGTAATGTGGTGGTGTAAACTATGTTCACCAGGAACTCAGTGAGAACCAGTCAACACCCAAGAAGGAGAAACAGGAGTGGTTGTCCAAACAGAAAGAGAACTTCCAGCACTTCCAGGCTGAGGAAGAGGCCAAGCTGCAGCGGAGACAGCGCCAGTACCTGGAACTTGAATGCCGCCGTTTGAAGAGACGCATCCTTATTGCCCGACACAACGTGGAGCAGGACCTGTTGCGTGAGGTTAGTGCGTGGGGCTGAGGGATGGACAGGTTGCTGCAGTTGGTACTGTACTTAAAGATGGTTTCTGATTTGGGATGTGACTTGCTGCCACACCCACAAGTTATCACTCAGAACTGCTGAATCCTGCTCAACATTTAAGAAAAGTCTCAGAAGATTTTTGGACACACTTCTTTCACTACGTTATATGTTTTAAAACAATCTTTATCAATTTTATACCCAGCTACTGGTGTATGCTGACAAAAATGGAAGTGTAGGACTATATATTACAAGAAGTATACTGCCTATGAGTTCCTACCTTGGTCCATGCTCAGGCTTGTATTCTTCTTGCCTCACTTCTCTGCCTGTGGCACTCTGCCTCCCAGGAACTAAATAAGCATCAGACACAGAAGGACCTAGAGCATGCCATGCTGCTGCGGCACCACGAGTCCATGCAGGAGCTGGAGTTCCGGCAGCTGAGCTCTGTGCAGCGCATGCGGGCCGAGCTCATTCGAGTGCAGCACCAGACGGAGCTCACCAACCAGATGGAATACAACAAGCGCCGTGAGCGTGAGCTGCGTCGCAAACATGTTATGGAGGTCCGGCAGCAGCCCAAGAGCTTGAAGGTGACAGACACTCCCAGCCACCCTGTGAAATCTTTGCTATGCCAGCATTCCTACTGCCATTGAGCAGTGTTAAATCTTAATTTGTTTAGTACATTGTCAGCTTTAGGGTAAGACAGATGTAAAATCATATCAGTAGAAGAATAATAAGATTGTTTCTCTGTCTTGCACTTTACCTGTTTTCCCCCATCTCCTCCCATCAGTCTAAAGAGTTGCAGATCAAGAAGCAGTTCCAAGACACGTGCAAGATCCAGACTAGGCAGTACAAGGCACTCCGGAACCACCTGTTGGAAAGCACACCCAAGGCAGACCACAAGGCTGTGCTAAAGAGGCTGAAAGAGGAGCAGACCCGCAAGCTGGCCATCCTGGCTGAGCAGTATGACCACTCCATCAACGAAATGCTCTCTACACAGGCTGTAAGTACAATGAGGGCACAGCTGGGCCTGGGAGATGGGGCAGTGCTATCTGTGAGTGGTACATGTAGGAATGTTGAACTGCTTCTTACTCCTTGTTTTACCACCTGTCACCCTTTACCCACTTATTCTCAAGCCTTTTTTGTTCCTTTCTTTGCTATTTTATCCTCTTTTCTTACAATAATAATCCCTGCTTACACCCAGCTTCGATTGGATGAAGCTCAGGAAGCTGAATGCCAGGTGCTGAGGATGCAGCTGCAGCAGGAGCTGGAGCTGCTCAATGCTTACCAGAGTAAGATCAAGATGCAGACAGATGCCCAACATGACCGTGAGAGGAAGGACCTAGAGCAGAGGGTTTCACTTCGTAGGGCCCTGCTGGAACAGAAGGTAAGGGAGAGGGATGAGCCAGTTCACCATCCTTGAATTATGAGATCTGTTACTGTGGACAAGCACAGACTGGTTTTGGCTGTCCTTTTATTGGGCCATTTAACCTGAGCCATACTATAGAGCAGGTGAGAATGGGGGTTGGACAGCTTATGTGAGGAAGAGTGATTGTGTGGACCACAGAGTTCTGTCTGAATGGGAGCTGGCTGGAAGATGTTTGGAAGGCATTCTGTTACACTGTGGTTTGGCAAGTGTATGAGTGCTTTGTTTGTGTTTCTGTATTTTGACCGCCAACACCCCTTCCCCTATACCCACAGATTGAGGAGGAGATGCAGGCACTACAGAACGAGCGATCTGAGCGTATCCGCAGCCTGCTGGAGCGCCAGGCCCGAGAGGTGGAGGCCTTTGACTCAGAGAGTATGCGCCTCGGCTTCAACAGCATGGCCCTGTCCAGCCTTTCCCCTGAGGCCCTCAGCCACAGCTACCCTGGGGCCCCTGCCAGCTGGGCCCCCCATCAGCAGAGTGGCTCTCAGGGTCCACACTGGGGGGGTGCAGGGGCTGGGGCCACAGGTCATCACCACTCTGGCCAGGGAGGGGGCACACTGCCACAGGCATGGAGCCACAGCAGCGGGGGTGGCTTGGGTGTCCTTGGAACACATTCTTCCTGGGGCCATGCATCTGCTGGGTCCCTGGGGGCGCTGCCAAGGAGTGGAGGTAGTGTAGTGGTGAGAAGCAGCCCCCAGGCACCAAGGAGGACGGGCTCGGCTGGGGCAGGCCGTGGTGACCCAGGGATGAGCAGGAGCACCAGCATTGCCTCGCAAATCTCCAATGGCTCACATCTGTCCTATACATAGGGGGTATTCTTCTTTATGCTTCATTTCCATTCTTTCCTCCCTCTATCCCTCCCTTCTGTCCAGCTGCGCATACAGGCATGTTTGCTTGTGACGAAGAGTGCTCAAGCCACGTGTCTCCCCTCCCCCCTTTTGAAGCCACTGCGAACATCTGCATAGCTTGAAGTTCACCTTGTGTTGGGCAGATTAACTTGTCCTTATCCAAGCTCAGAATCCTAAGGCTCTCATACCCAGTGCTTTGAGGGAATGGTTTTGTTCAGAGACGTGACTTTGTACTCTGCTGCTGACAGTGGTTCATTGGGGGGTCACAACTGGTTGTACCTTTGGTGCCCTGTGTGCCCTGCAAGCTTCTGCCAGTGTGGCAATTTCCTCATCACTTATGTGCATCAGAGCCACAAAGGGGCCAGGCTGGCAAGCGGTGGCTAGCATTCGGCCCCAAGAAACACTGTTCTCCCTGCCACTTGGCTGCAAGGGCATATCCTTCCAGTGGTGTTGGGTTTGCGAGAGGGCAGGGAGGTGGGTGTGTGAGTTTGTGTGTCTGTGTATCTGCGTGTTGAAGAGTTGTCATGCTGCCTCTTCTCTCAGGTCCTAAGTTACACTTTGCTCCTTTTGGCTTGGCAGACCAGGATATGAATAGTGCACAAAATGCTGTGTAGTACAGAGACAGTGTTCACCCTGTCTTACTTCAGGTGATTTTTAGCTTGTGGTTTAGACCCACACAACTGTCCAAGAATACATAAGGGCATGAACCAGTGAGTGTTCATATGACAGTTGCCATTGCACTTGATTCCATGAAAGTGCAAAGTGAAGCTGGAACAGAAAGATAAATGGAGTGACTGAACAAACACTAGACAGGAGCTCAAAGTTGAGGTCTGTTGTGGGTGTGGCTGCTCATAGAAGGGTAGAAAGTATGTATGGGGAAATAATAAGCTATGGAAGAAACTAAAATTATTGATTGCTTAACTGGCATTGGTTTTGTGTTGCATGTTTGTAGGAAATGAAAAGCTAGATGCCCTGTAGCGAGAGAGAGAAGTCCCTCTGTCCTTGGTGAACATTGTCTGCTGCTGTATGCAGTGAGAGTTCATGTTTATTTGTACTTGTTTTGGAAGAAGCTGTGAGGTAATTGTTGCTTTTTCATATTTAATTCACTCCTTGTGATACAGGATTTGTGCAGTTTCTAATGTAAGGCACCATGAGATTATTTCAGAGCCCCAAAATAATATTTTACTCCTCCCCATGTTTATAGTGCCTTTTGAAAGGAACTGTTGTATTAGTTACACTTTAGCACAAAACTTGGACCTACTGAATGTTTTTAATCTCACTAAACTGATATTTGAACATTGAGGAAAAACAGTTATATAGTTATTTTTATTTTGATAGTAAGTTTTGCTTACGAACAGAAATGGTACCTAGGAACAAGATTAATGGGTTCTATGTTACTACATTATTAGGTGTCTCAATGAAATACTATTTGACACTAATTTTCAGATGTTCTGCATACAACTGTGGAGAGATTATAACGTGTGTGTGTGGGTGTGTGTGTGTGTGAGAGAGAGATGGTGTACAAGGAAATTAAGGTAAGGAGGATAAGGATATGATTAAAAGCAGTAACATAAGTAGTGAGAAGTTGGCAGGCCAATGTTGCTCCCTGATTGTGACCATATGAAGACTGTGCAGCTGGTCTGATTCAGCCACATCTGAGGGAGGAGCATGTGGTCCACTATTTGAGTCTGCAGGAATCTGCATAGTGAAGCCATGAAGAGAACAACCGTGTTGCCTTCAGTGGCAGAGCGGGGAATTTAAGCAGTGAAAGCAAAGTTTAAATATGCAGAAGCCATAGTGGCCAAACATTAGGCCTTGTTCCATCCAGCATTAGATGGAACAGTGAAGGTTTTACAGAATAAAAATGACCATAGGGTGGAAAAAAAGCAAGCAGAACTTGTGAAGGCAGTTTTTGGACTTTCTAGTGTCTTGTGATGGACTGGTATGGAGGCCGAGGGCCGGCCTTTCTGCATGTCCCAGGTTTGCTTGGTGCAGAAGGTAAAGCTCTCGGCAGCAGAAAAAGCTGAAATTCCAGGTACCATGGAAGAGGGGCATGTCAGCAGGACAGGTAACAAGGCCCAAGACTGCAGGTACCCTTGTGAGCTTCCAGGTGCGCTTGCACCCAGGTACTCCTGCTTTAGGCAGACCTCATGAGTATCTTTAGAGGCACAAAGGAGTAAATGTAAAAAAGTGTATATACTGTAAATTGAAAATGAATGTACAAATAATAGGTTTCATATGATTGATGTCAGAGTGAGGGATTGTCAGGGATGGAAGAACTTGGTGCCAATGTAAGTACTAACTTGAGACTGTTGTTCTGTATGTGTGGTGTGAGTGAGAGAGGGTGGGAGCTGGGAATGGGGGCACCATCACTGCACTTCCTGGCAAACGTATGCTTGTTTGTGTCACCGCACGCAGGGCTATGCTCTCATGTCAACCGTCACATGGCAAGGGGCAGTGAGGTATCAGCAATGGTCTTTGTGACCACAGCAGCTGAAGACACTGGTCAGTGGGCTTCAGTCAGAGAGAGGGACAGACTGCTTTCGATTAACTCGTACTAAACACCACAATGCCAAAGTCATAATACTTTGTCAACAAATGCCAAAAACAAGAATTTGCCACTGACACAAAGTTTTAGGTGTACTGCCATTTTAAATTGCTGCATATTCAGCATTTTCTGTTGCCAAAAATGTAGACACTCCTGTGAGAAAGGAGCTGTCAGTAGGCACATAGCAGAGTCAGTCTCCTCACTATAATGTCCCTCCTCTCTGCTATTGCAAACTCACTATGGATTGACCCCCTTGTTCTTTCTAGCCTTGGTGTGATAGGACAGCCTGCCTTTTATTAAACAGGCTTAAACAGAAAAAGATCATTTCTGTGTAAGAAAGCAAAGTTTATAAATATTATAAATACAAATGTTTCCCAAGAAGATGTATACAAAAATATGTTTATATTTTGTATATTTGGAACTTAAAAACATATCAAAACAACATTTTAATTTAAAAAATTCTTTGTATAGTGCCCATAAAAGGAACAAAATTGGATAAGAATTAATATTTAAGAATTATGGTGCAAAGTGATTGAATGTCTTATCTTTGCTTGGGGTGGCAAAGTGTCATTTCAGATGTCCACTGGAGGGTCTGTCCTCAGCCGGTGCCCGGCCCTCAAGTGCACCTTTCACACACACCTGCCTTATGTCTGCTCGTGGCTGTCATTTACTCCCTCCCGGCCAGTTAGCCAGTCTTCCTTCATTATACCAGCTCTCCCGTTTAACAGCTGTTGCTGCCTGCCTTCCTGATATCTTCATTCCATTTGAATTTCAGTTTTCACACAGTAGTTTCTTTCCTCCAGAAAAGCAGGGATCCACCCAAGTCTACTTCATGATTTTGTTGTTTGTTTTTCAATTTGTGGTTGGGCCAAAAAGCTTTTTGATGCCACTGTTCTATAAGAGGGTGTGAAAAGGAGGTATTTTACAGCTGGAGGGGGGGAGAAAAATTACCCTGCTCAGCCCAACGCCAACATCATCTGAAATGGACATCATCTTTGTTCAGAATCAAAGGATTGGCCAACCAGAACCTCAGTGTGAAAACAACCCAAACCCCTTCCACTTTGCTGTCATTCATGAGTTTAATCACTCCTCTGCCAATTGTTAACTGAACACAAATATCTCCTCCTACTGACTGAGGTTGCGGGGAGGGAAGGGTGTGCAGTGGAGAGCGGCGACACAGGTGTCCTCCCCTTTGTCAAACACTGTGTCTGAATGGAGCTGCCAAGCCTCATGCAGACCAAAATCACTCCCCTCTCCACAACTCTCATCTCTGGAGCCAGAACACAGGGAGGCAGACAGTTTTATTCCGATCGTGTACTGTTGTCCTGGTCCAGTGGAGGTGGGCTTGTAAAGTGAGGGGAGGCACGATGGGCTGAAACGGAGGGGTTGGGGGGTGTGATTTTGTACAGTGCATTTGTCAGTATTCCTTTTTCATTTTATGCCCCCCATCTGTACCGCTGTGTCTAAATTACCACTACAGTCCATATATAACTTGTATTGAAATGTATATAGATTGTGAAACTTTGTCATTGAATGTCTGAAAGATTACAAAATATTATACTTAATTACAAAAGCAAAACAACTTAATGGAAAGTGTATAAAAGATGACAGAAATTGGAGAAACTAGGATCAAATGTAATATTTTGTTTGTAAGTACTCGTGTTTTGGAGGAGGGATACTGGACAAAAATCATATGTAATAAAAAATAATTTTAGTAAATCCTTGAATTCTGTCATCCTTTTCACAGAAATTGTGTGGGGCTTTATTTATGATTCCGTTTTTTAGGCTGTACAGTACTTTAAATATTTTAAAGAATGCTATAGTGTAAATTAAATGCAGTTCAGTGTAAATCAAGTGTTAAGTGAGTAATATTCAAGAATTATTAATCTTTTGTGCAGTTCACATTTCAAGAAAAGATACTGCATTTATTTGGCATTTCTGCAGTTTTACTGTACTGTGTCTCGGACTTTTGTGTTTGCGACCAATTCCAGCAGATACTGACTACTGGATTTTAATTAATGGGGATCTCCATAGTCTTGTTTAGCACACCCTTTGGGAGTCAACCAATTCTGCACCAGGTTGCTCAGGCTGGTTGGATGACATCTAGATGAAATTGGGGAGAAAAAAGTTCACAAATGATGTGCAAAGCTGGAACATACTTAATTCAAAGGACTTGTCAGTGCAACAAAATGTCTTTGCCAAATATTAATGTGTGGTGTTTGTCAGTTTTTTAACTTTCTTCAAAATGTCTACAGCCAGCTTATGTTGGATCTGACATTTTCATATTGGCGCACGAGTTCACAATCTAAACTGCGGGTAGTACATTTAATTGAAATGTCAAAGAGATAAAGGGAAGCCCAGCACAGTGAACTCTGGCTATAACTGGTTAAGGCTGAACTGAGGATGAGACCATGATATAATGCTAGGAAGAAAGCAAGAAACAGATTTTTTTTATCAGCAATATGCACGTTGATGCTTTTTCAGTCGGGGACTACAGTGGTTCTTTTAATAGCACAGTGTCTTAGTGGTTTTATAAGTCAATGGCAGAATACAGGAGTTTGTGTTTCAACGTTAAAAGTATACAAATGCATAAAATGTTTTTTCAGTTTGTGACCTGTTATCAAACTTCATGAGGCTACACTTCACCTCTGCACTACACTGCTGTTCATGATAGTTACCATACAGCTTTCATTGTGTAGTAAAACAATATTTGGTGGCACAAGGTGTGCTTGAGCACTGGAGCCCTCTGTTAACGGAGGACAAAACTCCCGCAGCTCCGCTACGAAACGCCTGCACTTTGCGGCGCTCTGTGACTGCGATATTTGGCCCTTGAGGGCCGCCGTCCTGCGCCTGCGCACTGTCTCTGTTGTCGCCGCAGACTCTGCACACGTCACTGACGCCCAAAGTCCAACAAACTGAAAGAACAACTTTTGTCAAACTAGACGCGGTTTCAGCCGTAAATTTTTTTTACAAGTCCAGCGAGTACCGAAGATGCCACACTCAGCGGAGGGGAAGCGGCCCCGAACTCCAGCCGTTTCTCACAGCTCGGAAGATTAGGCGGCTAATGAGCAGGAAAGATGGTGAACGTCTTTATGCTGCGAAGGAAACTTTAAGCCACTGCGGGCGGGAGCGAGCCCTGTGCAGCCATGCTCTGCTTCCACACTTCACCACAGGTCCTTCGGGCCCTTGTAATTCTTGCCTGATTTTGTGAGGAAACGCAGGCGGAGCGATGCTGTGACCGCCGTTTCGCCCACCATGTCCGCGCAGCGCAGCTCTCCGTCCCCTGGCGTGGGGGCACCGCTCCTCCGTGCGCTCGGGCTCCTGCTGTGCGTGTGCGGGTCGCGGTGCCTTGTGGCCGCAGAGCCGAGCAGCCGCTGCGACGACGGAAAGGTGACAGAAGCCGACAGTGAGCATAAGAGAGACCCTAGAATAAGACCAGTGTACACCTCTAAAGTGATTAAGTGAGGGGACAGCGTAGAATGAAAGTAGCTTCCCTTCCTGCGCTCGGTCGTGTGTGTTGGCCGGGATGGCAGTGACTCTCTCTTCCTTTCTCCTCCTCTCCTTCTCTCCCTCCCATGTGCTTTCACAGCTCTTGCTACACCGGGACCTCATCGCTCCCACTGAGGTCCGCTGTCCGGGGCCGCGGTGGTCCGAGCCACGCCAGGTGGGGAGCGCCCCTTGCGGCCTCGTTGCGCTTTGCAACTTGTTCGCAGCTTCATAATAATAATAATAATAATAATAATAATAATAATAATAATAATAATAACAACTGTCCGCTTCTGTCCTCCTCTTCACAGAGACTCCCCAGTGTGGACAGAAAGTTTGAGCCACAGGTATGACAGCTCGAGCCCCAGATCATTTCTATGCCTCTGTTGTGACCTAAGTCAATGACTGTAGATTCTCATGGCACTTTGTGTTAGAAATGAATGTTTTTCTGCGATATGATTTTTAATAGCTGGGTACAATGACATATTTACATTTTGACAGTGAAGTGTGCTGTTACACATGTGGGTTAAAGGTCCTGTAGAATAAGATTGTCTGAGAGGTTCACTGACACTCCCCTGACTCCCACAGCCGCCATCCACCGTCTGCATGGACTCGGCCATCTCCTACAACCACACCATCCCCCACAGGTGAGAGGTCCATTTCTCAAATGCTGGTCACTGATAGGAGCAATAGTCAGTGTGAGCAACCTGTGTGTGTATCGATTACAGTGAAGTGAGTCTGAGTGTGTGTGTGTGTGTGTGTGTGTGTGAGAGAGAGAGAGAGATACTCTATTTATTATTATTTACTGTTCTCCTGTCCCGACCATACGTATTTATGTCCATAATTGCACTGAGGATGCCTGGAAAACGAAACTTTTCATGGGGACAACACTGCTATGCTGTGTTGTTCACCCATAACAAATAAACCTTTGAAAATCCTTTGAAGAGAGAGAGAAAGAAAGAGTACCAGAATGTGAATGAAATTTCACTGAATGTAGCAGGCTATGCTGGTAACTAACTGTTCTCTTCACAGTGGTCCCCATCGACCTGTGGCAGCTCAAAGCGGCGAGTACCTGTACTGCCCTCCCCAGCGCTGGCTTCACAACCTGCAGGTACCCCAGATGGTGCCTCTAAATTGCCCAAAGAGTTTCTCTTTATTTTTATTGAATCAACAATTACTGATGCAAAAACAGTGGTGTTGGACAGTATTACAGTCTATCCTTGATTGTCCAGACTATGTTGGGGGAGGTGTGTCTGGATGTGACAAAAGTCTGGAAAATTCCCCCTCCCAATATTTGTAATTTTTCTTTTTTCTTTTTTTTTTTTTTTTACCAGAAACATTTGCAGTGGTCCACGAAATCCAAGTCCAGAAAATTAAGGATACACTGTATTTAGTTATTTTAATGTAATTAGTTTTTTTATTAGTTTTTTCCTCTTACTGCAGGTGTGACGTTACTGTAAGGAATTTGCATTTATTGGGTCATGTAAACTTTTGCCTTAGGGTCTGAGTAATACATACTGCTCGTGGTAACTTGCTCATTCACACTGCGTGCACTGTATGTTTATTTACTTATTTCTAAGCTTGGAGCTGTGGCTTTGCTGTACCACCCATGTACTTCGCTCTCCCAGCGTGCACTGCTGCCTGTTCTGGCACGATCCTGTCTGTCACATTACATCATCACTCCGTTCCCACAGCTGAGCAGGAAAAGGGTCGGTCGTCTTGACATTTGGCAGTAAACAAGTAGTTATCATTTGATTCTGTGTGTTTTCAGCTTTGATACAATGTTGTGAATTAATGCTGCTCATTATATTTCTAAAGCCACTCGCCTTAGTTGTCTGGGGACGCACACTGGAGCTGTCTCGCGTGACAGCATCAGACGTCTGTCATTGGCTTAGCCTGAATGCCCGTGACAGCATGCAGAGTGAGGTGGAAGGAAGAGTGGTCTACAGCCTGCTGCTGATGAGGGCATCAGAGTCCCGACGGTTAAGGTCCCCCCGTCAAGAGGAGGATGCACAGCAGCAGGGGAAGGTCCAGGAAATTTTAAGGGTTACTGATGAATGGCTGCATATTCTTTCTTGGTCTAATGTTATGTTTATCTCTTTCAGGTTCTGAGACACTGTTGTGAAGAGAGTCTCTCTCTGCTTCTGGAGGGTGGTGGTGGGACTTTTCTTCAAGCCTGGAAATGGAGAAGGAACATGATATTCAGCCCACTGGTGATTGAAGGGACAATGAAGGCGATGGACAGGAATATTGAACTGCGGAGGAAACGGGCCACTGATCCAGAAATCAAGTTGGGCAGAGGAAGCACAGCCAAGCTGGAAGCCAGCAAAGGCCAACACATCCCCACACCTGGGCCAGAAACAAATCTGAAGCATGGAGAAACACCAGGGGGCACTGTCATAGCAGGAGTGGCGATTGCTGAGGGACAGAAGAAAGGAGTACAAAATAGTACAGTTGACATTGCTGAAAGAAGAACATCTGAGTTCAAGGGGAGTGAAAAAGGTGCAGAAGATGAATCTGAGCCTGGAGACTTGGGGGTGCAGACAACAGAGGGGAGCAGGAAGAAGGGTCTGAAAAGCAGGAAGGAGGAGCTGCTGTCTGACTGGACTAGAGGTGAACAGCAAGTGCATACAGAGACACCTCAGCTGGGGCAGCTATTGCAGCAGATGGCAAGGGAGTCCCATAAACATGACTGTGGTAGCATCAAGGAGCAAGAGCCAGCAGGAGGCAGTGCGCCAGTCCAGCGGGTGCTCACAGCACGCACAGATGAGGCAGTGTGGGCTGCGGGAGCACTGAGTTTCTTGCTGGCTCTACTGGCCTTGTCTGTGTTACACACAAGGCTCTACCGCAACTGGCGCAGCCCCCCAAGCGTGTATTGGCGAGACCCCACAATGGACTACGAGAGCGTGGCAGGTGGGTGGGTGGGTGTCACACACATCACAGCTCAGTACACTCAGGCCTCAGTGACCACCAGAGACCTTAACTCACTTGGGAAAACAACCGCTATAGGAAAACTCATTTAACAATTGTGTGTATCCAGCGAATACTGATGTTAAACAAAGTAACTGTTACTTTAAAGTACCGCATTTAAAATGTTATATTCTAAGTGCTCAGATGCATTAGAGGCCAGGTCTGAACTGGTTGTGAACATGAGCCTGGTGTGTATCCCTTCCCTAGGGTATCACGTCAGCTCACTTTGAGAGTTGTTGCTGCCCTTTAAATCTTCTGCAGCTCAACTTGTTGTGGCTGGAGGTGCGATCATGGTGATGTATTACCTGGGTTTCTGTTCCAGCAGCTTTAAACTGTGCTGGGCAGGTTCCTAAATGGGAAAGTCCAGAGGTGCTTGATAATGGAAAGGTGCAGAAAAATAATACAGCGGACCTTTATTTAACAAACGTGTTAAAGCCATAGTTGTGTGGGCAAGACGGCTGCAAAGGAGAGGCTCCTTACAAAGGAATCAAGTGTTAGTTCATTAAATTTGAATAGTTCAGAAGACAGAAACCTTCTGGCAGTGAATGAGAAAATAAAATATAATCAGAATGCAAAATGGAAGGCAGTTTGGAGCCTGAAAACATGAGCTTTATGACCAGTTCAGCTTGAGCTCAGAGACCTGGTGGGACATCCGGGTGAGGAAATGGAGTAGCAGAGCTGCTGTCTCAGGGGTCAGAGGTGTGTGGGTGCTGCACACTGGAGGGTGGCCTTCAGGTACTTTACTGCCACACCCCAGTGCTCCCCAGTGGCCCACAGTCTAGAGGGATACAGGGGCCCTGACTTCTGGTGCCCTTTGGTGACACTGACACTGCTGTACATGCTGAAGGGAGAGGAAATGCAGCTCTTGGGACAGCAAAAAACTATTTTGGTCTTGTGCTTGCTCACATTTCTGCATGTACTTGGTGTGTGCGTGCGTGCGTGCGTGCGTGCGTGCGTGTGTGCGTGCACCTATATTTTGCACCATGAACATGAACCTGTGTTTCTCTCTGTGTTTCTCAGATGTGATTCGCCGGAGGCTAAAAATGGTGGGCCAGAGGAAGAGGAGAGGCATGCCGAGTTGGAGGCAGGAACACGCTCTGCTGTCCACCTCCAGCAGCGAGGAGTCCAACTGACAGCTTCACCAATCTGTCCTTACTTCCACCTCTCTCTACCAATGAGAAGCTGAAGCAGAGCAGACAATGTTCTCTTCAGATGTTCCCGCATTCCTTTGCCCCCCAGGGTGTGATTTATATTGCCGGGGTGACCAATTAGAGAGCGCCCTCAATTGGTCCCTGTGCTGCAGCCATTCAGCTAGGAACGGGAATGGAAATCTGTCCACCCATCACCTGAATGCAAGTAGCACATGATCTTCCACGTCTTCATCGTGGGTGTTTATAAATTGCTCTGTGAGCATAGTTTGTGGGAGCTGCTTTGTTGTCAGGTTTGTGGAGAACTGCAGCCTTTCAAAGGAAGTTTTCTTATGGTTGACACCTGTCTCCCAATACTCCACAGTGATTATATAAGCCACATTTTGAGCAGTTTATTTTATTTTCAGTTTTAAATATCAGTAGAACTATAAAGCTTGCATAGCCCATATTGTACAATAGGAAAAGACTGTCTTTAAAATATTTGCATGTGTGTGTGTGAGAGAGAGCACGTGCAGAGGAGGTATGACTACCATTTGGACTATGATGCTGTGTTTAGACTGTGTTTAGATGGTTAGACTGGTGGTTGCCGACACCCGGTGCAGATGTGGCACACCAAGCAGCAGATTCTACTGTTGTTGCTCTGCCTGTAGGACCTACTGTGCGTAACAACCGTCTTCTATTTGTTCCTGTTTCCAAATGTTGCTTTCTGACTGCTGTGGTTGCTATGGTGCAGGTGCATGTGGTGAAGCCCTGTTGTTGGCGTTTTGCTGCAGTGCTTCCCACATCTGCTCTGTTCAGGCTCACTGTTTTCCAGCTCTCAACCAGCAGCTAACTGTGCTGGAAAAGAAGGCCAAAAATAGCTTCTGTCAGGTAAATAATTCTGTGTGCAAAGTGCTTAAGTGCTCTGCAGGATCAGAGAGTCACATGCATGCAGGGCCTCAGGACTTGGTCATTGGATGCGAAAGCTCAGTCTTTATTCTAAAGGTTTAAAGGCTCTAGTCATTTAATAATGAACTTTTTAGTGTTAAAGGTATTTTAGTCATGTATTTGATGTCAGTGCTTAAGGTGAACTGAAAAAGTATATAAACACAACCACCCAAGAGTTGACATTTTTACTCTTTTGTCATGAGCTGAACATCACTGTAATTTATACTAATCAGTCCTTTGTCCTATTCAGACTGCAAAACCATAATAAATGTGTAGCATTTGTTATCTAAACATTACATTGATATTGAAAGTTACTGCAGGTACCAAGTCTGTTGGTGTAGTTTTGCAGTCAGACTTGTATTTCTCTAGGCAGTAGAAAGTGAAAAATGTGCAACAGTGCAAAGACATGGAAAATCAATACTACATAGCCAAAGAGTTGTACCACAGGACAGCTGAATGATTACAACTAATGGCATGGATATTAATCTTGCTACAGCCAGAAGTCTGCTGACACGGGAAATCGGCGGAAAGCTGTCCAAACTCAGCTGTTTCACTGAGTGTCCTGTGACTGATGTACAGGCCAGGCAGTGCCAGCAGGGTCAGTGGCATCGGCATGGCCAAGGTGACTGACGAGCTGCTGTTCCTACACTGGAGTGCCGAGGCCTCCTGTTCCACCGACTACTGATTTATAAGCACAGTAGGTCACACGACATCCTGCCTTAAAAGAAAGAACAATTGTCAATTAAACTGAGGCAATTAAACACACGGAATCCTGTGGACTCCACAGCCCTCAAGGGTTGTTAAGTGGAAGCGGTATAGCCGTAAATCTGGTTTACGACAACGGAGTTAATACCAGGTTTTTTCCCCAGCTCAGGCCCAATGAAGGGGATCTGAGGTATGTGCCCCAGTTTTTCTGTACATTAATATTAATGGGATAACAAGGTAATGCAAGCTGCTTTGGAAAAATAGATCAAAGCTGAATACCCAATGACCCACACAGAAGACCATATAAGACAATTAACATGTTTATTTATTACAAATGTACAGTTTGTCTGTTAAGTCTATTAAGATTTGTTTTTGCGTAATATTTCTTGTACAGATTAACTCTGTTTAGAGCTTTTCTCCCCGTCACCATTTCTCCTGTGAAGCATCGCAAGACCAGTTGGAAACAGGCGTAGGCACAGTGCAGTACCGCTCTCCAGCCAGCAGGGGAAGCTGTGCATGGGGGTAGGGGGGAAGCTTCTTCAGCTGGGGGATGGGGCAGGTGTGAGGGTGAGTGAGGGGCTTGAGGGCTTTGACTGTATGCACAAATCCTTGGAAGGACCTCAGGGGGGTCACTGGAACACCGGTCAAGTCTGACACCCATCGCCAGTGACCTGCACCCCAGCACCGAGCGCCACTTAACCACCAGCGCCGCATCCCTCTTCTTATTACCTTGGCAGACATTCAGCCATTTCAAGTTCAACACATAGCAAAAAAGTAAATGTAAAGTAAAGGTGTAATGGCTCCCAAATGCATATAGCTTATTAAAAAAATATAATGAAAATATATAATTTATACATTATCTGCTTGTATTCTGGGTGACCATTTCTGGGGGAAGTATTAAGTTGGCACCAGATTTGCAGGATTTTTCTCACCAGATATGAATTTAAGTCTAGAGGGCAATGTTTACCACTCAGTAAAAAGGACAAAAAAAAAAAAAAAACACCACAGTACTGCTATAAACAAAGGTTTAACTGGTCTTAAGAGAACTGAGGACTGCGGGACGCCAGCAGAAGTATGTCATCCACTGTATTGCAGTGGCCATGTGACTGGATAAAATCCATTCCATTTCCAGCTCCTGTTTTTTAACTGAATCATATAAGCAGGACATAGAAGTTGGAATAAGGAGGCAGCCCGAGACACAGCCTGTCAGTGAAACAACAGAGCACAACCCGGATTCACCAAACCCCTGCTTGAAGCTGACACCACAGGTGGTCACACTACAAATAAACAATGAGGTAAATCCTATTGTTAGCATTTTACTTCTACAGCATTTCCACAAACATTCAGCTGTACTAAAGGCCTTGTTAGTTTAGTGCACCACACGGCATCTGTGAGTGCAAAGCCATACAGCAACGCCTAGCAAACCCCACTCCCACAGAGTGCCATGGGTGAGAGGACTGCCACATTAAGCGCTCTGTTCAAATTAAGGCTCCTACCTCAGTTTAAAGGGCTTTTGGGGTGGTGGCTCTGTGCTGATAGAGAAGTAGAAATTCTTCCCCTGCAGTGTTGCAGAGATTGGTTTTTGTACCAGGATCTGCCTCGCTCTGATACTCAGTGACTAAGACTCAGCCCGATCATCTTCTACCCATCTGCCCATTTATCAACTCCCAGTAACCATCTGCATCCCAATTACTAGGAGTTTTGTCTTGACATGCCTACAACACACCCTTTAACCCACCCCAGGGGAAGGAGGGTAAAAAATTGGCTGCTGCTTGACTGTTGCTGTATGAGTATATTAAAAAAATACTAAAATAAAATAATATAAAAGATGCATGACCTCCACACAGGGGTGTGTGGCACTGCGCTCTGAGCCCCTCCTCAGGGTAATGTGCTCGACCCAAAGGCCCATCCAGTTGAGGAGGAGGACAGGCAGGAACGTTGAATTAGCACTGAACATTCTTGTTAGAACTGGCTAAGAAACATAACATAGCATAAACAGGTAATACAAAACAAATAGACAATAATGATACAAAACAATAATAATAATAATAATAATAATAATTCCAGTGTTTTAAGCATTTCTCCATCAGTAATTTTGTCCCAAGAGGTACAGGTCAACAAAAGCACATACAAAAATAAACATAAGACAAAACATCCAAATTCCACAATGAATAGAAATATTTGTTCCAGACAAGTCCTGTTTGCAGCTCGTCTCTGCGATCCAGGGTGTTCATGCTTAACTGCTCACTCGAGAGAGCTGAGGCCAAGAGCAGCAGGTCGCTTTACTCCATCCTCAGGTCCTACTCACTTCCCAGGCTGGTCCTTAAAGTATCAGTCATCGGATGTCAGTAAGATGGGTTTTCCCACAGCAGAATTTCCACAGGACAAGGATTAAATTTGATGAGATGAACCCGGCAAATCTGCTGCTTCAGCCAGTCTCACTGTCCTCACTTCGACTGCCACTTGCTCCTCGGTTACACATGAACTGCCCTATGTGATGGGTACACGCCAACGTTCTCTGTTTACACCATCTGTGTTCTCCACCCACCCGTTGGGCCCTGCATCTAATCTTTTAAACTTTCCATTGTTCCTTTAGGCTCTACTCAACTATCCTTCTCACCTCGACTCTGAATCCTGCATCTGTCATCCACAACACTGTCCATCTCTCTAAACCCATAGCCTCTACTGCTCCCTCCCCGGAACCCCCCCCCCCTCCCCTGCTCACTGCTTCTTCTCACGGGTTGTAATGGTGACGAGCTGTTTGGCAGCCTTAGCGATGTCGTAAGCGCACTGGATGACCTGCTGAGTGAGGAGCTGGTAGTCTACAGGTGTGGCCGAGGGCTCGGTAGGCACAGCCTTACGGCACTCGCCCTGCAGCCGGGAGGCACTGGCTGCCAAGAGGCGCAATGAGCATCGCACAGTATCCAGTGCTGGCCTCTGGTAGAGAGAAATGGAGGGCAGAAGTTAGGTATGACTGGCACTGTTGTAAGATGCAGCGCTGTGGGAAATCATAAGGGTACAAACAGCTGGGCAGGGTAGTAAAAACAGTACTGTTACTAAAAAAGAAAGTCCACAAATTTACTTGAGTAAAAGCATATAACGAACAGGTTAAAAAAAAAAAAAAAACTACCAAAATTACTAGGCTTTTCAATGCTCCAAACAGGCAATATTACCAGCACAGACACAGATTGTCCATCTTTTCATACATTTTCTAAGCCAATAAAGATATTGACAGTTACACAAATCTAATAAATAGAAAGTTAAACACCACAGCCTGAAAGGTATTACTGTTAATTATTCTGCTCATGCCTTTCTCTAAAGTCATTTTAATCGTTTGAACAGCAACTGTAGTGTCTGCACAGTACTGTATCATTTACTTGGCAGGGTCATTTTTCCTGCAGCAATTCAGGATAAGACTATCCTAGAGTAGCAGGAATACAAACTCCTGTGTTTTGGGTACAAAGGGCAGCTGTAACCTCAACATCACTTGCTAACCTATGTAAACTATTGCTGTATCATTTATTTGCCAATTAGCGGACACTTTTATCCACAGCAGCACTGAAAGGAGCAGCATTCAAACTGAAAACTTTATCCCAAACTTCTACGCTACCAACTGTCCCATTAAGAAAACCCACATGCAAAGTAAAGCTATAAAAGTAACAAATGAAATCAGGCAGTTGGATTAAATCTTCAGAATAATTTTTTTTTTTAATTTTAAAAAAATAACCATATGTTTAGTCTTATAACTCAACCAACAATGACAATATATTATTTATGGTTCAGTGTAAAAGTGACCTGATTTTTAGGTTTATAAAAAGATAAAATATTGAAAAAATTCAAAAGAAACAATGAAAAATGTAACTTTTTTCTTTACATTTTCAAGTAAAGTTAGAAACGGATGCCAATAATTACATTTAATATTAAATAAACCAAGACATGGTTAAAGAGTTAACATCTGAATGAGCACAATTTTTCTTTTTACCTTAACACAAAAAGGACTGTCAGAAGATTAGGGTAGAGGGAAAAGGAAGAGGGAAGGAGAGAGCACCTCTTACCTTGGGAAAGAGGGAGGCCATCTCAGTGACTGCGCAGTGGATCTTCTCTGAGCATGGTACAAAACTGGACAGACACACACAGTTTTAGGGGCCACACACAAGCTGTAAACCAGACAAGTGTCTAGTCAAAGAATCAGACATTCGGTTTTGTGTCATGTTCTTGAAAAGCTGCTCAGCATCTTTGTGAGACAGATGTACATGTGCCACAATGCCAAACAATGTAAAGAAGGAATTTAAAGGGGAAAGAGAGAGACATTTAGCTCTCTGCGAGAAGCAGTGCTCAGGACAAAACTATATGCCACTGCAGCCCTGCCAATGGCCTTGTCTTGTACCCAGGAAACAGTGTTTACATTAATGTGTGGCAAATTCCGGGGAGAGAAAAGAAAAAAAATAAATAAAATAAAAGGATGCTATGCTAAAGACATCCAGGCCCCCTACCTGTCATGTTTAAACTCCTGTGCAGCTCGAAGTAGTTCCTGGATATTCTTGGTCACCTGCTCTGTCTTCAGGATAACATCCTCAGTGCAAGGTAGCGTAGGGTCTGGTTCCCCACCCTCACCGGGCCCCTCTTCCAGATCGGCTCGACCCTCCTCCTCACTGCTGCGGGCCACACTGCCAGCCATATGGACATTAATCGATGCACACGCAGGTACAATGGTAAGCACAATTGGATATGGTTCAGTATTTGCTATACTTCTGTCTTTAACGTTAAGCTTTACTACACCTATGAATGAACAATAATCTTTATCATCTTAAGGTAAAAGTCTGGTCGCTGCCAGACATGAGATTATGTATATAACATTACAGCTGTATGAAAACAGAGGCTCCCAATGGCAGAAGCTGTGCAACTGAGTTGGTAGTCAGGAGCATTTTGTGACACTACAACTGTGCCCACCTGAATGACACATCATAGGTCTGGGTGTTGTCATAGTCACTGTCGGTACCACTTGTGTGTTTCTCTCCCTTAGGGGCCTGAGGGGAAAGAGAGAGACATTTAGCTCTCTGCGAGAAGCAGTGCTCAGGACAAAACTATATGCCACTGCAGCCCTGCCAATGAGCCTTGAGACCCAAAGTGGGACTACATGGGGTGAACAAGCAAGGAGGTCACAGTGAAAGCATGAAACAGACAATGAACGACTCTGCTTGCGTTTCTGTATTGTGTCAGTGGTGTCACAGAATTCCAGGGAATGAGAAAAACTGCTCACCATGTACCGGCCAACTTCAGCAGATCCAGACAGATGCAGGCTGCTGTAAGGGGCTGGGCCTGTGGACACACCCTTCCGCACCTGAGAGTGACAGCAGCATGACGCAGAGACAGAGAATGCGTTAGTGGGACGGGTGAAACTACAACAAAAAAACTGCAGTGAATACAGACCAGGTCAGCAATCCCAGTTATGCTGGCAACACAACACCTAGATCACACTGCACCATTCCCTTCTCTAAAAGAGATGCATAATGACAAATCAAACAAACCACCAATGATTAAGACTATCAAAAGATCAGTCCATGATCTCTGCCATTAATTCCTGAGATTACTGACCGTAACAGTGGAACGGCTGGGTTTCAATACAAGAGTGAGGTTATGATACATGAAGGCCAGAGACATGGTCAGTGTGTTGCAGTTATTACTGGGATTTTATACAGTCATTCAAAAAGAATTGAGCACTTTATTGAATTTATTACTCAGTTACTATGTACTATAGGAAAATTTAGGATATTGAACATGTGTAAGACTATGAAAAACTGAGTTATGTTGCAAATTGGTTTAGTCTACATGTTCATATGACACTTAGTTACTAAGCAAGCATTTATAAAAATGTTCAATCCTTTTTGAATCACCATGTACTTGTGTATATGTGCATGTGCGTAGCCCAAAAGCAGACATGACCATTTTTACTATCCTACAGTCCTACAACATGCTGAAAGCCCAAATGACCGAAACAGATCACAGTGTGGAGGTTATACACAGAATATACACATCTGCCCCAGTATGTTCTCAGTAAATAAAACCGAAAACCCCTTTTTAAATGTAAGTTTAAAGCTGCCATATTAAACTTTCCACTTCTGATAAGTGAAAAGCACTTTGTTTCTATTAAATCACATTATTTAGCCACCAAGAAGGTGCACTAATCCAGACTGGCTTTACATAGTTTATAGTTACACATTTTAATCCTTTTACACAGCTGGGTTCTTCCGCTCAAGCCAGTCTCACAATTTAGGCAGATTCATACTTAATTTACATGCTGAGAACATTTTTGCTTCTTGTGCTAGCTTTTCTACCATGTACAATCTGTTGTTTAGTTCTGTAATTTATTTCACTTTAAATTATATTTTTATTTAATGCTTAGTTAGCAAATGGTTCAATTAAACAGTGCACAGAAGCATCATAAAATTTTGAATGTATTCCTCACAGTTTTATTGCAAATGCTTTCATTTTATTAACTACAATCCTTCCATGTTAAGTGAAATTAAAAATTTACTTTTTTTTATATAAATATATTTTTCCTCAATTTATTTAGGCAAAGTATGAACCAGAAGAATTTTCATTTACATGTGCTGGTTGAACAATGTCCTTGTCTGCAATTTGGAAAAATTTTCTTTCTATTGGTCTATACTGCATTTCATTAATGTGACTGATTTAAATACAGGCATCCATTGATTTATGTGCACTTGCAAAACACTTTCATTAGAATGCAATCTGATTTTTAATTCCATTAACTGATTTACGTGCCAATGTGATCAATACAACGTGCTTTGGCTAAAAATAAAATAAATTTCAACAATACTATTTCATCCAAATATGTAAAGATGTGAGGAAGAAGAAGGGGGGGGAAGGGGAAGAAAAAACACTACACACAAATTCACTGTACCCATGATACAAGAGATATTAGAAAAGTTAGTTTAGGAGTTTTGGATGGGCTGGGAACAAATCATTATTTTGTCTAAAAATAACAAAAAGCTGTTTAACTACAATTTAACTACACAAAACGTGGTCTTTTCAGGGACCAATTAGCTGCATAAATCTAGGGATGCCGGCATACAGGATTTGAAAACAACTCCACCTATCAGCCTGTAGCAGACATGCACATCAACCTCGACTGAAGTACAAATTTCGATGTAAATAACATTTTGTAAGACTTTAAATACTCAACCATTAGTTCCTCCTTCTCTTCCCACAGACAGGCCACACACACACGCACGCACGCACGCACACACACACACACACGCACTAACACACACACACTAACACAAAACACAGTCACACGGAATGCTACTACAGGATATCCTTGACTTATTCCATGGATGTTCAGAAAAGCAGCCCAGCCGCAAGCCATAACCAGCACAGATCTAGCACAGGACAGTGGCAAAGCAATAATCCAAGTGCACGATCTGGTGAATGCAGTTCCCTGTAAGCCAAAGGGAATGTCACAGACCAGGCTAATAATAAGTTCTACAGGACACTGTAGATCCAAGTGAGCTGTAAGCCCGGCAACATTTAATTCTTGTTGTCCACATGAAAATGTGAGGACTATTCATGACAGTGACATGAATGGTCCTCACATTTTCATGTTTAAGACTTGCGAATGGGCACTTAGCTATAGAATACTGTGTGGCCAAAAATCTATAACCCAGGCAGAAAAGTTCAGGGCAAAATAAAACAGATAAATCCAATTACTCTACCACCAAAGTCTTCAGTCAGGATAGATCTATATATGCAAAATACTTTGCATATAATCTGTAAACATACAGATATTTATAGATACAGTGCATACCTTGTGTCAAAACACTTCAGGAGCACACAAGAGTTTGTATCTTTTTAAAATAAAACTGTGAAAAACATACATACAGACAGACTAATATGTGTGCAAGGTTAACATATACATGTTTTTTGCACTACCCAGATACTGGATATGAAATGCAGGAGTGTTGGGAGGCAGATGCAAACACATATAAACAAACAAACAAACAAATTTTAAAAAAAAAAAAAAAAAAAAAAAAGAGATGTGTACGGTATGCTTACAGCCCATGGGAGTGTGGCTCTGCTGCAGCATGCAACAGGCAGACAGACAAAAACAGACAGTGACTTTAGCTCTTAGTCCTCTTCGAGTAGAGGTGAGCAGGGGATGTCAAGATGCAAGGAGCATACATGGCTTTTGGAAGATGGAGGAAAGTGGAATTAAGGAGGAGGAGAACAGTGCTTTTGGACAGTAGTGCTGGGACAGGAGTGCTGCTGTTTAAGGTAGGCTGCTCTTTCATACCTACATGTCAATAGTCAGTGGTTAAATAAAGTGGTCATAGGGCAGTTGAGGGAGTTACAAGAGTGTTAGTGAGGCTGGCATGAGCTAGGAGTTTGGAAAAGGAACACAGCAGGACATAAGTGGCTAAAGGCCAGCAGCTGAAATTGGTGGGAGAAAAAGGGCAGTTACATCATTGACATCCTTGTCGTTGGTTTTTTTTTTTTTTTTTTTGGGGGGGGGGGGGGGGGTTCCACACTTACACTGGGGTGCAGGGACTGCAGGCGGCTGGCAAGGGGGTCCAGGGCTGGGGAGAGGGGCTTGGGTGGGGTTGCCCCAGGCTCGTACATGGAGATGGCTTGCCTGTCCCTCCGGTGCACAGGGGCTGAGGATACACTGACACTGGCATCCCCTGCCCCTCGCATCCCCCCGGGCCAAAGCCCTGACCCGCCACCCACTCCCAGTAATCCAGTTCCCCCTTCTGGCCCCCCCCGCATCGCACTGTTCTCCATCTGCATCCGTGAGATCTACAGGAGAATGGGAGGGAGGGTAGGATGGGGATGGGTAGGGGAGGTTAACCTGGGTTTTGTCAAATTAAAAACAGCCATGAACAGAGGTATTTGAAAGTGGATCTACATCCCATGCCATGTCTCATTCTGCAGTGAATACTTGTTATTGTCAAGTGGCAGAGCTCCTTTAAAATAATCTGGTATTAAAGTTTAGCTTTTTGTACTCTTAACTCCTAAGTGACTTAGATTTTAATGCTTGACCCACTTATTCAGTTCAAGTAATTCAGGCCAAGTACTATCTGAAAGGTTCAACAGCAGGTTTAACGCATTCTTGGATCTGAACCTGCAAACCTTGGATTTGAATCCGTAAAACTTCTATCACAGGTTCAGTCTCCCCATGATGCCATCTGCCACCTTAGGGTGGAAAGACTCTTGGTTCTCTGTTGTTCTAAAGTGGGAGAATCACATACTGAATCTGTGAAATCTTTGAACAGGCTCATTTGGTCAGCCAAAGGACAGCAGGTTAGAATGTTGGGGCATAGCTGATGGCTGATGTGTTTTAGTGAGCAGTGATGGACACTACTCCAACATAGGAAGCCAGATGGGGGGAAAAAAAAAAAAAACCACACAATGTATGAGGGGAGGAACCAAGGATATGCAAATCATAGCACTGAGCAACAAAACACCAAACGTGTGGAGGACAGCATAAAACGACTTTAATAAAATGACTCATTACTGTTTGAATGTCCTTCTGTGAATTTACACTTGGGGGGGGGAAAAAAAAAAAAAAAAAAAAAAAAAAAAAAAAAAAAAAAAAAAAAAACTTACTCCAGTAGCCCTCCCATACTATACTTACCTCCATTACTCTGTCCAACCCACACACTGACTACTACAGCATAGTTACTTACTTTCATGCTCTGACTGTATAACAACCAACATAAAATATTTCTTTAAATTAGGGGGGAAAAAAAAAAAAAAAAAATCAAACATTCTTGCATACTAATCTCCAGTCCATATGGACTTTGAAACCTGATCTCCCCAACTTTTCCTCAGAAGTCCCTCAACCACTAGAACTACATCTCAAGGAGAACTTAACAGTTTATATGAAAATTCAAAAAAATTAAGGAATTTTTCAAGTTGTTGAACCCCCACTCCCTAATCCTCCTGTCCCAAGATGTACCTCTTTCTGCAGACGTCGGAGTTCCTCACTTAAATTGTTATTGACCTTCATGAGCTGCTGTACCTTGGCTTCAGAAGAAGCCAAGGCTCTCTTTACTTCCAGGTACTCCTGTAAAGTAATGGGCCCATCTGACAGATCTGAAGAGTCCATGCTCTGGAGAAAAGCAAGGGGGGAGAAGAGAGATGTTTAATGCAGTCATAAACAGCACCCCTTCATAGCTTCCCAAATTAACAATAATTAGACATTTTCAATAGATGAGATGGAAATAACACCTTAGGGACTACAACTTTGAAAATCTTTTCTTTCAGTAAGCAACTGATACCTACAAAAACAGATTAAGTGATGTGTGGGTCAAATGATGGCTTCAAGCAAACCAATAAGAGCTGCAGCACAATAAAAAGTAGCGATGCCAGAGTTTAAAAGGGAAGGTGATGGACCAGCTTCACACTGGTATTCACTTGAACCATAAAGCCAGTAGTACTGCATCACACAAACAACCATTTATATCTTTTCAGGCTTGCGGGAATGCTGACAATTTCCTCTCTCCTCATGTCATTCCCACTCAACTCTGGTCACCCAAAAAGAACAATGCCCTCACTGACTGGGTACAGAATAGCAATGATGTCAGTGTGAAAGCACGAGGACGTATAGGGCATGCTGGGACAAGCAAATGGGGCTGACAGTATTGGATGTGCAACCTACAGATATATAGACCAAACTGACAGATAAAGATCCATCTTGGGAATCAGCGCTTTCTCCTCACTTTCTTGCCTCCCTCAATCAGAGGGTATTCCAAAGTAACCATCCTGAAGTCTGCCACTCACCTTTGCACGATTGTTACGCTGGGCATTGCTGTTGTTCTGTGTTGTCAGCTCGCTGTCTGTGTCCTCATCTGATGCTACACTGTCATAGTCATGTTGGTCATCATCACCATGACCCAAGTCCAAGGCATCTAAAGTAAAAGGACAGATGGGCAGCTATGTCATCCAAGGAACCATATAAACTTAGTGGGAGGTGGGGTTAAAAAGCAATCTAGAGTGTCACTCCTCTTGAAACTGCTCACTTATTTCCTTTTGACTAGTTTTACTATGGTCCTACTTTTTCTTAGCTATTTAGGTTTACCAGATTACCCTCTGGCAGGACCACTGCATCCCAGATGCCCCCTGCTCACCCACAGGGCTGGTGAGTCCCTTGCCCTGCTGGCGTCTCTTGGCATCACTTAGAATGTCGATAATCAGGGTGGCAAACTCCCGAGCATTAAAGCGAGCCAGCTTCTGCCGACCCTGGTGGGAGATGAAAGTTATAGGAAAGAGACATAAGCATTCTTTAATTTTTCAGGAAAATGTATTGCATGTCCTAATACCTAATTATATTGATGATATGCAGTCACAAACAACTACACATTATATTGTTCAGCCTGAGACACTGTATGAGCATGTCTGTCCATCTTCTTTTTTAGTATCCCCATATTTCTGTTTTGCTAACCATGTGTGTTATGCTACTAAAAGAAACCCAAAAAGAAATTTTCTAGAAAGTCACCAGAAATCATTCATTTAATCAAATTGAATGTCATTATGAAGTTGTCATGTGCATGTGTGAGAGACTCCAGGTCCCTCTTCAGCATCATTTAGAACTCTTATTTGAGTTGCATCACTAAGCTGTTTGCTGATGTGTGCCAACTTCAGCTCAAAGAGCAACCAATTGTGCCAGATCCCTGACTATACTTGGAAGCTGCTGTGCAAGGTTAAACCAACAGGTCAGCAAATCAGAGCAAAGCTGGCAGAGGTGGAAGACAGGAGAGGAGAGATGGCAGACAACCCTGGGGCAGGGACTCCACACACCTCTCAGCCACCCTCATTAGAGCACACAGCTGGAAACGTCTTACCACCACCCACTTCCTCTAGTTTCCTGTGCTCTTTCACTATTTATAAAAATGCATTTTCATACATTTACTAGGCTACTGTCCTTCTACAGTTTATTTTGTGAACCCGGTTGTTCTTTACTCCAGAGAATCATTCTGGCTCTGCTAGTCTGTCCATTCAAAGATTCAAAGAGATTTATTTGTCATATACATGGTAACCAGGTATGCCATACAGTGAAATGCAAACTGAATCGACAGGACACTGTGTGTGGTTTTGAGGATTCATACATTCTGTGTGCATGTAAGAAAAAAAGAAATCTTGAGTTATAACTGACAGACAAGTCGAAGACCTGATGACGGGAGAATACCTGATTTCGTGTAGCAGAATATTCTGGGTTTACTGGCAGGAAAGGGACAGCACTGCGCTCTGTCACTAACGTGCTGTGGTTCTGTGTTGTCAGCCACACTGGTGTGATGACAGGAAAAATTGAAGAACATTAAAATTAAATAAACTAAAATAACAGCACAAAATATAAACAAACAATCTTGAACTGATTTAACACTGGTAAGCCTAAAAATCATGTCTGCAAATACACATACGCATAATGTTTGGATCTATTTTCTAGTCATGTTAGTGTTTGATACAAGATCATCATCTCTGCTGGATCTCATAATTTCAAATGGACCAATGTAGAGCATATAAATTTTCATAGCTCATTTTGCTCTGTATCAGTATTAGCCAGACCATCTGTTTCCATCACCCTACCTGCTAACCCATCTTTCCACCCCAGCTACATACACCCCTTGTTTTTGCCTCACTGTCAACCCACCTTAACAACAAGGTCTGACAGCAAACTCCACAACTACTCCTAATTTTCAAATAACGGGGAAGATTGAAAGAGGGGAGAGTTTTCCATGAGCACTGCTTTCCTGATTTGTAGTCACTCTTCAGGTTCCTCTGTTACCAGTTTGTCCTTCCCTCTCTGAACAGTGGCAAGTCATAGTAAATAAAATATACTCTAAATGAAATGGACCAGGCAATTTCTACCCATGTATGAAAGCTTGGTCTTAAAAGAGTTCTCGACCACTGAATACCTGATTTGACCCGGTCAAACTCAAACAAGCACCAAAATAAGACTAGATGAAAGGCAGCTAAAAGGGCCAACATCATTATTATTAACAGAATAGGACTGAAGCTGGTTTACAGTAATGGAAACAGCAGGGACAATGAAAAGGACTGTTTCTCACCTGCATCATTCTCTCTGCGATCCACCTCATCATATACATCCATGGCCAGCTCTTCAAACAGCCGGTTATTGAGCTGTTGTACAAACAACAAGTACATCCAACCGAACACACACGCAAGCAAATAATCCAGCAGACCCCGGATTACAGAAGGGAAAAAGGCAGATGAAAATGACCAACACACAGCACACAGGTAACACAGACAGCAGGAAGCACACAGCAGACAGATACAGAAAAAGAGCAGTTAATCATTGGTAGCACAGTTATGCAACATACACCCACCCCTTCCCTAAGCAAGCATGTTTACTGATGAAGAGTGAGCATATTACTGCAAAGCCATTTTGTCTTTAATCAACTTGTAGTGTCCCTTTCACACCTATCACATACATGGTAACCCTGACTGCAGTGCGATTTGGATTGACTGCAGAGGTCACATGTACAGAGTTTGGGACATCAACATCACTTGAATAGATGGTACAGGTGACATAGGATGACAGCAGGGCAGTTGAAGGCCTTTATCACTTATACTTACTGCTTGGAGTTTCTTTTTTGCTGCCTTGGCCAGTTCTGACAAGTCCAGGCTAAACATGTGCATACACAAAAACACACAGAAATACAGAAAGGCTCGTTAAGATAAAAACAGGATGAAGAACCTGACTTCACTGTGTCAAACAGGAGGTAAATGAGAAGGGGAGCGCTGGGGGTGAAAATGGTAAAGTCAGGAACTTTTCTTTGTTTTAACACACCATTTAACTTGAAGATATGCTTCTTGGCAGGGATATAGAAAAAAAAAATCACAGTTAAGCTGAAAAGACCTTTCAGAGAGGGACACAGCTCAGAATTATTATCCTATCACAGTTAATAGTTAAGAAAACTGATTGCATGGTTATGGTAGTTACAGCTGGAATCAAGATGCATCCTGCTTCCTTCTGCTCCATACAGAAATCAAGGAAATTTGTGGGGGGGACGTGATGGTGAGGTGGGGAAATAAGTGAGGAAGAAGAGGAGCGATACCTCTGCGTCGGACACTTGGGGCGAGCTCTGCCTCCGTCAGCGCAGCAAGATAGAGAAAACGGAAAATGTGTGAGCAAGAGGGGGGGGGAAGTAAAGCGGGAGAAGGAAGAAGGAGCAAGCAAGAGCAGAGTCAGCAGGAAAGAGGGACACACTCAACATGATCAAACTTATCAGCCTGCTATTCTTTCTCCTGATCCCAGAGCACTATAGTAAGATAACTTAGGAAATTCTTTATTGAAAAGAAGTCAGCTCTGGACCTGCTGTGGATTTTGTTATGGTCTAAGTAGACTACCTTACAGTATGCTGCAACCTGGTGGTCAAAATACTAAAACACACGGCAGTATTCAGAAAAAGGCGCATAAATAAATTCTTAAATACATAGCAAGCAATACTATTTATATGTTATGCCCTTTGTCCCTGGAAAGAAGGTACTGCATTGTCCAGAATACAAGGTAAATTGAAACATACTTCCTAGAAATTAGGGAATAACTGTTTCTGTTAACCATGAAGGACATTCTCAACATAAACCTACAAACTCCCTTTTGTTCATGCTCAGAAAGCACAAGCAAACCTAATACTAGCAAATAAGCTCAACCAAATACATACATACATACAACTCTCAAACACACTCTTACCTGTCTGCCATCTGTGGTATAATGTAATGGCCATTTTTGTGATCTACAGGGCAAAAGCATAGGGTCAAAGGTGCACATATTAGCAAACTGCTATCAACATGCATCCTAGTATTCTGAAGGTTTGCATAATACAATCTGACCAGTATTTTACATATTCAGTACACTAACATGTCAGTGCTGTATGGAAATCAGTTTCGGCTTTCCAGTTTCCCACTAATAAATTACATTTATTCATTTACTAGAGGATTTTCTCCAAAGCAATATAAAATGAACACACACGCTCATGGAAGTCGCATAAAATGAACACGTACACTGTGCCAAATTCCAACGCATTTTCAAACTCATAGCCCAGGAGCTATGAAGCACCAGCTGCATTCCCATATTGCCCGATTTGCATTTATCAACAATTAAACGATTGAGCTGGATGGGTGCAGCTTACTTGTAGACACTAAATGTGCACTTACCTGGGCGGCGGCCACACAGGTAAAAAGCTAGCCTGTCGGTGAGTTCGTATTGGCACTCAACAAGTCTCTCAGCCAGCTCCACCTGCCCCGCTTGCCTGTGTCACAGGAACAGGGCTACCTCAAACAGAGCCATGGCACACAGGAACAAGGCTACCTGGCACCAGGTTGCGTAGCAGTAGAGGCCATGCATAAATAAGAGTCCCTAGTTAAAGTCCCAGCAGTCTCTGCTGTAGTGCCCACAGTGAAAACACCAAGCTGTATAAATTTGCTAAATTGTTTCAATTGTCAGTTTAAAAAGGAAAAAAGCAACAAGCTTCATAAAGGGCCAACTTGCATTTTTACTGAATTAAATGTTTTACACAGTAAAACAATGTAGGAAAAAGTGTAGAAACCATGTGAAAAGCACAGTACTCAGTACACAGAGAAGTCACTGAATGTCCTGAGCTGGGGGAATCTGCAGGGCTACCTGGCATAGTCCATGGGTGTGCGACCATTGATGTCAGGAGCTCCGGGGTCAGCTCCATATACCACCAACAGTTCTGCTTGAAGGATCTGCCCAGCCTTGGCAGCCACATGCAGAGGGGTTGTGCCCTTCTCCTAAACAAGAGGCAATGGGATTACATCCCAAAACCATACAACTGCTTGTCTTTCCTCAGCTAGCAGAATTCAGTAGTGACACTGACAACAGCTGGACCTTTTAAACTTAAGCAAGGGCTGTCTCCAGATAGTGTGGTGGCTTTTAAGGGAGCAATGGGGATGTGTAGTCCTCACCGGGTGGAAGAAATTTGCCTGTGCACCGAGGGACAAGAGCCGCAGGCAGGTCTCCAGGCTTCCAGTTCGCACGCTGGAATGCAGTTGCTGGGAAGACAGAGGCACACCTGCCCATCAGTCGCCCACATGCAAACAGCTTGATGCAGTTACAACTGAGCCCATTACTAATTTATGTCTGTCTCATTAATTTCTCCCTCCTATGTGAAATGGGGCTGTTAAAGGCCGCAGCGGGACAGGGCTCATGGGGGAAGGGTGGTCAGAGCTGGCTTGTGTACGTCTTTTTGCCCACCTTGCTGAGATCCTTTGTGGTAACCCCATCATCGTCACGACAAGGCAACTTGTGCACAAAGGCCAGCATCTGGTACTTTGCCCGAATAAACTCTGATTTGGTGGGGCTACAGAGTGGAAGAGGGGCAATGAGGAAGAAAAAAAGTAGAATGTGAGATATCTGAAGTACAAACATTGGGGTGCTACTCCTTTTATGCAACAGACACAACAAACACTCTAGCTTCTCAAACAAACCATTTGGCAGCGTCAAATACACAGATGCAGAAGACTCGGAGGGAAATTACAGTTATAGCCCAAGAAATGTCATTATCCTCTTCCACACAACTGACATAAATGAGTTTCATCAAGCAACTGCACTTTTACTCTTGAAATGTTCTAAACATATTTTAGTTTGACAATCTAAAATAATTAAATTTCAAATACATCACTGACACTAGGGTAATTAAGGTGATTTGAATCTATTTCTGTGCGCGGACAAAATTAAACTAGAGGAAATGTGAAAACCTGCATGACAGTGTTGTAAGTATACATTGCATTATCTCCAAACACAGTGTACAACACATTCTCAGCAGATTTTTCACATTTTATAGAATTGTACCAGGAATAATTTGCCAGGGATAATATTGCTATGAATAAATATAATGGCATTAGCTACAGTATCTAAGGAAGCCTGCCAGCTGGGTAGGAGGTGATGCTTCATTGTTGCATTTACAAACATCAAATGTATTGCAAAGCTATGTCCCTTTGCTGTATTTTTAGGTCTGAGCATTTCCTAGTGAAGGATGCATAGAAAGTAACCTTTCCATAAAGATCCTCACCCCATCATGCTATTAATGGTTCAGATGCATGCATCCAAAATTCCACCCTGAGTTCAGTATGAAAACACATACCAAGTCACCCCCATTCATTTTCTATCTGACAAATGGACCTTGTACAGCTGTGAAAGAGGAACTACATTGGTGATAATAAAACGCATTTTGTTTGTCCAGGGATGAGTACTGAGTTTCCAAACACACATAGTGCATCATAATGGATTAAAAATAATTTAATAAGATAACTTAAAATACTGATACAAGTGACAAATCATCTTTAATTGTACATGTATAAAATTAGTTTAATAGGAACTAATTTTACTACACCATATGAACTACCTATAATTACAATTTATAAAACAGAGTATTGCGTGGGGAAGGTTAAAAATGGAGGACATTTCCTGTGTGACATGTTCTGGGTCCACACTTACTGCACTTTGTCCTGCGGGTTGGGTTTCCTCCGGCCACTCTGCACCTGAGCAGGATCCAACAGCGAGTGCTCCCAGATGGAGTTTGCCCCATTGCTGGCCAACACTTGCACCATCTGTTATGCAGAGAACACCACCCTTAAGGCATCTGCACTCAGAATACCACAGAATAAATCCATCTTCAAAAGGAAGTAGTGGGCATGTAGGGCTTTACAGAACTGACAGCAGACCCAGTTTTATGTGAGTGTGTATATAGTAAAGTACGATTGCTGTTACTTCTGCTTTTATATCAGTGATGATGCATTTTACAGTGCTGCAAGCGCAGTTTGTGCCAAAGAAGAGTGCAGTTGTCCAAAACTGTGTTACCTGCAGCAGTGTGGGTGGCCAGCCACTGTGCCGAAGATGCTTGACAATGGAGATGTGACGACCCAGACTGCGGTGAACGGAACAGCATTCATCACAGATCAGCACCCCTCGGTTAATACTTGTCCAGCCCGGGTCTGCCAACAGGGAAGGATGGATGTGATGAAAACAGGAAAGGATGCAATGAGATGTGTATATTTCACTGCTGATTGAGTAAACACCACCTACTAGATTGCAACTAAAACACATGCTCCATAAAGAATGCAAAAACATGCACACTTTTTGCTGAGAGCTAAGAACATATATTTTTTTGTCCATAATTACAGTGAAACACAAGAGGAACAAACTTCATTGGGTTAACCCAAGATCCGCTGAGGAATACATGTGTGGTCTATGCATGTATTTTAAGTCATGAAGTTGCAAAATTGTCATGACTTGATTTGACTTTACGGGATGTGTCGTGACATATTAAAACCTAATTTTCTAAAAATAGTGCTCTTAGCAAATAGTCATGCAAAAACAGTAAAACCAAAACCTAGACAAACACTAAATCCATACGGGCTTAATAATAGCATTTAAAGGACTTTGTAAAATGACACTTCAAAAAAACACAATCATGGATAAACTGAACTAAAGGAATAACTTTTATTTCACTGAATTCCTTTGCCAAGCTAGAATTGTAGATCCTGACGCAACACTGTAAATGCACTACACAAGAACATTGCAATACTGTAGTAAAGAGTGTAGACTTTCAGAGAATTTTCTGAAGAGCAGATACCTCCCATCCATTAGGTATGCCCCAAAGCAAATGACTCACCTTCCTCTAAGGACCATGCAGAACTATACCATATATGGAGGAGATCTAGAACCAAAGCCTGTTTTAATCATTAAATCTTATGCAATATCTCAACCGATCAATGCATATAAAAGAACAAGACTGTGCATATGCATATATGTATAAAAGATACATGCATACCACAATTATAATGTACTTATTCCTTACACAACAGACCAAAGTTTAAACGCCTCTGCAAACCCTTCATTACAGCATGCATAGGTGTTAACTGAGTTAACATCAGAGCATACACCGATCAGCCACAACATTAAAAGCATCTGCCTAATATTGTGTAGGTCCCCCTTGTGCTGCCAAAACACCTCTGACCCATCGAGGCATGGACTCCACAAGACCTCTGAAGGTGTCCTGTGGTATTTGGCACCAAGACGTTAGCAGTAGATCCTTTAAGTCCTGCAAGTTGTGAGGTGCGGCCTCCATGGATTAGACTTGTTTGTCCAGGACATCCCACTGATGCTCGATCAGATTGAGATCTGGGGAATTTGGAGGCCAAGACGACACCATGAACTCTTTGTCGTGTTCCTCAAACCATTCCTGAACAATTTTTCCCACTGTCACCAGGGAATACCGTTGCCATGAAGGGGTGTACATGGTCTGCAAGAATGTTTAGGTAGGTGGTACATGTCAAAATAACATCCACATGAATTCCAGGACCCAAGGTTTCCCAGCAGGACATTGCCCAAAGCATCACACTGCCTCCGCCGGCTTGCTTTCTTCCCATAATGCATCCTGCTGCCATCTCTTCCCCAGGTAAACGACACAAACGCACCCGGACATCCACATGTTCTAAAAGAATACATCATTCATCAGACCAGGCCACTTTCTTCCACTGCTCCAAGGTCCGGTTCTGACTTTCACGTACCCGTTGTAGGCGCTTACGGAGTAGGAAGGGGGTCAGCACGAGCACACTGACTGGTTTGTGGCAACGCAACCCCACATGCAGCAAACTGTGATGAACTGTGTTCTGACACCTTCCTATCATGGCTTAAGGTTTTCAGCAATTTGTACTACAGTTGCTCTTCTGGGGGATCAGCCTTCGTTCCCCACGCACATCAGTGAGCCTTGGGTGTCTGTGAACCTGTCTCTGGTTCACCAGTTGTCCTTCCTTGGACCACTTTTGGTAAATACTAACCACTGCATCCTAGGAAAACATCACAAGTGTTATCTGCTGTTTCGGAGATGTTTTGACCCAGTTGTCGAGCCATTACAATTTGGCCCTTGTCAAAATCACTCAGATCCTTACACTTGCCTATTTTTCCTGCTTCCTGTTCACTTGCTGCCTAATATCTCCTCCCACCCCTTGACAGGTGCCAATGTAAGGAGATAATCAATGTTATTCACTTCACCTGTCAGTGGTTTTAATGTTGTGGCTGACAGGTGTATGTCATAACAGACAAAACAGAATCATATAATTACTTCCATTATTTTATATTAATGCTCCATCTGCCCCCTCTCCAATTTGACCCATGTTTGTTTTTTGGTGAGGCAACTAAACGTGCCTGAGGATAGTCTTGCTTCAGCGCTGTGCTGGACTGCCTGCAATGCTGGTTGCTATGGCGCCCAGGGACAGACGAATGGAACTGAGACTAGGCAGCTAGGTGAAGGTCACGCTCAGGTAAAGCAATAACCCCCTAGTGACAACCCTGCACACACACAGAGCTGTGGTGCTGGCTCCCAGATGTCCATAAGATCTGGCAAAAATTAAACTGTTTCCAATTGTTCTGCTCATTTCCACAATAGAGGGTAAAAGAGGCAGCGCAACCTTGTTGTAAATATGCATTATTTTTTCCTAAGCCTCTGCAAAAAACCTCAGCAAAATTCTTAACGCCTGCTATAATCCGGCACTGGTCAAACATAATCCTTCCATCAGTGTTGTTACTACAAACCATTCTGGACATCTTTTCAAATCAATGAAGGCAACTTTTTAAATTAATTTAATATATCTGTCAAAAAACTTTTTTTCTTCTCACTATAATTTTACAGCAACAGGCTTGGCTTATGAATAATCAGAAACAAACTATATTTGCATTCTGCCACGAAGAGTCATTGTTGCCTCACATCAGTGGTCACCAGAGTGGACAAGATGAGCCTTGGGAAATTCTTGAAGTTACTGGTGACCGTGGAGTGGATGAGGGTGTCAGGTCTAAGACCATCCAAAAATGCTAGGAGTGTGGGATGAAAGTAACAATTACATTAACACTTTCTTTAAAAAAAAAAAAAAACAAAAAACTAACCTTTACATATTTTTAGGTAAAAAACAGCAGACATCTACAGGCTTTAATGATTCATGCAGCTCATAACTGGAGCTACCCCAGGGAGTCAAATTGTACACAAGCTATGGGCATAAGATTTATATGCTGCAGGCCCACACAGCCAAAGTAGTCACTGCACTAAGAGTGCATTCTGTGTGACAAGCAGAACAGGAAGACTGTGCTACTTTCATTTTCACTAAACAGTAAAGGCCTGTAATTATGGACCTCAAAAGTCTGGCCCCACCTGCACTTCTCTCCAAAATTCCAATCAGAATGGCAGTGAATAAAGTGATTTGAGACACACATATGTGCTTGCAGTAAGAAATGGTCTGCTGCCTACTTATGCCTTATATTGCAGAGCTTTGCCAGAAGCTCTGACTGTCACATCTTATCTGCACTGGCACCAAAGTTCCTGACACAAATCGTGCTTTCCCCCAATTACAAGGATCTTAAAAAGCATCCCATAAAAAGTATTTCACTTCATTTTCATATAAACATGGCTGCCCTGAACTTGACCTTGCCCTTTCAGCTCACTACAAGGCAGTGCAGGTATGGAAGACAGTGAAAGCTAAGAATGGGCACAGGGCAGGAGGCAATAAGAAAAATACTGTGGTAGGAGCGTTGCAGGTAGCTCCACCAGGCCCAAATGCAGAGGAAGATTAAATGTAGCAACAAAGGGCAAAAACAGAAGTATGTGAGTAGGGGGAGACAACCTAGCTGATGCAGCTAGGGTACAGCTGGATAGGGAAAAATGGCCTTGACTGTCAAGGTGGTCATCATGACACCTCCAAAGCCATGGTGTGCTTAAAGAATAAACAGACACAGAGCGGAGGTGTTCCAACTCTCACAAGACATGTGATGTGTGGAAAAGTTTGGAGCACACAACTAACCATTTGAGCACAATGTTTTCAAATGGCCTTTGATTAAAAAAATATATGCGGAGAAATTCCGATCTCTATATATAGGGTGTGAAAACACGTAGACATATAGGTTGTTACACAGTCTGTTTTCCTCCAGAAGGTTGTCTTTGTCTGTCCCAATGTGGGTAAGAGGTGGACTGCCGCCCACAGAATCAACTGTTCCTAACCATCTGTGCCCTGCTCTCTGTTTCTATTCAGCTGCCAGGAGCCTCTCTGTCAGCTCTGAGGCTTGGAGGGGTGCAGTAAGGGTGTAACAAGGAAAGGGGGTGAGAAAGGGTGGCGTGTTATGCTGTCTCACTCTTTACTCAAGAATAAGTAAAAGAAACTGACACAGGTGTGACATTTCATCAGCAGCGGTCTGGGAGAGGTGCCCTGTTTGCTGACCATGGGGTCGTTGGGTCAGAAATGCAGGAAAGACCTGGATGTCCACTGCAACACCAAGATTTGGATGGACCCTGTGTTGTGACCCAGTGAACTTGGAACCAAGACTCTCACTTTCCCCATGACCCCCCATTCGCCCCACCACAGTTTACACCCTGACAGATAAATCCCAACCTAACTTCAACACAGTGACGTCCACTTGCAAGTATTTCAGACCGGTCATGTTCCCAGTGACAGTTTAAACAATGGTAAATAACAAATGTAAATAATTCATGTAGAATGTGTTCCAAATGGACTTTTGATAGATGCAGGGAAAGGCAGTATCCCGTGTGGCAATATTTAGTGCATATTAACTGAAAGTACCGGTCAACTCACAACTGTCAAGAAAATAATAATGTTCATGGAAAGACGCATTAAACCGTCTGTTAGCACACTAGCTAAAGCTCTCGACTAACATAGATGTGCAATGGTGCTGAACTGAGCTCCAGGGAGAAGCAGAGAGCCAGTGGCGATGCAACATGCCGACATGCGACACGATGGTCTCAGTTCTCTTCATTATTCCCGAAATAAAAAGTGCGGCCCGCAATGAAACGGCCGCCAACGTTAGCACGACAGTTACCACGGGTGTTAGCATGACCGTGTAGCCACCAGGGAATCTCTATAGACAGTCCTTTAACGGGAAATATCAAAATCATACCGTCTGCCCGTATTTTATCGAAGCATGCATTTTTCGTCAAATAAAACAACCGCGTCACAAAATAAACGTAAGGAACAAATACGAAAAAAAAAAAAAATTCCGGTCGTCAGACAGTTAGGCCCTTGAATTGGGATCTCGGCCATTTTCCTAACTTGGGAAGCCGGGATGGGAGCGGTGGGCGCCGGTTTCCCGTCCCTCCTCCCACCCGGCGTCCCTTTCACCACTGATTTCCTACCTGGGGCACTGCAGTCGGCGCACACCTCACTCCTTTGCACTTTCCTGGACATTTTAAAAGTCGCTGCCGAGTCTCTCGGCGTCCCAGCTGCACTCTGACGTTAACTGTGCTCGTCTTTCCTGAGAGCGACGTCCGCAGTCTCCCGCTGCCGCGCCGAAGCCCCGGAAGTCGGCGATGTGCTGTCGGCGTCTCGCGGGCCTCGGCACTGTTCGCTCTCTCTCCTCCCGTCTCCAGCCGAGTGCGGCGGTCGTTCCAGGCGTCCGCCACAAAAATGGCTGGAAGCGGATCTGCAGTGTCGGTGGCTACCTGTGTGGTCAGCGCGAACTAAGCTATTGTCATCCCGGAGTTACCATAGTGAGAAGGGAGAGGTCTGGGGAGGGATAGATATTGTTACTGCGGGTTTATTTATATCCAGACTACAACATATTAAAGAGAGCGGAGGTGGTTCAGCGCCTTGTTCCTTCCCCTCTCCGTGTCCGGCGGCCCCCCGCGGGTGAAATGACACAAGGCGTTGAGATCACTCCAGCATTCACCGACACACTGACACAGGAAGCACACAATGAGAAACACGCTTCAACACAGTGCTTCACACCGACACAGCCAAAGCTTGCTGACGACAAACGACAACGGAGCCAACACACTGCTGACACATTCGTTACACAACGGCGCACAGTAACACAACCAACAATAGAGCAGTACGCGCTAAAACAAGCAATACACAGAGACACAACACAACATTAACGCGTATTAACGCAGTTCGTCAAATTCAGGAACGAGAATGACATTTTTATTAAGTTAATTTATTAAAATACTTTTTTTTTTGCATGTTCACAAATGTGCTCGATTGGGCAGGCATAGAAAAATCTCAGATAGTCTAGCGAACATGAACGAGCTTTGATGTACCGCCAAGTAACCGCATATATTTTTACGCAATTATTATGCTTTGGTGCAATCATTCATTTGATCGTACGTTTCCCATGATGCACAAGTAACAGAGTGTCATCTAGTTTTAGCCCACACGAAGGAGGGGGTTCAAACAGGAATCTGAGATGGAGAGTTTATTCTGGAGAGGGAGGAGAAGGAGAGCGAGAGAGAGAGGGAGGAGGGGAGAGTGAGTGAGAGAGAGAGAGAGGGGATTGAGGGGCGAGAGAGGAGGGCACAGGGAGGGGAGCGTAAGAGGAAGGTATAGTCAAAAGATAAAAGGAAAGAACCATTCAGATGTTAAAATAAAATACAGAGAAATATAACTGGGCAGAAGATCTATATTTATTGTCAGGGCAATACATTTTTGTGTATTTAGATGTTTAATCATATGCAGGAGGAGTCCTATTTGATGTGGCAGCTGCCACGAGAAGAATGAGCGCCGATTTATAATGGTTTACAAAAGCAGGATCGGTCTGTTGAAAAAGTGAGGAAGGAATCGGAAGAGAAGGACGAATTGGTGGGGTGGAGGAGAACTATGCACTTACGATGATTTCTTCAAGGAAAACTCCGGAGAAGAGTCGCTATCCCCTCCACTACCTGGTTTGGCACAACAAGCACCGGCAGCTGGAGAAGGAGCTGTCCGCCCGGCAGGTGAGACGAGACGAGCTGAGCTGAGCTGAGCCGGGCTGGGAGCCACGGGGATGGACTCCACAGGGATGGGGAGCTGTCCGTGGGAAAACTGCACACCCTGGTCCACCCGAGGGCTCCCACGGTCTCTTATTTTGCATTGTAAACGATGAATGCCGTAATAAAATAAAGAGATGAGCGCATTAAGTACAAATATTAAGGCTATGAGGCGTGTGCTTTGGGGAAGGATTTTCGGTGAAGTAAAGGATGCGATGCTGCTCTTGAGTTCACTGAGGGGTTTTTTTTTCTGAGAGTGCTCATTCTTGCTTATTCTTCACACCGGGAGAATATCGTTGTGAAACAACTGCTCAGTGAACAACCCGTTCCTTCTGTTTTTGTCATGGCGATGTGTAAAGTTGGTGTCCTTTAGTGATCCCGTCCACCATTGTGCCAAGGTGTCCACGCCTGTCGTGTCGCTGCGGGTTTGTCACGGTGTGACTGTGTGCATCGGCGCTGCGGATGTGTTCTTCTCCCCATTGAGGAACAAGCAACCGAAGAACTGAAGAAAGGTAGAAAACGGCAGGAGGCAATGCAGACGGCCATGTGGGCGAGGGAGCGCTACGGCGGCCCGGCTCTGCCCTGTTTTCACGCGTAGCCGTTTGTTTTGCGCAGGCGACAGGACCCCCGCTAATTGAAAATGCGAGGGAGGAGCACGGGTGGGGAAAAGCTCCCCTTCGGATGGAATCACAAGTGAAAGAAACACAACTGATGAAATGCTTACTCCATCTAAGGATGGGATTAGAGACCTTAGTGAGGCGCAGAAACACATGTGCATAAGCACCACGCACACACGCCGGGTGTGAAGTGTGACCGGCGATAGCGCCCCGAGGGGGGGATTTGTGACACCTGGGCAGCCAGGCGGTGCGCACACATCTGTCATTTCCTCGTTCTCACTTTGGTAACGGAAACCTCGCTCGCACACACGGTTGCGGGTTTATTCACTGCTCGCGCTCGGTCATGATACGCAGGCATGAAATATTAAATTCCAGACGAGCGCGAGCCCAAAAATAACGAGGATTCCGTGCGACAAAAATAGGATGCGACCGTGAATGCGAGAACCCGTCTTTGACAGGAGATCGCGTGATCAAAGGACTGCTGATAAGGTGTTATCGTACCTTAGTTCCTCTTTTGGTGCATTGCCACCGGTCTAATTTGGGATCGCAATACCTGTGTCACGTCAACAGAAGTGTGAAGGTGTGTCACACCGGCAGTGACCAAGAACCCGCAGCAAAGCAGCCCTCGGTCTTGCATCCAGTGACAAGATGGAGCTTTAAGTGCCACACGGCACAGTGTTTCTAGGGTGGAACCCGGTTCTTCTCCTCACGTCATGGCAAGCTTCTGTATTTAAGAGATACAAAGATAAAATTCAATTTTTATTATTTTTTTTGCAAGCCGTCTTTCAAGTTGGACATCACGGCTGTTTCAAACAAGAGGTGTTACACCCTCAGTTTGCAAGAATCCTTGCATGTTCCACTGGAGATAAAGTGTTGAGCCTGGACTCAAAAAGACCAAATGAGAGAAATATGTACCATAGGGAAAGATTGGGAAATGCTAACTGTCCTTCATCTAGACCTCAGCTTGTGTTGTGTGGGTGTGATCTTTTCCCTCAGAAGTGTGGCGATAACTCAGGCCTGGCCCTGTTGCTGATTACTAAGTGAAGGACTAAAAGTTTATGTGATTTATAGAGCTTTGACAGAAAAGTCACAGACCTGTGCTGGATGAGATAAATGTTTATGTGTGTGCTTTGGTGGTTTGCCTGGGATGGACGGATTCAAAGTGGAAGTGTATGGGTGGACAATGGTGTCTGTTCTTCGTTTGGGATTGGCATGGCCCAAGAATGGGTGGCGGTATCACAGGCTCAGTATCAGTGCTGAGTATCCATAAGGGGACAGTGAGTTAAAGGGGACTAGAGGATGAAAAGAAGAGAGAAATGATAAAAGGTGCGCAGTGAAGTGAAAGGGAAATTCTGACTGCCTGAGGGAGAGGAGACTCATTTGCAAGTCACACTAGCTCTGTCATAAATAAAAACAAAGAGCCTCTGTGATGGCTGACTGGCAGGCAATGGGCAGGGTAACATTTTGGATGGCTGAAGGAAACTACAGAGGAATGATACCTATCAAGTATGTTTGTGGGTCAAATAATGTAAAATATGTGTAAAAAAATATTTGATGTGCATTACTCCAATTATTAAAGTGCATCATTTAAAAAAATCATATAGATTTCGTGTGAGTACCATTCCTTATCATTGGAACCCATATTGTGGGCAGCACAGACTTGGGCCTTGTGCTGTCCCATCTCCTTCAGCCTGTTACCCATCTATCACATCCGAAACTCTCCCAGGTAATGGGACCCATCATGTTCTGTCTTTTCTCAGCCTCTCTCACTCAGCCCAAGCCAACCCCTTGGGGGAGCTCCTTTTCCACCCTGGAGACTCCACCTCCTGTCCCCATCTACCTCCTGTGCTTTGAAACCATACACTAATTGCAGCAAGATGGTGTCACCAGAGATAGGAAAATAGAGACTTGGTTGAGAAAAGCTCTCAGCAGGAGGAGTTTAAGGAGGATATGGGGCCACACAGCAACATGGTCCAAACAGTGGTTGGGGGGCGGGGGGCAATTAGGCAAATATACCGTGGGCAGGTTTTATCTGTTTGATAGACCATGATAAACATGGCTAAAATGTTCTTTGACTCATTAATAAAAAATAATTACTTGTGTCTTTTGTGAAATATAATACAACTACAGCAAATTACAGCTAATTGATTCATAATGAAATTTAATAAATACAGTACAATATTTGAAAAATGTATTATTTCAGGAAGCTTATTGTCATCTCTGGAGTGACTGATTTACTCTTATATTAATATGAAATATTTGTGTTTTTGCAACACCAGTATCTAATGCAGTCCAACAGCGTGAACTGGTGAAGCTTGCTGAGAGTGAGGTTATATTTTGTTGCCCCATGATCAGCTGTTTTTGCAGCTGGCCAGTTTACATAGCTCAAGGTACTGCGTGGTCCCAGTTATATAATTAGATCTGCGTGCAACAGTGGGAATACCTTCCTGCAGGCAGAGCTCACGGCCACACTGGGCATCTACCAGCATCTACCAGCTCCTTGCAGGCACTCTGCCATCAAGTCATTGCAATTTGAGAGCAAAAGTAGGTACTTTTTTCTTCTGGAGATGGATCTCAGTAGCATTTAGTCATTCAAATCTGTATTCCAGCTCCTGCTTAATGAAAAAATAACAAATCCAGTAATCCAAAGTCTGCTTCTGCTGCTTTGAGCTAAATTCCTTGCCAGGGGTGTTTTCGATCCTCCTGAAGAGTGGTGTCTGGTGTCTGGGGCCACCAAGTAACAGCCATGGGGGCTGACTGGTGTTAGAAGTGATTTGGTGATGAGCCGCAAGGAACACAGATTTACATCTACGCTGCTCTTCTCATGCTGGTTCAAATGTTTGGTTTTGTCCATTCAGGCAACAGTGACAAGAAAGAGGCTTGACCAACACAGCATTTAGGATTGTTGACCATGCACAATACCTGCTGTTCAGAAGCTGTGCTGTTCCTTGCATGGCCAGAGACATTTCTGAACAATAATGATAACTGTAGACAGCCAACTTGTGAAAGCAATCCTTGTTCACTGCTATGAGACCATTATACTATGAGGTTGAATAAGAGCCATTTGGAGGGGTTTCCCCACACAGTATGTGTACATTCATTTGCAATTACACGTAACCGAAAAATACCATATTTACAGCATTTGCTTGGCGGTACTAATTTTGCAGTATAAACAATATCCAACCTGCACATACTGTAATTGTGGGTCCGTGGTCTAGAAAAGGGGACCAATGTGCTATGCAATCCAAACTCTGAATTCTCCTTGAAGGCCTCACGGATTGGATCCAGAGCCACTCTGTTATGATTTACTTACAGACTGCTTGTTGAAAGCAAAAGACAGCATTAATAAGCAGAGATTAAGGCTGACAGGCCCCTTGTTTCAAGGTTATTTAAAGAATCTTTGTTGCTTTTCCCAGTTTGTCGACTTTCATCTTTGCTGAACATATTAAAGTCTGGCTAGATACACTCTCACACACGCATCTGTATTTATGGACGCTTATGCAGATGCATACACATCCATTTGCCTGTATGTGCATGCACGTATAGATGCGCACATGCTTGCAAGCAAACGTTTGCCTATACATAGGATGCTCCTCTGCTCATGCATGCAGACAAAGGCACACAGTCACTCAGTTCTCCATAAAAGATTGATGCTGGTGTAAGTGGCTGCCAGAGAGCATTAACCAAAGCAGTGAAAGCGCAAAGACAGAGACGACCATCAATAATGCAGCTTTGTTCCAACCCAGCTACTGAGGGGCATGGACGGAGAAACTGTGCCGAGGGCATGGATGATCAGGAGAAGGTGTGTCTATGGCCCACAGCTGCACAGGATTGATGAGCAAAATGGGTCGCAGTAGTTACACAATGATTCCATGCATCAGCGATATTATGGTGGGTCCTTGGGGGAACTCCCTGCGAGAGGGTGTGTGCGTTGGTTTGTTTCCATGTGTAGAGTTTGCAGTAATGGTCTGAGGCCTGTATTTTGCATTTCTTGGCAGTAGTTTGAATATGTGAAACAGCACTGAAAGCGTGCTTTGCTGTCAGATGAAGTGCAATGCTTGGTACACATTCAAAACAGAGAATGTATCCTTCACGCATGACGCTTCAGGGAAACAGTGTACAAGCGCAGCAGTATCTTTACGACATAAACAATGGTGACCTGAGTCAGGAGAAGGCCAAATTTCTATAACAATGGGTGCTTCCTAATCTGTCCTTCCTCTTCTTGTGCTCAGCCAACTCCTCTCTCTGTAACTGCTTCTCTTAGTTTCTGGTTCCAACTCTGTTCTACCCTGGGCCCTCCCTCACCCCTTCCCCCCTCTTCTGTAAACCCCCTCTTTTACCATGTCTGCTCCCCCTACACGCTGCATGTTTACTCTCTCATGCCATCTTTGCCTCTCCACTTTTCCCTCATCTTTGAAATTCAAATTTGAACACACTTTATCGACCCATTCTTGTTTTGCTAAATCACCCATTAAAATAAAATATTAGACCCAAAACAGGTTGAACTTATATTCAATTACACCATGTTACTTAATAACAGATGGTGGCTCCCTGAGCCAAGTTTAGCTCCAAAACCAGGCTGTGGTTCTCACCAGCACTGTTTGAGAAGGTTCCTGTTCCTACAGACTGCCACAGCAACCCCTCCCTCCCAGCAGCCCCTTGTTAACTTCCCTGCGCCGCCTCCTCTTCCTCTCCCTCGGTTGCTATAGTGATCCACCTTCAGTTCCCTCACTCCTCTGCACCCTCTCCTTCACCTCATCCGTCTCCAGTCCCTGCAGTGGATCTTCCTGTTTTTCTCTCCATCCCCTCTCGATTGCATCGCTCACCCTGGGATCTGCAGCATTGTTAACAAGGGGGCTGCTTAATTATAGTGCTGGGTGTGGCTGACCAAGCCACAGGGGCCGGTGGGGCTATGTCACAAGGACAGTGGTGCGTATGCAGACCTATAGCTTTCTTTGGTAAAATTATGGACAAGCGTTACTCAAATGCACACAGCCAGACAGGCAGGTCATCCATTTGCTCTGTAACTGGATGCAGGGATAAATCCTAAAGCAAACCATAGTTTAACCGCTATTGCAGGAACACAGGTGCCGATCTCCAATTTTCTCAGAAAAAAAGACACTGGAATTGTTAATATGCCCTCATTGCTAGCCAGTGTTCTATTAACAAAACAGCCCTCGAAACCAGCATAGCATCCCGAACGGAGACGACTCTTTAAGTTACATTAACACGCATGATCGTGGATGCCCAGGCCTTTTTGCTTGTTGTAGCTGGAGTGAGGGTGAGATAGTGTGAGTCGTGTTTGTGGGTGAGAGACAGAGCGGGGGATGGGTGGAGGGAGAATGCCGCTTCCGTGTCTCTGCGCAGTGACTCCGTGTCACATGCTACAGCACGGAACAAGAGGGAGAGCTGCTTATCACGTATCACAAGGATATTGGTGGTGGGGAAGGGGCAAGCAAGTAAAAGTGAAGCAGAGTAAGAAGGTGTGGGTAAACTAGAAACAGATTTTGTTTAATATATTACTTTTCCTCGACAAGAATTGTTGTAATAATTGTCCCATGGTTGAGTGCATCTGTGACAGAACCTTAACCTGTAACTGGCCTCAAAGAGATGTCTCTCTCTCTCTCACACACTCACACACACACACACACACACACACACACACACACACACACACACCTCTATTCTCTGATATAGTACCCGGGGAAAGGGTGTGAGGGTACGATGGCTTAATTATCACCTGTTCATTCCTCTTTGACTGTCATTCGCTCCTGCTTGTCTTCTGCTTCTCACCTCACACAAGCTATGTCTGGCATACACTTGGACCAGAGGGCAGAGGAAATTGTGCCAGGGGGTGCCATCTATTGCTTGCTTTCTGCCTCTCCCCACTGTGTGACTACTAACATAGTCAGGTCAGCAGGTGCTGTAGTGGACGAGTGACCCACAGCTTCCTGGTTTTGTTCCTGTGGAAAGAGGAATGAAAGGAACCTATCAGGCTTTACTAAAATTCCCTGCTGTATAAATATAAAATAAGAAGTAACATTTGAAAACTACAAGACAGCAGCATGCTATCAGTAAAATGCTATTCCTGTCCCTCCAGGTGGATGTGGAGGTACTGGATCCCCGGGGGCGCACCCCTCTGCACCTGGCTGTGACACTGGGACACGTGGAGTGTGCGCGCTTGCTCCTGCAACATGGAGCCGATGTCAGCAAGGAAAACCGCAGTGGCTGGACAGGTGTGAGAGACAAGGATGCAAGGCTGGGGGACTGGGGAGGTGACTCTGGAAAAGAGTGGGAATAGCTGCAGACTGCCTTCACAGACACCTTAATCCCATTTCTGAAACAGTGCTCCAGGAAGCAGTGTGTACTCGTGACCCGGAGCTGGTGCGCCTGGTCCTGCATTACCGTGACTACCAGCGTACGATGAAACGACTGGCTGGGATCCCTCTTTTGCTGGACAGACTACGCCAGGTGACAGAATTAAACATAATGTAGCACAACTTTACCTGACCACACGTGAGCATACGCTGACCTAAACATGGTTTGACAGCAAAGGACTGCATTCAACATATGCAACATATAGTTTTACATCATTTAAAATATCCATTCAAACTCTTAAATTCTGCTGATACAAACACATAACAATGTTTCCGTACTGTATCTTGTAGCTCGGCAGTATTTCTGTAAACGTACTATGTGTATACACCATGCAGCCATGGAGGTTGTTTCACTATAGTCAGCAGAGATTACTCCAAGCTCAGCAGAAACCCTGAGACCCACCTGCATGCTGCTGCACAACACTCCACCAAGCATGGGAAGCTGTAGCCTCAGCTCTCCCATTCAATAACATCTTCAAAGGTGGGGAGGTGCTTAGCTCAACACCCAGTCAAAAAAAGCAATTTAGCAGCATGTTTCTGTATAAGAGAAATTCTGCAGCATAATAGACTAATATTTCAGGAGTTTTGTTGATCAGGACTACAGTACAGCACTGTGAAATGGACTCCTGTAACTATGCAACACCTAATCACACCAAACCATCCAGCCAAAAATATGTAACCTCTGTTAGAGCCGTGAAAAGAGTTGAACTTACTACCAGAGATGATGGCCTCTCTGCCTTCCCTCTAACCTAGACCCCATAAAGAGTATTAGCTTTTGTCCTGCTCTCTTGACCACATCCACTTCATCTCTTGGCCTTTATTACCTTCCTCAATGAAGACTCAGTTCCTCACACAATTAAGCACTCCTGATTTTGATGTAGCTGCCTCATGCCATCCCTGTCTAACAGTCCCCTTTTCTTGTCCCTTCCTCTTCCTCTCTTTTTAAACCATCAGGCTCAGGACTTCTATGTGGAAATGAAGTGGGAGTTCACCAGCTGGGGTATGGGTTTGACGTACGAAGCTGACTTACACTTATGGCCGAATGGTTCGATCACCTTCATCATCTTTTTAATGATTTTTAGTTAATACTGTCAGATACCTCCCGTTATTTGCTCAGGATATTCTGCAATACCCACTCTAAAATCCCATGACTACACAACATGATCAACATGATCACCATTTAAGTTGCCATAGCAGTTACTTGCAAAGCAGTGAAATCTCAGAGTTATTTCTTTAGTGTGTTGTCACAGTCCCATGTGATTTTGTTACCCCACAGTGCCACTGGTATCCCGAATCTGTCCCAGTGACACTTATCGTGTGTGGAAGAGCGGCCAGTGCCTGCGGGTTGACACCACTCTGATGGGCTTTGATCACATGACTTGGCAGAGGGGCAACCGCAGCTTCATCTTCAAGGGTCAAGGTGAGGCTATTTGCGGTTGGATTTCAGCCTTCTGGAGTTTGTGGTCAGACATGGCCATGTTTGGCACTGCCCTTCAGCCTCTCTTTTCAGTGAGTGTTACTCACAGCATAAGACTCTTATTGTTACATGCTTTGTTTTTGACGACTTCCCTTCAGATTCCAGTGCTGTGGTAATGGAGGTGGACCATGACCGACAGCTGGTGTTTTGCGAGACTCTTCGTGTGTCCTCTGTGTCCTCACCTCCATCCTCACCGCCTGTCATCTCCCACCGGGGCAGTACTGGCCTTGGCCTCTCAGGGGTTCCACAGCCCACAGAAGAGCAAGTTGCTGCCCGCCTCTCTGCACCTGTTGTCACAACACAGCTTGACACAAGGAACGTCTCCTTTGAGAGGTGGGTTGTGTGAGAGGAGGGGTAAAGATGTACCAGAGAGTGGAAAAACATAAAGGAAAGAGGGAACGCTCTGGGAATAAAGAGGAAAGTGGCATGACATCACCATACCCACAAAGTCAGGACCTACCCAAGCATACTCTAATGGGAGGTGGACAGGGGTGGGAGAAGAGCTGGCAGGAGGAACCTGCGTGGTGTAATTACTGTAGATAATACTGAGATCACATTGGATCAGTCTTTCATCAACGTCACAGACCTAAAAATGTATTTTGGAATCAGAAAATCAGGCAAGGTCAGTCATGATCCAAGCCAATCCTCATCTGATTCTCCTTTGCAGGAATAAAACAGGAATTCTGGGCTGGCGCAGTGAGAAGACCGAAATGGTGAATGGGTACGAGACAAAGGTACAGATGTTAAGTTGTACAGATATCCGTAACCTCACACATTTACACAGATCCACATACTTTTGTAGATGCTGTGTAACAACCAATATCCTAGTGCAGTGCTGCAGCACAGACCAAAGACATGATCTTGATTTTTCTAGCTGAGGTGCCTTACATCCTGCAAAAAAACAAACCAATTCTGGAAGAATCAGATTTTTTCATTCTCTACAAGAAACACAGCATCTGAAAAATTTTTTAACGTCACGCTCCTTCAAATATTTTCTCCTTTTTTCTGTCTTCTTCCTGTTTCCCTTCCCCTTTTGGTCCAAATGGGCCTCCCTGCATTCTGTCAGGTATATGGGGCCTCCAACGTGGAGCTGATCACTCGAACCCGGACAGACCACCTGACAGAGGCACACAAAGCCAAACCCAGAAGTGGGTGTCATTATCATGTCTGTAATATTAGAGTGATACCAGCAACAACACAACATCACCTAGGGGCAGAATCTGGACAGCCCCTGCACTGAAATGTACCACCATTTCACTTCCATTATTTGCACAGTACTGCCAACTAGTGTGCAAACACAAATACAGCACCTTTAAATTTCACTTCATCCTTTCAAAGCACTTTGAAATGTTGTCCAGGTCTAAAGTGAGGTCAAGAGAATGTGTTTCTACATTGAAGCTAGGTTCCTAATATTTAAATTTTGCTATACTGTACATGGTTACATCTCTACTTCCTTTCCCATTTCACTACCTCCTGTTCACATCTGCCACTAATGGTCTGCTTAACTGTTTGGAATGGCACAGTAATACTGGATTTGGCTGTGGTCTTCTTTCAGGCAGTAAGACGCCCCTGCAGTCCTTCCTCGGCATTGCCGAGCAGCATGTGGGCTCCAACAATGGGGTGAGTGGGTGTAGTCGGCGTCGGATACCTCTTCTTGCTTAGCACCAAGTGTCAAGCTGGACTGTTTGTTTGAAGTGCTGTGAATCACAGGCCATTCATCACTGCATTACAATCAGTGTTCATTTGGACATGACAGCCTTCTTTCTGTCATCCTTAAATCCAGGTAAAATATACAGTATTGTCTTTTCTACAGATAACAGCCCAGAAATCATTGTGGATGAGTTATTACTGTATTCATCACTATGCTGGTAATATTATTATTGGGAATGGGAGGAACAGAAGAAGAGCTTAAAATTCTGGAAGTACCTGATCACCTTGATCGATCGCTTGTACAAGACAACCCTACATTCTTCTGCTTCTAGACCCTTGTCACTCAGATGTCCTGCCACCCCAGCAACCCAACAGCCCTCACGGCTGAGGAGTACTTCAACCCCACCCTGGCATTAGGCACCCGGGACATTGGACCTCCCTGCCAGTTAACCACAAAGACACAGAGGTGACTTTCCTAAAAAGCTATCCCCCACTTGCCCCCAGCAGCCCTGCTTCCACTGCTCCAACATTTGCTGTCACAGAGATTATTATGTCACAATCATAAACACAACTACTATTTTAATATTTTCAAAAAACTAAAAAAGTCTCATAGTATGGCAGCTATAGCAGAATGTATTTGTGATGGAAATGCAGATGTGTTTTTGGAGATAGGGCTGATGCAATGTAAGCCAGTAAGCTGCATTCTCCTATTGTTTAAATCAACAAAGTTTTTTTCCAAAAAAAATTAAACAAAAGGTTACTGAACAGGTGGATTTATGAAATAAATTTGTACTGATTCATCAGTGACCCTGCCTTATTTTAGTTGTATGCTAACCTCATAAAGAAATGTGCTTATTGCTGTTATGGAAATAAAAAGTCATTATGCTGAAACAAATTTTTTTTGTGTGTCACTTAGAAGCATTACTTGCCCAAAAAAATCTATGTGTACGAAGGAGAAAGGTAAAGGAGGCTCTTTGTGTTTCTGCAGGTTCAAGGCTAAGCTGTGGCTGTGTGAGTCACACCCCCTATCACTGGCGGACCAGGTCGCGCCCATCATTGACCTCATGGCCATTTCTAACGCTCTCTTCGCTAAGCTGCGCGACTTCATCACACTGCGTTTGCCTCCTGGTTTCCCTGTGAAGATTGGTGAGCAAAGCTATGACACTGCTATGCGGTCTTCTCTCATGTGGCAAGCAGCTGGATGGGCCTTAATATTGAACCTTTCATGTGACATTCATTCCATCAGTTTTTTAAACCTCACACCTCCTGTTCCACATCCCGTGCTTTTTTGTAGAAATCCCTATCTACCACATCTTAAATGCACGCATTACCTTTGGAAACTTGAATGGCTGCGAAGAGGGTGGAGGAGGAGGCGTCGTGGAAGGTGAGATGAGTGGACAGAGGGACAGTCCAAGGACAGACACTCCTTCTCCAGGCAGTGACTCTTCCAGTGTCTCCAGCACCAGCTCCACTGGTGAGAATCGAGCATTACTATCTGCTAGGGAGCTCCACAGAAGAATAAATGCCGTGTCACATATATTCTAGTCTAAATGTCATTGCACTCTTTTAATGGTCGAGAAGTGCATATAATTTGCTTCACACAGTTGCTGCTATGTATGAATTCTGATGAAGTCCGGTCTCGGAGGAAGCCCCAGTCCGGTTTCCATCCCCGTGGATGATGCTATCAGACATCAGTCTCCTTATGCACCGCAAACAACAGCTAACAGTCCACACTTCAGTCATGAGGGGTCCTGCTCAGACGTACACTCACCATGCCCCCTCCCCCATACACACCCACAGCTTCAGGTCGTGGGGGTGAGATCCCGCCTTGTGTGTTCGAGGCTCCTCGGGGTTACAGTGTGCTGGGCTGCAGTCACCGGGATGTTGTGCGTGATCAAGAGGAAGCAGAAAATGATCTGTTGCAGTTTGCCATCCAGCAGAGCCTCCTGGAAGCGGGGTCTGAGTACGACCAGGTGAGCAGGGCTGAGAAACAGCAAACTGTATGGTTTTTGGGTACTGAATGTGTGCATGCTTGAATATCTGTAACCCGTTTTTCAATATCTCTCCTCTTCTCAAATCACCCTGCTATGAGCAGGTGACCATTTGGGAGGCTCTAACCAACAGCAAGCCTGGCGGACACCCCCTGTCCTGTGACTCCAGCCGGCTCGAAAGGTTCGCAGTCAGTATTCTGAGGCTCTTTACTATACCTCTCCACTAATTAATGCATGAAGTTCATACCCTGCATATGCAACAAATACTGTGAATTCACTGCACAAAAACAGGTACAAACGTGGTCCACATGGTAGACTTTGGTCCTACCTATGTCTTTCCTAATGACATAACAATGTTTGCAAAAACCAGAGAAATGCTTTTTTCTTTAACCCTTTGTTAGTTTGACTGACACAGTGGCACTAAATGGATTGCTTTGATTTGTTCATGTCACATCTGGGTACCTGTTTACTGTGTTCCTCCGCTTTGCTTCAGCCTTCTGCTTGTTAATACTCCTCACTGGGTACGCTCAGAATGGATCTGTGCCCTTCTCCTGTCCAGGACTCCACAGCACAAGCCTCGGCCAGGAGCCAGCCCTCGAGGCACACCAACCAGTAAGGCACCACGCAGTTACGATGAGCAGTTACGGCTGGCCATGGAGTTGTCAGCCCGCGAGCAAGAGGAGGCAGAGCTCCGCCAGAGACAGGAGGAAGAGGAGCTGCAGCGTATCATTCAGCTGTCACTCATGGAAAAGTGAGACACTGCTGAGTGGAACAGAGGCAGAGGGTGGGCAATACCAGAGCAGTGGCGGCGTAAAGATTGACGGGGGACTTCTGACACAACATGCGGAAGTGGGACTGATAATGACCACTGGCTGAATGTCTGTCTGCTCTGTCCCTATGGGCTTTCCAGCCACACATCTCTACCCCTTTTGAAATGATGTGTGCAAACTCATTCTGAAGGAGTATCAATACCAGCTGATGTACCGCTGTTACAGCGTCCCCTTCCCATCTTGTCCCCATCACGTTTTCCCAATACCTGCCTCCCACCCCTCTGACACTCTGCACTAGCTGTGCAAGTTTACAGTGAAACCTCTATATGTGACCACCAGGGTGGTGCTAGCTGCAAAAGACCAACAAGTGTGTGCGAGTATGTATGTGTGCGTGAGGGACGTTTGAAAAAAGCTGCTCCAGGCAAATGCAGAGACACTGACAGATTAGTCTCTGATAATTAAGACTGATTCTTTCTGGACAGTCTATCTCGTAATGGGGCAACACTGGCATGGGGCAAAGGATGGGATTCTAGTTAAAAACTCTTTTTTCTTCTTGATTTATTAAAATATTTAATTTGCACAAAATCTAATAGTACTGTACTGAGATTGTACTTGTATAGCTTTTATGACTGTTACTGGAAGGCTAAACTGGGTTTCTTGGTTATTGGCAATCATGTTAGGAGCAAAATTGGCAGCAGTGCAATCTAACCCATCATTCATACTGGGCTGCAAACAACTTTTAGTCACCTCAGTTTTACTAATGTTTGACACAGCAAATGAACAAACAGATAACAGACACAGGTAATGCTAATAAATAGTTCCAGTTCCAGAAGGGGACTTGCTGTTATACCTTTCAGAAAGGTAGTAAAACAGGAATCAAATTGAACAAAATATCTAACAGTAAAAATTGATAGACATAAAACCTATATAAATTCACAGCTGATAAATGCTTCTGGAAAACATGTAAATTAACATTAAACGCAGGAGGAAGGTGTTAGCTTTGATGTAGGAGATGTCAAGCGCTGGGGTCCAAAAAGGCTTTGTGCTGCATGGGTATAAATTTATTGAACAGTGTTGGATGTAGGAATGTGTAGGGTTATTTTGACCATTTGTGAAATGACTCTAAGGTTTAACTTCTGCCCCAGTGAACGAATACGAAAGCAATTGTGATGTAGTTGTTTGTGTGGAGTGTAACTTGTGTGTGTATGTATAATGTCACACTATGGCATAATCCCGTATCAGGCTACATTTATGCTAACTGAGACTACTGAGACAAATACATTTTTTGAATAGAGTGGGGATCACAATTTGTTTGTCTTTGAGTCTTGCATCTAGAAGTTCTTTAATGAAATGTCATAAGCCAATAAAATGCGATACCACATTGAAATTCACGTAAGCATGTTTGGATACGCACAGTGCAGGGCCTTGTTGTAACACTACAATCCAAGCCTCACAGAAGGTCACGGAGTGAGTCAGCAACTCTTTGCTAGTGTGGTCTGTTGTTTTTTTTATTTATTTTTTTGGATTTTTTAAATGAGTAAAGTAAGAACATTGTACTTTTTTAAAAAATAAAATGACTTTCACGAAGAACAAAGTGTTAAAGCACTGTAATAGGGATGCTGTGGAGCTGTGTTAGAAACTCAAATAAATGGACTGAATTGTGTTACGTTCATCTTCCACGTTTCACCTTCCTGCAAGCTGTTTTAATGTCATGCACGATGCAGATTCTGCTTTCAGCATAATATGTGTAGTTGTGCGTAATCCAATATGCCCTATGTAAAAATTTATTTGGTCTCTGGAATTCTGGAATAGTTGAAGCTATGGGGATAATGCATCTGAACCACAGGGAAAGCATTGCATTATAAATGGGATGTGGCCTAGTTTGTCCCAGAATGAATCACTGGTCTTAGGTGGGCGTTTCCGCAGACATGATGAGTCAAACCCAGCAAATACAATTAACCCCCCTTAAGAAGCAGAACAAAAACAGGGAAAGAATATGTTTTAAAATCAATAAAGTAAGCAACTGAATGGATGTGGGATCATCAGTATTCAAGAAACAAACACTAAGATTCAAAGATGAGATAGCAGAGTTGGAAACATTAGTGGAGATAGGGTCGTGTTGCAAATTAAATTTTTACACCACCCTTTTCCATGGTGCATTCTGTAGAAATACATTTAATTTCCTCCTCCAGGAAGCTTGTTCAACAAAACATGTTTTTCCTCTTCTTCAATTTCTCATTGTATCTATCAGCTCTCAGAGAGGACTGAGTGCAAAGAAGCTAAACAGTCACACATATGAAAATCACTAGTTTATGTGTGTGTGTGTGTGTGTGTGTGTGTGTTTTAACTGAATGTAGGATGAATGTATGCTTATGCTGACGGAGGAGTCTTCTTCCACACTGGTTTCCAAAATGTTTCCAGAGATACCCTAACAAATAGGACCATTGAGGACTGAGGATCATCCCCTGCTGACTAACATATCAGAAGTACAAGGGTAACCATAAACTTAAAACTTTAATTGTTTTCAAGTGTTTTGCACACCATTATGGATTCTTTTTTGTAAATGTTCATATTTACAATACAATAATTTATTTAAAAGGGTACTTGACACAAAATTTGGAGATTTTGAAAGGAGCTGGAGATTTCAGATAGCATTCATGACCTATGGACAGGTGACCAGAGTGGGGTTTTGCTAAAATTTGTAGGTGGCGTCAGGTCAAGCCAGGCTCAACTATGGAATCCAGGGCAAATTTAGGCTGTACCATTGGTGAATTTGGACAGCTTGTTCTCCAGGTCACAAATGCGCTTCTCCTGTGACAAGACTGTCACTCTCAGATTGTGAACCTCTTCTAGTAACTTCTCAAGAAGCTGAGGCTGTAGGACAGGAAAGGACAAAAGGCCATGAGAAGGAGAAAGACAAGAAAGAGGTGAAGAAAAAAGGATAACAATACCTACTGTGTCAAGAAAACTGAATGTAAAATGTAGGAAAAAAGAAAACCATTTAAAGGTACAATTCTAATAGATGAGTACAGTAATGGAACAAGTTTAATTCTGTCAGGTAAACTGATCAGAAAAGAGTGAAATGGGTGCAGAAGACTCCTGAGCCTTCCTTCTTAGCACTCACTGCAATGCTGCCTCCATCAACAGCAGACATGCTCCTCCGAGGTGCCGCCCGTGAGTCCAGAACGTTCTTCTTGGCCACCTTGAGCTCTCGGCTCTTTGGAGGGATGTAGCCCTCCCGTAATGACACTAGTATTGGGTCCTCATCCCGCCCCTCCAGCCACTCCTCAGGTTCTAGTGCAGGCTCAGGGCCGGCTGTGTCTGGATACAGGTCATCCTGGAACAGGTCTGACTGCACACACAGTGAACAGTTAAGAAATTGTTTTATTATTATTTTTACAACTGTAATGGCTTTAGTCCAAAGAAACCTAAACAAAGCTTGTAATAAATATAATGTGGAAATAAATAGAAAATGAATAATACTGCAGTGCATTTGGAAGAGCAAAACTACAACATTTGTGTCTGGGGTGGGCAGATTGTCCTGCAACTGGAGACAGGAAGACAGGAAATGGAAACAGGAAAAGAGGAAGAGCACACAGGAAACCCACCTTTCTGGGCACAGTCATCATGATGGGCTCACACTTCCTCTCATGCAACTTATACAACCTGTTTTTGAAGAGAACAGGGCATTAACCTGACAGATGGACACAGCTATTTATCACAAAAACACACACTTTATTTAGTTAACAGCCCAAGACATGGGCATGTACAATGAATTTGTAAGCAAAAGGTGAATTAATGGTTAAGGAAGTTGTACTGTAAGCACAGCAAAGCAGTGTGAAATACTAGGAGGGAAGCTGGTAATTTAAACAGTTTAAACTGTCTCCAGTAAAACACTCACTATATAAAATGTGTATCTGAGTGGGTTTGGATGAAAGTAGATCGCTAAGCAACACATGACTGACACAATAGATTCCACAGTACTGGCATGCTGACTGACAAGAGCCTGGGAGTGCTGCCTGACCTAGCAATTTCACACTTGCTGACGTCCACTCCTCTTTTGGGCATGAAACCCATGCCTCGCTGAGGCTCCTTGCTGCTGTAGGTACTGAGGTAGTGCACATAGGGAGGCTCGTCTGTGATCTCAAAGTACCGGATGCTGCTGTCACCCTGTGGGGGCAGAAAATATGAGGCAAGAGTATAAAACAAATGAAAGCTTTGTTTATCTACTGGGGGACAACAGAAAAATAAAGGGATCCGAGTGAGATTACCTTTCCACAGAGGTACACGATATTGGTGTCAGGATCATAGAATGGCAATAAGACACCGTTACTGGTATCCATTTCCTGTAGTGCAATGGGCTCCTCAAAACTGGTCTGTGGAGTGTGAATGTGGAGTTCCAAGCCATAATGATTGAGAGACAGAGGGATAAATAATGTTGAAAAATGTTGAATAAACACTGCAAGGAACAATTACACAGTAAATCCAAAAAATTACAGTATTTTCTGAATACAAGTTGCAATTTTTTCCCCTCTTACCTAGTGGACTGATGTAACATATACTCCAGTGTAATGTATATAATAAAAAAAATCTGCATGCAATCTATGGTACCACATACTGTGTATAAGGCTAGTTTTTGTTAGCTGATTAGAAAAGAGTTACAGTCTAAAAAGATAATTTTTTTCACATTTGTTATGAAGGAGAATGATTCTCACATTGTGTTACACAACTACATTATCAATATGAATAAGGTACCTTTTAACTTTTGACATTCCAGTGGGCTATAGTGTTAATGAAAAATGTAAAAGATGTTGAATGTGCGCACTACTGGTCAGGAGAAATTACAATTTATGGTTATTTTGGCTTGCAACAATGGCAAAAAAGCAGCTGCTTATAGCGATATTTAAACGCTTATAATTTGTGACAATGGGTTTGATAGTGTACAACAAATACTGATATTAAAATGTTTATATTTGGGCTGATCTTTAGGTTTACATTTATCTAGCAGTACTGTCAAGGTCTATATGTTAATGTTAATTCAACAACTGATATTCCAGTAATGTTTAATTTTTAAAAAAACATGATAAGCTATTACAGAAGTTACATATTCATCTGAGTGTACACTGCAAGATTTGTTTTTAATCAAGTCTACAGGGGGAAGTTATGAATAAGACCACATTAATGTGTGATCTGACAAACCCATGTGAGCACATTGTGGTCCTGCTGGTAAAATACCTGCTCCCTGCAACCTATACTTCAGTGTGACTTATCTGTTATTTTTTGTGAACTTTAGTATGTACATTTTAGGGTATGTGACATATATTCTGGAGTGATTTCTAGTCCATATACTACCGACTTTCGGCTGTTCCCGTCAGGGGTCGCCACAGCAGATCAGCTAGTCCGCATATTTGGTTTGGCAGATTTTTTTCTTACGCCGGACGCCCTTCCTGACGCAACCCTCCATTTTGCCAGGGCTTGGGACCGGCACAGAGGTGCACCCCCTTGTGGCTGGATTTGCATAAACGCCCAATGTGGGGCTCAAACCCACGACCCTGAGATTACGAGTCACATGCTCTAATTTCTAGTCCATATAATGAAGTGTAAAATATGGCCAAGAGTTTGTATGCATGTAAGCATGTTTAAAATATGCATAAATGTATAAATGTTAATAAACATATTTGTAAGTTCATGTAAGTGCACGAGTGTTTAGAAGCACGATTTTATATGCACATAAATGTTTTTAAGTGATTCAAATAGTGTATAAATAGTTAAATCAAGCACACTACCGGGTCCCATAGGCCAAGCTCACGCTGGCTCATCCTGGTGAAACCTGTAGTAAAGATGTTCCCATCCTTGGTGAAGATGGCTCGCATAGGTCTGATGCCCTCATGGGGGGCGAGCCGTTCCTTCAGAAAAAGAATAGTAAAGAACATTTCAAAGCTGACCAACAACAGTTTGCTCTAAGCATGACTACAGTAATGGCAACTGTAGTAAATGGCTGAATGAAGAGAATGGAGGCCTCAAACTAATGGCTAACAAACCCTGGATATGTGAATCAATATGAAGAGTTATATGAAGGATCTGCAGAACATAAAGAGCATGTGGCTAGTTTCACTCAGAGCATTCATTTTTGCTCATGGTTGTTTCCTGCTGGGAAAGGAACTGTCAGCAATTAATTGTGAGCCATCATCCACTCTCCCCAACTTCAATCCCTTACAAGGCCATTAAAATCCCATTCAATGCCATTAGACTCCCCCATTTCTCACATGTGCTTTCTGCCATTTATCAGCATGTCTCTAAAGACACAGACAGATCTTGGAGCTAAGATCAACTTTTCCAGGACAGAATCTGTACATACACAGTACCTGTTGTGAACATCTGTGTTTCTTAGAGCACCATCATCAGAATGAAAGTAGATGTCTTGCCCAACCTCTACATAAGCAAGGCATACTTTTTTTAAATTATTTATGCTTAAAATATTATATGCTTAAAAAACCCAGAACAACATCCAGGGAGTTGCAGGCCTTTCTAATAGTAATATCAGGTCAAGTCAGTGTTCATGACTCCACAATAACAAAGACATGGTGCAAGAAACTGGATATACAGAAAAGTGGCAAACTGGAACTCTCTACTTATTGAAAAGAACCTAAGTGCCTGTTTACAGTTTGCCAAAAAGCACCTGAATGTCTGTCAAGACTTCTGAAAGAAAGTTCTGCAGACTGACAAATCAACTTCTAGGATGACATTCATCCAACATTCGAGGAGGATGGTCACAGTATGACGGTCATCTTTATATAAAACAATTCTAAAGGAGACTGTCAGACATCAGGTTATTAGCTGAAGGCGAAGTGCAAGCCTGGTTATGGAGCAAGACAATGCTCTCAAACACACAAGCAAGTTAACATCCAAATGGCTGAACAAAACTGATTCAAAGTTTTAATTCAAACAGCCTGGAGAAAGTACTGACCTAGATCTTAGATTCTGAGGCAAGATGTGAAAAAAGCTATTCACACTCAAAAACTTGCAAATATTACTGAGCTGAAGCAGTTCTCCATGAAGGAGCTGGTCAAAATTGCTCTATAGCCATGTGAGACCCTAGTCAACAGCTACAAGAGGTATAAGTATAATTGGCACTCATTGCAGCTGTAGGTAACACAAAAATTCTCTGAAAGGGCAATTTTTTTTTCAAAATAATAATTGCACATTTTACTATCTTCCACCCCAAGGAAATAGTACAAAAAAATACTGGTGTCACTTTTTCCTCTCAGGTGCCGGTTAATATACCACTAGAAGTGACAAACGGAACTGATCAAATTGTTTGTCAAAAGCAGCAAAACAGGAAAAAAAGGAAAGGGGAAATACTTTTTCACAGCACTGTATACACATATGTAAATTACCAATGTAAAGAAAATTATCCATTGTTCACACTGTGTACTGCAGCTTTGTGACCAAAGACACAACTTCCAGGTCTACTATAGGGATAAAACTCACCGTTCTCTAACCTAAGTCTTCATTTGCTCCTGCATCCCACCACCCTGATGAGAATGCTTACCGCCACCACCTCCCTCCTGCGGGGGTCACACACACGTAGCCTTCGGTCCTTGCAGGTGGTGCAGAAGAGGCTGCCATTCCGGTTCCAACTAACATTATAAATGAGGTCTGGGTGGTCATCCATGGAAATGAGGGGCTCTCCAGTGCCCACGTTCCAAATGATGATCAGGTTATCGCTGCCTGAGGGAAAGAAGCAGTTTCTGAAACAAAACCATGCCTACATAGTCTAATGGCCTCAATTCACAGTTCATGGTCAATATGTTTATATTTCACTGCAAGAAAGTTCTAAGTGCTGGTGAAGACCGGTGATATTTGTAGCATGATAGTGTGTACAGATGAGTAGGAACAACTAGGAACATTGTATTGATGGGCAGAAGTGATCAGGCTATACAGTAGAGTGCACAAGAGAAGGGTCTGGGTTTACTTGTATAGCTGAATGGACACAAATAGGGTCCATCAGTCTGTACAGATGGATGGACAGGTATATTGGATAAGCAGTTGGAAGTAGAGGCAGTGACAAACCTGCGGTGAGGAGAATGTTCCGTGCTGTGGGGTGCCAGCTCACAATGCCCACCCGCTTGGAATGCCCCTCCAGAGTCACAATGGGGTCTGTGATGTGCCGTGCTGGAGTGTGGTCTGGAATCTGCCAAACCTACACACACATGCGATTATGATGATTAGTATAATTTCCATTATACTTAAACACATAAGGATACTGCTGATATGATGAGAAGAGACCACTATAAGCAACCATTCCTCTATAATACAGATGAAAAACAATAAGATGGATAATAACCACTGAAGCTACCTTACATTGCACTTACTTTTCTATCATTTATGACCCTGGAATACCTCAAGAGAGACTACTTTGAAATATAAGTAGGAGACAGAAGAATGCGGGGACTTATCAATCAATGAGCATTGTGAGTCAAGGAAAACAAATGGCAAATACACACAAAATTAATTTTTGTAGACCAATAATACACTAAAAACAGCTAAACACAAACGTTTTCCAAGTAATCCTTCAAAAAGCACAAAAAACACATCACATTTCTCCTGAGAGGTGGAACAAAAACAGGATTTCTTTTGGAAGTTAAACTTACAATCTCCCACTGGGCTAAACTGCACACAAAAAGGTTATAACTTGACAACAAACAGCAGTAGCTATCTCCAGAACTTGGCTGTCATGATTATCTTCTCACATATCCATCAACATAACCCAAAGGGGCTTGACAACAGTAAATGGGCAACAGGAGATCTTCCTCTAGAGAGCAACATGGCCAGGTACAACGTGACCTTCTTATTCTGTTATGACATAACAGAATGCTGCTGCACAGTAACACTATCATTCCATGACTGTGATTTTTAAATATAAAATGACTACACCACCATGTAAAGCATAAGCAATCTGGAAAAGGCCCGGTATCAAGGACAGAGCACCATCGGTGACTGTTTCTGCATCCACCTTACCTTTCACCTTTCACAGCTAATCTGTCTGCCCTCCAGCAGAGCCATCTAGTGTGTGCAGCTGGACTGCAAGGCCTGTCTTCACTCACCATGGCAGTGCAGTCCTCGGAGCCGCTGGCCAGAATGTTGTCATTGTGAGGACACCAGTCAATGTCCAGCACGGGTCCCGCATGACCCACCACCAATGGGTGGTTCTTGTCCAGGCGACCTGTCTAAAACAGAGAATGCATACACGTGACTCACCCACAGCCCCCCCCCCCCAGATGCAAACAGGACACTCAGCAATAGCACCAAGCGTATCAGAAAATGGGGCCCCTTGGTTTATTCATGGAGAGGAGCAGCAGCAAATCGCAGTCTTCTAGGGGCAGAAACTTTACAGTAAGTCCTCAGGAAGGAAATTTGATTTGGTAAGGGAAGTGTAGGAATAAAAGATAGCCAGTCAATATAAGTGATGATTGATGTGTGCAGAATCCACGGGAATAGTTCTGTGTACCGGTCAAAGCACTCTTATCCTTTTGGCCTGCCTTGTGGGCCTATAGATTCTCCACTGTCCCTGTCCAGGTATTCCTGTTTTGAAGGCAACAACATGTGTCTTTTTTAACCCCTAGCAAGTTGCCCCTCATCCCCTTCTGCCCCAGGGATATTTATTTATAGCGAAGTGATGAGGTGATGAAAACTGAGTTTGTCTCTTGCTCGTTTCAAGATGGAGAAGAGGCAGGGGGAGGTTACAAGGGTGTATATATATAGCAGATTGTTCCAACCTAGTGATCTTTGAGAACAGGGAGAAAGAATGTGCAAAAGGAATGATGACAGACCACAGCACTGATTTCGAAGAACATGCTAACACAGCTATCGCTTTTTGCCCTACATGTCCTTTTCTCTCATATTAGTCAGGGAATGGAGTAAACATAAGTAAATAAGAGCCCAGTTCAATTTTAGTAATGTGTAATTGTATGGAAACTTGATACATCTGCCTGTATTTAAATAAGCCACCATACAAAATACTAATTTAGGTCCTAAATTCAGCATCTGATTAATCATTCATTCATGCATCACTTATCATTTTTGCTGCCAGGATAGCCATTAATCATTCAATTCCTTTACATTAGAGATTAACCTCTCACATATCTTCACAAGGGTCCCAGTCAGATGAATGCGCAGATAAATATTACTAGACTATTAGCTTTATGTATTATCCTGTAGTGGCTGGGTGGCCAAAGGGCACTGCTGCCAAAAACCATCTTCAGCCACAAACCAGGCAAGAGCATTGCCAGGTTCACTGGAGTCACCTGTGTGTTTAAAGAGTAAAAAATCAGCAGCTGCTGCCAAGCATACAGAGTGGCACTCCTGCCAGTGGCTTCTGTCATGATATTTCATCTGACACTGTTTGTATTACAGTAGTCTACTCAATACAGTTGCTGTGAAATAATTTTATCTGGCACAACGCCTGTCATGATAGAATATCTGGTACAGTCTCTGTTTCGATATTTTACCTCTTCTGTCAAGGTAGTCTATCTGGTACATTTTCTGCAATCACATTTTATGTGATTCTTCAGGTACTGAAGATAACTTATCCAACACTTGTGGCGTTACTACTTTGGTGTGACAAAATAGTGTTTGCGGGGTGATCTTTGGATTTCACCACTGTTCCTCTGCTTCATCTCATGACATGCAAAGGCCTCTGGAAAGGGGCTGGGTGGGGTGGGGCTACTGAACTAACACACAGCCACAGCCACCAACTCTTCTCCTCACAAACATTAAGTAAACTTCTCCCAGTGGACATTAATGCCAGAGCTGCAAAGCAAGTTGATGCAACATATTCAGACGGGGGTCACATGGACTGATGCAATATGAGATCTACAGCATCTCACACGCTCACAGTTAAGTGTGATCTGGCATGAGTATGAAACTATGTGGTTTTGCAAGGAAAGCGTGTCACCTCTGTGGGAGAGGTATCAGAGGACATTGAACTCACATTTGGAGCCATAATTTGGTTTTTTTTTTTTTTTTTTTAAAAGTCTGAGCTAAGAAGAATACAGCGACGTGTGCCTATTTCAGTCACCCACTGTCACCACTGATTGTTGCCACCCCGCATTATCACCAACCTTAGACAGGGGCAGGACAAGGATGGCACCACCACCGCTGGACTCCACGATGACTGCTAGGAACTTGGGATTGGTGGCACAGAAGGAGCTGTCCCAGGTGGCCTTGGACACGCGAATGTCATCATAGCATTGCTCCGCCTTTGCCGCCTGTCCGAACACGTGCCGGAACTTGCTCTGCCGCACCACCTTGCGACTCATTGCTGTTGAGGGATGTAAGGGAGAGGAGGTGCTGGGGTTTGAGGCAATGACAGCAGCTACTTGTACTTTCGTTACAAGACTCTGTAACGGATTCTACTCCTTGTGAGCCACTGCCATGGTCAGTGAGCCTGTCCATCTCCAGGTCTCCTCCGAGCCCTTTTCTGTTTATTATAGGTACACCTGTACGCAGGACCGGGCAACGCCAGAACAATCTCTTAGGATTAAAACCTAAATGACTGTAATTAGTTCCTAACAGGAAGGAATACAGCATAATAAGTCATGATCAAAGGGGGGAGGAAAGGGGGTTAAACCGGGTCTTATGGCCCAGCCTTGGAGGACACAGGTGGACAGCTCTGTCCTAGCTATAGGGTGGGTGGATGGGGAGGGGGGGGGGGCGCAAGCGGCCGCGCGCGCCCACAGCCCTGTCGCCAGCCATGCCACACATTTTTTTTTGCTCCTCGGCTCTGCGGAGGAACGAGCGACATCGAGGTCACTTTCCTAATATAGAAATAGTGCTCTTTCTGAGGCGCCATTCCCCAGCGGAGCCGCGGCCCGCCAGAAACGGCGTTCTCGCGCTCTAGCCTTCACTAAAACACACGGAAGAGTGACGGTGACGCCGCACATCGCCTCAAGGTGGACTCGCAACCCCAAGGCCAGCCCTCTCACGCAGCATGTTGTAGTCTGCCATTGCAACACAAGTCTCTGGAATCTCAGCATAAGAGAATTAAACGGGTGGCTCGATATAGTACTGCTTTTTAAAAGTACAGCACAGGAAAACTTGCAAACCCACCTGTTGGTTCTCGTCTGAGGGTCCCGGCCCCGCTTTGCCGCACTGGTTTCTTCTTATTCCCCCTCTCTCTGGCTGTTTTGGTGCTTTATTCCCCAACTTTGATATTTTCGTGCGTCCGACCCGTGAACGCTGGTTGCAACTCGAGGAACGGAGCTCAAGCGACAGGCAGCGCGAGACGTGCGGCCGGCGAAAGAGGGGGTGGAGGGGGAAGCGTGTCACCGAGGGGTGGGGTGGGGTAGCGGGGGGTGTCCCGTTTATTTTAGACTTGGCTCGTCGCTGTTGCGTTCTATCTTGATCGTCTCTCCTAAAACCAGCAGCTGTGGACGGCGTATTCAACACGCGAAATTCGTTGATATGTAAGAAACGTCAGTCCTTAATCAATCAAGTTCACCAAAAAGGAACTCAGAGGGTCAGGTTACTGTGCTGGAGCGCCGAATACCATAAGCACATTTTCGATCAAGACAACAGTCCATTCTGATAATGCAGTCTGCTAAAGTTTAATCGTAAAAAAAAAAAAAAAAAAAAAAGATTTAAGGACTCTTCTTCCCAAAAAAGATGCGGTCACGTTTTCTGGCCGACCTCGAACGTTGGACAACGGATTTCCCACCATCTACTGGTGAGCGGTGGAACTGCACCCAAAGTGCATCTGCTGGGAAAAAAAGAAATGAACCCAATCTTGTGCCATTTAAAATCTTTAATAATCACAGCTAAAGCACAGGATAAAAAAGAAAATACAAACTTTGTCTGGTTTTAAAAACAAGAACACTTACATTCCTGTACAACATACAATGTACAAAACAGGCTATCCTTGACACAGTGCAAAAATTCTCTTACGGGGTTAAAACAGACATGAAAGCAAAAATCTGATAAAGACAGTAAAGTGCTTGTTTTGAGTTACCCTTGTCTGAAAAACCCTGAAGGAAACAATGGCTGTGACAGACGAGTCCATTGTGACACACATGTTCAATCAAAAACATGCTGATGCCCATGTTTAACATACATTGCCGCACTGCGACATACACACACACACACAATTTTAAAGAGACTCAAAAACAAACAGCTGTGCAGGAACCATACTCTACAGCCCCTACCTTGTACCCACAAGAATACCCAACACAAAAAGTGTAACAGTCAGGCCTGCATGGCACATTTCCTCAGCAGTCTAGGTCCACAAGCCTCACACTGCCGCAAAACCACACCACTGCCCGTTCAGGGTCATACAGTGAGAGCCACCCAGATGGTCACATGGTGTTGTAAAGAAATGCAGCAGTCCATTTTTTGTCCGCTGGTTTCTTGAACCGATAAAAATGTTGAGCTTTTCCTTGTTGCTGCTGTGTTGCCGAGAAGCCAGGAAGTGTGGCTACCTGAGTATCCTGAGCCCTACCTGCATCTGTATACGATACATTTGAGGAAAATGAGGAGGGTACCGGTGAAAGGTCAGCCTTGGGTTCAGGTTCATGGAGATGGGATTCAACATTTCTGGAGCAGTTATCTAATTTGCAGACTTCCACACAGGGGTTTCGAGACTCTAATGGCAGGACACGCTGCTTTTTGGAGGCATCGTCCTGGATGGGGCGGAGATGGGTGGCAGATGCCAAAGGAAGTGGCTCTGAGCCAGAGGCAAGAGGAACACTGAAGTCCCAGTTGCTCAGGTCATTGGTGGAAATTTCTAGGCAATCCAGTTTGGCCAAGGAAGCAGAGCGCTTCATTAGAGAGGGGGGTGTGAGTCCAGCTTGCCGGATCCGAGTGTCCAGCTCCAAAGAGCTGCATTGTATTGCGCCTTTGCTGGACACTACAATCTCCTCACTACTTTGAGGACAAAACCGGTTGCTTGCTAGCCCCACAGTCTTACCTGCAAGTCCTCCTGCTTCACATAGGAAAGCCTGCAGTTCCCGCAGAGACTCCTGGATTTTCTCTAGGTCCTGGCTACTGTGTGCCCGTTTCTCCCATAGCTGTACTCTATCCTCACAGTCCAACTCCTGTTCTGTGTCTGTCTCTAGCTCTGTCACACCTTTCAGATGCACCAGAGTTCGGAGTGGCTTAGGTTCAAGGCTGCTGCTGTTGGGGTCAAGAATAAGCGTATGATCTGGAAGTTTTGCTGTATCACCAGTAAATGCTTCACTGTCACCTTTACCCTTCTCCTCAGCCTCTTGACCATCACCTTTTTCCTCCTCCTGCTGAACAGTGATGAGCACCTCATCACAATCAAGATAATCTTTGCTGGATGGGGACAGAAGCTGATGGCACGAGTTGGAAGACAGAGGACGTTCTTGGTCTTGCCTCAGTTTCTGGTCAAGCTGTTTAGTGACATGACACACAGAGCCTGACAGCCATTCAGTAGGACCCAATGAGAATGACTGTGAAGGTAATGGCTTACCAACAACCCCTTCTCCCATCTCTGGCTCCTTTACACTTAGCTCCTCATCTTGCCCTACTTCCTGCTGGGAGCACCTTGGGCTGGGACGGGAAAGTAATGGCACAGCCTGTGATATGGACTCCAATTCAGTGATGATGTGGCGGACATAAACTCCATTTTCCTGATATGGATGTGGGGATGCTGAAAGTCTGTGACTCCTGGCTTTGCTCTCATCCGCCTGGGGGAGAGATTGAATATGGCAGAAAAACCAAAAACAGTAGAGGAGGAGGAAAAAAAAAAAAAAAATCACCTTTAATAACTCATTTAGAATGTAGTTTAAATAGACTGATGAAAACAGTTTAAAAAAGAATATATATTGCAGCTAAATGCATGTAAAAAGTACTAGCATGTATTTGAAAATAACTTTTTATGTGTTAATTGTATTTTCTATTATTTGTACTTCTATTTTTTTGGTTGTACCTGTACATTTCCAACATAAACAACTAAAATTTAATTTCCACAATATCCAGATACTATAACTAAAATACACATCTTATTATTGATCACCATTATTCTTGAATATCAGATATAAGCTATAAACATTGTGGAAATAAGTTGAATTGAAGGGGCAGCATTTAACTGCCAACTATTGGCTACTTGCATAAATACAGGGCACACTACTGAACAAGCAGAAATTTTAAAACAGAATATAAATAAAAAAATGTAGAACATTCATATCTTCCAAAATTTGCAATATGAAGAACCAGTGCACTGCCATGTTATTTTAAATACACAGGTATGTAGTACTATCACTTGAAAACTGAGGTAAATTCCGGTCCTATAATGTACGTTGATTGCTAGTACAAACAATAAGGACACTGGACTGACAGTACAACAGATAGCCTACCTTGACCTGGTCATCTGTTCTTGGCAAACTGCTGGGTTCCTCCAGGAACAGTGGCTCCAAGTCCTGGCTTGGATCCTTTACATGGAATGTCTGTGGAGACAACTGCAGTACGGCACCATTCTGGTTCAGTCCAAGAAACTTCTTGCGAGCACTGCAGAAGCTGATACTATCTGTGTTGAGTCTTGAGGAATCAACTTCAACAGTGGGAAGCAGGGCACATTGTGGTTCTGTGCTCCTGGGGTTGTTGTTATTGTCACTTTGTCCAGAACTCAATGATGGAGTAACGGAGCTCACCACCAAGGGTGCGTCTAGCGATGTCAAACTATCACTTTGGTTGTAGCCGTGGGCCAGTACAGACAAATCACAAAGTCCTGCAGCTCTGGGCACATAAGCTTCAGATGTTGGCCCATGGCTCTTTGGGTCAAGCACAGCCAAAGGCAAACACTTGGGCTCTAATATTTCTTCAGGCACATAGGTGGATGGCTGTGAATGTGAACAGCCAACATTTGTCACATGGAGTTCAAGGGGTTCTAGTTTTGGCTCAGGAGAGGAAGCAGTGAGGCTGTGGAGAGACTGAGGTGGATTGGGGTGAACTGTTACCGGTGAGTCGTCTATCTTCTCCTCAGGCACGATGGTGGCTGTCGGCAGCCTTGGCACGGGAGGTAGATGAGAGTACTGGCCCAAAGGTAATGCCAATGAAGAGAGTGTCTCCTTGGAGTTGTCCAGTTCACCGGACCCCTTTAACTTCAAGCACTCCTCAGATGTAGCCTCTGTTGTGGATGGTTCATTTCCCCTGGCCCCAGTAACAATCTCTGTTGTCTCAGCAGCCAGTGCATGCAGCACAGCCATGCCTAGGAACTGCTGCAGTGATGGAGGGCCATTGTTATTGTCGTGGGGGTCTGAGTGGTTCAGCAGGTTTGGATTCTTGCACATGGGCTCTTGTTGTTCTGAGAGGTCGCTGTCAGAATGCGAACGCCACAGTTTGTTGTGTCGCTGCTTACTGTTAGATAAGTAGGAGGAGAATAGAACACAACACACTGGTAAATACTCAGCACATATGAAAAACACATGGAAACAGGTTTCTGACTTCCATTGCCCCTACTGCATTGTGCACTGTATAGAATATCAAACTTTTGAAGAGCTAATGTGAAGTACAGCCAACAAAACCAGATAATTAAACACGAACATGGATGAATACTATGGAAATGTATGTTGAGTAGTACATAATGCATGCTGGTAACAGATATGGAGGAAAGCCAGACTTGATTCAGTTATTGCAATTATGCAGCAATGTATTCAAACATTCTGCATTTGTCCTTGTTTCTATGCAGAAAAGCACTTCTATAATTATAGTGTATGCACATGTTACAAATCTGTCTGTATACTGATGTCACAAGAAAAATGAATCATGTTCCATAAAAGAACTCAGAGCCTGAAGATGATACAAAAAATAGCCTGGAGAAACAGAATGCAGCAGAGCAGACAGAACGAAGCAGATGCCAAGGTGCACCCTCCAACTCACACCTAGGTGGCAATTCAATACGGTTTCTCACCTGGCCAGCAATATGCCCTCGTATTCCTCTAGCTGGCGCATGAAAGAAGGATTGGGCTTTGCGACAGCACGGCGCTCCTTGACGTGATCAAAGGCATGCTCCAGGTCCCAGCCGTACTCCTTCATGGCATAAGCAATCACAGTGGATGCAGAGCGGCTCACACCCATCTTGCAGTGCACCAGGCACTTGGCACCTGCTTTTCTGGGTGACAAAGGGCAGCACCGTATTACCAACTTTTCCAGAAAAGGAACACTCATGCAACACACAAGCAAGAACTAGGGTGGATACAGATGGTCAATCTGCCTGTGATACCCTATGAAAACTTTTGTACATACAACCTACATACAAAGTTCTCTTACTTGGCCTTTGAGATGAATTTGTAAGTATCATTCCAGTACTCCAGCAGGTTGGTGGCCTCCTCGTCATACACACGAATGTTGTGGTACTCAAACAGGCCAGGGAAGAAGTTATCAATCTCCCGTGTCACGTTCAAGATGTACCGCACCCTGAGATAGAAAAATTAATAGTGCTTACCCTCAACAGATTCAGCTCCCATATCAAACACAGAGCCATTGGTGGCTAGGAGTGAAATGGAAGCTAGTATAGTTGCTTACCCACTGTTCTGAAGCTCCTCCAGGTTGGAGGCATTCCATTCAGAGCCCTGGAAAGAAACACAGAATGCCCTGATATTAAGCACAGTCTTTAAAGCGCAGCCAATGGCATGCATCACACACTATGGCCACCAGGGGGCATCCAAGACTGCACCTACCAGATAGACATGATCAAAGATCTCAGTGGGGCTGTCCATCTGACCTAAGATGACAATCATCTCATTGTCGATGAATTCCTTGAACTCACGCAGGTTACACACCATCTGCATTTCCAGCTCAGTGCGAATCTGGGAGGAAAGAGATCATGCTTGTCTACTGGCCTGTATTAAAGCCAATGTTCAAAAAAGGAAGACAGATCAGGAATGGGATAGGAGGCCAAGACTCACCTCTTTAGAAGTAACATTTTCCAGGTCTTTCTGCATCATGATCTCCCTCAGCCGTGTCTTGATCAGGCGCTCTGTACGTTCTCGCTCTGTTGGCCTGTACACCCAGACACACATTTAATAAGGACCTCCCAACAGTCAAAATACCACAGCAGTGTTCCACTCTAGACTCAAACCTGCTTGCTTAGTTTAACAAAGTAACAATGTTTAGTCCAATTTAACTGTTTTGTACTGCACATTTTTTCATGTGCACAAAGCAATCTGCTTGGCTTTTATGCCAGATGGAGATGTGCATAATTGACATCTTAGGTGCAAATTCTTGGACTGCTGGGTTGTTATGGAGACCTTGTTTACAAACAAATCCTGTCACCCTTATGAGAGCCACTCTGAGAGACCTTGCTACTTATTTTCCACCAAAGTCACTAGGGTCAAGTTTCAGTCCAACTGCCTATCCTGCACCAACCGGGGCTAAGCAGTTCAGTTCAGAAAAGGACACAGACATCCTTAATTCGGAGTCAGTCCTCACTGGCTTCTTTATGTTTAATTTTGCCATGGAGATGGAAATGGTGTGGATTTGACATTCAAGCACTTTCCCAAGATGTTGCTGTGACTCAGCTGATTATCACATGGATATGAGAAGAGTCAGGTTGCTTGGCTGGTCTGGAGAGCAGTGATTGCGTGTCACTGTTTTTGCCTTGAACTGACATGAGTAGACTCAACATGGCCACCCTTTCACCTTTTAGAACGGTGCTCTCTGTACTAGGACTGTGTTAGTATCTGAGGAGTTGCATGTCATGCATAAACAGCATGTTTCCCATGGTCTGATTCTCCCTCCCTGTCTGGTCCTCCTGTCACCTGCTCCCATCGATCAGTCTACATAGCTGTCCAGCACTTTTTCCATCCCTAAATCAAGTTACGTCTAAGAGTAGCTGAATTTAGCATGACTGACCTGCCCTGGCTAAATACAAGGGAATAGCCAAGTACACTTATACATATTCAACAGGGAAATGTTTCAGCTACTTCAGGTATGTTTCACTTTGCATTTAAATACTTTCAGCGTCACATTAGTAGACATACACCACTCACACGTCAGTAAAGAGCACAGGTGAGTCAGCACGATGCGACTGCACATCCTGCATGGCATTCCACTCATTGATGCAGGTCTGGCTTGAAGTCACTTGGCTCTGGTAGTAGCTAATCCAGGTGAGAAAAAGACTTCCTGGGTAATAGTTGTGGCAGCGAGCCACCTCACATGCCTTGTGGAGGGACTGTAATGCTGACCTGAAAGAAAGTAGGAGAATAGAAAAAGGAGACTACTCATCTGGATGGAACTTTCAAAGTGTTCAAAACGTACAGTACATAAAGAAAGAAGCACTAACCACATAGCCTGCACTGAAACCGGCTTGAAGACATGGACTCTGTTGACTGTAGACACACTGAAGCCCCTGTAGGTACAATGGAACACATATAAGACCTGCTCATTTGTACAAAATGACATATGGTATGGGAGAATCACAGGTGCTTTTTTACCCATCTCCATCCAAGTGAATCAATGTGTCACTCCACAGGGGTAGCACAAGTCCCACTGAACATGAGCTGCAGGAGACAGGTCCAGTTGTTAGAGATACAGAAACAAATGGAGAGATGCAAAAAGGAAGGGGGCAGAGACACTATTCACCCATCACTGGAGCTGAAATCCATGCCCAGGACCACGCTCTCCTCTGTATCTTGTCGACCATTGGTGGAGACCACCACCATGTAGCGAGTGCACTGAAGATGAGCACTCTCCAAACGTACTGCCTAATGGTAAGAGAGATATGGTTGCTTGAACCTGCATTTGGGATTTGTCTACATCTGAAAGCTGGCTTGAGTGCAAGCTAGCAGCGCTCACCAGGCGGATGGTGTCCTCCGGTCGTAGCAGCGTGAACATGGTCTGCAGGTGTTGTTGAAGGTCACCTGTGGGCACACAAAAGGAAAGTGAAAAGGTCTGCCCAATTACTCTACACTTCTGTACACCAATCACTACCATTCAAGATCACAAAGCAGGAGAGGTCAAATAGAACACTGCACAATAGGTGGATGCTATGGGCACCTGCATGTTTGTTCCACCGCTGTGTAACACGAGGGCCTGAAGAAGATGTGGAGCCATTTCCATGAGGCAGGAAGAGGGCTGCGCCCTTCACAGTCAAGAAGCTTTCGTTTATGCTAGGGAAGAAAAGAAAGATCGAAAAGGTCAGCTAGAGTGGTAGAATTGTAAACTTCAAGATTACCCATTAAGATGACCGGGGTTCAACTGCATGCTCCCCACACCCCATACTGACATAACAACATGGTACCCCAGCACTTCTATGGTGTCCTAATTCTGTTGTGTAAAGCAGCTGTAACAGGAGTGTTGCCAGCCCCTGAGAGGAACTTGTTTACCACAGAGCAGCTGTGCGAACTGGCCAGCAGCAACGTCTTTAACCTCAGCAGGCACACAAAGGCCCAGGACACTGGTCCAGTTCTCTGACAAGGTCTACACACCCAGCAGCACTATAGAGCACAGATTGGAACAAAGGTAACCATCACATATTATGCTCATAGAGCATGACATAACAGTGAACCAGACACACAGGGAAACAGGTGCAACAGTGATTCAGTATCGCTCTTTGTGAGGAGTACTGGTTCAACCTATTTGTACCTACAATGGTCAGTTATATAAATGAGCAAGAACCAGCCTGCTTCTTTGGATAAAAAACATGCATGTGTATTCTACCAGCAAAAAACTCACAACCACCCAACAAAATTCTTTTCAAATTTAATGCAAATGGATGTGGCTTTTATTCTGTGCATCTATGAACTCCTCCAGCTGCCTTCATTACATTAGTTACAAAGATTCTGAACAACAATTTCTCTCCTTTTTTTGCAAAACTGAAGCCTCAGTTTTGCAATACAACAAATGTATTATGCTGCACCTACTCTGTATGACGCAGGTCTGTTAAGAAAGAATCAAACGTTACAAAAGTGAAGATTTAAAAAATACAATTACAGTTGCAAAATATGGTTCTCCATTTGTACCCTTGTTCTCAGAACTCTGGGGTGGGGGTACCTAGAAAAGTAAAGCAATGAGGAAGTTGTGCAGCCATTCTGACCAAACAAGTACCAGTGACTCTAAGCTGAGTTACTTTCCCATAAACTCACTGAACTTCTGATCCAGCTGCTTCCTGTCGATCTACATCACTTCCACTTCCAGTAATATCCCCTGACCAGAGTAGCATGGGCCCTAGTAAGCTGGAAAAATTCAAAAGCAGAAGTATGAAGGAAACAGCGATGGGGAGGGGGGGTGTTCTACTTTTACAGAAATGTTGAAATATGCCATCAGCTCACACCCTTTACTGTTAATTACATCAATACAGGTATCACTACACAATTACCCAAGATTCAGTCAAATTACACTTTATTATCTGTGCTTCTTTGCCCTGATTTGACTGGTACACAACACTAAAATCTCTTTCATAGAGTAGTATAAAAAATAAGGGTATCCATAGGTCTGAAGGACCAGCAAATGCTTCTTTAGCAGCACATCCTTTCATACACAGAAAACTGGACAGCCAGTTCATTCTGTTGCAGCTGGATCATAACACAGCCAGATCAGTTCATTTTGGTCATTTATTTAATGTGCTCAAGTAGGCTGTTTGCTTGCCAGATGACTTAAACCCAGCACAAAGCAAACACAGTTACACACACAAGAGTAGAGAACTGGTTGGCAGATTCAACACAACTGGCTATGGTTTTTTTTTTTTGTTTTTTTTTTTTTTTAAACATTTCGAAACCTATGATCCCTTTCACGCAAACAGCAAAATACTAGAAAGCGGTCACTGGACACTGAAAGACTGCTCCACCACTGGAAACTGTGGATGCAGAGGGCACAAACCCAAATGCATTTACAGGACACAGTGCTAAAAAAAGCCTTCCACAAACAGTGGTCAGCTGTATCATGCAGAGGACATAAAGCAGCATGGACACTTCCATAATGCTCCACCCCTACTGTGACATACTACTGTATGAGACATGTAAGGACATGCTTGCTAATGGACAGACACAGTGCCCTCGTCGGTCATGCACAACAAAATAGCTTAACAATGCCTTTCCCTTCAAATGGAAGCTCTAAACATGGCAGTGTGAAAGATGCTGGGTCTTGGGGGTGGGACAAACATTGCTTACTGACCAGTACTTGTTAAGGAGCAGACACAATCATCACTATGTAAGGGTCCGCTCATACCACCACTGTCAGCACCTGTCCTTGCCCATATTAGTCAGCCCCTAGTCAGGGGTACAGATAAATATAGCATCAGGATGTTGGCCACCAAGGGCCTTATGAGTGGAGATCAGGGTGAAATTGTTAGAAAGATACAGGTGCCTCCTTCATGCACCTTTAAATGAGGGAATGTTCCTAAATTGAGAAATGGCATTAATACACTGTTCTTTTCATTAATATCTTCACCACTGGATGAGCAGTTACTGAAAAAGGATAACTGGATGGATGTCAACATAAACATTCATAGTAGACACAGTACTTTAACCCCATGTACAACTGTCCTTCTACAGTAAAACAAATTCTATCACATGTATATGGAAATATGAATTTGATATATTTGATTGATTTTCAACATTGAAAGGCAATACACAGCAGAGGAAAAGGGAACACAGTCAGGAGGATGACAAAAATTGTAGAAGAATGAAGCATGTAGAGACCAAAAGATTATTCTGAGGTAGAATTGAAGCAGGAAGTCCAATCTGCCACTAAAGTCCACTGCTTAGTAGAGCTGAGCTATTTTGGAATGTAAGTCCTGCCCTGTTATTGGTCTGGACCACACCAGTGCCAGCCAATCAGAAACAGGAGGCTATTCTCAGGAGGGAGGGGGGGATTTCCCAAAGAGGGGCAGAGATGGAAGGAGAGGAAAATGCAGAGAGGTCAGCCCAACTGTGAGTGACACAGCAATGAGAAAACACACAAAGAAATACGGCTCACATTCATTCCTCCAGCCTCATTGTAACACAACACTGTGTGGTGACCCATTTCTGACATACTCATACTCACGTACGATATCGCTTTTCTATTGTTCATTTGTTCCTTTCAGTTCTTTCTTTTTGTGTGTGTGTGTGTGTGTGTGTGTGTGTGTGTGTGTGTGTGTGTGTGTGTGTGTGAGAGAGAGAGTACCAGTTTCATGACTGACTGAACACCGGCAGGTTGCCAGTTTCCTGAAAACACTACCCTTAAACAATTTTACCGCTCTAATCCAGTTTAAGATAGCATGTATAAACATTCTCTCCATCTTGTTTACTCACTAAGGACCGGTCACGGTCCATCAGCCCATGACCCACAACATGTTTTTAAAACACTACTGTGCTTACACATACATGCTTATATCACAAACTAACACACCCGTGAAACACTTCCTCAGATGCTGTGAGGGAAGTTCCCTAGATTTGGGGATAGGTGAAGGTTTCAGGTGCATTACTTAGCAACACCTTTGTGTGAATCTGTTACTGAGGTACACCCTTTCAGAGTCCTTACAGCAAGTAATTATTTAACATTCCTGTATGTTTTGAAAAACAAAAGTAGGTGACAGTTTAAATCTGAAAAGTGTGCAAAAATATCAAATGATACCATCAAGACTACCAGCATAACCTGTAATGCAAATAGATATACCTCATCAGTGCCAAGTAAATATAAAGCAGATTGACTGGGGCCTCACCCAGGTGAGTCAGGTGAGTCAAACTGGACTGGTGGCTCTAGATCTGCTAATACAAGCAGCCAGGAGTCCATAAACTCTTGATGCATGCAGGTGACTCCCGAATGACATCACAAAGACATCACATTCTGTCACACAGCTCCACTGTACTTGCACTTTTATCATTTCCTGTTACCCGTTTCCCCAGCTGGTTGCACCCCAGCTGGCAGTAGTAATGCAACACCAAACTGAAAGGCTTTGCTTAAGGCTGAAGAGCCTAAGGAGCCCAAGTGCCGAGAGCCCAATTTTAGATCTCCCACTTGCGCCATTGTTTCTACTCAGAATGATCACTGATGCCCCTTTAGGGAACTCTGTCCATCTAGCAGTGGGTTAAGCAAGTGAGGTGACACAATCCTATTCCAATGAATTATTTAATGCACAATATAGGGTGGAAGAAAGAAAAGTTGCCCAAAAAAAATATTTTTCTATCTGGCATTTCACATATACATCATAACAGTCAGATCAAAACAGAACCTCACATTTTTCCACCTTAACACACATAATTCAGAGTGCTGTCATTCATTAAAATATTGCAAATCTAGGTTAATTTTTTTTTTAGTATTTTACATTCATTCATTCACTTACCATATGCTTTTCACCAACTTACAGTGTTAAGCTGTTTACAATAACTTACCTGACTACACAGGTCATTTTTACTGGATCATTTCAGGATAAGTACTTTGCTAAAGGGTATAAGAGCAGGAGATGGGATGACCTGAATTCAAGTGTTAGCACTATGCTACCTGCTTTTCCATTTTTTTTTTTTTTATTTAAATTATGCTTATATAGAAAGCTGGTGACCTTATAGTGACATAGTTTTTGAAAAATTTGAATCCCACCTCTGGCACTCAGTGTTCTGAGGGCAGGGTAATGTGCTGGAACTCAGCCACAAGTATTTCTCCATTTAGCAGGTGCTTTTCAATAAAGCAACCAACAACTCAGGGTATACAAAAAAAGCATACCTTAGACCAAGCCCAATGGACACAGACACACAGCTAGCAAAGCAACACAAGGTCATCTAGATAGGAAGAGTAGCAATACCCTTAGGAGACATACCTGTGGATCCCAGACGGTTCCACATCACATCTCCCTAAATGGGGACCTGAGCCTGCAGTGACCCCTTTCAATATACAAGCACAGAAGCAAAGCCCTGTCAAGAGGAACCCCCTGGTGTACGTGTACAGTACACGCAGCGCAGGCCTTGGTTTACCAGCTGAGCAGGGCTGGTGTTGGATGTGTAAACAGTTTCATACACCTGTCCTGACTAATAAAAAGTGAGAGAAAACAACCCGATGTGGCCTTGGTGGTGTGTGTAAAGAGCAGAAGGCAATAAAGACAAGTGCAATACGTCTCAAGGCTTTTTTTTCTTAACATCCGTGTTCTTCCTAGAGAAAACTCCTTGGAGACACAAGAGGATGAGGGGTCCAGGACTATAATTTGAAGAAGAGGAAGGAAGTGCCAAGTGTGGAGGTCCAGGACATCCTCTTACAACACTGTCCCAAAAATGTGGAAAGTCCACCATTTTTACAGCTGTACCAACTTAATTACTACATCAGTCACATTAAATTATTCTCGCCCCACGGAAAAAGAGAGTCAGCTATGAAAATGCTTTCTTTCTGCTGGCAGTGGTGTTGAGACACCTACAAGAGCCATATTTACCCTCGTAGCCCATATTCACGAAGAGTGTAGAGCACTCACATCTGGCTTATCTGGCTCTGCGACAGCACCGCATTCTCGGAGAAGTAGGGCGTCATCCGGGCCCCGCAGCACGAGCACAGTGCGCCGGCCGGGGAGCTCCTTGGGTCGGCAGCGCTGCCCAGAGTCATCGGGCCGCTCGCTCACTGCACCCCCGACATGGAGACCCGGCGAGAGCGCAGTCCCGAGTCCGAGAAAAACCACAGCGAGTTAACAGGTGTCCGTAGAGGGGAAAAATGCTTCTTCTTAAATCAGTTTTTAATTAATTCCAGCTGCAAGTGTGTTCGCCCAAAAGGCTGCTTCGATTCAGTGAAAAAAAGAAAAAAAACTTAAGGACAAAATGAAACACAAAAGACATCTCTTTACTAGTTCAATCTTTCCCTCCGTGTGACAAGCAGCCACACCGACGTGGGATGGGAACAGCGCTTCCGGATCCACTTACTGGGAAACGAGCTAAACAAAACAAACGTAACAAATGAGTTAAAACTACAACCAAAACGTTTTCGGCTCTATTGGCACTTCTTACGGTCCAATAAAACCGACTGTCTCGCGAGTCCCTAGGACCCGGTGAGGCAGCACGGGGACGAGCCCTGTCCCTATCACTGTCGCTGTCACTCGGACCGGGCCGAGCCGAGCCGCGCTCGCCGCTTCCTCAGCACTAGACTGAGCGGACAACGACGAACCGCGGCCGTGAAGCGCGGAGGAGGAGCCGCTGCCACGCGGGTGACGGGGACCCTCCCGACAAGCGAGGGGGAGGAGACACACAACCCTGCTGTCTCTTTCAAAGCGACAACTGCCAAGTATTTGACGATTTCAAAACCACCCTCTTTGTCGGTGAGTAATCATTACTGATCTGTATTATTTGCAAAGAAACCTAACACTTTGACAAGTTATTTAATAAAGTTATTTATTTAGATTACATTTATTAATTGAGTGTATGCTTTTAAAAAAAAAAAAAAATACAATGTTTACCCACCTATAATAAATTTACCAGTTTATACAGCTGGGTAACTTTAATGGAGCAATTTTAACATTACCTATTCAAAGGTGGGATTTTCAGTCTCCAAGTCCAAAGGCAGTGGTGGTAGCCACTACATGACCTGCAGCTCCAGAAAAGCATAGATATTTTTATGACCAACATTTCTGAACAAAGTTGGATGTGCCATGGTACATTTCAATTATGTGCAAATTTATGCAGCAAGGTATTCTTACTGGAGCATTTCAGGGTAAGTAACTTAGTAAAACAGCAAGAAAAAGGACTGAACTCCAGGGCCTTCCTGCTATAATCCTTCTCTAGACCAAACTCCCTTTGTTTCACCACCCCAGTCCCTCAAAAAATACAATGAACAACATATGCAAGTGTTTCATAGATCATACATGTGACCTACACTGAAATCTTTTTGCTGCCCTGCAGATGTTTTAATTACACAAAGAAAGACACTTGGCCATTGTCTGTGCAAGTAGGTCACAGGTCATAGCACTGTGCTTCTCAACATGCCCTGTCTGAGGACCGGATGAAACTGTATGTGAAGAGAGCCCTTGGCTGGCTAACTTCACCATATGATGGAGCTGTTGTGTAGCTTGATAGGTCCTGCAGTCCCCCTTGTAAGTTTCCCAACGTACCTTTTTAAGGTGGAGGTTATCAAAAGCAAACACTTGTGTTTTAGAGAGCAGCATCCCCTCCACTGGATGAAGGAAAGGGACTGGGGAGACAAACTGTGTTTTGTGCCTGTCCAACAATAGTCCGACTCCACAGGGTGAGCGGTTCAATCAGTCCTTCCTGTCGCCCATTGTCCCTCTGCTTTGTATGACCAGGAGAAGACGACTCTGGGATTCTACTTAACCCATAATTGACCTTGGACAGAAGGGGAGAAGAATGACGATACAAAGCATAGACTTCCACACATGTGCAAACGAATGTGTGTCAGCCGTTTTAACACAGATGTCGTGGTATCCTTCCTGCATGCCTGCAGCGTTACCGGACATCTTCAGGAAATTGCGAAACTTCTTCAAGCGCTCCTGAGAACCCCCTAAGTTACCCCCAGCACTCCCCTATTGTGTATTGTGGGACAGCTGTTTCCTATTCTCTGAGCTCTGAGAGTAGGGGCTCATGAGAGGGATCGAAATGAGACCCCCCAATAAAAACACAATCTTCTGATAAATGTAGTGAGGCCCTCAAGTGCTGACATGGACTGTGACGCTGCTATGGGCACCCAGCCAAACACAGTCACAGGAAAACAAATCTCTGCAGAACTGCACAAGAGATACGTAGAACAACCAGAGCTTTTGGATGGAAATAAGGTGAAAAGGAATTAATGAAACGCAGCAAAGAGATGAAGAAGTGGGAGGAGAAACTGCCATATGCACTTGGATACATTTAGTAGGTGCAAAGACCCCTGGCACATGAGTAAGAGCAGTGAAAACAGGAAGGTTTGCGTTTTGTGGTGTGGGTCAGGCAACTGCAATTTATAAAAAAAACTCGATAAACCTGCTCTGCCTGTCCAGGTAAAGCAGAAGGGTAGCCCTGCGTGTACACTTCTTTTTACTATTAAATTTCTCATTTTTAACACTGGACCTGTATTAGAAGGGTACATGCATGCACAGCACAGTACACTCAAGTCAGATAAGGCTGGAGTGACAGTGTTTCAGCAGAATATGCCATTCTGCAACACTGTCAGAGCACCTTATGCTGAACCATACCAGATTCCATTGAGCCTTTTGCTGGCCTAGTAAGAACAACGGCAGGAGTGGACAGGCTAACATGGGAAAAAGAATCTTGAATGCAGCTGGGTGTAACTAAAGAGGGGGGTATGAGCCCACCACCAGTATGCCCCTCACAACACAGTCAACAATGTGAACTTAGGTGTATGAATGGTGTTCAAGACCTCCATGGAATGAAATACCAAAGATGGACCCAAGCTTTGCAGCATGTCCAACCTTACACAAGAGTTCATCTTGCCCCTCTCTGTCCACCACTACATTTTACACAAGCTTTTTTGGATTCGGTACTCTATTACATGAAACCAAATGTAGTATGTAATGCATAGTTAATTTTGGCGCCATGTTATGTAACTGACAAGGTCATCCAGCGACTGGGAGGGGAACATGAAGGGGCTGAATCATATCTGAATACAGAAAACATTTGCAGTCCCAGAAGAAATGATATCATTATTACTGCTCCCAATTTATCACATAGCTAATCATGCACACATGTTTTACTGCTGCTACAATGTTGTTTCAGAAACGTGCTGAGTTTCCCCCCAAATGAATTAAGAATTACTTGGATGATGCAAATTATAAATGACTAAAGGGATGCACCTAGTGAAGTAGATTTAAAAAATAAAAAAAATACAAAAAACAGATTTGAACAAATTCATCAGAAGACCTGCTGCTTCTCAGTCAAGCTGGTCATCTATTGTTTTGCCTTCTACCCAACGTTTTTGAGGAGGTCCATTTTGACGTATTTGCATTTTATTGCGTTAAAATGATAGGTTAAGCAAGCCCAGAAAGTCTGCAGAAGTCTATTGTCGTCCCCTTTTTCTGTAGCTACTTTACTAAATCAGCACAGCATAGTGAAGGATTGAGTGTCACTTTGATTCAGTTGGTTTTTTTTTTTTTTTTTTTAAACAGCTGGCTCTGTAATTCATTTCCTGTCATAATTTATGTCACATTTGTTTGTCATTCTTGTCTGCTGCTTTCTACAGATTTGCACGTTTTCCTTGTTATTGCAAAACGGAGAGATTCTGCACGCTCTAACACTGCAGCTGTACTCACTTTGATGTAACTATTTTGTGACATAAAACATTACAAACAGGAGTATGACATGGTTCTTTCTCAGTCAGTCATACACACACACACACACTTCAATCCTAGACACAAAGAGAATTTACCTATGACAGAAACAGTAACACAAAAATAATCATAACATTAGTAATAGCATCATGATCACTTCAGCTAACAATCCAAAAAAAAATTAAAATATGTCCTCCTGGGTCACCCAAACACATCAAATCTATGGATATTATCTGATAAGGGCTGGATACAACCATGCAAATATTGTGATTTAGTCATGTACCACACAATGGCCACTACACAAACATTCAGTTCATTTAGGAAATACACAATGGCATTTTTATCAGTTTTCTACTGTGTTCCATGGGCAACCGAGGACCACACACTGATATGCAACACTGCACACATCTGGGCTTGATGTTTGCCTGTGTTTGTGCACGTACGTGTCCTCGCACACTTGCATGTCCTTTGCTGCTTTATCATCTATAGCCTCTCACAGCACTTATAATTCTAAAGCTTTCTCTGAAGCTCTTGGACTTAAGTTCCTTGCTCACTGCTAATCTAGAAGTCCCTTTCCTAGGGGATTTTAACTGACAAGTCCTTAACCACAAGCCAGATCCTTTAACCACTGTGCTGTTTGTTGTCTCAAGGAGGTTGTGATTATCTTCTAAACCACAAAGGCTTGTATATGCCTTCAGGGGATCATGGGTGCAGTGCAGGAGGACATGCAGCTGCTTAAAAGGGCTGTCAGTGACTGTATGAAGCTGCTTCATGTTCTAATCAACCTGAAATAAAGGCATTTTGTCAAGAAGACGTATTTGCTGACTGGAATGTTTTATTGTGAAGAAGAGATACAACACCTCTCATCTGTATCTACAAGCATGCGTTGACATCTCAGCCTTACCCACAACAGAAAACAAATGAAAGCGAAAATTAATATACTGTTCCCATGCTTATTAACCCTTTAATGGTATCCAAGGCTGTCTGGACTACTTTATACATGAAACAGCTTCTTCCCTGAGATGACCATCAGCCTCTCTGAGATGACAATTGCAATGACAACTTTCCTGTGGTTTTACTAACACAGGGGCAAAAGCAAAACAGTGAAATATTTACAACTGTATGCTGCATAACAGGTGTATTAAAACACTCTACCTGTCTTTTGGTTCAAATCAAAATCCTTTAAAACCTTTAGCATTCAGTGAAGAAATATTTAATTTCTGAGCAGCATGCCTGCTACCTCATAGCATCTGGGGTGTTCAGATGTGAGTTTGAAACTTGCTGTGTCTGTGTGGACTGTGCATGTTCATCATGTGTACGCATGGGCTTACTCTGGATTCATCTCACAGTCCAAAGACATGTTTCAGGTTAACTGATTGCTCAAAATTGCCCATAGTGTATGAGTGTGCAGTATCTCATCAAGGGTTAGTTTCATAACCTCATGACCAATGATTGTGGGATGGGTTCTGAACCACCATGACCCTGAGCAGATTCAAGCATTTAACAAAAATGTATGGACTATTTCAATTCTATTTTTAAATCCAGCTCCTTTTTCTATTGTTGCATGTGAATAAATCTTTTTTTAATTTAAATTTGGTGCTTGACACCAATCAGCAAAGGCAGTTCTAAACATACACAGAACCATAGTATCTGAGGGACAGTGGTGAAGTTAGGAGACCCAGGTGTGTCAATGGAAACTGTCAGTGGTGACCTAGAATGGCAGCTCTGATCATCATTCACCCCCTGGTGGATAGCAAGCATAACAGCACAGTCCACTGTTGGTACAGAGTACTTTGAAAGCGCAGGACATTACACAGGCAGAAATGTACAACGAAACTGCAAAATGAAACCTCAATTTTGCCCAGCCAAAAAGGAAATACAAAGACCATAAAAATCTCATGCAAAAGATTTCCTGTATCAGAATCTTGACCAGAAATGTCGTTCTCCAAAAAACAGCCAAATGTTGCCATACTGGAGATGAAAAGCATACAAAAGAAAAACACAGCTTATGAAGTCAGTAAAGCAACAAAATTATTAATACCCTCACTTCACTACTTGATTGTTTTTCATGTTGCCATTGTACAAAAATGGATATTCTACACAAATAATTTTTGTATACACCTGAGCAATATGTGAGTGGATGACACGTTCCATAAATTGTAATTATCCACAACTATCACAGCTTAAATGACAGAAAAATAATAAATGAGAGGAAACACTGGGCACCACGGACACCAATTACCTACTCTGTAACCTCCCACAGGATGTTTTACTCAGTTACTTCACTCAGAATTTATTCAGGCATGATCAGGTGTTAATGTGCTGAGCTGCAACAGCTGAGAGGTGGAGAATGCAGGTGAAATGTGGGAGTGATAGAGTAAACTTAACCATTCAGTTTGTCAGGGAGGGAAAGGAAATTAGAGAAGGAATATTAGCTAGGCAGAAGACAGGCCAGCAGGGGGGAACTAGAGACTGGGAAATGCAAGTCGATTTGCAAGGAAAACTATTTTCACCCTAGAAATAGTACAAACGTGAGACCTGTTATTGTGTTGTTAGTCAGTAAGTCAGCAAGTAGTATACTTTATTGAACTGACTCAATAGATGAGACATACGAAAGGAAAAAGCTTAGGTATAATGAGCTGGCAGCAGGTGGAGTGCGAGGGTGCATCTGGTTGTCGTGGCTTTATAGCCTGGTCAACAATGGCACAGACAGAGCCTGCAACAGGCTGTAAGGGAAATAAGAGAGGCAGCTGAGCAGGCTAGTCTATAGATATGGAGGAAAAAGAATAATGTTGGCGGAGGGCTGAAGGACAGGGCGTACAGTGTGGTAGGTGATGGTGGCTAAGTAGTGTAGCTTGGGTTGTGCAGATGGCTAGTGTAGGTGGTGTGTGTAGGTACTGAGGGAAGCAGTTCTGGGATATCAGAATTTCCAGTTGAGCCTTTCTGAGGTGTCATGGGCCTAACTTTATGAAACACCTGTGAAGGGAGATGCCCACTTGACAACCCCAATGAGATACTGCCCCACCAGTCTGTCATACTGTGTGTGTGAATAGTTCTCTAAGTTAGATAGCATTGCCTCTGTCTAAGGAGATGGAAACCAGGAGAATATAAGAATGAAGCAGGCAGTTTAGTGTGATGGATCCCCCTTTGGAGTGTTAGTGCTTTATCAATAGCATTTTGTGTTTATTATGCATCTATTTTATATTTAGTTCACATTGTCTTATTTGCCAAGAATTACCAGATATTTCTTTTATAAGTTCTAGTACTTACACATAACCAGAAGTTGTCACTGGTTCCTTTTTGTTACCACCATTGGCTTAAGTTCCTGCAAATATTCTTGAGTAAGAGCTTGGGCAAACCACACACTCTGCAATATAGATTTTCAATCACAGGCCTCCAGCTGTGAGATTGACTGTTGAGGTACACCACCACTTTGCTTCCAATAACAGGTGTGACCCACTTAAGCTGAAAGACCATGCTGCAGCCACTCACTGAGCAGTTATGTGACCCCCAACAGAAGAGCCTTACCTCCTGGGCTGGGAGCGCCTGTCCTCCTCTCCGCTGTCTGCCTCCTGAGAAGGATGTAAAGAGAAAGAAGCTGTAAAAAGAAAGAAACAACCCATCCTCTCCCTACAACCCCATCATACACAAACACCCTTTACAGCCATATGCAAAACTAATCTCATATAAGACTTGCTAATAAATGAAGTGCACATTTGGTTTTCCCAAGCTTTTATTCAAAACTACTTACAAATCTCAATATTACCCAAATGATGCAATCAGGTTGTTGTCGTCACTGAAGCAAGAGTGTAGTTTGCATTCCTACATCATTCTACAAGTCCAGTTCATTAACCTGCACAGTACCTGTGAAAGCAGAGCTTAGCTGTAGGCCACATAAAAATGCAAAAGAAACACACACACACACACACACACACACACACTCCAGTGACCTCAGCTCTGCAGTCAACAAATCCTTTGCATATACAGGCATGCAAAACCTAACTTTTTCAATATTATGCTTAACAAAACACAGGCAAACACCAGAATGAACTTTAACAATTACATGACCAATTTTACTGTGATAATGTAATTTGAGAAATAATCTCAAAGATATAGAAAAAAGGACTGTCACCCCACAGCCTTTAACCATTTCAGTTAAAAAAAAAAAAAAAAAAAAAAAATCACTGAGGTACAACTGCATATGACTGAGGGGACAAACATACATACACACCCCCTCCTTTGTACAATTAAAACAGCCTCAGTTGTCAAGCTCTCATACATGTATCATGTGAAAAGTGGTTGCCATGGTTACCATGTCACTGTACAGGGAAAGAGGTGGGAGATTTCTACACAGGCCAATGAGAGCACAGGACTCTGTGTGCTGCTAGGCAGATTCTTTACATCCTTACCCCACATATGGGGCGATGAACTTATTCGCTGCCAGTTTTCATATTTGTGATTATGCTGTATTTATCTACCTATATAATCAACTGATATGCAAGCACTCAGTAATAATAATAAAAATATCTTGCCCTCTGGCATGTCAAATGACATCCCTCAGTGCCTCCCCACTGGGGTCATATGACAGGCAGCTGGTACTCCAATGACCTAGAGGAAATAAGTCCATTATACTTACAAAACCCAACTTTTTAAGGCTTAACTGCTCTTTCTAGTACAAAACAGCATTGCCGAACATTGGAGGAACCCAACCAAAGACTCAGCACCAACCATAAGCTAACAAAAGAAAAAAGAAAAGAGAAAATTAAAAATTGTAGTTTTTAGGGGGGGGGGGGGAGTTTAACATAAACTGAAGGAGTTTACAAACATAAATGAAGTCCTGTCTGAGGACACACTGCTTTGGTGCGATTCAGTCCGCAGTGAATCTTAGCTCAGCGCGATCATCCTTCAGCTTATATTTGATACTTTGTGCCTTATTATTGGAGGGATGTTTAAGACACAAAGCACACAATACATCGACTACTTAAGTAAACAAAAGAACTTGACCAGTATTTAGAGTGCACTACATCTATAACTCGGAAGTGGGATACTCTTTGAAGTGCTAGTCCTTTTGTTTGTGTTTGATATGAACCTGGAGTGAACTACATCAGTAACTTGATGATGTGTGTATTGCCCCACTTGTTTCCTAAATTGCTGCACAGCCTCTTTATATTAGTTTTTGCATTTTTTTATTAGCTGTAGACTATGCCAGCACATGTGACTCTTTCCCAGGAAACAATGAATTCAGGCAGGTACCTTGCTGTGGTCAGCAAGAAAGAAGTGGACGTGGGGTGGGTCTACAGTGATGACCGCTGTCGTCCTTCATTTGTGGAACAGTCATGGTAGGACACCAAGATCTGCTCATCGGGTCCCTTAGGCAGGAGGGACTCATCGTGAGAAAACGAACTTTAACATTTTAACACAAAGACACCGCTGGCTTGTTGCTGTAGCACAGGGAATTATGCTGTGCTGTGTGATTTGTGGCAGGAAGTGACAAGTGTTTTTAACACATTCTTGGGAAAGCCTGTGATAAAGTCTCTGAGAAATGCTGAGTTTGCTAACTGAGCCATGATATGATAGCTGATATGACAAAATGAGACACACACGCAGAGGGAAAAAAAGCACACTACACCACCGTTAAACACAAACACAGGGCAGGCATTCTGTGTACAGTAACAAACACGCTACACAAACACTGTACTTAAACACACTCGGTAGTCACACTCTGCACACACGGACCGCTGACGAGTGGAAATACTCCGTAGATTATGGCTGTTCCCACGAACGGAGTGACAGCACTGATCAGCTTCTTGTTCGCTTGCTTTCCGTCCGCGACGCTGCATCAGCGCTCGTTCACCTGAACAACAAAGGCTGTGGCGTGGGAAGGGAGCGCGCGGATGTGGGCACGGGAGCGCGCTTCTGCCACACGCGCGAGCGCCGACAGCAGAGCGGCTGCAGTCGCGAAGGTGGCGCTGTCGCGTGACGGAGCGCAGGTGCACGGACTGAGGCGCGACCGGGGTCAGCGGGTTCGCGCGGCACAGCGTTCGAGCCGAGCCGCGTATTTCAGCAACCATCGCCGAAGAGTGAACAACAAGCAAAAAGGGCACATGACATCTAATACCAACGGTGTCATGCAGAGGCAGCTTGTTACTGTACGCACAAACGACATAACGCTGAGAAGCTCTCAGAGATAATATCGCTTCCCTGTGAATAAATGATTCAGAAAAAGAAAAGGAAAAAAACTACCTATCACTTTTCTGATATCTCAGGTCTTATAGACACGAGGTACTCAGCAGAGGTAGAAAGAAATGTGCATGCATTGTCTAAGATGCATTAATCGTTTAGACTGCGGGAAAGTACAAATGGCGCCAGTAAAATGTCGGAAAGATTATTCATTTTTAATTTCATAAGTGGAAAATAACCAAATTTCAGCTCGGCATCATGAGCACGCATGCGCAGAAGCGGGATTTTGCGGCTGAGGACCTAGGACAGCCCTGGAAACAGTGGAAATGTGCCCAAAAAAAAATCCCAGGAGGGCAGATGCCGGAGCGTAAATGGCAGTTTACTCACCGAGACACAGGGACTGGAAGTAGTGCTGGGAGTAGGCGACCGCTGTACAGTGACCAGTGCCATTCAGGGTCCGTGGAGCGGAGACTGAGGAGACAGCAGTGGTGGCAACACTGACATCATTTGGAGCAGAAAGTCTAGACTGCGCTGCGCCGGTTTCCCTTTCGTCCGTCCGCTCCGAGAAGCCAACCGCCGCGCATGCGCATCAGCTACCGCCTGTTGCGCGTGGCCGCCATTAACTCTGCGCGCGCCAGCGAGAAGTACAGAGCGAATTTAATGCAGCGCAGGTCGGAATTAAAGAGGAACAAAGCTGACATTCAGTAAAATCACCCAGCATCTCCAGCTGTAATAACTGAAATTTATGCAGCTAACCACCCCCTTCATTCTGAACATCTCTTGCATCTGCATTAGTACATTGTTTGGGAGAGTAATTTTCACTTTTATTTCCCTTCTGTACTGTCCAAAAAGTTTTTCCGCAGTTGTAGAGATATTTTAAATCAGTCTTGTTCTTCTGCTGTTACCTAAAGCTTCATACACGTCCAGACAAGAATATTTACAAGAAATCAAGTTTTATATCAGTGTCCAAGGTTTAAAAATTCTCAGGCAAACAATTGTGTATAACAGTTGTGCGCAAAGCTAGTGAGCAAAATGTGTTCAACACAACCATTTAAATTCCTGTAAATTAAGAAAGAATTTCTGTTTACCTTACAGAAAAATGTATGCAACGAAATGTAGACTAAAAGTCAGTGCGATTTCTATTTTAAAACAGAAAGAGGATGTTTGATGGGTCTACGTGAGTTAACATCTGTTGATTTTTTTTTCTATCAAAATACACACATAGTAACACTGGTTCATTGGCAAACATGCCAAACTGACAGGGCAAATTTAATTGAACTGTATTTTTTTCATGTTTGTATTGAGACAGAGCAAAATTTTCCATTTGTCTGTGCAAATAGTCTTTTCTTTCCTGTCTGTCGGACCTCACAGTACAGCAGTCTGTTTTGTGAGCAGGAAATGCGACGCGGTTCAGATGTCACTTCTCTAACACCATAACCCCAATTTCTCTACACTTCACTGTTACTACAACTTTTTAGTAAGCAAAGGAAGAATATTCACAAATGGACCCTGCAATTACAACTACATGTACGGCTACAGTATATTTTCTGATTAATATATAACACTTGTTATTTTGCTAAAGAAAGAGTCAGCTATTACGTGTCTTTCTCAGGGCTGAATGTTATGGCGTGACTTGGTGATACGCAGAAAGACAGCACGCAGCCCTGTGACGCTGCTGTGGTCAGAGATCACGTTTCCATTGCAGAACCCCCCCCCTCCCGATTCCACAACCCCCTGCTATGCTTTATTGTACTTACAAAGAGCCACCTTCCTCTTTCCCACCATGACAGCAATGGGGAGAGCAATGCTTAGCAACCAGCCAATGCCACTACCTTACACACATATACTCGTACAGCAGAGGATATAGAAGAAGCTGAGATTTTATATGGGTTTATAAAGCAGGTCAAGTCAGGTCTTGTCCATTTTGTGAACTACACTTTAGCCTCAAGACAATAAAATACAATGAACGGTCAGATCAAGACCAACAGTTGAATTCCATTGTGAATAACTGAATGAAGAACGGTACCTCAGAAAATACAGATAAATTATGTAGAAGCACAGGCAAATGCATTAAACCTAAAACAGCACTGAGTATAATTTGAAGGGGAAAGTATGCCAGGATTTTTTAGATGCAGGAATCTGAACACATGTTCTGCCTTTGCAAATTCAAAAGCCAATTAAACAATATTTGCTGTGCTGACACTGTTTAATATTTAATCCATATGGATATTCAGGTTATTAAATTGCATTGACATGTTTGATGTGGACCTGTTTAAAGGTTAATTTATGCCTTTTAGAAATACTCTTACGCTAGTAAATAATTTGAAGCGTTGCGCTGGTCTCTGATCTGTGACATGAATGAATTGATCCATCATACTTCCAACTCAGCTTTGCAGCCCCATTTTGCCATCCTCGTGAAAATGCTTCGCTCTGGCGGCGAACAGGAGAATTGCATGACGCACGAGGTTGGGTGCTCGATAGCAGAGCAAAGCGGAGCCCATGCTGATGGAGGAAACCCTAACCATTAATGCTTCTATATTTGAAATACTAGTTAAATTGTGCTTGTGAGTACAATTATTTACTACAAATCTTCTTGTAGGGACCATAGTACTCTGGAGTTAGGGGTAACACTTGAACCTCCCAGCTACAGTCTAATAACGTGTTATTCTCATCTGTTGTATTTCCTCATATATTGAACAACTGCAGATGACTGCAGTACAGGGCAAGAGACAGGGAGAGCCCACATTCTGAAAAATACAGTACCTTTGCATATGTGTATACTGTACTGCACATACACTGGCTCCTTGTTACAAACTTATAAGTTATGAACATGTAAAGTAAATTTAAAGTGATTTTTATGTTGTCTGAAGATAAAATAAGTTCTACATAGATTTAAATATATATGGATTTCAGACAACATATTCTTATTAAATATATGAGCTTATAGGAAGTTTTTAGTTTTCTAGGATATGAGGATTTAGGAGGTTTTTATATGGAGCAGCAGGCAGCCTTATGGTTAGAATTACAACTTTTGTATTTAAACAGCTCCTGCTATATTTTGTCTATCAAGATTTTTACCATGCAATAAAAATGACATTGCTCTATAAATAGGCAAATAATTGTATCTTAACATTGTAGGTCAATTTGTAGCTAAATAAATGTAACCTAACCAGTGAGTGAACTGTGAGATATCTATATTACCAATATCTCACTGATTGTCAGTTAGTAGTAAAAGTGACTTTGGATATACAAATAAATCAAGTTACAAACAGTTATGGTCTCTACTGTGTTCACAATTTGAAGAAAGTGTATACATACGTGTGTATACCTGTAAGCATCTCTCTATGTACAAATTTCATTGATTCCACCTGATTCTCTTCTCTGTGGATTACGCTCAGTCAGAGAGCAGAGGAAGATGGGATTAGGATTACAGGGGATGATAGCAGTTAGGGATTAATGTCACGGCAGACAACAGCAGTGAAGCTTATCCAGCTTTTAATTATATCTTAGTTTTCTTCTGGCTTGGCAAAATATTGAGGGATGGGGAAGGATGGGGAGAGATACAGAACATGCAGTGCTGTATGTCAGTCTTTGAAATTCAGTTTAACATATTCATAGTTGTCAATTATTTTTAACTTCCATTGCTCATTCATCCTCCTTTGCAGCACTGCGGTCCATACCCTGACATACTAAGCAGACGCAACCACATGCTCAATATCAGAAGATCATCCATCTGACACAGCAAGGGCACAATCAGATTATGGGGAATTAGTTCTCAGATAGAGATTTCACCTGGTCTTTGTGCTGACAGATTTACACACTGCTTTGCTGTTTAATCCCACCTCATCTAGATGATCCCTGCTGCCCTCCCTCTACTGTCCTTATACCAAGGGGGTTAAAGATACCACAGAGCAGGAGATGGAATGTTAGTGAGGAACCTCAGTTGTCCAAAACTTTACATCATAGCAAGACATTTAATCCATTTAATATTAATATGCATTATGCACAATGGTTTGGATTAAAGCATCTGCTAAAAAACTGGTTGATGGATACCCGTGTTTTTTATCTGAACAGTACGCACTAAGCCTTGAGGGCTTCACTTGTCAGCCCCCAGCAAGGGCTCAGATACAATATTGCTGAAATATTTGTAGAATTGATCATGTGAATTAATGTGAAGTTGTATACACTTTCAGGCAACTTAAAGCCTGAAAGTTATCCTGAACATGAAATTACAACTTCATTTTTCTAACATCTTTCTCCAAAGTGATATTTCTGTACAAGCATATTTGTTTATCCATTAAACAATGGGTAAATACTAATCTTTTTTACTGGAACAATTCAGGCTAAATACAGTACTACATTTGGGAATTATATTTAAAAAAATTGAGTCATCATATTCAAGAACTTGACCTATAAAGGTCATATACTGTATAAAACCAATAGGTGGCATTACTTATCCATTGGGATAAATTATCCACAGAAATAATCAAATGGGGCTAATGAGTGTGATAGATAGTAAAACCTTCCTATGGTCTGGAAAACAGTAACTCAAACTTAGGCCAAATTAACCAAAGCCTGAGGACAGCAATTTTAAGGTAATGATGATCACAGAGGTAGAGTTTTCAGCCAACTCTCCATCAGTCTAAAAGCATAGTTACAGAACGTCATGTTTGAAAATGGTGAACCTAGAAAGACCATCTTAAAAATGCAAATATGATTCTTTCTAAAGATATGTTCCAAAAATGAGTATTGAAGAAATGGGGGTCATTTTATAATCAGGATTGTCTTATATTCCCACCAATACAATAAAGTGCTTAAGTGTCCTAAGGTAAAAGAAGAGTCAAACCTACAAGCTTAAGCTTTAGTTACAAAGGGATAACCAACTACTACTAGCTGCTATGATGGTAAAATGTAAGGAAAGATGAAATAAGGGAGAGTTCTCATGTGGATTTCAGGACACAGCCATGGACTGCTTGCTGTTGAGCAAAAGGACATAAACACCCTTCAAAATTAATTTTTTTGTTTTCATATAGACATGTTTTGAAAAATGTATACATGTTCAAGTCATACAAATACACAGAAACTACATTCTTTTAGTTTACCTTAAAATATATTTACATATTTATACATTTCCATTGAGAAAACTCAATGGAATATCACATTTTCAAAGTCTTCCAGTTTATGGAGCCACAATTGCTGGCCTTTTCAATGCAGAATCCTTCTGGTAGAATAAACAGAACAGGCAGGAAAAGCAGAACTGCAATACCCACTGCCTGTCATGGAATAACTGGCTAGCAAGTAAACATATTAAAGCTTGTGGCTTCCAGCTCATGGGTGTTCAGCCAACTGACCCAATAATTACTAACATTTTAATAACTAGACCACTGTTATGTTCAAACATTGTCTGAACTCAGTCATATCTAGTGACCCTTGTCCCATTCTAGCTGATTACTCACAAAGGAAAACTTTGCCCCTTAAAAGATTTAAATCTTGGCATCTGTTAGACCTGCCTACTGTCCTATGACAACCTGTTTAGACAAACATGCATAATTTCACTGATAAATGTATGATCTGGAAGTGCAGAAGAGCACAGTGAAAGTGGTCTGCTCCCTGGTTGTCCCTTTCTGCAGTTTTAGAGGATGGACCCCACATGTAGTGGAAAAGACAGAAGTTCCTGAGAATATCCAGTAGGGGGAACTGTTCATAGCTCTATGTCCATTGCAAGATGCCTGAACAGAGCTGATAGATGCAAGTTGCCTGGTCTGCCCACACACATTTCTAGATGAAGGGCTTGAACTCCATTATCCCCTCTAAACCATCATTGTGAGAACTGCCACTCTTTCACCACTCAAAAAAGTCAAAATACCATTTTCTGCTGCACAGCGGACATAGCTGGTCAGAATGAAGAACTAGAAGCAACACATGCTTGTACGTTCTTGTGGCATAAGCTGCAAGCCTAAAGCCTTTGTTACTGTGATTTATTCATATTTTTTGTGTGGAGGCTGCATTACTCCAAGTAGGAGCATTTCTGCCTGCTAAGTTTGGAATACAGGACACCATGGCTATAAAGCATCTAGACTACTGCACATCTGCATCATCCATCCTTGTTGGGCTATAGAACTTATGTACAGTGCAGCAGGGGTACTGTTTTCTTAGGAATATGGACACAGTCCTCAGGAGTTACAAACTACAGACATCACACCAAAATAAGGGAGACTAAAAACAGTAAAACATCAGTTCATGTTCAACAGCCAGGAATGTTAATGTTTAATTTAAATTGTACATATTTTGGGATTAATTTTTTCTGGCTACCCTGCAAAGATCTACCATCTCATTCACTGTGTGCCCTTGTACTTCCAGGAGAGTTTGTGGACCCTGACCTAAAGCAGCAGTTACTTGGATTGAGTTAGTGAAACAGCAATGTTCATTAAAACAGACCAAGTAACGCTGGGAGCAGTATATTCATTTAAAGGGCTCTCAATGCATTTAAAACATGCCCATCTTCCCCTGTGGTCAATGACCAAAAGAATGAGAATGTGAATACAAGCATGGTCAAAATGACATTTCTATGTCAATTTACTGGGCTGACCCTCTAACAGAGCAAGAAACTTGGTGATCTGAAGTACATTCCAAGAAGAGCCACTGCTCCTGTGGATCATGAGGGGCCATTTGAGGTGTTTGAAGCCAGGCACAACCTACTGGAAAAGACCCTGGTGCAGACCCAGGACACCCTAGAGATATTACATCCCCCAAGAAGAGCTGGAGACTACTGCAGGAAAACAGGATGGTTTAGACCTTGCCTTCACCATCTGCTTCCATTGCAACCCACACCAATACAAGCAGGGCCAGAACACTAAAGAGGTGAAAGACCAAAAAGTTTATAAAAAGGATGCACACTGTAGTGGATCAGAGGGGATTTTGTGGTTGGGTAAATGATGGCCGATTTCAAGTTTTAATGTCTATCACACTCCATGAGAGGCACAAAAGAAAAGAATTTTTCCATGATATTGACCTTTCTGTCCCGATCGGTTGCCACATTACATTAAAATCCTTCCACTACTGTACAGCGCAATAAGAGAACTGCCAATCTCCACGTTTACGAGACCCTATTGGCTGTCAGGGGCAGATGCTCCTCCCTCCTGGTTCTTCTAGATAAAAACCCCCGTGGGGCGTAGACCACTGTAGCAAGTATGAGGATAACCAAGACCAGGAAGAGCAGCACTGGCACCGTTAGTCCTGCGAACAGATGACCACGACGTCAACCAAAGAGCCACTCTGTGGCACTAAATCATGCACATTCCTTCTGCGTGGTAGACACTCGCCGTGAATCGCAAACCCGCTATAAAGCTGGATAGCAGTTCTTGTGTTTAGAACACGGGACGAACGGACGTGTTCTCACCCATTCGCTGCTGCCCCAGCAAACTTTGGACAGCTTCGCTGTCCATATCGTCCATGTCCTTCCGACGGGGCACGCTTGGCATAAAGGGGTTGGTGAGCGGTCTGTAGATGCCCGCTAGCGGCCAGGGAATCCGATACAACAGGGGGCAAGCGGAGAAGATGAGTAGCAACAGGGCGGACACCGAAGAAGGGGAGCCGCGGGCCCGCCAACACACATTAACTTCTTAACTCTTTAACACTGCGTTAACAGCCTTAGCTTTTAAACATTCACGGATTAACTGGCGTTTTAGCATCGAATGATTCAAAACCGTGTGCTTGCTAACACTAACTCGCTGACATTAACTTCTCATCAGTTATAATCCATTAACCTTAACAACCGCAACGCTGAAACAAAACACGGTCACTTTAAGTCGTTAACAGCCTTAACTCTTTAATTTATTAATGTCTTATTAACCCCGCTGGTTTACGATTACGTCCATAAAATATATCAAAGGCCAGTTTACCTTCCTTTGGCCAGTAAAACCTGTAAAGTTTTGCGAATTTCTTTAAGTCCAAATTTTAGACAGAAAGTTAATATTAACTGGACTACTAACCAGTTTTTTTGCCTTATTCTCTAGCGTAAACAAACCACAACTGAGTCGGGCATTGGACCGTTGGAACGTCATGTTCTCACGGCTATGTCGCTAGGTGGCGCTACATGCAAAAAATGAGTCACTTTCCTTAACGGAATCATAACTCTAAAATAAAATATGTGAAAATAATACCTTTGGTATTTTGCGCAAGATTCATTGAGCCTTTTTTTGGACAAAGCTTATAATAAACATTTTTTTTGCAACAAATGGTATGAAGCCTTTGTTTGTCACACCTTTTCACAAACTTTTTCTTTACTTTTTTGGTATTGCTGTATTGATTGTCACATAATGTCACAGTGGCTGGAGCTACAGGACAATGACAAGTGCAGAGTAGACATGGCTGCATGTTGTGTTCGTCTGGCAGAGTTGTCTCCTACAGGTATAACCCTTTCTCTGTTTGTATATTTATTGTGCTCCTTCTCTCCTGCCTCCTGCCACTCAGTCGCAATCTCTCCCCACTGTCTCTTTGAGCATGGAGGCTTTAATGAAAAAGCAGATAGGGGAAGTTCTTGGCATTCTGGAAACAATAATATTGACTGTGGATGAGGGAATGAGGGAGCACAGTGAGGGCCTGGGGGGCATAGAATGGTGGGGGTGGGTGTCTGTGGAGATAAGACAGTATTCTCTGTGCGCAAAATGAGTTCATTAGCTGAGCACTGGCAGTGAGGAACAGGCAGGCTCCGATAAAGGCAGCTGTGGTTGGGGGGAAAAAGGTTTCATTTCCTGTCTTCAGAGCGCTGACATATCAGAGAAGGATCTACAGGAGACATGGGGCAGCATGGAGGATCAGTGGCAGAGAGGGAAGGAGATGAGGGAAATGCCAGGGCGGTAAGTAGTAGCAGAGGATGAGAGAAAATTAAAAGGAGGTTTGGAAATCAGGGGGTGCAGGAGAGGAGAAAAAGGCATAATTTCAGAAAGCCCCTCCACTAGGGTACAATAAATAATTATTAATAATTATAAATTACATTGCTCCAATCTTATAGCTACAACATAGTGTTATGATATTTTAGTGTTATTAGTGTAGTGCCTGGGAGAAACAGTTAGTATTGTGCAAAATCTATTCACACTCAGAATATTGTTTTCACCTATCATTTTGTGTTATGAAGAGGCAGCAATGGGTGTATGAAATCAATACTGCTTCCCACAGGGTTAATGAATTATTACTTAACCTGCTGAAAGCTTTCAAACACTTTCGGGATCAGCAACTGCTGGATGCAAATAGACAAAGCAAGATGAAAAGCAGGAAGTCAAAAACATCCATACGCTTAACGGAAGGAAAGCAGGACTTAACAGAGAAAAATGGTTGAAGAATGAAAAAGGAGAGAAAGCGCAAGAGTTTCGCAGAGAGGAAAAAGAAACGATTACAGAGGAGATGAAGACCGCTGGTACAGAGGCTGTCTGTGGGGAGGGATGCAATGTGGTGTTTAATATAGATCTCTCATGATAAACAGGACAGAAGAACAGGAAGTGGCCATCTCTAAGGAGAGCAATCCTATAGAAAAGCACCCGAATATAACACAGTGGATGGGGGGTGAGGGTACAAGCATGGTCCGCATATATTTGAACACCAGTCTGAGATGCAAGTGGGACTTGTATGTATGTATGTATGTATGTATGTATTCAAAAGTGTGTATTACTTGTAAGCTTATTCTTTATTCATTTGGTTGTTATTCAGATGCTGATCAGTGATTAAAATGTCTGACAAGACCGAGTGTCTGTTCCCAAGGACGCTGCTTTCAGGGATAGTAACACAGGTTTGGCTTCATTAATCCTGATGACAGTGACAGTTTCTACTTCTGATAAATCATGTTTGCATGCACTGCAGTTCATAAACCCTCAGCGCAGCCAGCCAGACTGAGAGACATGTTGAAACTCAACAGAGTGTGTATCTGCACTCGATTGTGTAAGCATGGGACAGGGTCCAGGGAGTGGGATGTTTACTCTGTGCTGCTGTTCAAACACTGTCTCTGATAAAACATTTTTGGTGACAGCAGCCAAGTCATCACAGCACAGGAACTGATTGCCCCAGCACAGCCGCGCAGCCACGAATGTCTGCCTTCACATGTTGGTCTTTAAATAGGGTTTAGAAAATGGAGCAGAAGTACAGTGCAGCGGTCCTTCTCAGCAGACACTCCCAAATGAAAAATTTGGCTGACATTGTTGGAACTTTATCACATTGATGAACAGATAAATGGATACTTCCTGGTACAATTTTTAGATTTTTCTGCAACTGTTAGGGATTTTTCACAACCCAAAATCCACAAAACTTTAAAATTAACAGTTAACATCATAATGGGAGCTAAAAATATAATTAGTGTCAAAAGACAACTTCAGCATCTATTTTAAATTTTGTAGTCACACTTTTCCATCTTGGAAATAAAATGGTGATTGAAAACACTCACTTTTGAGTGTCTCTGTTGGAGCAATGTGAACCTGTGGACCACAGCAGACTAAACTGTTCCATACATTCTACTCTGCAGGAGTTTTGTCCAGGAATTTTCATGAACTCTCTTAATGTCTCAGTTTTGCATTATAGTCTATCAGACTGATTTCGAACGTCATCTTTTGGGCCCTGCATTCAGCACTGAACAACAGAGAATAGTTTTGTATTAAGTCTTTCATTATGTACTTCTATCCCCTGGTTTATATTCTTAACCCGTTCCTGAAAACTGGACTTAAACTTGGAAAACGTGACTAAGGAGCCTATTTCCCATTATTTTAAACAGGAAAAATTATACTCCAGTGTACCCCCCATGAAAACCGCAACCATTTTCCTCAAATATCACTAAAATGCAGTAAAATGTCTATACAATTAATGAACAATTATCACTTACTCGCTCTTTTCTCTGTGTGCAGCAATGGGCATTTAGACAGAAAGCAATAATAAATCCTGCTCACTCACTTTTGGCAGACTATTCAACATTTTTCCACTTATGGTTCGGATGTTGTGGTGGGTTTTCAAAAGGTAGGTGGTGTAATATACCGTGCATTATGCATGCAGGCACAGTAACAGTTGAACAGATGCTATGGGTATCAGCTGGGACAAAACAAGCAAGACACATAATACATTTTAAAAAACAACACATTATAGATTGGGAGTTCAGCTGGAAAACTTTGTAAGAGGAATTGTTCACCTAAAATGATATTAGATATTTTTGCATAGGAAATTTCAAGCTGAGGCTGGGTACATCATTAGGATAAAAACATTATATGCATGTGACGCTCCAAAAGTAAACTGGATTTTTAGTAAGAAAAAAAAAAAGACTTTCTATCAGTAAGATGTGAAGATGGAGGATATACTAGGGTTAGGTATACTTTTATTAGCTTTAAATGTTATTGGGTTTAAATGTTAACTACTATGTTTTTTCTGTTTTAATTTGATGATTCATTGAGTCTCACAGAAATATTTTAGTTAAAAATCAGTTTAGATTATGTTTTATATCAGGTCATTCTGTGGTAGAGTGCAGCTTCAACATTCATCTTCAAATTTATAAACCTTTACTAATTGGCAAAAAATGTTTATTTTTTTAGCAGTGCGATTCACGAGGGAAGGCAATTTACTCAGCGACTTTTTCATGTCTTTGATATTGAAGTTATGTGGGGCTGACTTTCGCTAAAGTTACCTGCTATTGAGACATGGAGCTCCATTTCATTCATTGCCTGAATGTTATATTTCTGTGTGATGGCCTTCAAGGACCCAGTGTGTGTTGCTTCATCTTTTTAATGAACATGTACACGTTCACATTTCTCCATCATAAGACCTTTTAGTCAATTCAAAATGATTCCACTTGTGACTTCCCTGCAGTTACTGCTTCAGCAGGCTTTCTGCTGCTATATCCCCTCTGGTGATGGGATTAAGTATATTCTTTGATGTAATCTTGCCTTATACTTCACTAAAGCCCAGCAATTATTAAACAGTGTCTTTGCTGTCTTTTCATTGATAACAAGAAGAAGAGGTGAATCTATATAAAGGAATACTGAGTAACAGACAAAGGTAGGCAAAAAGACAAGAATCCCAGCTCCACACAGGAAATGCTAATGAAGACAGTAAAGTCAATGCATAGGGCCACACTTAACCTTGTACAGGGAACCATCAGCAGGTATCCAGCACTTCAGGAGTCTGTAACTTCAGAGGTTTGCCAGCTCCAGGGCACCCTCAGCATAGGATCTTGCTGGCTGAATTCTCGACCTGCACATCTCACCGAAACTCCCAAGTTACTATCCCAACTACTGTTTGTGTTTGTACAAATCCACACTGTAAAACTCAGAGAAGCAAGTTTAGTATATATACTTATATTTTTATTTCTCTATTCATTTATATATAGCTTTCTTCTATACAGGTGTATTCTTCAATACAATCTTTTACAGACTTACATAGATCATATACTTGGGATTTACAAGAGAGAAATTTACTTTTGCATTTTACAAGATATTAGACAACATCTGCTTGGAAGTGGGGATTTCACTAAGCAGGGAGTTAGGAGCACAGTTTACACATACATGCAGGTAGATACATAAAGATGTAGTTGGCTATATAGATCTTTTTAATCACCTGTACTCTGTGCACACAAAGGATGCACACTCACACAAACCAAAGGTGCTGAAGTACATACACCATTCTCCCAGAAGATGACAACAGGTAGTTAGATGGAACATAGAGGCACAAGAACATCATAATGCACCACATGGAACGCACACTGAGCACACACATTCATTATATTGTTACTTCCATTCAAAATACAAAACACCATTTTGGTAGTCAGTAAAGCATGGTGCTCATATTTAGACAAGCACTTTAGGATTTTGACAGCTTCAGTTCAGTTCAACTAGTCAAGAGGGACACAGTGTGATCATCTTTTGGACCCTTACATGTAGTGCTGAGCAAGGAGTACCTGGCATTAATAATTATAGTGAAGTGTATATCAAAGTTGCTGTTGAATGTCATTTTATAAATGAGATTATAAAAAATAATCAGACTGTGTAATATTGAATTAATTATAGCATTAATCATATCTTAAAATAAATAGCTGTCATATCAAAACAGTCTAGACTTATGCAGTATAATCTGATATGAATTTGATACCAGATCTTTTCTGACACAAGAGCTGACTTTGCTAAAATTAAACATTCTTGGGTTCATCTACAATGCAGGTTGACAGACACACACATGCGCATGCGTGCGTGCACACACACACACACACACACACACACATACACACACGTGTGCACATGAACACAACCCACCAGAACTTTCTGTGCTTTGTCTGTGATCCAACCACACTATACCACCATAAAGAGAGTCTCATTGATAGGACAAATTTTCTAACCTTTACCTCTGAATCTCTCAAGTGAGGTCCACACTGTCCGTGAGCTGGAACTAGCATCACTCATACAAGTTCACCACACGTCTTATAGTTATTTGGTGAAGAAACGGGGGAAGAGAAGATACTGCAGTGGATATGAACTTGAATTTAAAATGTAAGTATTACTGTACTTGCATCTGATAAATATGACAACATTTATGAGACCCTGATCATACATTGTGTAGATGAAGAGGTTTCATTTTCTCTGTCTACTTTAATAATTACAGGTGACTAAATAAAAATGAAAAAATGTACTTGCTATATTTATACGTGATATATAGTCCATCCTTAATTTTCCAAAGTATATTGTGGCAGGAGGTGTCTGTATATGGCGACTGTGAGGAAAGTCATAATAATTTAAGCATAATATTTTTTTATTATGGCACTGCATACTGCACTATGTGCTATAGCAACATTTCTGTAGTCAAATGTAATGTGCAATGAGAATGTAACGTGTCTAATAAAATGAAATGAAGCCATTACTGTAATTGTAACATACATACAAACAGTACAGTGAATCATATGCAAGAAGTAAGGAATAAGGCCTAAACATCTCAGCCAGAGCAGTACTATGAGGGGAGTGGTGGTTTGCCACCTCCATGAAACTAACAGTGCAGATGCTTGAATGGTTCTTTTTTGAGATACTGTATCAAAATTATTTAAGCTTTATTTTACGGATCAATGAAGTTGTTTTCTCCAACAGTAAATATGAGTTAAATATTTGTAATTTTCCTTATATAATACTATACCTCAAAATATTTTTTTTTTCTGTAATGATGTTTTTTCTTTTCAGGAGTATTTTTGGAATGGATCTTAAAATTAGAAATCTGTAAAACCCAGGTCTAGTAAATCTAGGATGGACTGTATTAATTGTATATGCAGACATGTGTACATATTTCATATAAACATTTAGAGGGTGATTAAAAACAAATAAAACACTTTCATTAATGTAAAGTTACTGAGGTGCAGTTTTTGCATGCAACTTTTAAGTACCAAAATCTGGAAAATATTAAGGGTTTAGACTACATGTTCATATGACATTTACCTGTGGAGTAAAAAAAATATGAACATGTTCAGTTCTTTTTGTATCACTCTGTATATCTACACACGTGCATATATATGTACATATATATGGATTTCAGAAGTATACATTTTTAACAAGACACTACTGTCAAATACTAAATCCACTTTAAAGAGCAGTTCTGAAGTTCTGAAATGTCTCCCTGATGGAAAATGCAGACTTAAAACTGTAATTTTTTTATGGTAATGAAATTTGAAATATGTCTCAGCACAGAGAGTTGGTGGGCATCTGCATGGTACTAGAATGCCAAGAGGGGCAGTAGTGTGTGTGTGTGTGTGTGTGTGTGTGTGTGTGTATGTGTGTGTGTGTGTGTGTGTGTGTGGCAGGGAGGCGGGGGGGCGCGTGTTTGCAGGTCCTTGCCACAGTTCTTCCACATGTCCAGTAGAGGGCGTAGTCGGGTTAGACAGCATTAGTGACGATGTCTCTGTGTTGCCCTCCTGCTCCCCCAGCCTCTGGAGTGATGCTCTTCAAAAGACGCTAAACATGGAATAGAAAAAGTAACAGGAGAAACTGACTTTGCATGGGATGTCTGGTGTAAATCAGGAGTTAACTAAAAACAGCTGGACTGAAACTGCGCAACACTGTCCTCCACACAAGACAGTAATCTCACTTTGCACCTCACACTATGCTATTTGTCTGCTGAGGCCTTCAAAACCTGAGCAAACAGTCCTCATGGAGGATCTGAAACTCTGCCGACAGGTGCCCTCAACAGGCCCGACCGTGGATACAGAGACGAGGTCGCAGAGTAGGCAAGTACACAGTCGGCTTTACATGTGCTGTTTGCTCTCAGGGTTTCTGAAAGATGGAGCCTGCGGACACATGTTGGGGCATTTCTGTAGTCACAGAAGAGTAGGCCGATGAAGGTCACAGCCGCTATACTTCAAGTGGCCACGACTCACCTGTTTGAAAGTGCCTGGCGTGGTGAGCAGATGGTACAGCATGTAGGATGGCACGCAGATGAAGGAGGAGACCCCAATACAGTAGCCCAGTATGGTGGTCCAGGCAGGGAACAGATAGCTGAACAGCTTTACTTCAGGTGGGAAGGCCAGGAAGCTGGCAATGATGAACTATGTGGGGTTTGAGATGGAAAATAAAGGTCTTGCTGAATTCATCTTATTTCTACCCTCTACTCCTGTCTCTCCATGATGCACCATTTTAAAATCCATCTGTGATTCATTACCTCTTCTGTCTCACTGGACCCATGCCATGCAATACTGACATGTTAAAACAACATTACTCCTTCAGACAAAGAGGAAAGTATTCATGGAACAGCTAGAATTCTTCATTTTGGTCCATGCAATCTTTCAGCAAGCCCAGTTCTTTAGTCTTTGTGCCCTGTGTTGAAGGCTGGGTCTCTTACCAGTAGAAAACAGGGGCAAATGACTGTCCAGCACACCTTCCAGAACCAACTTGGAGAAAAGCCCAACATCATCTGGACATCTCTGCAGAACTTGGATGTACCTGCATGCACATAAAAACCTGTTTGAGCCAGATGTTCATTACAAACCTGGGTCTCACTGGACTGGTATTTTTATATGAACTAGCAGACATTCTGTAATTCCCAACATCTATGATTACCGTAGAACCAGGAGACAGCAATGACCTCCAGGAAAACCATGGTGATGACGGCTGGCCCAGTTGCATATTCTTCAAACAATTTCACTACAAATGCACCTCCCTGGTGGAAGAAGATACACGAAAACTTTCAGGTACACTAAGGACAACTGAATGTGCTATAAATATAAAGCTGATTCATCACATCCCTCTCATAAACTGCTTTGGCAAGCCTGTCCCCCACCTTGGTTGTGCCCAAACACCTCAAGGATCTCCATGTTCCACTACAGACTAGGAAGAAGAGTTACATATGCCTAGACTATACAGCAAAGTTCTTATTCTTATTCTATAAATGACCATTAATAGGCCATTTAACAACAATAACAACAATAATAATAATTGAAATCTATTATAGTATTGTTGCGTTATTGATGGTACAGTTTGTATACATGTGAATGTTTTTGTACATCAAATCAGAGTATATAACTGATTCAAGCAGAACTACCCTTTACTGTTGTTTACACATGTTCATAAGTTTTTCTGACTGGATATTTTAAGAAAGAAGTTTATATGATGTGGACTTGCTCAAGGGTTTCCACAGCCCCCTTTGTGAACATCTGAATGTGTGACCATTTCAGTAACAGTACAGTTCCTCAGCTGCTTTGCCTCCTGTTATCTCTGTGCCAAGTGACATATTCAGACCACAAAAGAAACGTACGTATGTGAGGGTTGAGAGAGCCCCTAGGTAGCAGACACAGACGAGGCCTAGGACAAACCATTCCCTTCGTTTTGCCAGCACCCTCGGGAACTCGTCCAGGACTGCCGTGATCACACCTTCGAGGCCAGCAAACTATACAACAACCACAGGAGAGGTGGGAGAAAGAGTGTTTTCACTCAGAGGCAAACAGACACTGGTCATTTATTTTCACGCAGGTCTGAAAACACACAAGGACTGATAAAAATGCTTCTCTCGCTTGGAGTCGAGTAAGACAATAACCCAGAAACGGAGACACTGTCACTGCCAGATAAGGAGTGTCACTTCAGCTGCCGACCCTGAAGGCAGATGCAGCGCTAATAAAGGGCCGGTAATGAAACTATACCGGTACCTGTAATCGTAAAGGATGGCAATGGACACATATTGCAGCTCCTGTTGACAAATCCACACACCAGAACTGATACTCTGAATGCAGTCAGTGTACTTAACAAAAGTGTCAATAAACGCATGTTTCACAAGGCCAGTAAGTGCAAAGAGTCCTTTGGCAATCTGGGAGCCAGTAAGGCGGGGGGAGAGACAGGGCCTGGAAGATGGGCAAAATGAAAAACAGTTTGCAAGGTAAATAAATCCTTAGAGGACTACAACAGGCTGACAGGAGGCTAGAAACAGAGCTCTGAGTTTTCCAAAGACCACTTAGACTGCATGAAAGTACTTTGCTATGGGTTTTCAGGATGCACCTGGGGGGCTTTGGCTTGGGGGTGAGGGGAGAGTAGTTAAGGGACAGTAAAACAGGGCACTGACCGTGCTGTCCAATCCCAACATTATGATCATGAGGAAGAAGATGATGGCAAAAAAGGTAGCAGCAGGCATGTTGGCAATGGCCTCAGCATAGATGATGAAGAGCAGACTAGGGCCTGTAAACAGAGAGGGAGATTTGTAAAATACAAAAAGCTTTCCAAGTTGTGTGGAACCATCAAGGGAATCTCATCACCAATCTAGCATAACAGCATAGTTCTTTTATTTTCTTAAATGCAATGTCTATGTTGGATTTGAAGCACCTATATCCAGCCATACACAGTTCTGGGTTGTCCACTATGCAACAGTTTATCCGTTCACATGTTCATGCACTCAGGTGTTTTCCTCACCTGCATCTTTGGCTACGTGCTCCACACCAAGGTTGCGCATCTCTGCCATGTAGCCCAGCACTGTGAAGATCACAAACCCAGACAGGAAACTGGTGAGACAGTTAATGGAGCTGGTTACCAAAGCGTCCCTGAGAGAAACGGAGACAAGGGGGGGGGGGGCACAGAGATAACCGCAAAACCATTCAGTTATAAAGCATTTGTTGCAAGCACCTGTAAAACACAAATTCAACAATTTTGGATTTTCAAATGTAATCAGAATTTGAAAAAAACAATCAGACATCTGGATTTAAGACTCCTGCTGAGAAAGTGAATCCTGGGGGTAAACAGAGTCAACATCAGGTCAGTCCTATGCCTCTTGCTCACTTGTAGCAGTTGTTGTGGAATGGGTTGTAACTGGCAAAAGCCAGGAGAACACCAAAGCCAGGCCCCAGCGAGAAGAAGATCTGTGCAGCTGCATCTATCCATACCTGAGAGACAGAATGTGGAAGAGTGGTGAGAAAAGGGGGTTAAAGGGATGGCAAAGTGTTGCTGGAATAGCAAAAAGTATGGGATTCAGAGACATTTAATATTTGATTCTGCAAGTTCCAAAGTAACCCATATTAAACCTCTCAAGGGAAAAAATAAGTTTTCTGTAGCTCCGCAATGATGCCTATGCTATTCACCGTGGTGCTGAGTAGTTTGGTCCAGTCAGGCTTCAGATAGTACACCACTCCTCTCCAGGCACCAGGCAGTGTAGCACCTCGAACCAGCAACACAAAGAGCACCACGTAGGGAAGAGTGGCAGTCACCCACACTACCTGTGAGACACGGGCAGGCAGAGAGCATTTTATTGCTGCGCCAGATTATTTTTCGCCCCCTCCTGATTCTTCAGTGCCTTTCATATCCTGCTTTTTCTCCCAGACTCACCTTTCCTGATGTCTTGACCCCCTTCCAGATGCTAAAGTAGACCACAGTAAAGATGAAGAGGAGACACAAAGCCAGTTGCCAGCTTACTGACCCCAGCTGGTGTAGTCCTGGGGACAGGTGGACCTGCAGTACTTGTCTTCTAGATTGGACAGATGGATAGAAACAGGAAACAAATGAGATGGGCAAAAGGTAAGGGCTAACGTAACTTAAGATGTGTGTAAGGCAGTTTGACAGAGAGGCGGATAAGGCAAAGAGAGAGGTAGGTTCAGAGAGGCAGAAGATCTTGAGTAGAACACAGATTATCTAACCTTCTGTAAACCTTACATCATGAATTATAATAGCAAAGCTTTGGGATAAGGCAACTGAGGCAGAGATAGTGCATGGTTGGTAGGAGGTGAAAAGGATATGGGTTAAGGCTTAGTGCACAGCTGACAGAGATACTGAAAACCTTTGATTTACAATGAAAACATTGAAAATACCGGCACCAGACACATCCAGGGAGTTAGGCAGTCCAACATATTCATAAAAGATGAACCACAAAAGCTAGAAATGTCTTGTTTAATACAGCTGATAAGGAAAAATGCCTTGCAGTCGGAGCAGCAGGAAGGTTGTTCACATTCACTGGCGTGAAAGACACATACTGACCTCCCTTTCTTGTTTTGAAGTTGTGAGATTGTGCTCCACAGGTAAACACTCTCTGAGTGCTGCCTCCTCTCAGGCCTTTTCCGCTTCCATATTTATATATTTGTTAGGTAAATATTTTTTTTCAAGAGGAGCTCACACAACTTCCACTCATTTGAACACCTATACACTGTGCTGAAACCATCCAGGTCAAGGAGCCTTGACCCAGTGCTGGAATTTAAACTTGCAACCACATGAATTCCCTGCCTTCCCCACCTTACCCACTCCTCCCTGCCTCTGCCTCTCCTCTCTCACTTACATGCACTTACGTATAGAACTCCTCGGCAGGCGATACAGAGAGATTGTTCCAGGACACGTTGCGGTCGGTGAAGGTGTAGCGAGTGCATCTGGCTGTGTTCCATGTGTTAGAACATGTGCTCCAAGGAAGGGTGGTAGTGAAGGAGGACAGCAAGTAGTAGAGTGCCCAGGCCATGATGGTGTTGTAGTAGAAGGCGATGTACAGGGCAATGATGCAGATGGCAAAGCCTATTCCTGCAAGGCAAGGAGATGGGGGTGTGTTACCATCCTGTTGTACAGCTGCTCCACATGGACTCAGAGTCAAGCTCTGATTCAAGTTCCCTCAAGTACTTAAAACAGGATGACATTTGCAATCACTGGGACTGAAACACACTCAAGTATCTGCTCAGTTGGCATTTTAAGCAGTAAATGTGACAATTTCCATAACAAAGGGAATAAATCTAGGCAACAACTGGACGGAGATTTGTTGGCATTCAAGAGGGATTTATTGTAGAGACTTGAAGCTGACACCATCAGCCCACAAAGCTCCTGATGGGTATAGCTGTGGGACACCGAACTTGCAGTGGAACATCCAAGGGCCCCACAGTTACCCTTGAAATTGGGGAAGATATAGCTTACCTTTGAATATGGGGCAGACCTGCCTCCAGATGGAGATGCAGCCACTGCGATGGAACTGCCCCAGTGCCAGCTCCATGTAGAATAGGGGAACTCCTCCAAACACTGCCATCAAAACATAAGGGAGGAGAAATGCACCTGTAGAATACAATGGTGGGGAAGAGAAGGTGTTAAAAAGGAAAGGAAAAACACCTGGAGGTCCTAAAAAGTTATTTTGGTGTGTCTTGTACAATTAAGGGATTTGTCACCTTTTAACCTACATTAATTCCCAGACCTGAAGCGAAGGGGGAAACAAGCACAGTGCTCTAGGGGCACAGCTGAGTTCCAGCCCAGACAGATCCCTTTGCCTCCGATTTGGTTTGTCTTTGTGTTTTTTGACATGACAGCACAGATAGCATTTGACTGAGTAGCTGTGAGACAAGCGATTAGGCAATGAGAAAGAAATTGAAAGTGCACTCATAAATCCCACAATAAGCAGGGCTGGTTCAGTCATACAACACTGCCCCCCCCCCCCCCCCCCTCAGCTGCCTCACTCCTTTCGTTCTGTGGAAAAGGAAATTGCAAATATTTTATTATTGCTAATGTAATGTAATAAAGTACACAAACATATTCGCAAAAGGTATTGAGACCACATGGGGATTTGAACCATGATGAAACTTAGAAACAGCAGGGGTTCAGAACAGGTGGTTCAAGGATTAACCAGTTGATTTTACAGCGGCTTGGTTGTACATCCATGTACTGCGCCTGTATGCCTGTTGTTTAACTGGCTGAAGGTGAATCTGAAATGAGTTGCTGGTATTTTTTAACTTCTTTTCTGTGTACTTGGGGACTCAATTTGATTTACAGTACACAGATCCCCCGCTATCTGAATAGTTGCTGTAACAAACTGCAAAATATCTACTATAGATTCACTATCTGAATCAAAAACTCGCGGCAACGAATCTGCATGTGAAAAAAAAAAATTCCAAGTGAATACTAGTAAAAATGTTGATGCTGCGGGCAAGTTGAAGCAAGAGGAAGTGGTGCTAAGAATGCGAAAAATGCCATTTTGGGTGTGTTGCTTAATTGATATCATATATGCTTTTAGGAGAAATTGCACAGTTTATAAAAAATTGTTCACAATAAATGCAACGTGCTCAGTGGGTCCCTGCTTCAGTTCATTGCTAATCAAAGTAAAAATAGGAATGACCTCAGAGCAGCAACCACAGTCAGAAGCAAGCCAGGAAAGGTAACAAGAGTGCGCTGCAGTTGTATCTTACCTGTTCTCCCCTTAGCACTGCATCTCGCAATATGCTGTGCATTATTGTTACCATCGTCCTCATGGTATTAAGCGAAGGATACTTTCATTATGTATAATTAATATATTATTTCATTGTACATTATAGTAAATGTTCATTGCATGTAGAAAGTGTACGTTTGTGTTAAATAATGTACGGTGTCGTTGCCTACTACATGAAAACATACCCACTAATAAGTTCATTAAGCATTTAACAACATTGAGTGGGTAAGGAGCTTAAGCTCAAAAGGGTGGAGAAGGCAGGGAATTCATATGGTCGCAAGTTTAAGTTGCTAAATGCTCTAAATTATTCAGAAATCCTTGGTGAATTATTATGTGAATGCTGTAGTGATGGGGTAAATTTTTTGGGGTGTTGGAATAAGCTGGGAACACCTTATTACTTTTTGCATTTAAAATAATGGAATATGGGCTCCCACTGCCCAGAAATTTGCTATCTGACATGCTTTCAGGAATGGATTAGATTAAAGTAATATGGGATACTTATATATGGTTTATATGGACGCAGCACTCAGTTTTAGAATTACTTTCCCTTAACAACCACAGCTTGTTATAATCCTGATAATATTTTCTGAAATTCTTCAACTGAATTTCTTCCATTTTCTATTTCTCTTCAGTCGCTGCTTTTAAAATATCCCCTGAATTCTAAAGAATTCTATCATGTTTACAGTTTTAGGAGTGTTTAAATGTATTACTGTTCATTGTTGGTATATTAATTATTGGTTGCTTGCTTGTGTTCCTCAACTAAAACAGATACCCTGAATGTAGCTTTCAGTTTCAGTGCATGTCTGTGTTTAAGATAATAAAACAATAACTTTAATTTAGTGAATGTGTGTTTTTGGACACAAAAAATTCTGACATATTTTTGTAAAAATTGCCCATATTGGTGGATTCACTGATTGGGTACCTCACCTCCTCCATTCTGATAGCAGATGTAGGGGAAACGCCACACATTTCCCAGGTCCACGGCATAGCCCACCACCGAGAGCAGGAAGTCTATCTTCTTGCTCCAGGTCTCACGGGGGCGCTCTAAACTTGTCTGCAGGACCACAAGAGTCCTAGGAGGTCCCCCAATGCCAGCACCAGTCTCCCCGGGGCTCTGGGGGGAGGTGGTGGGGTAACCATTAGAAACTTGCCCTGACTGTGGGCTGGTCTTCTGGCCCTTCTCTGCCAAGCCATCGGCCACGAGCCTGCCGTTCTCCTGTGCTTCTTCCCGGCCCAAGCCTCCTCCCTCGCACTCAGTCATCATTGGCTGTTTCATCTCCATGTTGAAGGTGGTTTGTTATGCCTGTGATGCTGGCAACGGTGGTGGAAAACTGTCGATTATCAAGGCGCCCATCGGGGGGTGGGAAGGGTGTGGAGTAGGTGTGGGTGGGCAAAGGAGACCTCGATATCCACTGACTTTCAAGGCAAGATGGTAAACTCTCTACAGGTTGGAAGTTGTGAAGAGAGCTGTAGGAACAGCTGGCTCAGCCTTTCGCACTCATATGGAATCGGACCTTTGCCTGTGCAAAACTAGAGACACAAAACACGCAGTTATGCCTTTGCCATCAGACCACTGCTCATCTTCAAATTCACGTCATTATTTTGTCTAATACCACTGACAAACACTTACAGTTTCAATCTTACTCCATATATACGAAGACACAATTCCAGTGGACAATCATAGGGTTATAACCCCAGAACACACTTGTTTAAAACTGAACAGGCCTGAGCCACACATTGCCAGAGCACTCAGCTGGATCAGACTTAATCATTAAAACTTTCTTTTCAAGCGATTCTTGGGTTGCCACAGCCATAGAGATATTTTATTTCTTGTCACTACTGGAAAAGTAAATATGACCCGAGTAAATTATATAAGCAAAAAACTTCCTTTTTCCTGAAACTTGCCTGGGGAAGACAGAAAAAAAACTACAAAACAAAGCAACCCACAGCAACATGTGGGAGGTGACATAACAAGATGAACCATGGCATATTTTGAGCAGAAGAACAAATGTGTGGCACATGTTTGCAATGCTGTCCATTATGAAAAAGGCCAGGGTGCAGAAATCTACTGAAAACGTAAATATTTGAAGATGTCTGCCTTTTCTCGGGTGATCGGAACTCTCAGGAGGCTGATATGGTAAATTAATGTTTTGAAACAGACATCAGCAAAAAGAAACAACAACAATCAGCTTTTTGCAGGAAACAAGCAAGATGCTGAGCTCGTGACATGAAAAACAGGAGGGTTTTTGGTGGCAGATTAGTTCAGTCTACGGTCAACTCAAAGTGAAGCCGATAGGAAGAACGAGATCTTTACACAGTTGGTCAAGTTGCAACTTCATGTACTAAGTGCCAAGCAAGACCGTACAGAAAGCATTACAGTGTTAAAGCAATTAGCCCTCTGTAGGGATCCAGCAAGTTTCATATGGAAACAATCTGCATGAGACAAAGAGATTACAGGGAGAAGAAATGTGTAGGAAATGGAGGCAATATGAATAAAGACAAGAGGCATCAGGCAGTAAAAAGAAGAGTGGAAAAGAGAAGAACTCATATTCTGTTGAAAGTTCAGAAAATGAAAAGGTATGTGTGTGGGGGGGGGCTCAATAGAAAGATGGTTAGGGATTAATATTCTGGTGGGTGCCGAGAGAATGTATAAAAGAATGTATATTCCTTTAGATGCTAAGAAAGAAGAATGACTGCATGACTAAGGCTGTGACTTTCATACACTGGTGCAACAAGTAGTTTAGTGTTGTTCGGTTTACAGTGAGCAGCTTTTATGACAATGTGTTAAACCATTTAGGTTTGTTTATGTTACAAATGCAATATTCATAATCTGCATGATCTTACTAACATAACATGAACTAACCAAAATAAAATGAAATATTCTTTATATCTTCTGAGACCTTTTTTCTGCATTTCTAACGTTCAGTATTTTTACAATAAACAAGTTAACTGTCACTCTTTTTTGTTGTTGGCTTGTATCTCAACTGAGGCTAAGATGATAGATGATATGGTAGCTGTTATATTAATCCATAGTTATTGTTTCAGAGGAGACACAAATGTCGGCTGCGTATATATCCTGAATCATGAAGACTAAAGTAAAATGACACAGAATAGTTTCCAGAAATTACATGTTTAATTCTTTAGCTGTAAATCTCTGACATGAAATGTTTAGTATTATTATTAAATAGAAACATAACGCAGAATTTGAACAGTTGCACACTTTTCTGTACTGGATGCTTAAATCTGTGACTTTTTTACTTCATCGATATAAAACATGCACCTTTTCCCAAGATCAGTAAATTCTTCAGTTAAATGCCTTAATGGGTAATTATTAAAAATTTAGGCCGTTGTGTCCCATTAGAATGTCCTACTTTACTGGAACACCCGCTAACAAAAATGGGACAGAATTTTTTTTAAAGTTAAAATGAAAATACAAAAAGAACATTTTACTCTTTATATTATTTGTAGCGATGAGTGGTGGTAAGTGATGTTCTGTAAAACTGTACCATTCTTTTTAAATGACATTACATTTATTCATTTAGCAGATGCTTTTCTCCAAAGCACTGCACAAATCAGAGAAAGCAATGGCAATAATAAAATATTATTTAAATAAGTTAATACTTTACTAGTTAAATAAAGTAGATTATTCAGACAGACTAATTTATTTGTCAGATACACAGCTATGCAGTCTTCTACCAAAATGATGACTGCGTACAAGATTAAAAAACAGCTTAAATACACTGCTGAAATGGTCTTCATATTCTGGAGTATCAACTGCTGTATTCATTGCTTTGCAAAGGCACTTTGACTTCCGATGAGCATTTAATGGGGAAATGGCTGTTAATTCGAATGGCATGTCATTATTTTTTTCCAGTGTTATTCTTCTGACAGACTCAGTATCACTACAGCTCCGGTGTTGTAGTATGAGAGCTCAAACACCTGGCCTGTCACAAACTTCATCAATAATGAAGAACGCATGTGGAAAAAAATTAAGTTGATGGGAAGCAGTTTGCAATGAATGGGCTCTGACATCATGCTGTGGTTGGTAAAGAATGTCAGCAAACCGCACCTGAGTGACTGACAGATGCACACAAGAGCCAGAACAATACTGGCATGGAGAAAATAGAGGGAGCAAACTGTGGTGCAGCATCACCGCTAAAAGTCAAAAACACAGTGATAAAAGAAGGGCAGCTTCCATGCAACTGCAAAACAATATTCAATAACTAATACTGCTAAAATTATAGGGTATTTATTTGGACTTTAAATTGTGACCCAAATTCAGAGTGGATTTCTCTAGATCTCAGTTAAATAGACTGCAAGTAAAAGCCCTTTAGAATCAAATCAATTCTGTGAAATGTCAACAAAAGAAATCAACCAAATACCTGTAATATCATAGCTTTCAATAAAGAGATTTTGCCATGAGATGCTTCAACAACGCTTTTAATCAACATGGCTCATAGCTGTTGAGAAAAGACTCCCTTGTCAAAAATACAACCAAATCCTCTTTCCGGGGCCACCGAACATAAACACCCAGGGTGCCCAGGTTTTGCTTTATCTATGTTTCACCACATCTTTATGAATGATGAAACTGTGCTGGATCAGGGCTGGAAACACAGACGAATCCATCTGAGATTTCAGAGTCATCAGCTGATGTGTAAGAATCAGTTCTAGGGATTAGCACTGCATTGCCATTGGAGTGTGCAGGTGAAAAAACAGCACCTGCACTGAACAGATTACAGCGCTCCTTTAGATTAGCGCCTCCTTACAATACCTGCTCTGTGTCCTCACAAAGGAGACCATCACGCATGTGTCCAACAGGATGCTTCATCTTCTTCATCTTGGTCAACATCCACTTTAACTGACCTCTCCACCATTTAACAGTGATCATCGCTGCAAACTGATCTGCTGGTGACATAGTGGTGCTTGATGGTTGCAACACAGAAAGGAGGGAGAATGGTAGTTGCAACTGCTCAGAGACAGACAAAGTGATGCAGCACGAGGCAAAGTGCATAAACTGAGAAAGTGTGCCGTTTCTCTTCTTCTCTACCAAAACTGAGAACAGGGCTGTCTTCAACTCAACTCTTCTTTGTGAGCAGCTACTAGTTTGTGTCTCGGAGTCAGTGGTCCATTTCGGATGCCAAAATTCTATAAGTGTTGCTTCTACAACCCAGAGTGCGACAGAGTACGCTCAAAGGACATGTGGCTCTATGTACCTTTCGTGCACACCCATCCCAACACAACTTGTAAACCATCCAACAAAGTACGCAAGTGCACCCCAAAAGCCTGTACAACTGGCAAGTTTCACAACTCTGTCCAAAACACACAGGCAGGTAAGCACGTGGAGACATGCACACACAAGCACAGACGCGCACGAGCTACTCGGAGGAGGTCCTACCCTGTTGTCAGCAGCTCAATGTAGTCGGGGGTCTTTATCAGGGTGGTACTTACCAGGGTCCCTCTGAGCTGGAAACTCAAATGCTCTGACACTCCCCCCAGCCCTGCCACAGTTTAATACACTCTCTCTCTCTTTCACACACAACCACAACCCCCCCATCCCCAGTCTACGTCACTTTCACTCTCTTGTGCTCTCTCACTTCCTCTCTTTGTATTTAAACGCAGGTGAACAACTGAGGATCCCGCTACCCAGGTGCCCAGAAGATGTCTACAAGTTTCTGTCCTTCTCAAAGGTCCCTAGGAGGTGTCCACAAATTTTACTTTTTCATAAGACACTCAGGAGGTGTCCCCAAGGTTATCCCTCTCTTTCAGTACCCGGGAGGAGTTGCTGAGTGTGGGGAGGCATGAGCCTGAGGAAATGGACATACGCACAAACTAAGGTTTCTTAATCCAAATAAAAGAGTAACATACAGCATCATATTAACAGTTTCGTACCTGTGTGAAATGCAGTATGTAAGGAACATATAAATGTACAGTATGACTATACCAGTCACATCTCCAAAGCAATTACAGCTCCACAGTTGATATTATTAACATAAATGACAATTTCAATTACCCAAATAGCAATATCCAGTCAGCTTTATAAATAAACAATGAATTTGTAAATCATTTAAAACTGGTTATTGCTGTTGGGAGTAATTAAAATGTTCATTTTTCCCCAGGTATACAACAGCAGCGGACTTTAATTTACATCTGAATTGTTTAGGTTACACACTGATCAGCCACAACGTTAAAAGCATCTGTCTAATATTGTGTAGGTTCCCCTCATGCCACCAAAACAGCTCTGACCCATTGAGGCATGGACTCCACAAAACCTCTGAAAGTGTCCTGCGGTATCTGGCACCAAGACGTTAGCAGCAGATCCTTTAAGTCCTGTAAGTTGTGAGGTGGGGCCTCCATGGATTGGACTTGTTTTTCCAGCACATCCCACAGATGCTCGATTGGATTGCGATCTGGGGAATTTGGAGTGAACTCTTTGTCATGTTCCTCAAAGCATTCTTGAACAATTTCTGCGGTGTGGCAAGGCCACGGCCATCGGCGAATACCAAACTAGCGCTCGCTCCCTATGCGCATCAATGAGCCTTGGGGACTTGTGACCCTGTTGTCCTTCTTTGAACCACTTTTAGTAAGTACTAACCACTGCATCCTGGGAACACCCCACAAGACCTGCCGTTTTAGAGATGCTCTGACCCAAGCATCGAGCCATCACAATTTGGCCCTTGTCAAAGTTGCTCAGATCCTTACGCTTGCCCATTTTTCCTTCTTCTAACACATCAACTTCAAGAAGTGAGTGTTCATCTACTTTCTAATATACCCCCTACCCATTGACAGGTGCCATTGTAATGAAATAATTCATGGTATTCACTTCACCTGTCAGGGGTTTTAATGTTGTGGCTCATCGGTGTAAATCCATGCTAGTAAAAACACTCTGCTACCAGGATAATTCTAGGATCTGAATTCTAGGAGATGATGGCCATGGGTTTCTCAGGCTTTCCTGCTCTCCTCCTTCACCTCAGTCCATAGCGTCCTTTGACAGGCTAGTCAATGCTCTCAGCTTCATCTTCCAAAGTCTCAAAACACCCTAATTGCCAGGTTGGTTAATGTTGCCCAGAATAGAAGCAGTTAGACCTCATCCTTAGTGCTCCTGCCTGGTTGATCTGCGTGCAGATGGGTTCTGAGAACAAAGCGGATAAATAAATTTCCCTGGATAAAAAACTATATGTACCTTCATTACACACTGTCTGTTCATCCTCTCACACTAAACTGGTCACCAACACAGACACTTGTACATTTGTATAAATTACACATGCAACAAACACAGATGAATAACTGTGAATGCATAAATGTGAAATGAATAAGTATTTACTGACCATGCACAGCATGTGTGGTTATGTCTATATAATTTATTTAAGAATTAATACTCAGTTATTATTGTCTACTGTGAAAGTACCTTACAGTGTACAGGTTTACAGCAATAGTGATGGGCTTACTGACTGAAGGAGCTGGAATATCAAGACAGTAGGCCAAATAAGTAACTTAATACTAATATTAGTGTATATTAATATTTTCCTATTAATACTTAATATTACTATTTTGCCATCACCTTTGCCCAGTGCTAGATACACTACATACCATACCATCACAATTCATCGTACTGAAGTCTTTATCCAACATACTAAGGGCAATTTATAGTGACAAATTCACCTGAAATGTGTATCTCACCTGAAAACTGAGCAGCTTCAGGAAACCCCTCCAAACATTTGGAAAACACACTATATATTACAGGAAATTCCCAAAAATGAATTCCATACATACTGAACCTGCTGTACATCCGATCTCATAGCTCATGCGATGTGAAGCCTCAGCACTATATCTATAAAGCTGAGCCCCAATGTTGAAAAGGTCCTCACTACTCACTACCATTCCTTTTCAGATCACATGGACACAAAATTTGCACATAATGGCAATGAAGTCACTGTCATGTGAGTCCTATGGCTTGAGTAATTTGATATCATCTTCTGTTACCTAACCTTCACCACTTAGTTTGATTCAGTGACATCACAAATACAAGTCAGAACCATTTTAAGAATGTAAGAAAACAAAAGAAAAATGTATTTCTACTTTGGAATTTCAGTGGAAGAAGCAAAGAGATGTTTACACTGCAACAAGTATTTCAAGCGGTATTTCAGTAAAGATAAATGATTACCATAGGTCAGATGAAGCGTACATACTTGCTGTCTATTTGCAAAGCTTTTTAATCCCTTCAGCATGTCACCAAAAAAGAGATTTTTTTTAGGGATGGAGTTGAAAGAAGTACAAAATGTGTTCTTGGGGGGTGATGTTGTGGGGGCAGGAGTATCAATTGTGATAAGAAGAGACAGAAACATTAATCTTTTTAATTAAAGTCCCAGGCTGCTTTGTTGCCTTCGCCCTGACAGTGTGAGAGTTGCTGCGCTTCCTCCAGGTCTCCCTACAGCTCGCTTTTCCCATTTTCCTACTTTTCTCTGGCAAACCCCAGTTTCTCCCACACGCTGCTTGCACTCGATATGGTCAAGGTACAGCAGGAGATAGTGCCCTCTGGCAGGCAGCAGAGAAAGTACAACCACTGTGGGATTTGAGCGTAAGGGCAAGAAACAAGCTACTAGGGATTTACTGAGCTGTAAAGCTTGCTTGTAGTCATCTAACCACACAGGAAAGTCTGTCCCAGACAAATCTGGTGATAAACCTGGCATAGACAAACATTTAAAGAATTTATGCTGTCAAATTCACACAGAAATACCAGGTTAATTTGTAACTACATGTCCTTTAAGACACCTTTTCTCAGATTGGACAAAAGATGTGGGGTTTGGGAACAAAGGGAGAACTGCTAACTCAAATGGTGCTACCATCATGATACCGCAAATCTGGGAAAAAGCACCTCCAAAGTTACAAACTCCCATCCAGAGAGACAAAGGTGGTTAAGGAGGTAGGTAAAGCAGGGGATGGAGGGTAGGAGACCTACCTGGTGGCGCCTTCAAGTGTTACTCTCCACAGTGACAAGACCTCACACTTTTATGTTCCATTTTTGTGCATGCAGGCGCCTGATCTGAGCCACGTAGTTTGTGGACGTGTGAGGAAGCTTGCTTGAGATTATGCAGCTCAGACCTTCACACACCGTCTGCAAGCTCAGACATACACACACTGTCACCAGTGCACAAGACCAGTGGTCAAGCAAACCTTCCTTTGCCCCTAATCCCAAAGGCAGCCCGTTCTTCGCCAATAGCTTTGAGTCAGGTTTGAGAGTTCAGCCAAAACACTGGAAAACAAGACAAAGGGCCACGAGGCTGCTTACATTGGATATCTCCAACTCCAGTAGGTTCCAGACACCTTTCACTTCACTTCCACCCTTCACTTTTGCAGTTTTTCAGACTGTGATGTGTACAGACAATGTAAAGATTAGGAAAATGTACATTTAAAACTTGCTCAGGCCTGACAGACATACTGCTCTGACCATAATTTGACAAAGACATCTGCAACAGTACAAAGCAGTTCATCCTTTTGTGCAGAGAACAACAGAAGCTGTAAGGACACTAAAACTTAACAGGTGCTCCAATCTGGCTTTGCTAGTAGGTTAATCCCATTCAAATTCAAACAAGAGAGGGAGTGTTTGTGGGACACGACAGGAGTTGTACAGGATGTATAAACTTTTAGGAAAACGTTTCAAATGGGGCATACAAAATTCTGTCTCAGAAACATGTACAGAATGGAAACAAATATAAGGGATTATGAAAAATTCTTATTACTCACATACAAGAAGAAAAAATGTATTAGGAGACAAAAGCACAGTATTGTGAGAAACTTAGCAGCCAAAGAATCAATGAATTCCAGCCCATTTCTACTACTTTGATGAATAAAAGGCCTTAAGCCCTTTATTAGACTGAGTGATCTGCAATGTGTAAGACAGATTAAGTGCTCTTGGAATGAATTCCACTTAAGGCCCCAACAGTGAGATTGTGCCTCAGCCTTAGACTCTAGCCACTGAAAATTCCACAGCATGAGCCCCCCACTATCCTGTCCAGTCACACAGTCCTTAAAAACCAGATCATCCAGACCTTTTCAGGAACACTAATCACTGTGTGCATGGTGCCAGATCTTACCCATCTTTTTGCTGCTTATGTGGGCATTCTTTTCCATTTCTTGAGAAAATCTTAATGTCTTTATCAGTGTGGCCATCAGCATGATTAAGATGCTGCAATGATGGATCAAAAAGGCTCCAGAGACAAAACATGAAACCAACCAGTGCCACAATAATTAATTAGTCCCCCCATTTTGGACAATAGGCAACAAAGCAGTTAAGGACTTGAAGCCAGCAGAGTGTATGTTCAAATCTGTGAGTTTAGAGCATAAAAATCATACAGAAAGAGGGATAGCTGATATCCAGCTTCATTTTGGAAACTGGTTTCCATCAGACAGACAGCAGTCATCATTAATGACATCCATTCTCTGCAGGTGCATCACCCTCATTCACATTTGAGTTGTATGAATGGCTGAGTCTGGCCCGTTGTCGTAGCCCAGAGTCCACAGAAATGGTTAAAATCCCAATGGTCTTATTTGCTGAGCTTATATATGCTTTACACATGCTTTACAACACAGCTTTTCCCTTTCTAATGAACTTTTTGCTAATACAAACGTTTCTGAGATGTATTTAGTATAAATTATGTTATATTTTTTCAGACTATGCCTGGTATACTACTTTGATACACACGCAAAAGCCTTGATCAGTGCATGGTCAGGTAGATATTATGGATAGTAAATGCTGCCTTAAGTTTTTTAAAAGTTTGGAAGTGTATTAGAAGTCAAGTGAATCAAAATATATGTATTGTCATGCACCCTTGTACGGCAGGTATAAGAGGTGGAGAACCATGTGAAGTTTCTCGGGTTCACGGTGCAAAAAATACGGAGAAAAAAAATTTGAGAAATAAATAAAAACATAATATAGATATAGATAAACTAAGGATAAATATAAAATATCAAAATATAAAACGTTAGATAAATATAAATGTAAAAATATACTTATGTCAGTACAATAGTCTAAAAATATTGTAGATGCCAAAGTGAACATGGAAGAAGCTACAGATGAGCCTATAGCTTCTAAATGTGCCACTTCCTTCAGTAATGAGATGACTATTTGTGTTTCAAGGTGAATAACATACCACTTACATTTTTATTTTACTTTTCTCACAGTTATGCTTCTACTTCTTACTAGCTGAGTTACTCGGTGCTACCTGGGTTAAAAAGATGCAGCAGAGTAAAAAGTAATCGCACATTATATAATCACCAGACTGTTTCAGCATTAAGGTAGGTACATTTAGTACATAAGCATTGTTAGTGCTGACAGACAGGCAAACGCCTGAGTGATGACAAAGTGATGCGCATGCTGGTTCTAGCCAAGTCAAAATAAAAAACTAAATTTATACGTATGCCAAACTTTATTACATGTGTCATGCATAATTTCTTATTCATTTTTAAATTTTTTATTTGTTCACATAACACAGCTCCTGGATCCTGGTGTGTACGTGTGTAGAGTATGTACAGCATGTGTGGATTGATGTGGAGACAGCAATAACAAAATTTACAGTATATATCACCAAATGCTGCCATTTGTGTGTTACATTATGCCTGTGTGTGTGTGTGTGTGTGTGTGTGTGTGTGCGCGCATGTGTGTGAGTGAGTGTATAAGGAGAAACTGCCAGTGTGATGTACATATGCTATCTGTGTGATGTTACGTGATATATGTGGTCACTTCTCTTGCTTTTCCAAGTCTTCTCAGAGACCAAATTTTAAGTTTTAAAAATAGTAAGAAGCTTTTATAGAGTTTAGTGAATTTGACTACACAAAAACCTCACAGGGTGAGAAGTACCACTGTGTCAAATTCAAATCTGTGGCTTGAAAAACATAGCCATGCAGAAAGAACAAAAAAACAGACAAACAAACAGACTAACCAGAAATTCAGCTTTATAGATATAGAGATTGGGTGCTTGAATTGGACATTACGAATACTATGTTCGTTTTCTTTTTCTAACCCTAACCCTAACCCTAACCTTAACTACCTACCTACCAGAAGACTCAGAATACACAGGCATGTGCATGAGCTGTACAGGCTCACCAGAGAGAGAGGCTAGAAAAGAGAGAGAGAGAGAGAGACACAGACATTGTTGCTCAGCTCACATCCAGAAAACCCCTCTGCTGCCTCCCACCCTGCTGAAATCTCCAATTTGGTTTACATTCACATCTGTTCACTAATCACAAGCTTTTCCCCAGAGCAGCACTCATCTTAGAGTAAACAGAAGGGAATTTCTTGTCAAACCCACATTACACATCAGGTTACACCAGTAGCAGCATATGGAGCTGGTGACAAACACCTCACCTGCTCCATGTTGCTTATGACAAATACAGTTTTCAAGCAGCAGTCTAACTCTTGGCCCCCATTAGGTTCCTAAGTAGGAGACCACCTACTGCAAAGTTTAAGCTTACTGACTGAAAGATAATTTATCAAAATTTTGAGGACTGAGTCTGTGAAAAATTATGTAATCAAACAGTGGTGATAAATACAGCAAACTGGAGATACAAAGGGTAAGAAAACTTTAGGATGATTCCCTGAGGAACTCTCATGGACTTTTTTCACTGCTAAATGAAGATGCTCAGGTATAAGAAGACCCAGAGGAATACAAAAGCAGCAGAGGACAGGAATTCTGACCCATGTATCACAGGTCCGGGTGAAATATATGGGCCCTTGGGGTGCCAGGAAACTGACTGAACTGAGTCCAGATCTGACTGTTGGCGTCTGAGCTGAAACTGTGAAACATGCTGAAAAATTGAGAAGAGGGAAAAAATCAGAGGGTGAATATCCTTGCATCTTTTCACTGAATGTGTCAGCAAATTGCTGTCCCCTGTAGCCTCCCTTACTCAGTTTGACCTCCGTTCCTCTGCAAATCCAAGGGAGGACCCACATTTAGAGCTGTGAACACATTTGGGATTGAGGGGGGTTCTGTATCAAAACCAGCACTGTCACTGCAAAGCATGGGGTTTTGGGGGAATCTGGACATGTCATGCTGCCCATGGTGCTTCAATGCCATGCTGCCAGACTGAAAATGCTACTTGGGATTTTGTCTTACCACATAAGCACAAAGCACCTAAGAAAGCTACTGTAGATCTAAACACTATCATTAGAAGGTCAAAAGTGACCTTAGATCAGAACCAGAGCCCTTGGATGGCAACAGGAACAATGTATTAGAACACAGGACATCTAGACAGCAGTACACTTCAACTGATGGGCTAATTTAGGAAATGCTCATTTAAAGGAAACCTCTGAATAAACTAGATTAAACTAAAAATTTTACACACAGAAGTAGTTATACACCCTGGCTCGGCCACATAACTTGGAGCAGCCTGAAAGGTGGTGTCAGAAAGAATTGTGTGGAACACTGTCCTGTCGCTGAAATGGCAAAGGTGTCTGTTCCCTCCCAAGCAAGAAGTGCAGTTAAGTCCTACTCTATCACCTCAAGCACTTTCACAAAGAAAAGAGAAAAATTGAACCAAAGTTCAGGAACAGGGCATGATTAGATAACCTACAGGAGAAAGAGGCTGGGAAAGCACAGAGGAAAAGGGAGAGAGGTCAGTAAAAATGAAAAAGTGAGGGTTTGTTGTAGAGGTGTGGCAGGAAGGTTTGGGAATGACTAGCCAGAGCTGAATTTGAGGTTCACCCCTTGACAGATGGCCTGAACTGGCATTATATAAAAACTGAGTAATGGGGGAGTGGAAAAGGGACCTGGAGTCATGCTGGACATCTGGATGCTTGGTGCAGCTGTGTGGCAAGTAATAGACATCTTAACTGGAGCCCATATAACAGGGTGTAAAACTTAGCTCATGAATGGCCATTTGAGGACTTCCGGAAACATTCCTGGAGTACATTGTTGTTTTATTGTAATGCATGTAAAAATGTGAGAATCCATACAAACTAAGAAGGTGATCGCCCTGGTAATGTGATTAAGTTCATTCAAAAAGCAGCACACGCAATGGCCCTGACACACGGACTGAGCTTCACACTCCTGCTGTACACCATGCAAAGGCATGCTGCTGGGTGACCCAGGTGGTAAGGTCACCCAGAATGAGATTCTATAAGGTTTCCCTTCATCAGCACCTCAGCTTGTGTAAGCCATTGTTCTACAGGGAGGGAAGGATCCCCACCCAATCTGGCCCCTGTATGTCTGTTCACACCTCTAGCGTCCGAGCCCAGATAACATCCTCACGGTGCTGAACACATTCGGTTCGTGCACAAACAGTCGGACGCACTTGCACGCAAGCACGGATGCTCGGTTGCACCTCTGTGCTTAAACTTCAGGTCACTACTGTAGGCCTAGAAGGACTCACACTCTCAAGAAAACCCCCAGCATGGCCGCCACTCGTGATGGCCTTTGCGTATGAAGACAAGAACAGGAGTCACAAAACCAAGATGTGGTTTGATTGCTGCCCCCTCATTCCTGTCTGCAGCTGCTACATTTCAGCTAACACTGATTTACTATGATGTGCACAAATGCATATACAGTACTTTATTATATATGTGCAGAATGTTTGACAAGCTGAATTAATTTCAGAGCTCCAATCTTAACAGAGTAAATGATTTTCTCATTACAGCAGGGGAAGTTTAAACTCAAGGCAACAGTCTTCTCTCACGACAGCCTGCAAAAACAGAACGCAAAGAACGGGACCTAAGGGGCCTGTCTCATTGAAACAGGATGTTCACAGTGATAAGATATCTTTTCTCATTGTTCTCATATAGCTAGAGACCAACATTCATGTCTGGCTGTCCTGAGAGAAATCAAATAGGGCACAGACTAAAATAAATGGCTAAAAAACTCCTGACAAAGTCAGAACACCTAAAAACATTCTGGATTCTACAGAATAACTACTTTAGAGTGACAAATTAAGGACTGCTATGATGCTGGGCGTTACAGTACAGAAAGGACATTCCCCACCATCTGTGTGTTTTCCCATACTTGACTGGAGAGGTCTGATCAAAAAGGTTGGCAAAAGATTGAGTTATTGATGATGTCAAGGGAAATTAATTTGAAAACTTGCAAGAGCTGAAAATAATCTCCCTGGTTTTCCACGAACCCTGGGTTGGAAACTTGCCTCCTTTAATTTTTTTTTTTTTTACAATCTCTGTACATTAGGGAAAGAAACGTGTATTAGTTGTTTCCACTGATTTTTCGGCTTTAGTCCCATAAAGGGTTCCTGGGCTAAGCCTCTCTGTCTCAAATTAGAGAGATTAATTCTCAAAGTGAGGTTCAAAAAGGCCAGGGCAAACAACGAGAAAACAAACAGGTCAGCAGGAAATGAAAGATTGATGGATATAAAGTTTATACTATACGCACCCTTAAAAGCTTGCACCTGCTGTATGAAAGGTAAAAGTTTAAAATGTAAAGGTTTTAAAACAATTTTTTATATTTTTCCTGTAATGGTTTCAGACTGAATTAAACTGCTATTTCCCGTTCCAGTTTCCCATTTTAGCACAATTTCAAATATGCCAAGAGGTGGTGGTGAAAGATTCAAATACTTTTTTTAGCGTTTGGCTAATACTGGAGAGATCACAAAAACAATATGAATTTCTCACCTGACATCATGAATATATCCAGTACAAGATGGTCCAAGATGTCACCTTCAGTTTTTACACTTTACCTGTAGGTGCAAAAAATTAGCCTCATTTTTGGTTGCAGTTTTGGTTTTAAATAAATTCAGTTGTGAATGAAAACTCAAGTGGGACCTGTAGTAAAAAAATGCAAAAAAGCATTTAAAAATTTGAAATGCTGTATTAATAAAATTTCCAAATGTATTACACCCTTTGATATTTGCTAAACAGAAGTTGAACGTGTGAACAACATGAGAAAAGTCTGTGTCAGAAGAATCACATGAAGTCCTTTCCACATATTGCACATCTTCTGGAACTTACATGTTCACCCTCCTTTTGCCTCCAGCTGTCAAACAAATCCCACTCACAACTGACTGTCTCCCACACCATTTTATTTAAATAACATCCTATTAACAAACTACCCAAAATCTGGGCAGAAGCCACCATTGTTCTGCACATGTGTGCTTGTTTTTCAGTAAACTGTGCTCAAAACCGTTGTGCTTGCGAGGATTTTTCAAAAACAGAGATTGAGTCACAGTCAGGGATGTAAAAACCGACCTGTTGCATGGTCAAGCTGAGGCCACAGGTTGTGTGAGCTGAAGGAACTCGTGTCTCTAATCTGTGCTGGAATTTGCCCTCGGAGCATGGGACTCCCAGAAGGAGGGGGGAGGACCTGACAAGGAAAAGGTAGAACTCAGATGGAACTCAGATGGAACTCAGGTGTAACTGAGTGAATGACAGGAGTGAGAATCATGCCACAGTGCATCCACAAAGTGTAACACAGTAGATATCGCTTTGTGTATATTTGTGCATATGTGTCTCTTTGTGTGTGTGTGTGTGTGTGTGTGTGTGTGTGTGGGTGTGTGTGGGTGTGTGTGTGTGGGTGTGTGTGTGTGGGTGTGTCTGTTTGTGTGTGACTGTGTTTCTTTGTGTTTGTATGTGGGTGCGTGCGAGTGAAAGAAGGGTCCGCTCTGGTGTGTAGCTGCAGGCTTGAAGCCCCGGTGGGAACAGCACATGAGGTTTTGGGGATGAAAAATACCACCATGCACACTACTAAAACTCAATTATAAACTCCTAACGGAGCGAAGCATTGCTAATCCTGTGATGAATTAAATTGACAAAACAGGAAAGGGGAAAAAATCCCTCTAAACTGTTGACCAAGCTGAATTATGCAACAGTAAAAAGGCTAGCAGTAGGGCCAGACAACAGGAAAGGGGAAGTGCTCTTCACATAATACACAGTGGGCACAGAGTCAGGGCTGACAAGCAAAGTGGAGGGGGCACTTTGTGGCAAATATTTCCTTTCGCCCTGTAGTTCCCAAAGGCCCCACCATCCTCACCCCTTAGTCTTCACCTTTATTCCCACAGCTGCCTCCTGAGGATTTCTTCACCTTCCACTGCTCAGAGCTCTTCGGTCTCATCTACTCTTCCACAAGTGAGAGAAGGGCTATCAACCTGCCTGCTATTTTCTTAGCTGGCCCTCTTCCCTATTTACTCACTTGGACTTCAGCTGAAGCCATGGGAGTTGTGCTTGATGGAACACCAACTCAAAGGCATAACAGCAGCATCTCTCAAGTGACGTGAATGAGTCTCAAATGTACAGTACTTGTCCACACTACTATATTTCAGCAAACTTTCACTGTCATAGCCATATTTGCATGTCATTTGTCAACAACAGAATATATGAAAAATATATATTTTGCACTTATATTTTTCATATAGTCTATTGTTGACAAATGACATGCAAATATGGCTATGACAGTGAAAGTTTGCTGGAATATTCTGTTTGCAAATCCATAACATGTATTATTCACATTTTAAATTACTTTTTCAAATTCCGAATGAGATTTTACGATTGGCCTAAATTTATAAGAAAGCTGATCTGTAAGTAAGTAAAATAAATAAAAGCACAGTTTTCCACCTTGTCTGGCAGACGCTGCTGATTGATATAAGAAGCATGTTGTGGTCTAATCAGGAGTCTTTGAAACACACAGTTCTAGGCAGGACAGAGCATGCCTGACAGATCTGCTTTCCTAATCTCATTCTTTTTAAATAATAGACAAGTGCTGAAATGTCTCACTCTTTTTTCCTGTGTGTGCTGCAATGTGGACCCCTCCCCTTTTGCTAGTAAAACTCAGTTTGGAAAACAACCTTAAAACGAATGCAATGAGTAGATGCTCCCCTCAGAGAGAGAAGAGCAGGGTAGCAGAGAAATAAGTTCTGGCAGGCTCTGCTCCTGTTAGAAAACTGCAGACTCTTTGGTGTCCAACCAATGCAGGTGGTAGACTTAACCTGCTGGTTATCTTGACTGACACATTGTCCTGCCCTTCCTATCTGTGGTTTTGGCCACAGTCACTATCATGCTTCAAGGTAAATGGTCTACACCTTTATTTGTTGGGCACAGTGGTCCCTCAGTACTTAACACACTTAATCCAGAGACATTCATCACATCCAGGCCACCAGAGGGACTGAGATGGGGCTGAATAGTAAAACTGCTACCTGTCTGTATTGAGTTCAGCACACTGACAATCTGTTTTTCCATCTAATGTAAACTTCTTCTATTCTAACATGTAGGGAAGACCTAGAAAATAAAGAAATGGTATCAGGAGAGAAGATATAATTTTTCAACCACAATTAAAAGAAATTTCGGTCACAATTAAGTCTTAATAAAAACAATGCAGGTGAACCTGCATGAAGCACACTTTGCCTTGGATGTTGAAGAGATGCTGAAGTGCTTGTCCCAGAACTCAGGAAGAGACAGAGACCCCATTGTGTGGGTGCTGTCATTCTCTGTTCTGTAGTCTAGCAGACTGTTCTGAAAACTTCCCAGACTCATGCTGGGCACATGAAAGACCTTCCATCCCTCAAACACACATACAAGATTCATATGGCTACACCTAATCCACATACACACAGGTGATGTACATATATTGTTTACCACAAGTATGTCTTTATATAAGCTTATAAATATTTTGTCCTTCTTACCTCAGTGACTGCTCACCCCATTACTGAGCAATCAGGTAGCCACTTAATGTGCTGTTGGTATAAATGCTTACGAGATAAAAATACTGTACATGTAACCCTAGTGAACTTTGTTACATTAACTGTAGCCACAGTGAAATTCTGCACGTTTTCCTTGAGGAACAGTCTATCGGCCTGCTGAGATAGGGTCTTTGTGGGTGAAATCCAGCTGCCCACAATGGCCTTCATATTGTACTGGATACCCAGCACTGTGCCGTGAACTCTACTGTTTTGGACAAAAGCTCCCAGAACTCACCCTTCCATTACTGATACAGAAATCTAAGGAATTTCCTTCCTTTCACCCCAGATTTCTTGAAACTTTTATACAGTCAGTTTGATTTATTTTTCTGTCAGAGCCTCATCGTAACTTACCATTGATAACCCCAGGCCATCCCCTAAGAGTTGCAAAACACTCTGCCATCCAAAACCAGATGTGTGTATATAAAGACCCAAAAAAGTCAGGGGCTCTTTTGTAAAACAAGAACATGCCCAGCCCTACTTCTCTTGCTGGGATTTCCCACTGACTTGAACTACTTTTTCTACTTATTTGTCTTAAAAAGTCCAGAGGATTGACACTGCTCGTAAACACAAAACAGACCAATTCAACAATTTCTGGCTTGCTTGCTGAGTTTTCAGAGAAAATGTCCCACTTGGCATATCGCGGCTCAGTGACTTTACCTCCTTTTACTAAGCTTGACATATATTCAAACTAAGGCCCCTCACTGACCGCCTTCCTTAATGTGTTTTTTTTCCCTAATAAAGTTGTTTTTTTTTGTCATTGCTTGTTTTCTTAATCCAGCTTCCCCACTGTGAATACCAAATACCATTAGTGCCCATCTCAGTCATGTGTCTAAAAAAATACTGTGGCCAGAAGCCCTAATGCCCAAGCACACAGAGGCTGGCTGCCCTGAACCCTGCCCCTGAGCCCCCATACCCCAGCATCCCGTCCTCCTCATTCACAGGTTAAATAAGCACTCCCTCAGGCCAAGCACAACAACACCCATCTTACCAGTGAAACTCAAATCTCTGGGAAAACAATGGCGAGGCCTTGCTGACGTCAGCCAGCTTCCAGCCAGTCAATATTGGAACACCTGCCCCTTGGGGGGAAAAGGAGAAGAGTGCAGGAAGGGAGAGAGACAGAGAGGGGGACAGATGCCTTTGTGAACGTTATCTTAAAAAACATGCTTCAAGAGCATCTCCATGCCAAATATGTCTCTGTCTTACTTCCTCACCCCTTAAACCCTCATTCATAGGACACTCCTGTTTTGTCTTCTCCCTCCATTTTCTTCCCTCTTATTACTTCTGCTGCTGAGTCCCTCCTGGCTGCCCTTTGATCCTCCAGCAAAAAATAGCCATCACTTATAGAGGAGCAGGTAATGTCAATGGTATCATGTGTGCACATGGAGGGGACGTGGACTTTACAAATCCTCTGTAATGCTATAGGTGGGATTGACATTCTGGAAGATTCAGGTCTCCATTGCATCCATATACATATGAAGTTCTTTTCTACCCGGCATTTCTGTTGCATGTGTGGATCTGTGTGCATACTTTACAGAAGGCCAGGTGGGAGATGTTGAGTACAGAGGGGCATGGAATAGATAGGCCTCTGAAAATATCACATATGTGTCTGGATTTCATTCATGCCAGGTCTGAATTATTTGCTTGTCTGTGATCACTGTTTGGCCCTTGGAACTTGATTCACCTGTCATGGATTGAGCAGGGATGGGCCAGAACACAAAAAGATAGTTATTAAATGTTAAAAAAAGCTGAAAAACCACATAGAAGGAAGCCTTCCAGTGGCCTGCGATCCACATGTAACCAGAAAGGCCTAAGAGATGGACTGGGCCACACGCATGCAAACAAAGTTGGGTAGCATTTTCACTTGCTCCAAGTCTGCTAGTTGGCCCTCAGGCTCCACTTCAAAGGCTCATCCATTGTTTTTATTATTTTGTTAAAAACTAATCAAAAGCAGCCTATAAATCTACACAACTTATTTTAATTTCCCAGCTCTAGAGTACAACTGCAGTGCAAATTCCTGGATCATGCATACAGGTATTCAACCACACTGCCAGCAGCTGCCCGGTTCCTAGAGAAAACAAAACGCTAAGAGGGCGTGAGCCCTGGTTCATTTTGCCACCGCTGGAGCGTGGAGGATGAGGAGAATGGAGCCCAGGTGTAGGTAACAAGCCTTGTAATTACCCAGAAAGAAGAACACTTCCGCTGGATAGGCCAGCTCCTCTGCTATAAACATGGCCTCACCTGTGTGACTGAGGACCTCCATTACTGAATTCATGTGCTTCTCCCTGATGCATGTTTATTTGTTTATGTCCGTCATGCCAAGCGCAACCCAAACAATGCTTTCTGGGAAATAAGCAGTCTTGCAACAATACACAAAACACCTTTACTTAATCACCCACAGAAAGAACCTTCCTCTTGTTTATGTAACAATGTATATAGAATAATTATAAATTACATATATGACAATTCATTGAAAATAGGTTATTCATATAGGGTATATGGGTAAGACTATATAACTGTATAAATGTCTGGTCAAATCAGTCACACACACGCATGCGCGCGCACACACAGTAAATAGGGGACAGAAACATAAGGTCTAAATTCTCCACACAGCCATATGACTTGCAACAACTGACATGTGCATTTACACGCAATGCAGCCCACAATAACACACACACACGTAAACGCATGGGTGGCCTTGTGTGTTGGGGCAGACGTGGGTGGCGCTGCACACAGCTGACTCTGATACACAACTGCAAACAGTTAATCTGATCTGAAAAGGAGAAGACTGGGGGGTGGTCAACGTTCAACATGGAGATGTAGTAGGTTTGGCAGTGTGTGTTTTTAGTCCCCATTTAACACACAGCAGTACTTCCCAGAGAAGACATTAAAGCCCTACAATGCTTTCATCTTTATGGGCTCTTTGGTGCGACGTGAGCACCAGTTCAGTGGACTGTCCATCAGAGTGAAGGAGCACTGCGTGATCTTCTCCAGCTCCCCGTCCGCCCTGCACATGAGGAATGTGCACAATGTCAAGGCTGTGTGCCCAAAGAAGACCTGACGTGTCCAAGTTTGATGAAGGAGCTTTGATCCTATTGTGTTACACACGCACTCACACTCACATTTGAGAACTAATACACCACAGGCCCTTCCTTCTGCCACATACACAAGCAAAAGACAAACACAAGCCCTGATCACTCACAAACCTGGAGAGTGTGTGGCAGGCCACAGGTCCTGGGTTGTGTGATGTGACACTTCTTTGTAAGGGACTTATTAAACCCAGATAAGGGCAAGTATGGAGGGATCTCAGGATGCGGTCTACAGGGGCCTGGCAGACACCCATGAGATCCTCTGCTCTCCTGACCCTCACGTACTTCAGCAGAGCCCACGCTGTGAAAAACAAACCCACACCAGGTGGACAAACAACCACACTAGCATAGACTTCTATCACATGTGGAGCACGAATGAAGACAGACCCCAGTAGTTGCACAACTGGACAAAGGAACTACCCAGATCTTCCAAATAGATCACAACCTGTTCAAATACTCCAACTGGTGGTGTGTGGAGGCGCCCTAGAAGAAACGGCCATTTACCAAACACCAAGAACCCTTGCACTCTGACCTGCATGCTCTCCACATATCCAGTGCAGTGAGGATTATTACATGCCTCGAGTCAGCCGGCTTTTGCTGCTCGGCATCAGGCTTGGGTCGATAAAAATCTTGTTTGTGGAACAATCTGTCATCAGTTGGAGAAACGCACATACGCGGCCTCTCCTGGCTGCTCCGCTAGCTCACAAACAGAATACAATATCACAACCTGTCGCCAGCACCATTATTAACAGCACATTTACACTATTTATTGTGGCCTCCGACTAGTAGGTACTCAGCAATCTGATGCTGGCAGAGGGGGAACAGTTGTTGTTGTTGATGGCTGATATTCAGTGGGGTTTGTTTTATACAAACAGCATACAGTTAATCAAGCTGTATTTAAAGTGTCCTCCTCCCACATAAATTTCTAGTTTAGCAATGGCTTCATGGGTGTTTTTCAGGCCCACATTTTACAATTTAAACAAATAGAGCAAAATCAATTTGAAAGCATTCTAAGCCTTGAATGCTCCCATCTGCTCTTCTGTGTTCTGAGAGTTGGACTTTTAACATTGTTTGCAGATTTAAAGGCATACCTTGCCAGAATGAAACCACAAACCACAAGGCATATCTAAGTTGTTCTAATTTCTCTTTATTTGGTATGGATCATTTCTACATGTAAATAATATTTTATCTGCACAATTTTCTATGTCCAGGACAAAAAAAGCAATTTTATGTTATAAACTGACTTTTATGATTCCATTTCATTGTCATTTGTAAGCAAAATAAATTGTTCCACCAATTTTAGTTTAATGATTACTCTAAATCTTTGTATTATTTATAAACTTACATTTTGTGTATAAATAGTTAACAAAAACATGCTCTTGGCAAATAAAAGCAAAAAAATATGTATTTCTAATAATACTTTAGTAACAAATTTTTAATAATAGCCTTAAACATTATGCGTTCATAAGCCAACAGCAGTGAGAAAAATTAACATGAAAAACTGCATAAAATGTAAACACGTGTCTTTCAGTAGAATTACCGGTATAGGAAAATATGGGTTTTACAGTTTATATTGTACTCTTTGTACGGATGGTCTGATCCATCACAAGCTTTTTGTCAGCCCATAGTTTTACATTATTGCATATACAGGACCTTGTGTAAAGAAATGCTTGGGTACTGTAGTTACTGTAGTCTTTAGGCCTCTTTACTTACAGCCTGAAGGTTCCTGCTCTCACTCCACATCCAATATACTTGGTCAAGGTACTTAGTCTGAAATGCTGCCCCATCATACTTCATTTGTCCAGCTAAAGTGTGAGGCACACTCAACTATCCTGTAGCGCCTCTTATTGGCATTCTGGTGCTATTACAGCTTCACAACCACATCCCTCCACTTCCGTCCTGTGTATTTTCATACTTTTCCTTTGTTGAGCACTGTGGCTTTCAATGCTTATTCTGTTCATGCTCATTTTTGTTTCATATAAAATCTAAATTTACTATTTGACAGCTTTCTGCAAATTTGTACAGACGTGAAAATATTGTGTGAACTGGAGGGAAACAAAACTTCTGTTATTTGTGAAAGAACCTGTAACAATGATCAGCAAAAACATTTTAAGGCCTGTGTGTTTAGGTGTGAGTTTCAACCAGAGAAACTCTTTCTGTGTGGGATTCTTCCCACAGTCCAAAGACATGTTTCCAGTCAGCCAGTGACCTTAACTGCTCTCAGTGTGTCCATGTGAGTGAGTGATTGTCCTGTGAGAGTCCTCAAGTGCATCATTTATTGGTGTGGGCAACAAACCCCATTTGAGGAATTTGAAGTATTAGACTGCTTATGTGCTTGGATGCTTGGTATATTTTGCATCTAAGTGTAGAATCGACTGCAAGTGAAATTGTTGAGCTCCTTGAAACTCTGTGGACTTCAAGTGTAGAGAGACTTTGTTAATAGAGTAGAGATTAATGTCCATGTTTGTGCGCACTTAGGAGGCTGAGTAGCTGAGTGGTTGGGACTAAAATACAGTGCATGTAGTTAGACTGTTTAAAATGTTAATTTGTGAAGATTGTATAGAAGGTGTATACATAGAACTGTATGTGGCAAATTATGACAGAAACCAAGATGCTTCAGTTCATGCAGAGTGTAGTGTGACACAGAGCACTGAAGGCAAACTATAAGCAAGACAATTACAAAAACAGGGAGGACATACTGCTAAATTGAACAAGAAAGTGACTGGCAGTAAAATGTTGTTGAGGACTAGGAGCAATGACAGCAATGAATTGCACTTTGAATGGACTTTGTCAACACTGGATAGTAATACTAAGCAAATTTGGTGCTTGGCACAAAAATAGTGGCATTGCTGTATGATGGCAACCTGAAGCTGTGTACAGTAGAGGTGTTTACTAGTACCAAACAACAGCTGGGATATAATAGTGGTGTTGGCACTTTGCAATGCACAAAGTACTTAGTTATATTATGCAAAAAGCATAAATCATGGACAAACAAGAAGAACAGCAGTGCAAGGCGGACAGTCGAAATGGCCGCAGACATGAGCCGGTCTCTAAACTCAAGTCATCATAGACACAAAAAGCAGAAACAAATGTAGTTACAGAACCAGTGACTGTGTTCACGATATACAAGGGTGTAAACTAAATGCAGGGATGTCATTGAAAGACAAGAGAGCGCACCAGATACTACAATGCAGTCAAGGAACACCAATGTAAAATACATATGAGGATGGAAAATAGAGAATCTAGAGAAGAACAAGGTTGTCAGCAGTGGCAAACTGTGAGAGCAGATGAAGGTGGCCTGTATGTTAAAAAAGACGGGTACTTCCACATCTGCAGATTTTATAAAAGTCTAGGATATAGTAACAATAAATAAAAAAAATAACCAAATCAAAATCAGTGAAACTCCATGAAGCTTCCCCCTCACACACACCACTATTAATTTCTATTGCATTCGAGTGCATCTAATGGTAGCAAGAAGAAACAGAAGCTATTTTTGCTCTAAAACAGAAAAATGAAAAAAAAAAAACAGAATGGTGAAATATGCTTTGGCTTTACTCTGACCAAGACAAGCATTTAATAAAAATGGCTGGATGGATGAATGGATTGAATAGATGGATAGATGGATGGAATAGTGAAGACAAAAGTATTAAATAAAAACAAATAAACCAGGAAATCTTCAGAATTACTGTGAAAATTTGGATGCTGGTAGCATGAGATACAAATGTATTTAACTATTCTCTCCTCCATGAACATTTTTCTTTTTGAACTATCCTCTTCATTCAATCAATAACTCAATAAATTATAATTAATTTAGATCTTAGCTAAAACAAACACACTCATACACCAGGATTCAAGCTGAGAATCATAGAATGTTGGGCAATATACACACTATAAAAATAATGGGTATGGATAATACTGTACACACTCACACACAAACACACTTTCACCACTCAGTCATGGTAATGATAACTTCAAACTTCAACAAGCAGATGGAGATTGACGAGTTCCTCGGCATGAAGTAGTACTGTCTGAGCTGAAGCTTAGTCACATGATATAAATGTATATGCAGTATATATATAATCATAAAACAACCCACAATCATATTTATCCTTATTATCAATATTATTCTAGCCCTGAACAAAGTGTAATTGTGCAAAATAAATAAATATGTAGCATTGTTATGTATCCACCTGGATGTGGATTTGTTTTGCCATGATAAGCTGCATATGCAAATGGATACTATGCCAAAGATTGTACAAAGAAAGAGTCATACCCAGCAGTTCCAAGTCTTCAGTTAATGAAGAGGCTGAGAATATTGGACTTGCAAATTCACACATATGGAGTTCATAGTAATGATATGAATCTAAGATTTCGTAATGTGAGTTGCAGTGTTACTGTTAGGTGGCCCAAAATGTGGTAGAGGAGGTCATTAATTGTCCAGGATGCTTCAAAGCTATGGATTGTAAAGACTTTTTTGGAATGTCTTTATATTTTTTCATTATTTTCTATTTCATGACTTTGTTTTCTGAAAAAATAACCAACTCAATGACCTTCATCTTTCGTACAAACTGGCCCATGAAACAAGATAGTGGGGACACAGAGAACAGTCTTATTGATGAGGTTGAGTGGGATGTTCAACTGACCTGCATCACTGATAAGGTTGGACAGCAAGAACTGGACAAGCCACAGGTCTGCCAATGGGCCCACAGGCTGGTCTCCACACTGGTCAGAAGGACGAATAATATGGTCACATCTGAAGGAAAAACAGGGTTTCATATGTCAGTAAAATAGTTGTAATATTATGCAGTGATGCAGCGTGTGTAAGGAAGGACACTCTGTGACACCGTGCTTACCATTACCCAGAAAAAGAGACCATTTAACCTGATAAACTCTATCCTGATGACATATAAGTTCTCAGAACTTGAGGTCACAGCCCTAAGTGCTCCTATCACCAAAGGTGCTAACCTACAGTAAGTTTTAACCTTCCACATTCTCTGTAGTTATTCTTTCATTTCCTGGTTTTGAATATAAGAAATGAATATATATATATAAAATTAGATTAGAACTGTCATTTTACAGTGCTATTAAAAAATGAATGCATTATTTGTGCAGTGATAATTTATGACCATCTGGTGTGTGGAAAAAAAAACAGCTGCGGTTTGCGACAGCCTTACAGTTACACTGCATGGTACTTTTTTGCTCTGTGGTCAAACTGTTTCTACAGTCACACAATACAGAACACGATAAAAAAGTACTGCACACAGGTACTGCACACAAGTGCGGTCCTTGTACATATTTCTTTCACTTTGAAATTATACATGATCACTGAAAGTGAACCTTAGTTGTACAAAACAGCGTCTGTGTTTTCAGATGCATGTGTTAGTTATTGCAGCAAACGATTACCTTGCTCATGACCATGCTCTTCCTTTTCCCTCTCAGACAGAGACTTTGCTCCAGGGTACCTCATGTGGCAAATACAAAAACACAATGGTCATAATGTACATCCTGCACATTTCCTTGAAATTTCTGACTGTCCTTAAATTCTGTTCACATTTTTTCTCCTGAACAGTCTTCTTATGTTGTTCTGTTCGGGTTAGTTTCTCTCAAAATCTGATGATATGAAAAGCCTGGTCACATAGAAAAAAATTGTTGTTGCTTAACCCATATATTAAAAATAAAGCAAAATGTATTGTCTATTAAACACAGTTGTGTATTTATGCAATTGTTGTTTTATGATGCTTTAAATCTGATTACACAGAAGAGGGACATAGCAGATGAACTCTGCTTACTAAAAAAATATCGACCCATCCCTTGTCATTAACCACTTAATACTGAGTAGGAGCAGGGTGATCCAGAGCCTTTTTCTCACAAGTTGACTACAAACATGCACACACTAGGGGAAATTTAGCATAACCAATTAACTTGAAATACATGTCTTTGGACTGTGGGAGGAAACCAGAGCACCTGGACAAAGGGACAACATGCAAACTCTGTGCAGACTAAGTTGGATTCAAACCCAACCCAGGTGCTGTGAAGCAGCAGCAGTACTCGCTAAGGCACCCTCTTCAAGACTTCTTCTTCTTTCGGCCGCTCCCGTTAGGGGTCGCCACAGCGGATCAAAAGCTTCCACTTCCTCCTGTCTTCTGCATCTCTCTCCGTCACCCCCACCACTTGCATGTCCTCCTTCACCACATCCGTAAATCTCCTCTTAGGCCTTCCTCTCTTCCTCTTGCCTGGCAGCTCCATCCCTAGCATCCTTCTCCCGATATATCCAGAATCTCTCCTCTGCACATGTCCAAACCAACGCAATCTCGCCTCTCTGACTTTGTCTCCAAACCGTCTAACCTGGGTTGACCCTCTAATATACTCATTTCTAATCCTGTCCATCCTCGTCACACCCAATGCAAACCTTAACATCTTCAAGACTGAAGTGTAAATAACTGGCTTCGTACATATAGCTTTTTTAATATTAATAAATATTCTGCATTAATGTGTCAGCAGTATATCTTACATCACATTGTTTGAGCAGTTCATTTGTTTTGACTGTGCACACAAATGATTTACTCCTACATCGGTAGGAATGGTTGTATTTAACAAAGACAACAGAAAAAGTGATTGAACCATATTCATGGCCTAAAATTTGAAAGGTTTGACTGATAGCAGAAATGTTCCTCTGTACTTCCACAAAATACATGATAAGGTAGACAATGGTCATATGAGCATGTTTTGCAATTCTGAAACAAACAAATACCTAGGTATTCATTTGGCTCACATCCAGGTTTCACTTCTTTAAAAAAAAACCACAGTTGCATGTGAAACACGTCTAATTATGTCTGTGACTTTATTTGGGAACAATGGCAGTTAACCCATTTATCATGCCTTTTTGCATGTGTTTTGCATACAATTTTCAACTTTAATGCTGAACTTGTTTCATATGAACTTTTTGCCGTACAATTGGGGTAAAGACATTTTTTAAGGATGAAAATGAGGCAACATGGCTCAGTCCATTAATCTCAGAGAGGCCTTTCTGCTTGTACAAGCATCATATGCACAAAGGCTACACCCCTTATTTGTATTAAAGAAAGAGACCTGTTCCTTAACCATTTTTAAACAAAAAAATCTTTCTCAGCACAGTAGGCCACTTGACATGGTACAATTGGTTTGGAAATAATGATTTAATCTATAATGCATGTATTAGTCGGATCAATACTTGATGGGTTACCTTTGACCACTGGCAATGAAAACCTCACACAGACTGTATTTACTGTCAGAACACACAAAAACCAAATAAGCAAAAAGGGTAAATAGACAAATTGATCGATTAGTCAACTGGAGCTGGCAAAATCCCAGAATGTAAATGAATTGCTAGAAGCCTGAAGTCATTTGTCTTTTATGCTGAATCCTTTCTATTCTTCATTGCTCATCCTGTATTTCTACCAAAAAAAATTTTAAAACAGATGCAGCGCAGTAAATGTATGGGACCAGAAGATTATTCATCTGTTACATGTGAGCAAATACAAAATATTCATACACTTCACAATATAGAGACTGTTAAATTACACATTAAAGGTTGATTTTCAGTATCTCATTCATTGTGTGACTGCTTAGGCACAAAGCAGGAAAGTATGTGTGTCCACTTCCTTCCTTATTTCCAAAACTGTTACGCAGTCACTGAAGTGGTGCCATTTTCCCCCTCAAACAGGAGAGACACGGGGTATGAAAAAGTGGTAAAAAACACGGATCTGAAATGAAGAAAGCCTTAAAGTGAGGTTGCAGGATACTTTTTCTATAGGTGATAGGAGTTTTTTTTTTTAATTCTGTCATTGGGCAACAATATTATTCATCAGAACACCATGCTGCCGGGACTTTATGAAAAAAATGTTCAGTTTCGGCTTCAGTCAGAAAGGAAAAGTGTTGCTAAAAGGGTCTTCCTGCTCACTGGCATCCTCAGTGCTGCGTGTTTTATTCCAGGTAAGACTTTTAAAATGAAATTCTAAAATCCAGTTTATAAAAATGATTGTTGACTGTAAAAAGCGGCAGACTCAAGCAGAGAAATTTCTGGGCTGGTACCAAAATATGAAACTACTACCCATGCTAGCTTTTCATATGCTTGAACATCACAGCTTGTACTAAAAGTACGCAGTATGAAAGTATGAAGCCATTTCTTCATGTTGTTGAAACAGAAAGAAAAGTGGGAATGTGTCTGTCTGGTATCATCTGGTTCCCCCATAAACACCCATCTCAAAAATAACTTTTTTTACATTTCCTTCCTTAATATTACTAATTGAAAGGTTATGTGATACCAAATGTTTCACATGTTAACTCAATGTGCTGTAGATTTAAATAACTTTATGATCTTTTTCTCATGACTGTGGTGTGATGGAGAACACAGCACAAGATGCACATTTTCAGCAAACAGGCACTAATAGGGAAGGACTGAATCCATAAGTGAATTGAGCTGTCAAACATAACACTCATGTAAAGACATTTTAAAAAATATTCAAGTGAAAGTAAATGTATTTGATCAAAAATCTGCTTTGAGTAAAAAAGCACAATGGGATCTCTTAGTTATTAGATTACTGAGTCAAATTAGACTTTTTTAAATGATCTAAACCACTAACAAAATAGACTACTTAAATATACACTTTTAGCTCACGAAAGAATTATAACTGCACTGTATTTGTTTATATAATTAATTCTGCTGCTTCAATAAAATTAGATATCAATTTATTTGTCCACGATTACAAGATTTTCAGGTTTTCACACTAAGTTGCTTAAAATTATTTATTCATTTATACAGGCATGTAATTTTAACTGGAGCAATCCAGTTTAAATATGTAAATCAAGGAACGGGATCTAAAATGACAAAATTAAGGTTATAAATCAACCTTAACCACTATACGACTTACACAACTTGTTTTACTGGGCTCACTTTTCATGACCTAAATGTAGCTCTGATCACATTTTAGGTTAAACTTATGCTGAAATGCTGAAAATTATAAAGGTTTCAGAAACTTCCTAGCAGCACTGTAAAAGAATTAAGATATTGCCACCCACTTCTGACCTGCATAGTCCTAATCCTACAATTAGATTGGCAAGAATGGGGCAACAAGCCACTTTCTTTTCTGTGTCCTCTTCAGGCTGCAAGTCGAATCCATGTATCCAATCTGTGCTGGCTAGTCGGAACACAATGTACATACCTGAAAGACAGAATGTCTCCCTGTCTTGTCATGTTCAGTATTGTGAAGACCTTGGTTGGAATGGAGGATGGGGGAAATATACGGAAAACACATTTACTCTTCTTAGTTCATCTCCAAGGCATCTTCTCTACAACGAAACTGCTAAACTTCAACGTACAACGCTTCACTTAAAAATCCTTAACACCAGCTTCTTGGACACTGGAACATATCAGTGCAGGATCAACTGGACAAATGGTCAAAGCAGTAATGGGCACATAACATATGTCAACATCACTGAAGGTAATGTTCTTGCATCTTTCAAAAAGAAAACACTGAAAATGGTGAAAAAAATAGTAACAAGTCAAATGTCATCTGGCACAGTAGTCCTCCTAGCTGTATAGCATGGGTACAACATACAGGAAATATTGAGCATTTTCTGTTAGAATAGACTTTACTTCCACAAAACTGCACAGTATTACACTGCTGAATGGCTAAGGTATAGATATTTTAATGCCACACAAAAAAAAACTAGGTGAACAAAATACCATGGATGTCACGTGACCTGTGTCCTCCTAATACAGCTGTTTTTCCCCACCTTACTGAAGCCACATCAGAGGGAGGTCGAAAGATGCTGACTCGGATACTAATCTGTTCCGGGGTTTTGCTGTGCTTCCCGCTGGTACTCGGAATAGTTCGTTGTTTGTCTCCTAATGATACTTCGACCCCTGGTAAGAACCACCAAGTCTCCTTAACCAAAATCCTCTTAAGGGTTTTCGAGAATTATATCACACTGCCAGCTGTTCCTTTCGACTGTTACGTGCTCTCCAACAACTGTAATATCAGACTTCGTTTTATATCATTTGGTTACAAGTATGACATTTCCAGTCACTGTGGATGGTTCAGTTTCTTTTTTGGATGCCATTTGCACACCAAAAACCCCTCCGGTTTGCAGAACCACTGAAGAAAACTTTAACCTGAAATTGAGTGGCAAAAACCCTCTTCACTCTTGTTTCAGATGTGGCAAATGCTAAACCCAAGATGGAGGTGAGCTGCCCACATTTGTGAAATTAGTATGATTCTTCGGATTGGTCTTCCAACAGCTGACATAAAATAATGAACACAAAGTAACTTTAGGGCATTGAGATGTTTGCTTCAGAACTATTTGAACTTTTGCATGATACATCAGCCCTCCTTCAGTACCTGCAATGTGTTCCTTTCAGGTGGTCTATGCAGCCATTACACTTGAAGCACAAGGCAGAGCGAGGGAGCATCAACCACCTCCACGTACAATCTACTCTTCCCTCCAGTTCCTTGCCTCAGACACCTCCTGACAACGAACAGAAATGACCAACACTTACGAGCAACATTCATGGAAAGAAGTGATCTGCTAGAAAAAGACTGTCATAAACACAGTGCTGTAAAACCAGCCTTACTAATGGTGACCCTTTAAACTGCAGGTGCATGAAGAGAGCCGCTCAGAAAAAGAATACTGAAGTGTCAGGAGAATCTTGCATATCATACCTTGGATTAAGGTGCCTAACATTAACGTCCACAGTAAAACATCCTGGTTTAATGTGTGACAGAAATTTGCAGTGAAATACATTAATTTCCAGTTTTAAGCAAAATGTAGAGGAATGAGTCAGTTTACGGTCACATTGACAATAAAGCAGATATTTCCTGTTCATAATTGTGGTGTAGTTTATCTAACCCTTAAACGTCAAGGACACTAAGACAAGGTTCAGTTAGCTTCTTCATATCTTGTACCTGGACTTACTGTATAAATTATTAAAAGTCAAACCCATCGGGTCAAAAAAAAGGAAACAAGAGCATCCCGCCAAGACCAGGCTGGAAGAACAGGACTTATGACCACAACATGAAAAACTGAACCTTTTACACTGGTTTCAGACATTTGGGGTTAAAGGTCAGGACTTGCTGGCAGGGACTTTCAATGAATAAAGTGTTGCACTTTAGGGGCTTTGCAGTTCCTTTCATGTTAGCAGTGAAAACCAACAATTCAACAATGTGTGAACATTTTATAAATGGTTATGTGGGCACATTTGACAAAGGATTATATGGAAAGTGGATCTCCTGCCTGTCACAACAGAAACCACAGACCTCCTTCCACAGAATCTTCAACTGAAGATATGAAAAATGAAATTTAATTTTGTTAAAAACTCAAAATTACAGTGTTTCTTTCGGATAGAATGCTGAATCCAAATCAGTCCTGATTCTCTAATTTTTAAGTCAGATGCAATTTTCACATATGGGTTTTGCCACCTGGGGGAGCTGCATGGACTTAAGTCCTGAAGTGCAAACAATTGCAGGAGACCAGCACTGTGGGGGCTCTCTTCCAGTGGCAGCTTCAAGATGTTGGTCCTTTGATGCAATTTTCTTCCTCTCTCCGACCCCATCCCACCCATTCAAGTTCCCTCACACTCTGTCCATGACGGACCCTCCCAATCCTCCCCAGCCACCCAATAGCCCCTTCAGGACTCGCTGTCAGAGCTGTTGCTGCTGTCACGGCTGATTTCAATCTGCAGGGAGGGCAAGCTGTCTAGACGGCTCTTCTTCTTCCTGTGAGACTGCTGTTCTTTCTCCTTGATCAAGGCTCCCCACACCCTCTGGAGCTCTGAGTCTTCCTCTTCACCTCCTCGTGCCCTCTGAGGCACCTCTGCCTCATCCACCACTTTCTTGTCAGGGGATCTGTCTTTTGGCAGTGAGCCCAGTCTGCTCCACAAACTGCCTGCTGGGGCATCAGAAACAGAAATCAAAACATAATGAGGGCATGTACCCACAATTTACATTATATTTATGCAACAACATCAACTACCACTGCCAAACAGTAGCATTTAGACTATATTTAATTCAGAGAAAGCATTAAATGTACAGAATCAAGAGCTGGGGAAGGTGTGGTGATGAAGGGAAGTTCAGAACTACAAGGTGAACAAAGTGATGTGTGGACCACCTCACCTGACTTGCTCTCTTTGGTCGTTTCGGGATATTGTCTGCGGGAGTCAGGCTTGGTCACACCCAGGCGACTTCGCACATCTGTCAGCTGCTCCCGATGAGAACGTTGATCCCGCTGAGCAGGAGGTGAAGGGGACCCACGGCTCTCTGGCGAATAGGGCCTTTTGCCCAACCTCTGCCGTACATCTGAACACATAAAGGCAGGCCGAATCACATACATATACACTGAGGGTGTGGGATTCAAACGTAGCAAGAGAGACAATCCAACACTGACCTGTCCTGGAAGACACTGGATGGGGTTGCTGGCGCTGCTGGGAAAGACCCTGCCGCTTCTCTTCCAAAAGCTGCCTGACATCAGTCACCTTCTCTCCCCCGGATTTGGCTCCGCTTCCGATGCGGTTCTTCACATCTGTACGCGTCGAGTTCCTGAACATGCAAAAGCACTAAGCATGGAATTGCATGCATGCAGAAAACAGTTTTTATACGGGCCAGCTGCAGACAGCACTTCACTCACCGCAGGTTTTTGAGGTTGTTCTCCACTTCATCCGCATACATGGTCATTTTCATGCTCTTTTTGGGTGATGGTGTGGAGATCATCTTCAGCTCCAAGTCGTAGTCCATTTCATCTGAGTCTGAAGAGCTTGAGGTAGGGCCAGCCTTGCGTGTTCCCACTGCACTGGTGCGTTGACTGCGGTCGCGGCTCCGGTCGTGGTACTGGTCCTTCTCCCGCTCTTCCCAGTATTCCACCACCCGATCGTCTTCATCCATGTCTTCGTCCCCGTCTTCCTCCTCTTCCTCGATTGGTTCCTCAGGTAAATTCACCAAGTCTGGCAACAGGATACAGCAAAATATTAAATAATGACAGTATTTAATTTACTAGACATTTGGACAAAAATTGCAATCTATCCCACATCACTTTGATTTAATAAAGAAACAGCCATTAATTATGCACACGACAAGCAGAAATGGGGACACTTATTCTGGATCCTCAACTTTTCACTCGTCATCCTATTAATTGAAGCATGATTATTTTTTAAATAATTTAATGTTCGCTACAGAGCAATACTTTTGTTCTGTGTGGAGATTTTCTGATGCTTGATAAGTCAAAGTTCACCTGAATGCCTGTGTGTGTAGGGGGGTGTGTGGCCCATGCTGTCCCCAATTAGGGGCTTTTTGGTCCTCAGGACATCTCTCTGGATTTTGCGTGTGTGAAACCTACGTTTCCTGGGGAGAAGACAAAGGACCAGGGGTGAGGGTGCACTCAGTCTCATATATACTGAGACAATGCCATGAATACAGTGCCATTTGGCAACACTGACCAAGAGTTGGTAAGAATCCCCTTCATGCCACCGTAGTTGGGGTTCCCGTACTTCATGTAGTAGCGACTGCGTCTGGCTGCACCCAACTCTTTCTTATCATCTGCACAAAATGCAACACGAAGGCCGTATTCCAACCACACAAACTGCCTAACAACGCAGTAACTATTGAATCCCAGTTAGGACCCTTCTGCTACTCACCTTGAGTGGCAAACCTCAGGAACAACTTGTTGCCCTTGAAGGGCCGGATTGCAGGTCGGAGGTCATTACGGAGAAGCGACTCTTTTTCTGCCTCTGACAACGGGTCCATCTGAAAGACAGTCATTGTCATAATGACCTTTTCTGAATATGTCAATTTCTGCTGCACTTTTGTTATTTATGGGCACCAATATTATAAATCTGTTAGTTATGCCATTGTTGATATCAAAATGAACAAGACACATCAGGGTATCATTTAATCAAAATGAGTATTTTTGTAAAATGTTTTTGTTCTTTTGGACAGTACATTCTTAGAACACTTCTCCAAAAGATTAATGATAGGCTACAGCCTTGAACTCACCTTATTAGCCAGATAGATGTATGACTTCAAAAGGTATGTTTAGTCTTAGTTTCTGATGAATAAACATACGTAAATGTGCTGAATGAACTGTGAAAATAGTCTAATAACGCTGCTGCATAAGTTGTGTTCACCCTGCTACAGTGTTCATTTGCATCTGCCCTCTCCTCACTGGCTTTCTGGCACTGCCCAAATCCAAGTTCAAGACTCTGGTTATAGCTGACAAAACCATTAATAGATCTGTCCCCCCATAGCTGCAGGACCTGACTTCACTACACAACAGCCAGTGTGCATCACTCCTCCAACTCTAGCAACTCGGTGCCATGTACAAAGAGTTGCAATATCAAAAACTAAAAGGTTCTCAGCTTTAGCAGTGTGGTAAAACAAGCTCTTTCTCACTCATAATTGCTGAAATGCTTAAAATTGCTCAAAGTAAGTTGCTCTGAAAGTGTTATCTCCTTATTTTCTATCTACTCCATGAAGTTTCACTAATGTAAAAAAAAAAAAAAATTCCTTATTAATTCTTTTGCAATGTGTATTGTTAAAAAAAAGACATTACAATAACTGTCTGTATTTTGTATCTGTATCTTTCTGTTGGTAAAATGGACTTTTGTTTTTTGCAATGTGTATGTCACTTTTAAAAAGTACATGAATAAATGTACATTATTTGGTTTAGTTACTGTACTCAAAGGTCAAACTAAAGGATGTGCTACAGAAAGTAAGCAATTAGGTACACCAGAGCATTAACCTGCAGATCACATATCTTTTTGCTTGAGTGCGGTGGTACATCTAGCCAAAGATATAGTTAGAGATGAGCAGACAAGAAAGTAAGTACAACCTTCATGAATTTTTTTTTGGATTCCATTACTGGTTGAAAAAGCAGCAATCTGGATTCTCTAAGTGCACTTTGTCCCACCATCACCCATCCATCTTGCAGCAGGTTTAACACAGTCAGTTTTTCCTACCTGTGTGCTCTCAGGTGTGGGCATCTTCTCAGCCTCATTCTCCACCTCACTGGCCCTCCCCTCACCATCCCCAACACTCTTCTCCTTTACGCCTTCATCCTCATCATCGCCCACTTCTCCTTCCTCCTCTTCCTCCTCCTCATCATCAGAATCAGAACCGCGTTCCCTTCGTGCTGCAGAAGAAAATGAGAAGCTATCTACTCAAAGCTACACAACAGCATCTGTTTCTTGTAAAGGACCACACATAAATGGAAAGTGTGAAAATGTGGAAAAGTAGTTTATGTAAGGAAATGGGCTTATCACTTCTTTGGTAAGTTTAAGAAAAATTTACAACATCAACCTGCAGCTGGAAAAAAGCCTTTCTTTTGAAATGAAGAAAGTTAAAGCTGTAGAGCTTCAAAAGCAGATCTTGGGGAGACTGAACAAAAAGGCTCACTCCTGCGCTCCTGGACTGGCAATCTGGTGTCTGTAGTGCTGGCAGGCTCTGCAGGCCTGGCTGCAGAATCAGGCATACGGCTGATGTTGATGAGGGCACGGGTGGAGGTATTCTCATCCAGCCAGACAACATTGCCTGCAGCAAAAAGGCATTCGGGAGGAAACCAAAGCATTAGACAAAGGAGCAGTACCAGCATATTCATTCATTTCAAGATTCACAAAATTCCTGCAAACCAAACCTAAACTACTGTTCAATCTGTACGTAATTTCAGATTAACATTCTTCTGAAAAGCAAACTAAGTAGGCATTCATGTTGTCTGACACACAACAAAAAAAAAAACAAGTTCAAAAGTACTCACAGGAAGTGTCATCAATCCACTCGATGTGGGCTGGGGGGTACTCCTTGAAATATCCAAAAACATCCTGGGTGCTCATCTCATCAACACCACACACATGCAGCGCCTCTGGTCGCAGTTTGGGAATTGCTGTGTGCAAAACGTGGGTCAGACTGCAAGGTCATAACAGGAAACACTGAGCATCACTTCTAACAGACCTGTCAAACTTTGAACTAACACTCAAAGTGATTGACAGGTGGATGTAGAGAGAGCTCAATAACCAGTCAGCAAAGTGGTCATTTTGACTCTAAACTGCTTCCACTTTCACATACAGTTTGCTGAATGACATGCAGCAGGTTAAGCCTTTCACACCAATGACTCCAGTCAAAAGAAGGAGTCTCAAGTACATGATTCCATCCCTCTCTCTCTGTGTCCACCACTAAACCTTCATGCTCACCTTTCCTCATCAAATCCCTGTCCAATACAACGTTCCTCTGGGCCAGATTCACCTCAGCACGGAAATGGAAGCGTTTGGCTCTCTGCTCCTTTTTCTCCACTGCCTCCTACAAGTGGAGGAGACACACACCAAGAGTTACTAAAGGAGCAACATGTATTATGACATATTTTGACAACCCTTTTCCCTCAGACCCCATAGCTAAACAAAAATAGTTTCTGAGGATAACTTGTTACTAAGGAAACAGCAGAAACAGAAAGAACTGCATGTACTCTTACCTTGGAGGTAACATCGATGCCTGTAATGAAAGTTCCAGCCTTGTTCTCGTACCGTCGGCTTGTGTCCTGTCAAAGGATTGAGCATCAAACAAAGCAGTAGGTAGCATAACAGTTAAAACTGCTACTTTGTAATATGAAGGTTGTTGGGTCAAATCCCACTTCTACTGCAACACCCATAAACAACTGATAAAGTACAAATGCACTGCTATACAGTTAATGTAAACTTAGCCTAAGACTGTAAGTCGCATTAGACAAAGGTGTCAGATAAAGGTTAGCAATAATTCCATTTTACTGTAGTGGAAATTAACCTGAAAAGCTGTGTAGGCCACATGCCAGCCAGCCAGCCAGCACGTAGACTTTCAGACACCTTCTGACTACGAGGCTGCAGGAGGTGCCCATGGCTACAGAACGGTGAGCTTCACATTCGATCAAACACTGTTCCTCAATGTTCTTCTCTCAGCTGGATCTCAACCACTCTAGCGGCTACCTGCGCTCTTTCTAGTAATTTTTTCATGCACTAAATTGTGAATTATATATTATTATACGGAATAAATCCCAGTTGGTTTAATTCAGACGGCTGTATTCGGTTTGTCTCTTTTCGCCGTGCAGGAGTCCGTCCCCAGGGCTCTGTTCGGCTCAACCACCGCACGCTAAGCAACTAGCCGCGTATCTCAGGACCGTTGACCGCCACCAGGGCGCTGCTTTCGGTTCCACTCGCGCAAGAAACACCGGGGCTGCGGGCTAGGCCTAGCTTACCGGCAGCAGCTCCTTCAGGGATCGTCGGACCGGAATGGCCTCCAGCTGGAGTTCCCCTTCCTCCACCTCCATGGGTTCCGGTTCGCGCGGATCCCGGTCAGAGTCCGAATCCGATTCAGACTCTGAACGGTCTGAACCTGTTTCTGGTTTCACTGAAACCTGCAAACTGCGCACAGCCGCCATATCCGCTACAGCACAGACAAGCGTCTCCCGGCAGGCGTCTACGAAGGACGAGCGACGCCTGCAGGCTTTACGCGACACTTCATCCGGAGCTGACCGACACCTCCGACGGCTTCGCACAATTAAAGGGGAAGTTCACCGTTGACCTACAGGAATGGCGAGCTTTTACACAATTAAAGGGGAAGTTCGCTGCTGTCCATCAATAGTGAGGTTTGCGGCTTCTTCCCGTCTCGGTAAGCACAACGGAAGGACCAAGAGGGTTATTGCTGACCGTGTCCTGCACTTCCAGGAAAAGATTCTTCAAAAAAATGTTGACTTTAAAACAATTTTGAAATCTAATCGAATCAAGCTGAAAATCTATGTAGTTTTAAATAAGTGTGTTTATAATAATCTTTAAATAATCTGCAATATTTGAAGAGTCTTGTGGTTGGACACTGGCCCCTTAACGTGGGAGACACTCACCTGTACACAGGTACGCTGTGAAACATGGTGGCTGTTTTACTGGAATTTTGTGTGACATTTACTGATGAGAATCCACATCTCTCAAACTCCTTGATAGTGATTGTTTATATAATGAAGAACCAGATTTTTGTTTTTTTTTCTGAGATACTTTAATTATAGTAAACAGCTGATCGTGTGCTTTCTGAGAAAATGAAGAAATAAGTTACAGAGAATGTATGAAATAAATCATGTAAATGCACTTTATATATAGGATAATGGTGTGATGTGCATTCAGAACAGGGTGAAAACACAAAATTGACACAAAATACAACATTTTATTTGTAGCAAATTCTGCATTGCACATTACATAACCAAATATACATTTACATGAACTTTCTATTTAAATTAAAATCTTTCATTTCATCTAATATTTTTACATTACAACAAAGAGGCAGGATGTTAAAAGAGCAATAAATAACTTATCTATACAGAATGTAGCCAAAAGGGCTGCTGAATGTGCTCTAAAATTTAAGAGAGAAGTGAAATCCTTCCTTATTTTGTTTACACCTTCTAGAACCTTCTGGGCTTTGTGCATCCCCGCATGGCAACAGCACAAAGAGTGGGAATGTCCACTGAGACCTGCACCTGGATTCTGTACTTCAGTGAAAAAGGCTACAAATATACAGTTTATGTATAGTGGCACTATCTGTTTTTGGCCATATATATATGCTTTCAACAAAAACTTGCAGTTTCTGTGTAAGCAATTTGAATTACTCACTGAAATGTTGCTAAACATATCTAACGACATAACACACATACAGTAGAAGTGGTTTGCTGCCATTTGTATGCCTAATTTTTACTTCTTAAGACTTGTTTAACTGTTACAATTAATTCCAAATTCTTGGCTGATATTTACTGGCATTGTAAGGAGGGTCCCATGAAAATTATTGGCATATTTATTAGAATTAATGTAATAAATAAATAAATTAGTTTTGACTTAGGATAGCATTTTTCTTAATGCGGTGCAAAATGCCGTAGGAACTTGAAGCCCTCATTTCTAGCCATGAACGACCAAAAATTGAGTGGTCAGAATTTAAAGGGCCACACTGCTTTTCAGATGAAGCCAAGTGCAACATCACCAGTCTACAGCAGTTTTACTGGCAGCTGGGGCAGTGAAAAGTGCAAAAAAGCCATGCAAATGGCTCCTTCAAGAAGTTTTCACTGCCAAACTCATTGGAAAAAGACAATTATTTTTCTCTATATTTAGAATTAAAGCCACAGGGTGTAAAGGAACCTTCCTGAGAAGAGACACCTTCCAATAAGTGTGAATTGGATGGTGCCATACATTAATAGCAAGTGTAGGGAAAACTAGAGAAACAGCAGCAGCAGCAGCAATGGTGTGAGACATGACTAAATGGTTTACAATGATGAAACAGCAAAGAGACTGACCCTCTGGGGATAAGTTGACTTGCCTGTAAGTGATGCCTGGCTGCAGGACAGTGCCCTGAAAAATCCATGTTAAGCAGGCAACAAACTCTTTTTACATACAGCCAGTAGCATGTCTGGCTGGGGCCTGCCTTAGTGAACAAGAGTTTAACTTCTTCCATGCAATGTGTTAGCTTTTAGAGTCACAGGAGCCACAGGAAAGTGGACAGAGCAGACAGACCTTAATCGGAATCTAATCTTGCACTGCTCTGGCTTGTTTCGTTTCATTTGTTGGATATGGATATTGGAAATATATATTCTGAGTGGGACATCTTTTACACAGTATTTGTCACCTTGCCCACCTTTTTGATGCTGATATTCAGTTGTTGTCATGTCTGAAGTACTATGGCTTCTTTTAAGTGAGGACAGGCAAAGCAGTGCTGCACACAATGAAAAAGTGCATTTATTACTCTGACTAAAACAGCTACAAGTAAAAGCTAACTGCACCTAAATGAGATTGCATGAACAAAAAAACTGATAGCATTTAAGGGTCACAATTTGTGTTTCCTTATAATGACAAAATATGCATATTAAGTAGCACTGCTCATACTTCTTTGTCAGTTCTGAAAACTTTCTCACAGTTAATAACTAATGGCCTTAATTCCAACATACTGTAAAACAAGACTGACTCGGTGCTCTGTTCTTCAATAAATAAAATAGTGTCTCTTTCCCATTTTAGTTTCTTCTCAAACTGTTATCTTTTTTGGACCCTAACTCCTCTGTTCCATAGTTGAGAGTGGAATGGTTAAATCCAGAGTGTGATTTCAGTGTTGATGGTTTTCGTTTCTTCTCCTGCCACAGGTAACCCTCTTAGAGGGTCTCTCCCAGCATAACACCACCCTTCTTTCAGACAGCTGCTCTGAAAGGGCAATAAAATGAGATATAGTAATAAAAAGGCAACTTAAACTTCTGTGTGAAACAAAGGGTAGAATGATGCAAAATCATGGTTAACATAAGGAATTCACAATTGAGATATTTACAAATCAAATATTTTACTAAAAGGAGAGATGATGAAAACGTACCTGCTATACTTTCTCCTAGTGTCCCTGTGAGAGAATGGAAGTCCATTTAGTCACTGCATTTCACTTACTTTCATGAGACAACCCTTCATGCACCCACAGAGAAAATGCACACATACACACAATTAAGGAGGCATAACATACAGAAGTGGAGAAATGAACCTTGTACAGCTGGAGCAGTTCTACACACTTGGCATTTTGACTCAGACAAGATAACTGCTCTACTCACTGCAGCAGAGTGGCTCAGTTTGTCAAAACGGAACTTCAAGTTGGACCTTGGTGATGTCTTAGTCTTTACATCTGTCAGGAGAAAGAAATGGTTTATGAATTCATCAAAAGCAGCAAGGTATGACTGCCTGCAAGCCTCTTGTGTGTGAGGACATGCTCTTGTTACCTGTGGGGCTGCGGCACATGATTATGGGTGTCCCTAGGCTGTCCACGCTGAGGGAGGGGCTGTACACACAGGATGAGGCCATGGAGGGTTGGCTGCTCTGCAGGAATAACAGTCAGTTTATCACATCATTGGCTTTTTCCAAATACTGATCAGTGTTTAGGCATTTTCTTCTACATCCATCTATCCAGCACAATCTACATGCAGTCCAATAGCCGCACTATCCTGTTCCTGGCGGTCTACCCAACAATAGCATCATCCAGCTCCACCCCATCTGCTGCCTCTGTTAACAGACTCACCCCAGGGACGGCACTGTCCAGTTCATCCAGTGCCTCTCCTTCCCCAGCTGTGCTGCTGAAGCTGCTGGTAGAGGAAGAGGAGCGGGAGATGTTGGTCCGGCCACCACAGTCCTTCAGCTTGAGCAGTGGCCTGAGAGGGGCATTGGTTCAGGTGTGGGGAAGGGAAGGGTAGGAATGGGCACAGGCGTATACAGTACATGCACAGCTTGCACAAGTGTTACCGCTAGATTGAAATGCAATAGCCTTATAAACACATTAAAGTTTACCTCAACGGCACATTGACATGCATATTCACCTTTCCTTATTTGAGCAGAGTTCAGGAGAGCTGGGATTTGATAATGTATCAGACCTCGCTTCCTGTGATGTGTGCCAGCCCTCTGAGTTCTTCTGGTCACTGTGGAAACCCAGAGTAACTTAGCAGAGCAGAAATAAGTACAGCAAATGAGAATACTTGTTCTGAACAGGAAGAAGAGCGTCTGGGATACTGAAATTTTTATGACTTCCACTCATTGCTGTCTGTCTGATATGTGGCCATGTCCTGTCTCTTTCACCTGCGGATGTGTTTGTCTGTCTGACTTTCCGTGTTGGAGTGTAGGCGAGGGAAGAGTCCAGAGCGTCGTTTCACAGGACTTTTCATTGGAGACTTGGCTGACATAGCTGGGGGCTACGTGATGGGATGACAAAGATCAGGCATAGAGTCAACCTCAGCTTATTCTAACATCAACCAAAAACTCTCCCCTTATACCACTGAAGACCATCTCAGCGAATACTTAATAATCCTGCGACCTTCTGTTATAATTCAGCTGTCTCAGCTGGTTTACCGGGTTGACCAACTGCTTTGCAAAATCTCCCTCATGTCTCTTAATCAGCAGCAGCTACTCTATGTTGTACAGCTCCCTTCTCAATTCCGTGCTCTCACCGTGAAGGTGCTCTTGGTGCATTCCACACTGTTCTGCGGCAGGCCCCCACCGCTCAGGCTTGCTGGGACCCCCCCTGCAGGGCTGGTGCCACGGTAACGGTGTGATCCAACCATGGTCTCCATGGAGTGACTTCGTACACGCATGGCTCGCTGGTGGGGATCCATAGCCATGAGCATGGAGGAGATGGGAAAAACAGGTTATTCGGGGTAGGAAAGGGTGAAAGTTGAGAGAAAGATGGGGGTTTATTAGCTTAGCCATCATACAATGCTGTTGTGACAAATAGCTTGAGACTGAAAGTAAATTAAAAATTGGTCATAGAACTTCTTTGCTGCAACATTTCTGCCATTAACCTAAATAGAAAAAATAGCTTGTAAGATTGTGCTCCTTCGCTCTCAATGTCCAAAGAACCTAACTCGGACTGTTCAATATGTGCTCATAATGTTTTTATTAATTTCATTTATGGTTTTCTTCAATGTGCTCAGCATCCTCTAAACGATGATTTTTTTTTTTTGGATATTAAGCTATTAATAATTGTTTTCCTATCTGTACAGCTGGATCATTTTTACTGGAACAATTCAGGTACACTTTGATCAAGGGGTATTACATTAGGAGGTGGGATTCAAACCCTGGCTTTTTTATTACAAGGCAACAGTGTTAAATGCTACAGAAATTCACTAAACATAGTGGTAAAATAGTAATTTATGTTCATGTATTGCTTATAATCATTTGATGTAAATAATGACACCATGTGATTAATGGAATGGAAAGGTAAGTCCACTTTTAAATGCATTCAACTGCAACTTGAAGCTACTGTAAATGGCAAGCAGAGTGCTCACTGTATACTGCTACTCTGCTGCTCACATGCCTCAGAACATGTTTCCAGAAATGGTACAGTATTTATATAGAAATGCTGGGGTTTAAAGTAGAATGAAATTGAAAGCAGATATGGTGTAATACCAGTTCAAAAATACTGTTTTCAGGTAACACTAAAACATTAAATTCACAGCTAGGTTAAACATGTCTGTTGGTACTCAAAAAAGTACAGAAAAACCCAAAATCCCTTGTAATAGACTTTAGCAGTTTGATAAGATGTTTCAGTACAAGTTTGAAGATCTAAAAGAAAATAACAGAAACAGTTGTAAATTGAAACAAGATTTTATTTGTGATGCAGGATGCTATTGTGTGTCTAGGGCAGCTGGGTGAGATAATAAAGAAAGGTGGCAATTGCGCAGATGAACAAAGCACTCCCTGTGAGCAAAGAGGTGGTAGAGGACACACACCTCCATGCTGCCTGTAAATGGAAGACATCAAACCATTAAATGGAGTTGGGTGGGAATGTGTGGTGAGATAGAGTAAAAGATTCAAACTTCTGTACAGGAAATAACATTTAAGTTAGGGATAATGGACAAGGGGATAAAAAGGTAAGGCTTCTGTAGATGAATCATAGCAACAGGAAAAAAAAGAGGGCCACAGCATCTGAACCAAGAGGTTTCTCACCTTGAAGGACTCTAGTAGGCCTCCATGGCCTCCATTCTCCAGCTTGTCCTCATCTGAACTGAGCCCAAGCCCCAGGCCTGCTCCCTGTCCCAGGGTAGCTTGGGTCTGTCGGTGAAGCTCGTCATGAAGATTGTCCAGCAGAGCTGCCCGTGTCCGCCCCTGACATGCCCACATACGTGTTATACTCCAATTTAACTCTTTTAAAACACCCAGGACTCACATATGTCCACCGTCAAGCTCTCACCTCAAGCTTGGCAAACTTGTCAGACTTGTAGCAGGCAGTCTCTGCATTAATCAGTTTGGTCAGCAAGAACTCCCGAAACGCAGGCCCCTGAAACAGACCATTGGAATCCAGATCAAATCAATCTGATTGCCTTTTAAGCAACTTGCTAATCGCTGTAAATATGAACAATACGGTGGACAACAAAGTAGCTCAGGATCTTGACTTGGAACTAAAGGATGGAAAGTTAAATTTATGAAAGGGTCATCACGTTTCTAACCATTTCCTCTTTCACAGTTTCTAAATTCATAAATCAAGTCTAAAAAGTGTAGGTTTTAGTTGTCTAGGACAGTCTTGGAGGAGCAAGAAATCAGTTTCACCATCTCACTTACTTTCTTGAAGACTGGTGGGTTTGGGAGGGGTGGGCCAAAGGACGGGACATCTTCCCGGGCTGTAACAGATATCTGGAAGAAGACAGCAGCTCTTTTTTGGTGCCAGCTTCCTTTGGGAGGTGAATGGCAGTGCTGGACACTACTCATTTAAGAATCCAAACCTGACTGCCTGCCAGGTCTTATGCAGCTATGCAGCATCACTCTACCTTATACGTGGTGTGGTCAGTGCCAGGATTCTCCACCTGGACCACAACATAGGCGTGGAGAAAGTTGGATGCGATCATATCAGGCACAAAGGGTGTGGCCTCTTCCTGGAAGACGGCTGCCACAATGTCGTTGCCAATATGTCGCTTCCTTTGCAGCTAAGAAAGATTTCAGTTTATGCAATTTAAATGTTAGCTATTCATGACAATGTTCTCAATGCACAGTAACAAACATTTGAATCTAATCTAAATGTTCAGTGTTTACTGAAGGACCTACTATAGAAATATGGGGGAATGAGAAATGATTCCAAAAGAGGTATAAAGCTTACATTTTTTAACTTAATCGGAATTATTATTTTCTGATGTTTACTTCAGTTCAGAAAGTGCATAGCAAAAGTGGAAAAAGGAGTATAGCAGAGTCCTGACTTGATGTAGGCTGAAGGAGGTCTACAGTCAAAGCAAAAAAGCAGAATACCTGCTGTGCATCCCCATCTGTGTAGGGCAGTTTGGTGGAGACATGGAACATGATCTCCTTTTGCCGGAAGACAGTGTAGACTGACTGTGTACCTGTCTGACCGTGAGACACATCAAGACCCCCCCGAAACCTGAGAGAAAGAAACAAAAAGGTAATGGGTCTCAGGGGGACTTATTATTTCTCAAGGGAAGTAATACCCACTGGGGTGTACAGTTAGAAAAAAAACTGTACATCAATCATAGACATTACGTATTTATTACAGTGCACACAATACAGTAAGATTGAGTACCAGAGAGGCCCTCACCCCTTGAAGTCCTGGAGGTCAACACAGTCTCCCAGCACACTGAGGAATTCCTGGAAAGCTGGAGTCTCCACATTGTTCCCGAACAGCTCCTCCTCAGTGGTCTGCAATACAGCAATGGGTGTCTAAGTCGCAGAAAGGCACTACATGGATTATAGATCATCACCAGGGGTTCTACTATTGTACCCAAGAGCACCAGTGAGTAAAGCAAGTATCTGAAAAATCTCTGTGGCTTGTCACAGATAACAGCACTATTCCCTTGTGCAGACAATATATCTGGTGTTACACTGCTGGAAATGTATAGCTACTAAGCAACAACACACATAATGCCATACACTCACCTGCCCAAATTTCTGATAAATAACTCCAAATTTGAATGTGTTGTTAACCTCATGTTCATCATAGCTGACTATCAACTGGGATCCCTTGAAAATGGGGAGAAAAAAAAAACACAATTTTTAATACACCATTTCAGATAAGAACAAGTGTTTAACGAAGTGACTTTAGGGGCAAGAAATTCTTTGAAATAAAGTCATTTTCAGAAGAAAATTGGTCATAATGATATGACAATAAGATTAAAAGAAGGAACTGAGAGTTCAGGTTCCGAAGTATTAAATTTTTCTCTGCTGCATCAGTGTTACTTCCGGCTGTAGCTTCTTGACCTCACAGCACTGTCACTGAGAACGGATGACAGAGGTCAAGCATCTGTAGAAGGGGACTCTTCTCCGATTCCACCTGTGCTGATTGGACCATGATGTCAGACTAGCGAGACAAAGCCACTTATTTTATAGGATCCTCTGCACTGCGTTCTGAAGCAGTCTGCTATAAATAATCTGTGACTCTACACTGGACTGAATATTTCCAGGTTCAGATTTAAAGGATAACTTCTAAAAGATTCCTGTACAGGTGTGTAGGCAGTGTACAAGTGAGGAATTATCAGATCACAGAGGCTCAAAAAATGGTTACCATTACTGTTGCATGGATTATCAGAATTTAAAAACTGATACATCAGTGCAAGTCATTAAATTCTGTGTAGAGTGAGAGCCCATCAGCAGTCTGGGACTTACTCTTGGGTAGAGAACAGGGTTAAACTTCAGACCGGTGACATCATCACAGAAAAGCTGAAACAGACAGAAATACCAGGTATTTTATAAAAGAGATGAGTACAGGTATGTGTGCAGAGTACCAGTGAGGAAAGTTCTGAAAAGTTGCTTGATTGACTGATTCAGAGAGTCCAGCACCTTGGCTATCTGAGGAATACTGGGAAACTGGGTTATTCCTGCCAGGGAGATCCTGTCATGGAGTGTCTTTGTACGGGACCTGAGAACATAAATACAAACATTCCCTTTTAACAAAGGGGAAAATATATGTAATGTGAGCAGATTATACCATTGCCTCAACATAACGTGCCCCATCTGAACCGATGGTAACCCACGCTAGCATATTCTGCCCCACTTGGGCACATTATACACTGAGCAGTGACCCTTCTGGAATTCACCATGCTCCATACTCAGCACAACTGAGCACACTGTACCTCACCTGAGCATGATGCGCAGGTATTCCTGGCTGTCTTCCTCCTCATGCTTGAGGGACATGATGAGGTTCCCCAAACTGCTGGCTGTGCAATAAAAATTCAGGTGCTCCTATGTGATGGAGCAAGAGTGACCATGTAGCTGTCAACTCCTTTATAGCTGGCATTTCTTTTCAATAAGTCAACACCTTGTATCACTTGTGCCACTCAATCTATTAGATTTTAATTCATGCTGTCCTTTTGTAAAGTGTAAAAAAGCATCTGGCAGGTATCTACATATTTTAGGTACATTCAACTAACACAGACAGGAAGTGAGACATCCCATGGTCCTTACTTTGCCCAAGAAGTGCTTGCGATAGGCCCGTGCCGTGCTGTTACACTCAAGCCGAAACCCAAAGGCTCCCCCAGGGTTTATCCCTCCACCATCGTCTTCGTCACAGAGACTGCTGTCGGAGGAGGTAGGTGTGCTGGCAGGGATGTCCACGTCCTCAATCCAATAGCCCCCAAACTGAGGGAGGATCACCTGGGGGTATGGGCTGCCTTTTTCAAGGACCTGCAGTGTGGGAGGGGGCACCACAGGAGCACAAAACTTGTTACCATTATTGCCCAGATGTTAAAAAAGTATATACCAATACAAGCTATTAACTTGTTACTCAGTGTTTCCAGAGATATTACCTTTCATGACTATAAAGTAAAATATAATCTCAGTTTCCATCCAAGCATACATCTATATTTATGTGACTGCAGGATCCTTCAACATGTCAGTTTGTGGATATAGGGTATGGCCATCTACAGTATATACACACACATCCCTTACATAATGGGGTCCTGAACAGTGAAGATGAAAATACAGCAATATTCATTTTTTTCATGCAACAGGCTTATTATTCTCTACATTGGGATTTTTGCCATTATGTAATCATTTTACTTTATCCATTGATATTTCATGCCTCACCTCCTCAATCCGTGGATAGGGAATGTAGTCATCCTGTAGAAGTAAAGAAACATAATCCTGAGCTCTCATGTAATTCTCAGTGACACGCAGATGACTGCTGCGCTTTTCAGTGCTCACAAGCAGATAAGCGAAATACACATACAGTATATAACATATGCATACACAGGTGGGAAATACTGACAAAGCATCATTACTCATAGCCTCTTCATTCAGATATTACTGTGGAAATGGTACTATTTTTTCCTCTATCTTCCACTCAGGTACTCAAGAGTAATGCAAGACCGTGAGAAAGCATCAACACAGGAAGTGGACAGAATTCACTCATGAAAACAAGCAGCCCAGTAACAATGAAGAAGCAAAATAAAAGCTTGAGGCTTTATGTGATGTCCGGCTATAATCTCTGCGTCTCCAGATGAGTAAACACAAGCTGTCCCTTTTGTATCTTTTGAGAAGCCTGCAGGGAAATGCAGACTTGTATGTTTTGACAGCCATCAAACTCCTGACACTGACACTTCTATGTCAGTCAACATCAGAGTGCATCCCTCTGCCTCTCGTTCACTAGGGGCTATACATTTCATTCTAAACATTTACTGCTTTATACCTTTTATCATGCAGATTTATGAATTCCATTGCAAACATTTCATTAAAAATTGTATTGTTTTATAGCATCTTTATTATATGGGACTTAACCACACATTAATGCAAAATGTTGCTTTTTGATTTTAACAAATTTATTAAGAATTGGCTGCTATTCAGATATTTATTCTGGAGCTGGAGGACCACAGAGGTTTTGTGCCAACAACCAGCAATGACAGCACTGGATGAACAGGCACAAGAACAGGGGAGACCCTGTATCACACACAAGATGGGAAGACAAACAATTGAACCCGTTGCCAGGCCCAGGCATGCTACTCAGACCTTGTGCTTCTGGGTGTATGCCTTCGGCTCCTCTGCTTTAGTAACCTGGTTGGGAGTAGGGCCAAGGCAGCATGGGGTGGAGACAACAGTGATATTTATACCTATGCCCACCATCATTTCCTGTCTCAAAGACAGCAATGACTTGGGATAAAACATCCCCACACCCATACTCTATTACTAGCCACCAGGAAATCATTTTGGGAAGAACTGATTTTAACCAAGTTTGGACTGCTCAGTAGTCCTGTCACTCGTAGAGCTCAAGTGCCCACTCTATCCAGTTAGTCCTGTAGTTTGAATTCTGTGCCTTAAGGGGCTTCATGAAGAGCTCACAGTTCTTGACTTTTAAGAACTTCAAAGCTGACATTTAAAGCTCACTTATAATTTTACCAGCATTTATTAATGGATGTTGCAAAATGTACCATTAGCTTCACAGGTAGTAATTCAGAAATTCTGCTGACATTATTGAGTTAAGCAATGAGCAACTGAAACCATACAATTCAGTTCTGGCACCCTGGATGGTTCCCCAGTACCTGCTTTATGCTGAACTTGCTTGACACTGAAACAATAACAGAGATTATGTCTTACCTGCATCTTCTCAAGCATCTCAAAGAACTCAGCTGACTGTGGAGAAGAGACAGACAGAGAACTGCAGTTCACTTTAATTGTTCAGGGCATGACATCTAAGACTGTCTAACTCAACAGCCATCATTTTCATTTAGGAATACAAATTCACTCTTACTTGCTCTCAGTACCTACAGAACTAGTGAATCAACTTTAAGGTGAAGCCATTGGGAGCTGGTGCAAAAAGGGACTTTTTTTTAAGAGATAAACAGAACCACCATAGCTACAGTTGCACATCTGAAGAGATCCAGAGCCACAGCTTCTTCACAGACCACACCAATCTTGCCTTTAGAAGATAACAGCTGAATGCTGTTAAATATGACACATGCTAAGCAGACGGCATCCATAAATACAACCATCATTAACCCTGGGAGTGGCTGGACATGAGTTGCCAAACTGGCATTTAGTACATGAGAGCTTCACTGTTTGAAATGTTGGAGCAGAGGAGGAACAGAGGAGAACCAAAGCAAAATTAACAAGGAACCATTTTATAAAAAGTATGTCTGTCAAACCTGTTCCGAAAAAAATGACAAAAAAATGAATGAAAGGAGGAAACTGTTTTGCACACTCATGGGAGCTCAGCATGCCGACAACAAAGAACTTAGCAAACCTGCACTTCAGATCTGCTCAGCTCCAACAATAGGAGACACACCACATTCACACAAACACTTGCCAGTAGTCTGCATTACGCATCAGGACCAGTGCCCGCCTGCTCTCGTGGCCCCTTTACATTACATTGAAACATACCATAATAATCCATCACCTAAAACAGCTGGAAATACAGCAGACTTCGCAGCTTTACTCCCAGTGATGCTCCCTAAACGTGTCCATGACCAGCAGGAATGTACGTCTCTATAAATTAGAGCTGGTGAGTGTGTGGGGGGAGGATGAAGAACTTATTCTTATGTTAATAGGTAACCTACCGGTGGTCCATAAACAGCACTGATGGGTCACAGTCGTGAAACACAAACAGGTTAGGCTATGGAGTGCTGCAAGCCTTCCCAGCTAATACCCCATTCTACTGGAGGTCCGTCCTCTGCACACCCCAAGCACCCCTTTTCTGTATGGTCAGAGGATGGACCTACTTCACCTGACCAAATTCGGAAAATGGAGCGTTTCTGAGGCAACCGCTTTTTGACCCAATGAATTCATTAAAAACATCTTGCTGATAAACCCCGGTTATTAAATTCTGTCAAGTGCAGTAACAACTTCTTTCTAAACCAAATGTCACATTGTTTTTTTTTCTAGTTTAATAAATTACTCAATGTGTCTTCTGGCTAGACAAGCAAGCAAGTTCGGAGAACAGTTAGCTCTAGGATAGGATTTACTAAAGATTCATAATCATCTGTATAGTAGAAACTTGAATCTGCTCAAAGTGTGTAACTGAAAGAAATATTCAGATTATGATCAATACTCAGAAATCACCCTGCGCTCAGAGAATTATAACAATTACCTGCGTTCAGTTACAACCTCCAAGAAGCAACTTCTTGTTTACAAAGTAAAAGCCATGTTAAATCTGTAAGGCTTGTTTACCTCAAACAACTCCCAGATTTAAAACTGGCGATTGCACCATTTTAAATCATCAGCCTAATGGTAGATTTTGTGGCCGATGTCTATCTTTTGGTCTATTAATAGAAGCCTATCATTATTAGTAGTTTACTGGCCGTTGCATAAAAATATTTCCCCCTACTTGCTTCATCTAATCTCTGCTCACACACCCACACACTGACCACAGCTGTGCAGAAGTCTGATTTAAGAAAGCAGCGGGGGGTAGAGAACCACCATGAAGGATTCCCCGATTCCTGAAACACGAGAGGATCATTTTCTTATTATGGGCACACACACACATCCATATTGACAGTATACTCACATAAAGACTCTAATGTTTGTACTCAAACTCACCCCACTCGACTGCTTCTCACTGACACCAGTTGGTAATGAGGGTGCAGTAAAGTTCTTTTATGCTGCTGCTGTGTGCTCTGCACTCAACCCAACAGCCTTAGTAGAAACAGGTGTGTCGGGCCCTGGGCTGCTCAGCCCGGACTGGTCTTACCAGCACAGCACAGACAGACATCCTCTTGTTTATCTCATGCTTCACCGTATCTTATTGCTGCATTTAACTTTCTTGAAATGCATTCACTCAAGTATACTATGGGACATACTGTACTTTCATTTCTCCATTTCTTATTTCACCATCCAAACACTCATCCACACCCAAAATGCATCACTTTCAACAATAACAAGTATTATTATTCTGACTTTCCAGGTAATGGTGCTGAGTCATTCACCAGCCAGACTTATGCAACAGATTGTACCACAAAGCCATCACACCTGTGCTGTCACCTCTCTGTGAGAAAGGTAATATGACGTATCTGCATCCATACTGAAATGATGGAACACAGTCCTGTCACGTGTTACTGCTCACTGTGACATAGTGGATGCATTTGATTTATGATTACTCTGTTTTGCCCCTTTGCAAACATCATGCCCATGGTCCACTAGTAGAGAACTGTCCAGAGCCATAAGTGAACACAAAAATGTTCACTCAGTCTACTGTAGGCAGCAGAATGGCTTTTCAGCTTTGAGTCCTACAATCTCCTTTTTCCTGCAGCTGTGAAAGTTAAAATGTTATTTTCTGTAGCTATTCAGTTTACAGTTTTTTTTTTTTTTTTTTACAGCAAAACCCAGAAAAGCAGTTGTCTTACTGAGAACATCTCTTATCCTGAAATGATGACTTCTCAGCTAAGTACTGTGTTAATATTTTTTCGTTACTGGCAACTTAATAGGTTCAAGATTTAATCGACAGTAAAGTTTTCCATTGCTACATTATGTTTGTCTCTCACTTTCACCCTCTGGTCTTCAGTTCTTTCTTCTTTTTTGAGATTTCATAAATATTAACTTGGGTCAAAGTGACACCTGAGCACTTTTTTTGCTTTTACATAGTTTTTAGCATTCGCTTGATTGTCTGCCTTTAAACAGTATTTTCTTCTTATCACTGTGGCAACACCAGTTGCAGTTTGTGTAATGCACATGCAGCAGATGTTTTAGTCTAATACAGAAGGTGATCCAAATATATGAAACACATCACATCTAGAAACTGCTTATCCCACGCAGGGTCACAGGGGACTGGATCCTATCCCTGGAGCAGAGGGCACTTATTGAAATGTATTACTTGGTAATAAACCATTGGATGCAGAGTGTAGTGGGCTAAGCTTTTACCTCAGCTCCTGGGCTGCTTGCCTGATGTGGGGTTCAAGCTCAGCCCAGGGGTGTGTGTGGAGTTTGCAGGCTGTCCTTCATGTCTGCTCGCCTCTAAGGAACACATATGCTAGAAGAAGGCAATGCCTAACTAGTTCCGTTCCTCCTTGCTTTGAAAAGTACGTCCTTGGTCACCCAGATGGCTAATGATGGCATTTTCCAATTCCCAAATGAACTAATACATGACACCATGGGCAGATATTGAGCATTTGGAAGATAAAAAAAGAACTGTGACAGTTATTTTACAGATGTTCATATGATAGTTACTAAGCAATAAATAAATTACAATTGCAGAAAGTGTTCTTTTTGAAGGAGTAGGGCCACCCTTTCCCTTCAGAACATCTGGACATTTGGGAACACCATCACAAAACTCCTGAACAGTGTGTAGTGTCACATTGCGCCATTCTTGAAGAAACCTCCAGCTCTTTGAAAGGATGAAAGAGATGGTTATCTGCTTCGCACTGAGCAAAGAACTTCCCTCAAAAGTTCAATAATGTTTAGATGTGATTGGGGAGGTCATGGAATGTATTTGGCTTCAAACTGGTATTCATGGGTTTATTCGCAGTTTCTATGGGGGTATTATCAACTGGAATATGTGTATCGTTATGGATCCCCTGCCTTGTTTAACAGTTGGCAACAGATATTTTGGACTAAATGCATCCTTTGTTTTTTTTTTGCACACAAACACTTTCAAATGTAAGAAGTAGTGTGAAAGATAACTCAGACTATATTATAATTTTCTATTCCGCAGGAATGTAGGTATTGTGCTCCTTACCAGTGTCATACTAAGGGGTAGGGGTTGTGCATTGGGTACCAGGCAGGATGGGGGTACTGTGGCTGCAAATAAATTATTTTTTTGCAGGGAATAAAAAAAAAGTCTACAAAGGGACTTCTGGGGTGACTAAGAGAGGTGAAAACAAATAAAATAATTCTTAAGGCTCTGTCCTCAGCTGCTCATTTTCGCATCGGTATTGCGGACTGTGAGAATTAGGAGCATATAAGGATCCCACTGCTGTCTATTCATATGTGTGTTAAGCGTAGCCTGAACAGGAGCTGTATTGTGTTAAGTACATGTTACATCCAAGGTGGTACCTGTGCCATCGCTGGATTGAAATGCTGTACTTACATACCCAAAAATTCTGAGCGTATTAATTTGTTAGCAGATCACATTAAGGAAACTGCTAGGCAATTCCATGATTTCAAGAAACCCTCGCCCTCTGGTTTCTGGTATTGGTTCGGTCTCAGTGCTATGTGGACGGACATTCTGAAGCTTCTGTTACCTGTCCTCTTATTCATAGTTGCTGTGTTCCTGCTGCTTTTATGCTGCACGACACGTACGGAGGCGATGACAATCAGACTCATTTCTTCTGTTACATCTAATAACAACAATATGATTCCAAGTAGATTCTTTCTGTGATGATGATGCTGGAATTTATGTTACCTTTGATTCGGATGATCTGTGAGCATTTTATGCTCAAGGGAGGGGTGTGGAACAAAATTTTGTATAATCAAAATATTTTTAACAGACTAATGTGTACTAAAACAGCTCTAACATAAGTGCAAGAAAAAGGGAAGACTAAAAGAACATGTACTGACAGCCCAGCGTAATGATACTAATCTTTGTGTCAGTACATAGCATACATGTTTAAAGAAGGGAAGAATAGCTGCTGATGCAGCAAATCAACAGCTCAAGAGGAAATGGTCAGTTCAACCCCTAGACATCTGAGATTAAAATAGATAACTGAAAAGGGGGGCAAATACTTGACAACGTCCTATATGAATATAATATGAATATGCATGTGTATGTTTGCTTGAATACAATAAAAATGGACAGCCAGAGCCATTCGGGGAGACATTTGCTGGGATCTCCAACCCACAGGCAGGACTTCCTCCCTCCTCTGCTTGCTTGTACATGGGGTCTCCTGTCAGCGCCAGCATTCAGAAAGACAGTTCTGTCTCGAATGTTTATTGGAGTTGTTCTCCTGGCTAAGTGTGTCCTAAGTGGTCATTTTCCTTCCACACTATATTACAGAAAGACAATATCTCCAACGGCAAAGAGGTTTTGCTTTCTTACAATTGTAACAACTCGCCTCAGCTATACTACTAGCAAGAGGAATCGGAAGGTTAAACAAGAGCTGTGGTTTTCCTCAGCACGTCTGCAACACCAGTGAAATATTAACTTTTAAATCCATCCAAGTACAATACACTTCAAACACATGGCATACATTATCGCAATCATAATTACAACAAATCACAACATATGAGACATCACAGAACATGCACTGTCACACACTCCAAAAAGGCAAATCATAAATCTTTAAAACACAGCAAAGTATAAAATGTGGCACACAAACAAACCATAAAAACTCTACTTGGTATGTCTGCACCCCCACACTCACATTACACTTTCAGTTACATTACATAAAGAGTCCATAATCCCATAAAAGTCCATGTTTTGGACACCCAATTATTTACACTATTGCCCTCACCCTCCCAGACACCCCGTCTTCTGACTTTTTTGTCCCATGGAGTCAGAACAGAGAGTGATTTCCTGGGAAGTAGAATATGCAATCCCTGAGTAGTGCTACTGTCATGCCAGCAGGGGGCGGTGTGGCTGTCCCAGAATGCATTGGATGCTCTCTATATATAGATATTTATACACACCTGTGTGTGTGTGTGTTTCACCATTACAGAATGTTAAGCAGTATTGGTGACCCCCTCACTTCTTAATGTGTTTGACAGCTTCAGGGTGGGTGAGTCCGCATGCTTTGTTTTTGTTTGCCTTTCAACATTTATCAGATTAATTGGCATGTTGATACAACTGTAAATAATTGTGCCACATTATGTGTTGGGGGTGCCAAATACCTTAGGTAGACCCCTTACACCAGGCTATGTGTCTGTGTGATGTCAGAATTTGTCAGACTTTTTTTTTAATAACAATATATACTGTTTATTGAGAATCAAAACAGAATAACTGACTTTCATAACTGCATTTGTAATTGTGTCTTGGTCACTTCAGAGTTAAACTCCCCTTATCTGTGGTGTTTCTTTTATTCTTTTTTAGGTTACAATAGATAAAAATGGACATGAAAAATTACTTTCCTATGAACCTGTTCATTGCTGTGGTCATGCTGCTATTTGGGACCTTGTCACATACCTTCATGGTGGGTGGGGCAGTGCGTGGGGGCGAAGGGGGTGCCTCCCCCAAGGGCATGCTGGAGATATTTGGTAGCTCCTGCTTCCTGCAACATGAACACACAACAGCAAGGTCAGTAAAGGACAATGGCGCACAGTAAGTAACAGAAGAGAAATGTGTACCATCCAGCTTAGTAGTGTGGCAATGAATCCTGAGTACAGGGGTGCAGTAGCACAGAGACCACCATAGCTCATAGTTCTGCACTATGACAAATGTCTGGAGGTTACTGGGCAGGGTGGGACTGGCAGAGGTGTGGACTTATCCTGCCCAAAAGGACTGCAGTGGAGAACCAGGCTGCACACCAGGGGCTGACACAAGACACCACACATTATGAATACACTGATCTAATACAACCTTTGTATAATATATCAAAAGTATTTTTTTCAGCTTTGCAATATGTTACATTGCTTAATTTAAGCTTTCACAGACACACATTTTTACACTTTCACACATCCTGCCCAAAGCAGGTTATTGGTTTCAAGCAGTTTTTCTGTTTCTTAAGGGTTCAACAACAGGATCCCTACAGTGGCATCATTTAATCAGTGAGTGGTCCTATGCTTTAACCTCTGCTCCAGACCACTGTATGAAAGGTGCTATACAAATAAATGTTGTTGTTGCTTCTGTAGCCCCTGTAAGCACCTCCATGCAGGTCCCTAGCAGACCCCTAGCAGTGTGCTTGCCAGAGGAGCCACCCTCTACTCAAACTGGACATGTGCTGAATGAAAAGATGACTCATTCCAGCTGTTTCTCTCCAGCTCATTTCAAGTGTCAGAGCAGCATAAATAATTCTCTTGCACTTTAAAAAAATATAGTAAAGACCACATTTTCCCTTAACCAGCATAATAGCTTCACTATGCGTGTTCACAGAGTGCACTTCACGCAAATGAAAGAACTTTATTACATCTGGCCGCTGATATTTTCGTTTTTAAAAATAGCATTAATCAAGGGTGGCAGATTCTGTTCTCATTCTTCTGCTGGTATGCGAGTAGTCACTATGCTCTGCTTTGGAAACTGTAGGTAATACATAAAAAAGTACCAGCAGGCCAGAAAAAGACTGAAATTTCTTAGTGCAACCACAAGAGGGCGGAGTCCTGCTGTCTCCCTTCATAAATGTCTGGAAGTAGCTACTGACAGTCAAACCTTCTCACAAGCAATTTCAAAAGTACAATATTATCTTTCATGTTTGGGACCATCTGAATGCAATTTGTTTAAATTCCCCTGATGAGCCATTTGTCAATGGATGTAAAACAGTGGAGCCGAATGAGCAGAACCGAAAAAGGTAACACACCATTTTCTGTTAAAAATCTAAATCACATTGTCACCGTCCTCGAAGCAAGCAGCCCTCAAGAAGGGGTTATTTCTGAGGGTGACAGTAATATGGTTTTTAAAATGGCAGCAATACAGGCCTTATTGTTTTTCCCATGAACAAAGAGATTATTTCAAATGGTCCAGACAGGATAAGTGGCAACATCGCATCTAAGTCCACAGCATATACTGCCTAAACAATTTTGGGAGCATAAATTGAGACAAAGTAATTCTACTGTCACACTAAAGGTTGAGATCAACAACAAAATATATTATTGTTGATATTTATTGTGTTGCAGAGAATATTTGACAGCATATAATAATCAAAATATTATAGAAAAGAAAAATTGAAAGGGAAACAAGTGAATCTCAAAAGGTGTTCATAACTGGCCAGTGACAGCAGAGGTGTCCTTGGACAGAAGCTTTCATTTAGTTTCTCTCTTTCACTCATACACACTTTGCACTTTTTCTATATACAACCACCTCACCCGGATTGTTAAAACACACATGCCAATTTGCTGAGACTACAAGACAACAGAGAAACAGTAACTGCATGAGTTCACTCTCTGACACAAAACACAGACAAAGAAGCATCAGAGGGCAGGGCTGTTGAAGTTTCATTAAAAGGAAGTTTTAAAAAACCAAACTAAGTGGGTGTGTATCTATTTGCACCCTGTTCCTGCTCCCCAGCATCACACCCTCAGGGATGTGCCCAGAGGGGGCCAGCATACAGGCAGGGAAGCAGATGCAGTGAGAGGAAGCTAGGAGTTGAAATTGTACAAAGCTGACAAGGAAACCTGTTGACTTAGGACATAGGGAAATGGGAGCAAGTAAATTTTGGGGAAATCCCACAAAGCAGAAGTTCTATAAGCACTCAAACACACGGCCTGGCTACATTTAACAAATGCAAACAGTAATAGCTGCAAATGTACATTTCTTCCTCTGATCTGCACTCCACCCCCCAGTTACCTCCATTATAATCTATATCAGCTTTCCTTAACATGCATATTACTTTTAATTAGCCCCAAAATATTTTAATCATATTTGTACAGCAAAAATGTTGTTGCTGTTAATAAAACAGAGACAGTATTGTTTGACACAGAGGAAAAAAAACACTTCTCGCTTAAAATGTACTAATGGTCACCATTTCCGGTCTGATGTTTTATTTTGCTCTAAAATCAAATAACCTGGATAATCTGAAAGGCCTACGGTCAGTATGCCAAAAGTATGTCTGTAATGGATGTGGCCACATGGCTAATTAGGTAAGGAGAAACAGTTCAGTCCGCGGCTGCAGCTCTGACATGAATGAGACTGACGCAGGAAGTCCATTCCACACTGACCACTCATGGACCTCTATGGTCAGCTGGCTTGAGTCCTGGCCTTCATCATCACTGTTAGCAACAGCGGCCATTATCATTTCCATCTTCGTCACCCTTGAAAGCAACATCACAGAATTTTTTAATACGGTGCGTGTACAACAGTTGTATTATATACATGTACGCCAGTCAGCCACAACAGTAAAACCATCTGCCTAATATTGTGTAGGTCCCCCTCGTGCCGCCAAAACACCTCTGACCCATTGAGGCATGGACTCCACAAGACCTCTGAAGGTGTCCTGTAGTATTTGGCACCAAGACGTTAGTTGCAGATCCTTTAAGTCCTGTAAGTTGTGAGGTGGGGCCTCCATGGATTGGACTTGTTTGTCCAGCGCATCTCACACATGTGCGATTGGATTGAGATCTGGGGAATTTGGAGGCCAAGAGAACTCTTTGTCATGTTCCTCAAACCATTCCTGAACAATTTTTGCCCCTGCCATTGGGGAACACCATTGCCATGAAGGGGTCTATGTGGTCTGCAACAATGTTTAGGTAGGTGGTACATGTCAAAGTAACATCTACATGAATGCCTGGACCCAACATTGCCCAGAGCTTCACACTGCCTCCGCCAGCTTGCCTTCTTCCCGTAGTGCATCCTGCTGCCATCTCTTTCCCAGGTAAAGGACGCACATGCACCCGGCCATCCAAATGATGTAAAAGAAAACGTAATATCTCCCCCCAACCCCTTGACAGGTGCCAATGTAACAAGATAATCAATGTTATTCACTTCACCTGTCAGTGGTTTTAATGTTGTAGCTGACTATATGAATGTACAGTATACAGTGATTTATAGACAGATGTTCTGTGTAAATGTAGTGCATGTAGAAGCAGTGGTTTTGGTGCAAAAGTCCAGCAGTCTGGCTACAGAGTGAAGGTCTGCGGTTAATAGCGCATTGAAGGAGACAGCAGAGGACAAGGCCACAGTGACAATCACTAGCTCTCACTCACAAACCCAGGAATAAGCCATTCAAAAGCAAAACCTCTAAAAAAAAAAAAAAAAGGAGTGAAATCGATGTATGGATTGATGTGGTCCACAGTGAAAAATGTATTCAGTGCATGTCCAGGCAGTGATAAGGGCCTTCAGAACAGGCTGTCTCTCCTGTACCCAGGAGATCTGCGTTTCTGTTTGTGTGTATATGTGTGTGTATGAGAGAGAGAGAGAGGGATAGTGAGGACTTTTATCCATTGCATAAGGAAGCTTTTTAAAGCTGCCTGTAATTCAACCTTCAAAAGGATGCTGCATACTGTACCAAAAATTTCTTCAGCACAGCTCAAAGAAAAGGCCGGGAGAATCAGCAGATATTCATTTGCTGCAAGGCAGGAACAGGGATTTATTTCACTGGAAAAGTGTTTCATTGTGCATCTATAACAAAGGGAAATTTGCCGCTAGATCCTCAAGGTGGCTTGAAGGTATGTGGTACTAGGGGCTGTACAGGATTCAGGTGAGAAGACACACAGGCAGCAGACACACGTGCGTGTGCGCGCACACGCACACACAGAGTTTATCTAACAAAGCACTTGAGAAAAAGCAGCACTATCGCAGCTCTCAACATGTGTTGCTATTTCACACGTGACACAACCTTCACAAAGCCTTGCCCCCACTGAAGGCCAACCCACTGTTTTTGTGCAGAGCTGTATGTTTCACTGCTCCTCCAAGGTCAAATTTTGTGACTGCAAGACATAGCAAAGATGTGGACAGTAGGTGGCACTGTGGTTAAGAAGCCAGAAATTTACGTTAAATGGTTGTGATAAGGATACACAGGTACAACGTAGTTGGCTCAGACTTCAACAAAACACACAGATAGACAGATGAAAGTATGCTAACACAGATGCCACTGGTTGGGTTAAAGCAGTTCCAGGCAGTTTGTCCCCACAAAATGTTAAAATGAGAGTGATGCCCCAACTGTTCTCTGGAATCAGCAGATGAGCTCATGGCTGTGCGTCAGAAGTGAGAAGATGGTCACAGTCTTTGGGATGAGTGCTCTCACACAGTTGTCTTATACCTGGGATCTGCAAGGAAAGCAGTGCCCCCACCCCCTTCAGCTCCAGCCAAACCACTCCAATAGCTACTGTTTGCGCACACAGTCTTAAACCTTCCTGTTGTGCCATTGCAGTTATGAACAAAATATGGCAAGAAGTCAGAAAGCTGAAATGGAAACAAAAAATGTAAAGTGCAAAATTAAACTGCAAACATCAGCACCAATTTTGAAAACACAAGAAGAAATAAACACTGACTGCCATATGTGCGTATGCATGCATTTGCGCCATTCCTGACTCCTGGGACACTGGCTCAATGGGAACAGACATCGTGCTGTCATTCAGAAACTGAGGCATGCTTTACTTTGCAGTTCTCCAAATTTTCACTCAGCAAGGCAGCTGATATTTCCAAAGCACCATGAAGGTTCATGCAGAGATCCAGGAGGCAATGTCAAGGTCGCACTGGACCAGTGTCTTTCTTGGTTACAGCCTAGCTCCTTTACCAATTTGCCACCCCCTGTTGTTCAAAGAGTCTTCAAAACATACTCTTTCTCTTAGTATCCTTCATTTCAAGATTAATGGTGAGAAAAAGAGAGCGAGAAGAGCACGAGACTCTAAAAATACCCTTCTCCATCACACGTTCACATGCGCTCTGCAAACGGGCCCCATGCAGTCTGTCAGGAGATGTCTCTGGACACTTGTTGGACGCAATCCTGGTGTCTGCAGTACACTCACATACATGGGGAACATTTCTTAGAAAAGCAACAAGTTATGTTGGGGTGGGTATGCAAATGAGTGTGATGCCAACAGGCCAGGAGGCTGTGACCTAATGAGATTAAGCTCAGGTTTAGGCTGCATCACCATTTATCACCTTCACCCACCTGGTCTCCTCTTACATTTGCCTATGGCATCCAAAGCACGACCGTGCAGACACAGCAATACAGACCCGGTTTAGATTAGTGCAGTTGTCTATCTGCTGACCTGCTATCCATTCTGCAGGGAGCTCTTCTGAAACGGTGTAAAGGTACCGATATGGTGTCCACCTTACAGTCTGTATGGCAGTGTACAAGCAAGCAGAGGAGGGAGGAAGACCTGCCTGTGGGTTGGGGATCCCAGCAAAGCACCACAGGCCCTGCCCTCTACCCACATGGTCAGCGAATGCCAGTTGCTCCAACAATATGGTCAACAGGGGGGATAGGGGTCAAAGTAATTAGACTGGATTGCCAAAGTGTTCACCATTTAACAAGGCAATGACAGCCATGGTCTTGGACAAGGTACTAAGACCCATATCAGTTCTGTGAATGCCAAGCTGTGTACGTGAGGCGAACACATACTTGTTTACTCACAGCTTCGTTTTGTAGCCAAACAGAAATAAATATGTAAAGAATAATTGGTGACATGCTAGCATCCAACTGTGGCACTGACAACGTGTGACTGTAGTCAGGAGGTGGGATATCCTATCTGAAAGGTGTAGTGGCTCAAGGTGGGTAGGATGTCAAGCACACAGAAATCAAAGCGGTTCTTTTAGGGAAGTGCAGAAGGTGAGAGACTGACATGCAGTGATGCAGGTGTTCAAAGCTGCAATGAGTAAAAGAAAAGGAGAGGGAAGAGAAGCCAGGATGAAAGAGTAGCTGGACAGTGGGGATGCACAGTAAAAAATACACCATCTATTTAGTATGTTTACCACAACCCCAAACCTCTTGGGTATGGAAGCCAAAAAATCCAGGACATGCATCATGGTTTCGCTGCAATTTGAACTGACCGTTTGGAAACATTTTTGGACGTGTCAGTTGTACAAATGAAGAAGTACGCATCTGAAGTGAAGCAAAGGGAGAAACAATGTGTGGGAGGAACCACAGGCCACCAGCATGACCACAATGGGAAGCTGTGCACCGTAGCGACAAAGGTCGATTATAGACAACTGCGCCGCCAAACTAATCACGGTTTGACTGATAAAAAGTTGATGATGGCAATCTGTTATGATGATCATTTTCAGCTTCACTCAGCCATGCAGCCCATGACTGAGGTTTCAAGTCAACACACACACACACACACACACACACACACACACACATCCCCAGCCCTGAAACACACACATGTAAATGCACACACCTGTTGGCTGACTTTTACTGCATTTTACCTGAGTACATTATTCAGTGGGAACCAGTCACTAAAATTGTCTCACATGACGTGAACCCACTGCACCTGTGTTCAGACACCAGCAGTGAGATGCATTTTGGGGAATGGCATCTGACCACATGATCCATCTCAGAGAAAGTAACCTTTCACCTCATATGTCCACCTCATTCAACTGTCTGCTTCATCTGCCTGGTATCTCCATGCTGTAAAGTAAAAGCAGCACTGAAAATAGAAGACACGCATACATAGAGGCCTGTGAGCCAAAGTGTGACATACCTAATCTTTCTGCATGAGTTGCACATTTGTGTATGTGAGTGTAAAGTGGACATTGTCACTGCACAAGAAAGGCAGAGGCGAAGGGACCACGATATTGTGGTGAAGCTACTGCCATGTGTCACCAGGGATGTTTTATTTCCATAACAACACCACACTGCATCAAGGTTAACAGATTCCCAACACACTGTGGGTAAGTTCACTTGAACTTATGGAGCGCTACGATTAGCTGATCTTCAGGGCTAGCCCGAACTAAGGGTACAATCAGCAATGAGTCCATTCCTGGGCTTAAAGGTCCACGCAGCCCTGACTCTTCTTCTTTCCTCGAGGCTCACAGCTACACTCATCTGGTCTCACAGCTACACTCCTGTGCACCAGTCAATACCTTGCACACACCCTGACATTTAGACACAGATGAACAGCACAACCTCACGCCTTCACTTCTATCCCCACACAGAGGCAGGCACAAAGGAACAGAGACGCACACCCAGATGTGTCAGTGGTGTCCTCTGAACAGTTAGAACCTCTCCCACTGACTCATAGCAGCCCTGCAGCCCAGCAAGGTCCAGGCAGCACCCAGACAGCCCTGCTGATCATAGGAGCAACAGCACTCCAGGGGAACTACAGTGCCAACCTCTCTGACACCTCGCTGAGAAAGCATGTAGCACTGCAGGCTTTGAAAGTCCTATTTCAAGCAATGCTGAAATGAGCCATGCTTATTTGTTTAAAGGACAGCTGTTGCCAAATGAAGTGAAATATTCTTGAAGAATGGAGATTACAAAAGGACACTTCTGTGCGAGTCGTCTTTCACACTCATCTGTGTTACATGTAGCTGTGTGAAGTCAAAAATCTCACGGGAGTTAAGTGAAGTGTTCTGTGTTTCTACCTGTCTGTGCCTCTTAGTTGAACAAGCCCTCTCCACACAAATACACACTCACCTACCCCCTGCTGCCACTATACCTTTTTCCCTTTTTCCAATTGCACCTGCTGACCTAGTTCTGGACATAGTGTCCAAAAACACACACACACACACACACACACACACACACACACACACACACACAAAACTTCTATTGAAGCAGATAAGCATCTGTACCTGCAGTGACGTACACTGAAACACACTGTATTTGCATGTGGGAAAATCAGCCCAATTCCAGATTCTGTCTCACACAAACGTAACTTTCAAAATATCCCAATGCCCTATCAAGCTGATGTACTGTACATCTGAAAGTCACGGAATGCTACAAATGAGCACATATGAAGTGTGTTTGAGGACAAGGTCCAACAATCACACTATTTGTAGATAAAGTGACACAAACAGCAGCGTGACCCTGCAAAACCCTTGGATCGAATGCTTGCCGCAACCTGAACTCAAGGCCCTGATGGCTGCTGTCTGGGGTCGAAGGGGCAAAGTGGTAGGAGGGAGATAAAGAGGAGATCACCCACCGCTCCATCTCCGTCTCCCGTTCTTTCTCCTTCTGCCGCCGGGACTTGTGCAGGAGCCCGATCAGAACAACAGCGGCCCTGATCCCAGCCCGCTTGGAGTGTACCCTGTCCTCTGGCTCAGACATGTTCCCGGCCTCAAATGTGCCTTGTATAGTCCCCCTCGGTCCAGTGATGGACCGAGCTGCAGCACACTGCCAACCTCAGTGTAGTGGGCACTGTGTCTGCTGTTTCTGAACATCGTTCGCACCCTCTCTCCTCCTCTCCCTCCCTCCGTTGTGCTGCCTCCCCTCCTACCTCAATCCAATAGGCAGGGCCTTCACTCTGGCTCTGCCCATTTTCCCCTCCCTCTGCCCCACTCTCTTTTGCCGTCTGTCTCACTTCCTGTACTGTCAGAGTTTATTCCACTTTCTCCATTACTCATGCTGGTATGTCTCCCCTTTCAATTACATTCTTTGACTCCTTTTTCTTCCTACCTCTCCTCCACTCTTATAGAACTTATTTCTCTTTTTCTGTTGCTCATATACCCGCTTTGGCTTCAATTTCTTTTCCTTGACCTTGGTCATCCTCTGTCTTTTTTCCTGCACCATCATCAGTGTGAAAGGCTGCTTCAAGGTAGACTCCCTGCCATAACAAATGAACTAGACAACAGTTACAGCTGCCTCCAGAAAAAGAGATCAGTACCTTTGCAACAAGCCAATACACCCCACCCACCTGAATCGCAGGTACTGGTAGTGATTCCACAACCCACGATCTAAACACAGCTGTGAACCAGTGCTCTGCCATGCCCAGGAAAGCTGATTCTCTGCTGACTGCACTCACCCAACTGGTCCAACACGTATTGTTGCCTTTCATCTTCCCCTTATGCTTGTCTTCCAATCACAACAGTAAAAAGCAGATACTTCATAGCATTTATTTGTTTGCTTCCTTGGTTTGCCACCACAGACCTCGGTCCCTCATTTGCCCATTCTCCCCAACATTCTCCTTCCTCCTCCCCTGCCCAACTCGGTGATCATAACAAAGACCTCAGTGTCTGTTTTTCTTACGTTAGCTCTCATCGTGTGCACGTGTGTGTTTAGATACGGATTTGATGGTACAGGTGTGTGCTGCATGTTGGATCACATGGTACTGCTCTGTGTACCCTCCAGTTGGGGCAGCTGCCAGCCTGTAACCCAGGATGTGCAGTTTTATAATAGCACAGTTGTCTACCAAAAACACAACTGCTGCCTTGCTTTGTCAATGAAATTTTAGTCCCTTTTGACTTGAGTTCACAGTAAGAGACTCATTAATGCACTGTGGTAAAATGGCCTCTAGTTTCTCCTATTATTTCACATCAGTTGTCCTACCCCACCTCCAGGGTGAAATCAATGAATAAATTCTGAGACAAAGAGGATAAAATGGACTGAGAGCGTGAGTGACCATAAAGCAGCAATCGGCTGGCCTTTCACCCATTGGTAACATCTAGTGGACATCATGTTCTCACAGATGTCCATGCAGACGAATGAATTAATGGAAGGTTTTGGGTTTTTGTTGACCAAGAAAGCAACAAGGGGGAAATTATTCAAATCGGTTAAGAATTCTTGATTTACATTGGTTGTTGACCTACACACAGATTTACAACAGTTTGGACAGAACCTGTGAATTGTACCCATACAATTATGATTTACTACAAAACAGGTGAAAATCCAAACAAAGGTGACAAAGAAGCAGAACTGCTATAATGAAATAAAACTGTAAAAGTGAAAGCTAAGAACTTCATTTTGGGGGGGGGGGGGGGAGTGCTAGTGAAGCAAATAAATCATGCGCAGTAATGTGATCTTCTACACTGCATGCTTTAGGTGCCACCACTGCGCAGAACCTGTCTCACCAATGAGGTGCAAGGAGTCCTTCTTCTAGCCCTAGTAAAAAAGCTGCAGCAAAGCTGCTGATCAGCAAGCAGTGACTGTGGAAGTGTCAGGAATAGGACGTGACCTTTACCGCAGTGCCTGTCTTTGAATACATCAGAAATGCAGCATGTGTAACTCCATTTTCCCTCATCCTTTCTGTCCCATGACCCTCACCCCTCACTTGCTTTTTCATTTGTTTCTTCGCTCACCCCACAGCAGCTGGGGATAAGGTGTCCACCATCACGATCTTCCTGAAGTTAATGATCAAAAAGTCTCTTGGCCAGAATGATGCAAAGCCCTCAGGGCTCAGGATAGGGGCCCAACTGATATGTCCTATCACCACCATTGCCTTCCAGCACTACTATATGTATTATTTCATAGTGCACCTCCTTACTCAAGAGCACTTCCAGCTCCTCAGGACATCACAGAACACACAAAGTGCAGCAAACAAAACATTCGGACCCAAGCCATTTCAGTTTCTCTGTTTTTTCTGCAAACTCCTTGTGTCCTTACATTCCATCACACGTCTGTCCTCAAATCAGGTGTTCTATAGAGAACTTTCACACACAGCAACACACACAGTTCACGCACACTCGGTGCAACACGAAGACGGACCAAAGTCACCAGCGCTGCCTTTGAACGCAGAACAGATTCACTTTTGCATGTGGTCAGCGTGTGGCCGGCATGGTCTGAGGACAGATGGTTTCTTAGTATAATGTCCTTCTGGCTGTCTTAACATAATGTCAGTGCCCTCCAGCGTTGAGCCTCACTTCTCTGCATTGGCTTGTTTGAGCTGCAAATCACGCTGTTCATTCCCACCCTCTCTGACCTCACCGTCTGTCCCCTATATCCAATTCTGCATCCCAGTGCAACTGCTGTGCCTGACAGAGAGTGGCAAGTGGGAAAGAGACTGAGCGAGAGAGAGTTTGTTTAGGGATTTGTGTTGTAGCCACTGCTAAATTTAGCTCTTAGATGGTAACAGCATGTTCCCCTCTTACTTCATCCTCACACTGAGATCTGAGACAGGTTTACGATGGCAAACTCACCAGACCATGGTAAAGTACTGTGTCACATTCATCACATGTAGTCAACCCTTTACTTTTATAAAAAACAAAGTTGCCTTCTCTGTTACTGTGACTTGATTACTGTATTTTGGTTGACTATAGTTTGAGTTCAGTGAGGTACATATGTGCAGGTGTATTCCTTAAATTTAATTGTAGTTTCTCTGTTTGCAAGTAGTTTTTGAGCAAAGTTAGCTGTAAGGGTGCAGTCATAACCCAAGTTTTGTGATGGCCTTAATGATGTTCATAAATGCTGAGGGAGATGAACTTGTCCTTTTTTGCTGACATTTCTAACTGAAGAACATGCAGACTGCAGGTACATGGGCTCTAAACGCCTCAGCGCTGAAAAAGGACAAAAGTTTTTGGTTAATGTGCAAGCATCAGCGTTCTGTGTCACTTTGCCATTTATGCAAATGCTGGTTATCTTTGCCATTTTTATTCAAAAGGAATGAACAAAGCGGGAGTGGAAACAGTATAACAGTATCTGTCAGCTGTCTTTTTGGTGAACAGCATAAGTAGCAGCAAAGGTCCAGAAGATGCTTGGACACATCTGACAATAGTGCAGCAATGGTGTGCAGACCTTCCTGGCTTTACATAGCGATAATGCAGTTACATGCTGCAGACTGATGTGACTCTTTTTGATGACGCTACAGCTGCATTACATAGACAATTTTACAGCTCTCTCTGTATGACCCATTGATTCACACCTTAAGCAATAGGCAATGCAACTGTCGGTTTCACACCTAGACACCCATCTATCAAGAGAGAATAACCTAATAGAGGGACACAGCGATGGAGACTGGGGACCCTGAAAGCATTAAGAAGATGAGAACTAAAGGGTGGACATAAAGGAGAAGAAAATGGAGGAAGTATAATGCTGGTTATCATCTGTGGTGTGTTCTGCTTACCACTGATTTCTTGCAGGGGAACCAGAGAGGGAGCAAACAGAGAGCTGGGCATCATGGCCATGGCAACAAGTCCCTGACTATAAAAAAAAGGCAGAATTGCAAAGAGCATGTATACATATGAGTCCATAGTTATCTGTGTTTGTGTAAACAGGAAATGGAGGTTGCCCTGTCAGTGCCAGCAAAAGTGAGGCCATGTGTTCTACAAAAAAAAAAACATCAAATTGGTGACTATTTGCAGAAGGCTGCAGGCAACACAATGGCTGCTTACCATCCCTGTGACAGGGACAAGCTCATGGTCTCACTCACTCACACACGCATGTACACATGCACACAAGCACACACGCGCGCGCACACCCGTTTGTTGGTCAAGGTTCAGGGGTCAGGTTTTTCCAGGTTGCTATGACGATGATCACCACTCTTCTACACCAACACAGGCTTGTTAATAATAAACCAAGAGAAAATCATAGTACAGTATTTAACAGCCAACTATTCATATTTCAGGATTCACTGATGATCATGATGACTCAAAACAAACAGTAGGAGCAATGAACATTTTTCCTACTTTTCAGATGCCTTATGACCTAAATACCATGGTTAACACAACATTTTTACTCTTACTTTACATTAAATTGGACAAAAGTGTCAGCTTACATAACAATAATAATAATCTCACTTTATTTTACTTATAACTCAAAAGGGAGTTAATACAGACTGAACCAGTCGGTGAGACTTTTGCTGTGGCCCCCTATTACCTGTATTTTATTTATCTCAGCAGGGGAAAGCCAGAGTTGCCACAGGCTGCTGTGTGATCATTTACTGCCAGAAAAGGGGCCCTGGCCACAAGATGCTACCAGTGATAAGCCTAAAGGAGCTCACACTGAATGCAGACTGGTTGGTTCTTTCTGTTGCTTGGAGCAAAATGGAAACCACTAAGCTGCCACAGAAATACACAAGTGGACTACACATTTGTTCTGCCTTTTCATACATTACTGTCACAACTTGCTCCCTCTTTTAAATGAACAGCCTGACAGCCCAGCCTGACAAGGCCATCACTCTCCAGCAGCCCATGGACTGATCATATCAGCTTGATGTAAAGACAAATTTGCAAAACATGGCAAACACATTTAAGATCCAAGGATAGCAGGTTTAAAATTCACGAATACAGTGAACATGGTTCATATCAAAAAAGTAAAACAAAAAACTGAGACAGATATGAGTCATTCTGTATAAAAAAGAAGCACATAACAGAAGAGTTTATCAACAACTCTCAGTATTGAGTACAAATGGACAGAGAAAGAAAAAGGCAAAGGATGAAGGTAGAGAAAGGAAACAAAGGAAGATGTCACAGTTTGCTCGAGGCCCTCCCTCTGTATGCCATTAACTGTTCAGAGGTTCTTGACTGATCTCAGACCTTTACAGAGTCCCTAGCCAGCTCTGAATCCTCTGAGCTTCCTATTACATTTAGGCTCAGTATCGCAGAATATCATGGGACAGTAATTTGGCTTGTTGCGGAAGGATGCGTGACACAATTGGTTTTGTATTCCTCTTTCATTTGAGTGAATGGGAAGTATTCTGATGAAGATAAAGACTTCTCCTCTGTCTGCTGTCTCTTGGAAGACAGAATGTCAGGGTTCCACACCAAAGCCTTTTGGTTCTAGGGCTTGTAGACCAGGCAATCCTGTCTTCTTCAGGCCAAAAAGTAATTCATTTCATTTTTTTCTGTAAATCAATTTCCCTTTCTTTCCATTCTAAGTGGGTACAAGGAGTCCAGCCTACACCCAATTAACCTCCAGCTCACCCAACAGGGTGGTCATAAAACTGTAAAACAAAAGAGGCAGTGTTTAAAGGGGCTATGTGAAGGTTATCAACATTGGGAAGAAATCCTCATCTTGTCACTGCTTTGAACCAAAAGAAAAAAAAGAATGCTTAAAGAATCTGGGAGTGGCCCAGGTGTAGATCCAGGTACATCTGTTGCCTGTGTTCTGCGGTACTCTGCCCTTGGTCCTGCAGCCTATTTGCCCCCAGTCTGCAGTTCTGATGCAGACTGCGTCATAGCCACCCCGCGCAGCTTCCAACCATGCAGAGCCAGCAAGGGCAGCAAAGGACTACAGCTGTTTCTCATCCGTGTGTGAGAGAGAAAACAAAGAGACTGTGTCCATTCCCTTTGTAAACAAAGCAAATTTATGGGTAAGGTAATCTATAACAACTTGTGTAATTTTTCCCTTTTATGTTACATATTTGCACAGCAGATAGGCCAAGCTGTTGTCCTTTAGATTAATCTTTTCCCTTCCTCTTTTACATATCAATGACAAGATTATTGGTGAAGCCCCTCACCCTTCCAACCCAGCCAGTTTTACCAGCGATTTTCCCAGGTGTCTTGACTCAGCATCTGAAATGGAGGTGCTGAGGAGAAGCAGATCAGAAAATCTCCCCTTGTCCCTCAACTTGTGACCTATACAGAAGATCGAGTAAACCCTCTTTGTTCATAACTCCTCCTCCCATTCCTGCTCCAGTCTCTACTTTCCCTTTTTAACTCTACAATGGTTCTGATGCAGGTATACCGTTCTGAAACATCAGAACAATAAAAAAAGAATGTTATCTCTGTGTTGGTATTTCACTGCACATTCTGGATGTCTACATCAAGGTTTAGATTCCTGCAAGACTACAGATCAGTATGCCTCTGTTTATGTGGATGCTTCTCAACAAAATTCAGCAGTTCCTCGGTTCTGTAAATAAAGCCAGCATGGCCCAATAAACATCTTTCCTATCATTTCGAAGAGCAACTTTACTCCCTTTTCCTCTCTATAATCCATCCACTAAAGTGCATGGCCTCAACCTCTGTCCGATAAATACACATTGAGTTTTATTCAACTGACTGCCCCCAAAATCCATATCACTCCATAACACAGCTTTTCTTCACCCTCACTCGCAGCCTCTTAAAGGTGGCTTCAGAGATTTGGTATTGACAGGTCCTGAGACTGAGGGCCACTCAACATCTACTATTAATATGCTTCAGCTTTTGCCACAACTTTTGCCTTGCATTAAAACGGTTCTGGGCACAAATATGTGCAGTATTCACACAAGTTTAAGTTTTACAAGTGAACACGATTGTTTCCTCCAGTATCTCAGACATCAGCTTCACTGATGTCTTTGTTCCTCTAGTGAGAAAGACTTAACCTTAGACTACAGTGTCTTGTGTGCAAAAGTACACAAAAAAAGGCCTGATAGCAAACTGTGTGTAAGCTGTCAGCCAGAGTAAACACCAATGAATGCAAACCTGTACAACTTTTCTTAACTTTAAATGGTGAGATTTAGTGCACATTGAGCCTTTGACAGTTCTGCAAAAGATGAGATTTGGTAGGTTCATGATTGGAACACAATTGCTGTGGGTTAATGAGGGTTGACCAAAAAAAAAAAAAAAAAAAAAACCTAAGAATTTCACCCCTTACTCACAGCTGAAAAAATTGTTAGTATGGAGAAAATTCAAAAACCGCGGAATTTAGAACGCTTTTAGTCTGACAAATTTGCAAAAGATGAAATTTTATCCAGTTTCCAAACTCATGTTGGAGTGCACTTTACAATTTCATTGCTATTTACGCCTTATATTAGTATATGATTTACATTTAATTATCTTTGTGATACTTGTTATTTTACTGACCATATGGTACAGTATTACTGGTTTATTGTCTTTTGTTTTACTTCATTTGTTTTGAATTGTGCATTTTCCTCGCTGCGGATGTGTTTGTGATACGGCCTACTGTAAGAATGTCTAGAAGAAATTGTCTGAAGAAGATTCATTCCAACTCAAAGGACCAGAGAAACAGCATGAGACAGCATAATGCAGCACATGAGAATCAGGCTGGACTGTACTCGTGTGGGCGTCCATGGAAAGTAGAATCCAAAATTGCATAATTTCTGCATTAGTTTATTTACCATCTCTTCTGTGTTGTACCATGCTGGCATATTGTTCTTTGCTATACATCTGTACAGTTTCAGAATGACAGTGAATCTTGAAGATGATCTGCCTTCAAGTTAACACAACCCAAAAAAAAAAAATGCATGGCCAACCACAAAGCAAAAATATGCCCCAGTTGTGTGGGGGCTCTCAAGCTGATGTTTTCCAAGGCTGCACTGCCCTGGAGATTTTATCTAGCCTCTGTCTATGTACCCCAGACTGTCGGCTGTGAAGACAAGAGGGGGTGCAGTCACATCATGAAGGCACTTTGTGGCTTCTTAAAAGCACCATTACAACCTACAGGCTAGATGCTTCCCTTATCATGGCCTTCAGCAGGGAGCTCTGGGGGGGGGGGGGCGCAATAAATGTTTGTCATGAAATGCAGTTAGAGGAGACAGAGTCCCACACACAGAGTTGACAGGAAGAAAAGGGCTGCAATACAGGGGGTAGTGGAGGGAGACAACCATTACTCGGAGGAAACACGCAACCCCCTGGATGAAGAACACACACTGGTGTTAGCATGCAGTCACAGGAGGGTCTTGCATCCCTCACTGCGTGTTGTCAAAGCTGCCGAGGTCTCCAGGGTGGATGAGGAAAGGGAGCCACATGTTGACAACACAGCCACTCAGTGCTTTTCCTATGGCAACAGTCCCCGTGGAGGAGAGAGCATTCCAGAGTCGCCATGGCCACGGTCCACAGAAACTTCACAGGTGTATGACAGGGGACAGCAGCTGGAAGGTTTAAATCACCCTGCTATCGCTTAATTAAAAAAATAATTTTTTAGCAAAAATAAAAAATTAGTAAACGTAAAAAGGGAGCATAACTGTACCTATTTTATGCAAATGTAAAACTTATTTATATACTGAATTCCAGGAGCATTTAACCATGTGACTTCCAGTAAAAGACTGCTGGAGGCTAATTCCAGACCAGGGATATAAACTGTAATCTCAAAAAGGGCCCAAAGGAAGTGGGGCTGAAAGCACACTATAATGTTTAACAAGCTTTAACAGCATTTATGTGCAACACTGAGGTTCACACAATTTAGAGGAGCATAAAACCAGACTGAAAGTTCCGGTCTTAAGAACTCAGGAAACACGTCTCACGATCCAAAAGTTATGCAGGGGAAACCATATGAGATGCTTGTGAGGAAAGGTGTGTGTGGGAGTGAGACTCCAGGTGCTGTTCCTTGAAGACAGCAGCAACCCCAAAATCTTAATCTGTAGGAATCAATCTCACACTATCTGTATACATAACGTAATGATATTGAGATTGAAAGAGTCACCTTTTCTGAAGGTAAAGCACCAACTGTTTTCAGATCACCAAGTTTCAACAAGTTAGTGACACAACCATGAATAATCCCTTAATGCAACACACATTGGCACTGACATATTTGATTCTGATTTAATTTAGCATCATATATTTGTGTTAGTCACTTGGGCAGCAGAGAAAATGGGAAACAATTTTGTGTTCTGAATTTTATCCTCAGAGCCATTATGCTTCTCAGTAAATCTAGTTTATCGTATTCAACTTTTTACACATAATTTCACCTGGCACATTTCACCAGCAGTGTGGGGAAAGTGTTCTAGGTGTGCATAAGGAAAAAGAAATCTGTAACTTTGTGCTTATTTTTGCAGTATTTTTGGCTTTAACATTAAATAATACGAATTATAAACTGCATTTTATTCTGTCAGAGATCACTATATTACAATATAAACTCGTGCAGCTTCTGTACAATTAATAAACATCCATGGTGTCACATGTTGATTTTCAGGAGTTCCGAATTTACAACAGAAAAGCACAGTTGTCCATATCCGACAAGCAAAGAAAGGAAACAGCTGTCTTCAGTTGGGAAGTTTCCGAGAAACCGCTTTCCATTAAAAGAGGAAATATCTCCTTCTGGAGGAGACAGAAGGAAGTTCAGCTGCATATGTTCCTCAACAGCCTGCAAAAGCTGTACTACTGTATGTGGGTATCTAGTGGCCTCCAGTGGTGACGCAGGGTGGTAGACCTCCTAGGTTGACTGGAATGGATTTATCAGCATGTCTGAACATATAAATAAAAAAAGTGTACAATAGTGTGCTTCGTGCCTACTCTTACTTAAAGGCGTTCATGAAACTGGAATACATTTTTTGCTTATGTTATTAATAACATGCTGTAGATGCCAGTGACATAGCTGTGACTTGCGATCACCAATACACTCACACACTGACCAATCTGTCAAACATACAGTTAGCAACACACACATCCCTGCATGATCCCATTCTGCTGCACATTGCACAGCTACCCTTCCCTGCCCACTAGTCAGTCTGTAAGTTCACATACAGCAACTCAGAGCTGCCATCCCAACCACACAAATGAACTAAACTCAATAAAGAGTAGAGCTGTTCAGCACACCAATACGGTGAGGTGGTCTCACCATGAAAACAAATAGCAAGGGGATACTGTTGATTATAAGCCACACGCTGCTGCCGTTCCTCTTCTGAACACTGTAGTACTGAAGTGCTGTCTGCTGTGTTACATGAACATGGTAAACACGGACAGTTTTGCATTTACTGTGAAGCCCACTAGAGGGTGAGGTCACCCTAGAAGTGCTGTATGTAAAGTGTCATCCATGTCAGTGTTTGTTCATGTCTACATGGACATTTCACAGAAAACTGAACATAAAACACTAGAAAAGCAGGTGGAACAAACAGAACAAATACTAAAAATGGGATTCAAACAAGAATGAATTATTGTGGCCTGGGCTACTACACACTCAGCCAAGTGAGGCACCAGAAACACTCCAGTGGGCCAAACTGCACACTGGCAACAGCTTGACCAGGTACTCACCTTGTTCTCAGGGCTCCCAGGGTAGGCTTATCGATCCTGTAGGGAGACAGAGAGAGAGGTAAACAAGGAGGAGGAGGAAAAGTAGGAAATTGGATGGTTTGATGTCAGCCAAATCCATTACAGTTATGCTTTCACAACATTAAAAGTTATATCTGCTCCAAAATCAGAACCATTATGAGTCAAACTACAGAGCAGTAAAAGATAAAGTGGTATTATTGCATTGCTGTGTATTTCAGCATCCCGGTCCATTTTTGCCAAAGGTGTCAGGAGTACCATAAAAGAGCTTGCCAAATCTCTCTATAGATGTGTGAGTTACTGGAACCCAGCTATCAAAAGTTGATTTTCTACCAAAAGTGGGGGGGGGGGGGGAGCTTTGTGAAACCTCAGAGGGTGATGCTGAGAAAGTAGGATCAATCGCATTAGGTCAATCCCATATTTATTGCTCTGGGAATTACATTACAAACTGCTTTGCCTGATGGCACTGTGCTTTAATGGGCTGTCGTACTATGCGGTACTTATTCCAAAAACTGAAAATGGCTGAAAATACTAAAAATTTCAGAAACAGAGGCAATCATGTCACCATACCATTGCCCAATACTTTGGTCAGGTTCCCTGCAGAAATAATGTTGCAGAAACCCATCCCAACAAAGTGGCTGCTACCCACCCAAAAGCTGGGGAACGAGAGGCAGTCAGTTCCTGCGTGCGTGATTTTGCATGTAAACCTCCCTCGAGAAACTACTTTCCACATAAAAATAGGTGTTTAACTCACCATCATTACCATGAGAGTTCTACCCGAAATGCTCTTAAATGGACTCATGGATAAGCCTGATCCTGCCTGTAAATCAACACACAAAGCCAAGTGTTTTATTCTTCCATTGTGCTTTAACCATTAACTCCTCTACTGATGTTCCATGGAAAGGAAAAACTGAGGAGCAGCACTTGTTTCTATGATACAGCGATATGTGGACTTCAGTCGACAGCAAAAGGCCGGAAATATCACTCATAACTGGACTGACAAGGCTGTTTGTTGTAAAATACAAAACACATACATATCCACTGACATTTCATGAATGAAATAGCAAAACGGAGAAATAAAGCCAATTTATGATGCACAAGAACAGAGGTTTTATATGGGTGCAACTACAGCATTTTTACTTACAATGTTTTTTTTTTTGTAAAGGTCCAGTCACATGTTGCATGGTTTAGTCCTTGGTCAAGACCCAGTAGTGGAAGTCTTGACTTTAGGAGAGGGAGATGCTAGCTGAAGTTTCTTTTTCCATCACAGAGATTCTGGTAGCGAGCCAGGTAGGTGTGACAGGTCAAAGTTCAAGGTAGATGACTATATGTTCAGAGCACAGTTGAGCAAGGAAGTTCCCAAAGTAGTTTGAATGGAATCATAAATAAACATTTACAAATGTTAACACAAGACCATCACAGTTTTAGAAAGGTCATATTAGTTTTTCCATTCCCTTTCATGCAGACAGCAAAAAACAGGTTCAACATCTCTGTTTATAGAGAATAAAAGAACTGTCTACAAATTGGAACATTTTGAATGGAAAGCACAGAATGAAAAAAGCAAAAATAAAGCCAGAATGTGAGGAAAAGTTGCAGGATTGCAACCTGTGGGTGAAAGGAAATGCCAAATCAAATACATCTAAACATGTTTCCTAACTTTCTCTTAAATTATTTATGGTTCTCCTTGCAGCAACCTAGTACCATCATATGGAGCAACTAATACATCACATGAACAAGCTCACAGGCTGAGCGAACTTGATGCTGTACTGGAATTCAAGACTGTTTAAGACCTTTTCCTTACCTGCACAGATGCATTCTATATTTATTCATTTTAGATGGGTAGAAAACTCTTTTTCTTTGAACAGGAATTATCTTAAAAACATATGTAGGCACTTCTTCAGACACAGCAGTAAAGGACAGAATTAGTCACTTACGTTTAAATTTGGCAACATTCATGCCTGAGGGATACAAGATGATAAACCAAAACCTTGTCAGGAGTTTCAGAGAACCTCTGCTGAGGAGCACTGGCTCCTAAACTAATAAGTTTCAGGTGTGCTTCCCAGACTTGATCTCCTCCCATTTACCTTGGGCTGATCTGCTTAAGTGCAGTATATATACATATCCCCTGGTATTTGGTCTCCACATATTTGTTCTTTTTTCTGATTCAGGCTATAAAAATAAATACCACTTGTAATTGATCTGGATTTCTGTTTATCTGGTCTGCAACATCCAGCCCAGGCCCATGACTTTGGCCCACCATGATAAATTGTATTTGAAAACTGCAAGGTGAGAGACACAGATGCACTGCATTGTGGGAACTGTGGACACACCCTCAGCTGCAGTCTCACAGTTGCTAACATGCTTGTGTTTGCATCCTCTGCTTTACACCATTGCCCTCTAATTTACCAATTATTCATTTATTAAAAGGTAAATGTATAGCCTTGGTTCTGCTCAAGCCAGTCCATGCATCCTGCTATGGTAATTCATGAAATCCTTATGTTTGTTTTATATATAATGTTACTTTTAAATGTTATTCATTTTGTTTTAGTGTGTGGCACAACTTTTTCCTTAGCATATTAAGTATCATTTCAGGGACAGCTTGTATGTACTTTGAATAAATGGGAAATTTTCTCCACAAAAAAATAATGGAACAAGTAACTTCATTATCAGTTTTTTTTTTTTCGATATAATCTGTTTTCAAGACAACATTATGACTGGAAAATAGGGGGTAAGCATACTTCCGCATTTGTGAAAAAACATGTGCATGCACAGGACTCAGCGGAGACCAGAGGTTCAAAATGATATCAGACAACAACATCTTGACTCTCTTTACTCCTCTGACTTTTGTGAATGAGTCCACGGGACCAACACACAGACACGAAGTCTGGGGAACAGCTCCATCGGCAACCGGGGAGACGCAAAGCCCACCTGCATATCTGTATGTCTGCCTATGTGTGCATGCACCTGAAAACAGAGCGGTGTGGGTGTGTCTGGGACCGCATTGCTCTCTGCTCACACGCTCTGGCTGCTTTGTTCTCAAAAGTCAAGTAGGAGGACGGAGAGAACGCAAGTTCACTTCACCTTGAAGCGGAGTCGCCACCTGAATAGCAGGTGATGCGAGCAGAACAAAAGGCTGATTAATTCCACTGTTTCTCATTATCTCTGTCCAGAATTCATACAACAGCTGTCTTCTGTCTGATCCACGGCACATATTTGCAAGTGAGAAGTCACTGAATACCGCCTGCATTGGGGTTATATGGCTGCCACTGACATATTGGATAACTGGCTGATGAATTGCTGTGATGTGCGGGTCACACATTCACACAGTAAGATTGCAACAAGCAGCCATGAAAAATGCATGAGCTTGAAGCACTGATGTAACAGGGATGGTCCTGCAGAGCTACCCGAGGGAGTGAGCAGAAAGACTGAGCTGAAGATCTGAGCAAAAGTCCCATCCACCTGTCGGGATTTTAATGCCTGCCAGAAGGTGTCAAGGGCAGAGAATCTGAACGTGACAGAATGAAGCCCTGTATCCACCTTACGTTTCTGCCAAAACACCAACACCAAACACATACAAACAGCAGATGAACAGACCGTGGGCTCTTTGATCTGTGTTTCATGGCAGAACATCAGCTACTGGCACCTTGATGATGTCTGCCCCTCCGCTACACATCCCAAAGACCCCCACATCCTACCATAGAAAAGGTGAGTGGGACCTACCAGCCGAACCCCCCGAAGCTCACGCTCCTCTTACGTCTCAGCATACTGGCTAGGGCTGCTTGGAGGCTGCTTGCAGATGGAAACCCGTCAGTGCCTTTGCTCTCAAGCTTGGCTGCCCACTGTACAGCTACACACAGTCACACACATGCGTGGGAGGAGAGGTAGTGGGAGTGATGCAGGGAGGAGGCACTTAGTAACACACACACACACACACACACACACACACACACACACACACACACACACACACACTCTCCCCTCCCCAGTCTCGTGTGTGAAAAGCCCCTAAGAGTTTACCACCCCTTTCTCAGCTCATGTGCTCCACAGGGAATGGGAAGCAGATGGCAGCAACACCAGGTCACAACCCGCCTGAAGAACACAGCATCTACTGCCGCCTCTCTGTCTACTTTGGCACACATTTTTAACTTTCATGTTAAAGCGATCCGTGTGTAATTAAGTGATTCAGTATTTGCTTCAGTAGCTAAAACTCAGGCATACTTGGACTTTTCTAGTAAAAAAAAATTTACTTAATAATTCAGTCATACTAGTGTTGTTACTTTTCATAAACGCACAACATATTGGCGACAAATGGAAACTAATTGGTCTCCAGCTTTCATTTATATTTTTTGCCTGCAGAAAGCAGTATGTATGTCTGCTCAGGCAGGTGACAGTCACAGGAGTTAGAGGGACGTTGCAGCCTGTGCTCAGCTACACTGAGACCAAGCCACAGAAATACTGGGAGGCATGAAGAAACCCTGCAGTGACCACTGCACCCACACTGCGTCCTCTGGTGGCAGAGCTTGCAAAACACATTGTCTCAAAGTGCAACTCCTCTCAGAAGACTTATGTGGTCATTCTTCACAGAACAGCACAAATGTTCAGGATTAACAATGGGAAAAGTTATTTAATTATGTTAGTAGAGTATTGTCACTGCAGACATTATAAATACTATCAGTCAATATTCCTGGGAGATAATCCTCGATCATGTTGTAGCAACACAAGAGAAGGTGGGCAAAACTGATGAATAAAGTAACATTATTTACCTACAGAAGAGTTACAGGATGGAAATCATTGGCAGGTTAGTTAGGCAAGAGTATGTTTAACAAGGGTGTGTCTGAGCAGCAGGAGGACCGGGATGAGAGCGACCAAAGGGGAGTGGAAAGGAAGAAGGAGGAGTGGGGGCAGCTTGACTGTGAGAGGAGCTGACAGGAGAGGGATGAGGCAAGGGGAACAGTCGTGACACAGACGCCCTAATGACCGCGCTGTAATTATAGCCTGGTCATAGGCTGCACCACAGGGGGTGTGGGTGGGGGCAGGCAAGGGGGGGGGGTAGAGATGCAGAGAAAGAATAGAAAACTAGAGAACTGGGGTGGCTGATAGAGGAGGCCATGTGCAGTGGTTAGTGAAGTCAACTTGAGAGAAGGGAACTGATTTATTTTGGGGAACTATGTTCTGTACTGAACTGAGCAAAATTGTTTGAGTTATGAAGATTCAGCACTTTGCATACAAAAGGAACAAACAGATCTTTTACAACAGTCCCAAAAGGAACAAACAGATCTGTTACAACAGTCCCATGATATCTCAAGAAGCACAGTGAACAGGATGTAAATACATGTAAATGTTTAAATGGAAAACGATAGCAAATGAACTTCCTGTAACAGCGAGGAGTGGTGCTAACATGATCCCTAGGCAAATCCCTTAAATTTGAAATGACACTGATTTAATGGTATTATGATATCAATGTCACTGGGTCAGCCAGTGCTGTAGTGGCTTGAGTCATCGCCTTCAACTCTGGTTTACATCCCTGCTCCTGCTGTAATACGCGTGAAGGAAGCACTTACCCTGAACTGATTCAGCAAACATTACACAGCTGTATAAATGGCTAAACAAGTTATCTGACATAAGAAGCCTCACTATGTAAGCTGCTTTGGAAAAAAGTTGAAGGCAAAATTAATAAATAATTTTGATATGATTTGTGCACAGCAGCATCTGTGTTGTGCGCACTACTCACACTTTTCCAAGATGCTGGATTTGGTGTGACACTAAGTGGTAAAATCAGTGATGACTGCCTCTTGGCGCCTGCACTTTCAGTGCTGCTACTCATGAACAGCTTTATGCTAGAAAGGGGTAACAACAGGGGGGCAGGGAGTGTAGTAGTTAGAGCCGTCGCTTTGGAACAGAAATACCTGCCTAAGAATCCCTGCTCCTGCTGTAGTGCCTTTCTGTAAGGAACTAACTGTAAAAATAATTTTAAGAATCGAGTATACAAACCTTGTAAGGTTTACTACAAAATTACTACATGCTGCTGATATGATATCACAGGTAGAGTTTAAGTGAGTTCATCATTTTTCAGTAGAACAAAGCAAGACCAGAGATATTCAGCACGGGGAAAAACAGCATACCAATGAACAATGCAAGAAACTTCTGTCACCAAACAGCTTCGTGTGCTGCAAACTGCCACACGCACAACATAAGAATGGAACTCTTAGGCAAGGGTTTTTAAAAAGTGATATTGGTTTTTAATTGTTATTTTAATGTTTCTTTTCTGTTAGCAACTTTTTTATTAACCTGTTCAAATGTTCCTGAGTGTTCTGCTCATGTACTGTGAATGTTTAGTTGTCATGCCAATGAGACATCTTAGTTTGAACAAAACAAACACGATAAAATGGACTGTGGGGACAGGATAATGGAGAGATGCCCTTTCATTTTAATCCTCCCATTTTGTTATCTAATAAAGAGAGTGTGTGTAAGGGGCTTAGCAGGAGAGAGGTAAGAAGAAACCAGAGAAAGAGCATGTCTGTGTGTGAGACAGTGATACGGAAAAAATAGCAAAAGACTTAGCAGGAGAGAGACAAATGGAGGATGGACTGGAAAGGGTGAGTGTGTATGTGAGAAAGACATAGAAGGGCTTAACAGAACAGAGAGAAGAGGGCACTGAAGGAGAGAGATAAAAAGTGCGTGTGTGTGAGAGAGAGAGAGAGAGAGAGAGAGAGAGAGAGAGAGATAGAGAGAGAAGTGTAGAGCTGGGGCACTGAGCATGGTGCCACTGTGTCAAGTTCCTGAAGCAGAGCAATGGATTGAGGGTGAGTGAGCAGTAGATGCTAAGTGCAAGCTGAAGCCTGCAGGGCCAAAGCAGGCAATGGCTGGCTTTCACACATCCCACATACATGGTGAGGGGTGGTCTCTGGTGGGTACTCTAACCTAATTTGAAAAATACGGTGTCAGCCTCAAAAGGCAAATATGAGATATTAACTATTTACTGTTGCAGTTCTGTACTGAAACAACTCAGCTAGCATGAGGACACACCTGTCATTTTTAGGAAAGCATCCTGTGATATCACCCTCCTCAATAAAAACTAGCTAACTTACCCAAACTTTATAGTGATGCAGTGAGAAGAGCTGAATATAATTAAGGGACAGAAAAGGCCTCTCTATGCTAAATGATGTGAAGGTTTATACCTGGAGTTTCCACTGTGACTCTCAAGAAATAAATGAGACTTGCAGTTTCAGACTCTCCTGTCTGAAAAACAACTGCTGAGAAAGGGGCTGATATGAGAAGAATCCTGCAAGGCAGTCAGCCTGCTGTTTACTGCCAATGAAAATGAGCTACATTTTTTAAATGGGATGCAGTTCCACTCGAACGGCACCAGTGTGTGGTAATGGAGCCCCGAAGGCCGTTCTCATCACCAGCTGCAAAGCAACCTAACTGCTCAATGTAGAACACGAACCGGCTTTATGTACGACAAAAACATTTTTTGCTGAAAATAAATCTGGTAAACACAGATAACATTTATTTAAGCAAACTGTCACAACAATTTTGTGATGGGCTGGCCTGAGATGGACTCTGGACCACAACAGCACTTCACTTAACAAGCTGTTATTGACAGCAGATTGACTGATGTTGTCACATGATAAGCTTTAGACTAAAATATACATTAAATCAAGTTATGTATTCTTTGAAAAAGCTTTACATTAGAGTTGCTCAATGAAGGTTTACTGATGTGGGTCATGTTAAGTGTTTGTGTGTCAATTTTACTGTCTTTGGCATTTTTTGGGGCAGTCGGTGGTGGATAAACCATTGCTGAAACAGCTCATTAATTCTGAATGGCGCTAAAGTCCAGGGTTCCTCACTCCATTCATTGCTTTCAGCTTTGCATATGAAGACGGCTGCCCTAATGATCTATTTGACTCTGTTACCGAACGCCAGGTCCGCTGTTGTTTGCCCTGGATACCAACTTAATGAATTGTAAATGCAAATGTTTGAATCACTTTTTTTTGTGATGCGGCCAAAGAAATCCTCACATTATTTCTGTCCAGCCGAGTAAAGCAGAACCGGCTTCATGCAGTCGTGTGTGGCGGCGGCCACGTTGCTTGTTGCGGCCTGTACCCGGGACCTGTCGCATGGCTTCCCTGGAACAGTGTGGCTCCATCTTCCCTCCTGCAGAGCAACACTGCTCCTAAATGCTGCAATCTGCCATCGAGCACATAGACAGAGGCAGGAAATTGCTGGCAGCCATGCTGCGGTGTGGCTCATTACCTCGACTGACAGCGGCTCTACATCGCCTCCTTCCACTGAAAGCTGACAAACAAGGGAATGCCTCCTCCTTCTGCATTCTACAACTATTCTTCTCTGTTCCTCCGTTTCGCTCCTGCTTTATGCCACCTTCTCCTCCACTCATCCTCTCTTCTCTTTTCCAAACCCTGTCCAGGGCTTTATCTCCTCAGTACCAACCCAGAATGCCCCCACATCACTCTACGCTGTAACTGGGCTCTCTCCCACCCTGTTTTTCTCTGTCGCACTGCTCCACATGTGTCTGCCTGCCAGTGGATGTAAGCAAATCCGACGCAGCGCCATGCCCACCCACACCCACACGCCCACTCACCTGTCGCACGCCTTCGCTGCGCCTGTGGCTGTCGTGTTCTCCCAGGCTGCCTTCATTCAGCACGAGGCATCAAACTTGCCTACCCTTAGTGGGTGTGCCTCTGCGCTTGGCAGCCTTCAGACGGAGAGTGTCCTTCAGCACACTGGCACACACACTCACACACCCTGCCCTGCTTTATTAAAGCTACAAAACCTGTCCCTATATCGGAGCAGGCAAAACCACACACACTCACAGACACACACACAGCAAGTTCAAATGGTGTTGGTGCCTCAGTGACTCACGGTACATCAGAGTTCTTTAATGTGTGATTCTGGGTGGAAGGAGCCTGCAATTTTGAAGACGGCAGTGAAAAGCAAAGGCAAGAAGCGCCAGAAATAAGGAGGGGAACAAAGGGTGTGTATATAAAAAGGAGAGATGAGAGAGCAAAGGTGGCGTGATGACGGGCAGAGGACAGCGCGAGGTGGAACAAAAGAGGGGCAATGTTGTTCTCCCTCAGGTCGAATTTACTGTTAAAGACGTTGGGTATCAAAACTCATCAACTTACTGGGATGCAGGTTGAGCTTGGAACAGGAATGAGCTCCTGTGGTCTTCAGGGACTATTTTCCTCAATATTTGCTGCAGTAATTTCGGCTGAATGCTTTGCTGTCCAACCCTCAAGTTGTTTTCCTCCTGGGACTTGAACCAGCAATACAGTTACAGTAACAATTACAGGTCTACTAACAGTACACTGCGCGCTGCCAAAAAACATGAGCCAAGATACAGAGAAGAAAAATGAAGAGGAAACGGGATTGAAATTCATGAAGAATAATGATGAAGTGCTGATACGCTACCAAATGTCTGCAACATAAAACATCTGGCTTAAATCTAATAAGTGGGTATAATGAAGCCTCACTGCATTCACACAAGGGTGAAAATGGACAACCTTCTGGTACTGAAAATGACAAATATCTCAAACATAAAGGAACTTAAAGCACACAAAATGCAACTCGGTAAATGCCTTAAAATAAGTCGCATACTTTAAATAATCTGGACAGTAAAATCATTTTTTTCTGTAAGTACAAAATAAAATACTAATTGTATACTGTGTACTTGTGAAAAAGGAGCAAATCCTAAAAATATGAAAGCAAGCAGTAATTTCTTGTTCTGTGTAAAGGACAGTGCTGACATTATGAAAGCTTTTTTATATATTTTTCTGTACTTCATGGGCTTCAACCAGGAAGGTAGTCATGATTTCAATGTAAACATCAGCCCTTCCCTGTGGGACTATCAATCAAACAGGCTGCTGATAGGAAACCCATGTCAAGCCCACCTCTTCTGAAACTGAACAGCAAGAACCACGCACCTGAAACATAAACAATGTTGTCTGATTTGTGTGGACACTCCACTTCTCTGCTAGCCTTAAGTCTGTAAACTGAGGAATGATGTCCAGTACTGAAGGCAATAAGTCACCAAGTCACTTCGAATGGACACAGATTTACAGAGGAAAAAGCAGATCTCTGAAATTTCAATAATGGAAAAAAGTCTTTGTGATGTATGTTTTATTCTTAGCAAAACATAGACAATGGATGCAAAGGATGTAAAGGATAGAACCCAAGAAAGCATAAATGGCTCCCCTGGCCACCATCAAATGAGTAACTATGGTTCCATACATGCTGCTGCCACAGCACTACAGAACTTCTGGACCATAAAAACAACAAGAAGGGGACAAGGGAATGTGTCCCTCAATGTCCAAGTAAGTCTAGCCCTCCAGTTTCTTCTGTGTAACTCAACTAAGCAATGTTGCTAATATTTCTGGTCACCCCAAAGGCTGACAAGTTGCTACACCCCAGCTCTACACATCTATAAGACACTCAAGCACAGAAAGGAAACATCTTACCTGGATTCCCCCAGGTTGTCCTTATAGGCTGGGACACATGGATTAAACATCTTCACAAGAAGAGCTGGTCCTGTACTGGAGAAGTGGAGCTGCAGAGCGGAGGCAGGCGCTGTAGTAAGAGACACGGTGAGACAGGGAGAGCAAGAGGGAGATGGAGATGGGAGAGAAAGAGAGAGAGAGGGAAACTGAGGAGGGAAACAGAGGGACAGGCAAATGTGGGAGGAGAAGAGCAAGGAAAAAAGAGACAGGCGATGGACAGTAAAAAATGAGAACAAGAACAGCCCATATTAAAAGAAAGGAGGCTTGCAAAAGAATAACCAGTCCTGAATAGGTTTCCCATGATCAACTAACAGGAACGGCAGACAGTAAAAGAAAACACACAGAATGACACTGGAAAAGTTGACCTTATCATTGTCCTTGGTGCAGAAGCACCAATAGCCTCATCCCTGGCAGGAAAGGCCAAACACACAAAGACACAAACACACAGGGCAGAAGCCCAATACAACTAACCCTGCTCCACCCAGTGTGCAATGGAAGGTAAACTACTACTAGGGCTCAGTCCTCAGGCGAACAACTACAAAGGACCAGTAAATCTTCCTGTGTGTAAATGTATGTGCATGTGTGTATATGTATGTATGCATACCGTATTTATTCATACATTTGTAGTTATGTATTATAGATACAGATTTTTTCATCGTATATGTATTTATCCTTAATAAATCTCTACCTATATTATCTTTTCATATTTATTCTCTAAATTTTCTTTCCTCTTGTACTGCGCACCATGGACCTGATGAACTTTTTTCCCTTGTATACCTGCCGTATAAAGATGTACGAGAAAAAACAATTCTTGGTTCTTGTTTCTTGATTCACGGCAGACCAGCCCACAGAGAGGAACATCTTCCAGACCAGACTGACTTGCAGCCACTCCCAGAGCGTCGGTCACGTGGGGAGAGTGGACTATCTTTGCTCTCGTGCTGAAGCAGATCGCGGGGCTCGTGCCAGGCGAAGACAAGGGGCAGCTGCTTAATCAAAGCTCCTCTCCGAATACACAGCCAAATTAGCCTTTCCATCCACTTGCTCCTCTGTTTAACTTGGCTATTTATTTGCCTCCCCTCTGCTCGTCTCCAGGCAGGATAATACGGAGCAAGCTTCCATGAGGTCTAATTGGTGAGCTTCCTCAGGTTGCCTTGGAAACCCTTGTTAAAAGTGTTCATTGGATTTTATCCAAGGATTTGGGTTGCTGTACATCGTAATCCTGAAACACGTGCACGCACATGCTTATAGGCAGATACAGCATACTGTGTAGTTTTGCAACTTTTTTGGAGAGGACGTGTTCTTTAATATCTAGTCGGTTTTGAAGGACATTAAAAAGCAGAAGAGAACACACAGGTAGTGGTTCAGCAGTAAATTAAGTGCAGTGGTGTAACTGTGAGTCTGTAGGAAACTGTGGGTGATGTCCCTGAACACTGGAGAGCAGGTTCAAATGTTGTCCTGACACTTTACTGGGTAGGTGATGGTCTCAGATGCACCAAAGCACCAGCAGAATCTGATTCCTCATCTTAACAAACATGCCTGAAACACCCCTGCATCATCATCGTCATCGTCACCATCAGCGAGCAACGTTCACCAAACTCAGGTGGTCACCCTCAGAAAGAAAACAGACAGAAGAGAAGGACTGACATTAGCTATAATTACTAAGAACAGCAAAACACAAAGACAGCCACCCACTCACTCACCCACACACAGAAAACACTGAGTTGTTATCACTGCGAGGGCGAGAGTTGGCAGCAAGCTCTCCCCACTGATAAGGATCCAGACACAGTCAGTTTTCCCCCTTTTACCTGTTGACCACAGTGCAGGCTAAAGGGAATGATGCCAAATGAATGAATAAATAAATAAATAAATAAATAAATAACTTAATTGCCTACAAAGGCCACCAGCTTGTGCAGAAAGAGTGAGAAAAAATGGGTGGGTGATCTATTTTGTTTTCTGCAGTATGTTGAACCCAAAGTGTCATTGTCATGGCTGTAGGGGACAGGACTCATTCCAGAGGGCAAAAGACATCTTAGTCAGTCTCTCAGTTGCCAGCTTAAGATAGCAAAAGCCAGTAACCAAATATAACGTGCATAACAAAAAAGAAAAAGAACAGGGATGAAGATTATGAAGTCCTGAAGCCCTGAAATGGAAACATTGATTGTTGCTACACAGGTAGGCAAGTGAATGTGAGATACCTGCAGGCTGAAAGAGAGGCAGCTTTCAGTTTGGGTCAGATCTAAGGTCAGTCGGTACTAGGTACTGAATAATTAATTTTGATAATGAAATACAATAGAATTACACCATCTGGACATCTACTGAAATGCAAAAAAAGAAACCGGTTTCACTAAAGCCCATTTGAAACCATAAAATATTCATACATTATATCTCACCTCCAAAGAGGTGAATTGATTTTCGAGAGTATAAATGGATTCACGTAACATTGCTACTTAAAGCAATCCCTCTGGAATGGTAAAAAAAAGTGATCAGCCATGTCATACAATTCAGATAGAAAAGTAATAATGGCCCTGAACTGCAATAAGCTCTGAATATTTTTATGTTTTATCTCCAACTGCTTACAGATGCTACATTCTTTCATTGTTGCTACTGAGTACTTCAGGGTACCTGAAACAACTTGGAAAATGGCTGGGAATTATTTAAGTTGAATTTAGAAAAGAGATTTGTATAACAACCACACATTTCAAGGTTGTAGTTCATAATGTAACCATGACAACATTAAGACTACCTTATCTACAGATGTTGCTTAGCTTAAACAGGCCCGCTAACCTGGTGCAAACTGATCCCAAAACTGCATAACTGAGTGATGATAACACCCTAGCCTGCTGTCAGCCAACCACCAGCTCTGCGTGTCAGCCACTTTCACTTTCTGTCTCGAGGAAGCAAAAGTAAAACCCAAACAGGCTAACAGAAACAAGCACTTTTAAGCTATCAGAATGGAGGAAACAGAGAAAGACAGTAAATTGTGCAGCCACTGGTGAGTACTGGTTTAACCCATTCAAACAGGCTTAGGAACGAGCAGGTACTGTAACTCAGTGTTTATGACTGTTGTCTAGTAGTCTCAAGGCTTCTGGCTTAAATTCCAGCAGAACTGTAGCACTCATGGTTAAAGATCCTACCTTCCAAAGTAAACAAGTTAATGATTATGGCATTATTCATCTATCAATCTAAGTTGTACTGAACACCAGTATACGCTCTGTATATGATAATAATTTCATCATTATATATTACTAACAGCTTACTATAACAAAATACTTGAAAGTCTGTTCTCAGTATAACTTACTCTGAGGAACTGCTGTTCTGCTTTTCACTAGGGTCCCTGCTCACGGTTACATTTTCTATTGTATGATGTTCAACAAAGAAATTTTAATACAATTATTTTGAATAATTTCAGACACAAACTTTCCTGACGCAAATGAGTCAGCAGTTAACATTCTGATTATTTGTCTGTTTTGGGTTTGATCAACTTTTTTTAACCACCTGTTTTCAAGATTTCTCTACCTTCCTCTTAAAATTCACACATGCTCAAATACAGCAATAAGGAGGTGGCCCTGTCCAACTTTGCCCTGCACGAGCCCCACTGCCGTCGCTTCTTGAGCCTCTGCCCTGACTGCAAGGAGCCTGTACCCCGGGAACAGATGGAGGAGCACCGGTCAGACCAGCACACCCTGGTCAGAGGCCACCTGCTTTTCTTAATACGAATCAAGTGTGTACATTTCTTACCATGAAGCTTTGAATGTGATGTGTAAATGGAAGAGGCGCGATGGTGGCACATACTGCTCAGCTGCTGGTACCAATAAATCGTCAGTACAGGAAGAGACATGAGCTCTCCTGCATAGTCTGACGTGCTTCAGAGAACGTACACTCGTAAACACTCTCCTATTCTCCTAACATACTTAATAAACAGGTACACTTGGCAGAGAAACTTGTTTACAAAGCAGCTGAACTATGCTATATCGATTGCATTTTCAACAGGTGAGGTGCACGAAATGCAGCAAAAAGATGGAGCGCTGCCACCTCGAGGAGCATCAAGTAAGTGCATGTCGCTAGTTGTCACCACACCAAACCAGTTAAACACAGGGCGTGTATGCCATACATAAGTAAACCTTTTCACAGGCCCAGAGAGGAATGTGGGAATTATATTCCTAAAATGACACTTCACTTTCATATCCCTTAAAGTTATTTGGGAATGTTGTTATACTGTTTCCAGTAATGTGGCCCTTTTAACTGAACAGCTGCTGGAGGAATACTTTAGTTCTGCTTAGCCTCATTTCCTCAGCCTTCATCTTATATGACCTAATCCCATGTGCTAGTAGTCTAATCTTGAAAGCCAGTAGTGGTATCATTATTTTTAATGTAGAGGAGTGAGCGACAGGGGAAGGCGATTATGTCCAATTCCTCTGAGATGTTATCCTTAGCCAATGTGTCTGGCACTTCTTACTCTGAAGGAGTGCTCTGCTCCTTCTAAACTGCTGTAAATCACCTAGCCTTGTGTTGTTCAACTAACTGTGCTAAAAATGTAAAGACAGTTGAGAAAAGTGACTTTCTCTTCAAATATCTAAACACTATTATATCTTAGTGTATAGATTAGACACTTGAAAAAGTTACACGAGTGTTGCTATAGGTTGAGGTTTCCATTCATTCACACTATGTGGATCCCATCCATGAACACATAAGTTTTCTTTCTCCTTGGTTCCTCTCCAGTCAGAGGAGTGTGAAGGCAGGATGCAGTTATGTAAGTTCTGCCAGCTGGAGATGCCATTCTGGAATCTGGATGAGCATACGGTGACCTGCAGCAGTCGGACAGAGCGCTGTGAAGACTGCGGCTCCTACATCCAGCTGCGGGATCAGGAAGGCCATGCGCTACTGTGCTCCATGGCATCAAAGAAAGAGGGCAAGCAGGACATAGCAGCTGTCAACCCACAAAAACATAGTAGGTCTTCAGGTCAGCAGAGACACGAGTGTGTCGGCTCAGAGAGGCCCGTTTAACAAATGCCATTGCACTTGAGTGTCGTAAAGCAGCAAAGAATTAAATGTAAAAATTTTAATTCAATCTTTCATGACTGATTCAAAATACATCATTTACACTATAAATATCAGACATGAACGGTACATCTAGAATGATGTATTAAATAGTACAGTGCTAAGTCCAAAGTTTGAATACCCGTGAGCAGCAGTTGTGTAACTACCGTATTTTCCGCACTATAAGGCGCACCTAAGAACCTTAAATTTTCTCAAAAATCCGGTGCGCCTTATGTGTGCACTGAGTTCCAAAATCTGTCAAAATGTTGTTGTGCGACTTCGATAAGCGCTCCGCTTGACTGACTGTCGGACCATTTCCCGCTGACACAAGGATGTGATACGTACACTGGCAGCGATAAACCAATCAGAGAACAGGACGTGATACGTACGCTTACCTCCGCCACGCCTCCGGTAGGTATACTACCGGTATGCTGCAAAACAACAGCCGGGAGAAGCGTCTCTATAGTCACCATTCGACTGAAGGCAACAACGATAGCACAAGACATGAAGATCGAAAACTTTCAAGGAGGTCCGTCTTTCGTTTTATGAAAAGTCATCATCTCTCCATCCGCGCAAGGACTACCGTGGCGCAGCAACTGCCAGCGGATAACAAAGATAAAATAGTGTATTGTTAAATAGTAGAATAAAGTTCAACTAAACTCACCGTTTTGCTTCCGTTACCTTTTTTTTTTGTAGACCGTATGTTTTAGCATGCGCCTTATAATCCGGTGCGCCTTATGTATGGGTTAAGTACAGAAATAGACCCCTTAATTGAGACTGCGCCTTATAATCCGGTGCGCCTTATGGTGCAGAAAATACGGTACACAGAAGTTTAAAAACAAAGTGACCCGCAAGTTGTCTACATCAGTGGGAAGTGCTGCAGAATATCTGGGATATTTTGGCTCACTTCCTGATCCATCTTATTACTGTAATCAATGGGCTCATGAAAAAATAATTTCCAGCAAATGTAACTTTTGACTGGTGCTGTACATGTTAGTTTTTGTCATGGATTATTATAAGTGTTTCCTTTGCCCTTTTTTTCTGGATATTTACTGTGTTGCAGAGTCCACTTTACAGCTGTGTTTCAACTGCCAGAATTCTTATCCTTCAGACCAGTTGTGGGAACACCAGGTACTGCTGAAAAATCTCTGGCCTATAAAGCCACAAAGCAACAGCTGTCTTCAGGTATCAAAAAGCAGCAACCTGCTTCTCCCCTTTCCATCTTTCTCAGCGGATCTGCTTTGGATCTGGAAGCAAGGAAGATGATACTAGGCAGCAGGACCACCAGGATACAAACTTGCTCAGCTTCACCTCCCTGCGGGAACGAAAGACCTTGGCAAAAAGGAATCTGGAGGACATGGACCAGATTGGCACCTGTCTCTACTGTCACCTGGCCCTTCCACTGGCTACACTGCAGTGGCATGAGGTACATAACTGGCCACACCCAGGGCACTTCTACTTCTCTTTTCTTGTCCTTTTAAAGGTAGCTAAATCACACAGTGCTGTACAATCATTTCCAAGGTGCTGTTTCATATTGTATGAGACAACAGTAGTGACCTAATGCCAGCAATTTTAAATTCCAGTACAAGTTAAACATAAATATACCAACGAATGTCATCTCACATTGCAAATGTTCTCTGCTAAAAAAGATATTTTTGTATCGAGAATGATTGTGCTGTGGTGGGCAGCATGGCAACTAGTGAGTAGCGCTGGTGCCTCACAGCTCTTGGGCTGTGGGGTTGGACATGGGTTTGAATCTGGTTCAGTTTGTGTGGAGTTTATGTGCTTGTGCCATCTGTTCTTCCCACAGTCCAAAGACAAATGTTTCAACTAAATTTGTGGTTTTTAATTGTTTTTAGTTTTTTGTGTTTATGGGCATTTCTTGCTTCAAGCCCTATACTTCTAGATGGGAGTCTAGACATCCCCTAATAACAGACTGATTAATAGTGTTTTGAGTTCAGAGAATTAAAATAAAAATGTAGCATCTACTCATATACAACTACTGCAATGTTTGGCTGTCTGTTTCTCACTGACTAAAGGTGAAATGCCAGGCATTTGAGTGGCTAAAGAAGAAAAATGAACTCAAAAAGGACATCAAAGTGAGTGAAAACAGATTTTTCTTTGTACATCTCTAGCAAATTTTTCCCACAATGTGGAGCACAAGTTCATAACCTGGGGTGTCTATGAAGCACAGGCTTGCTTTGGAAATAACTTTGTAACTAAAGTTTAAAACTGGATTAAAATATCACTGCTATTATCTGTAACATAATTCTTTATGAACATAATCAAGTTTCAATTAAATAAATACAGTGCAATATCTTTTCCAAAGGTATTAATTAAAACAATTTTTTTAGGAAAGACTCCTATGCTTACATCAGATTCTAAAAGGGTCTGTGGTGTATAAAGGGCTTTAGAACCTCTGGTCTGGAGAATTGTTCTGCAAAGTACAAGCTTATATTCATAATAACTCTCAAGCTATTTAATAAGGAACTATTACACAGTTTCTCCTCATTTGTGATTCCTCAGACATCATTAGTTGATTTAACAAGATATGATGTTTTAACACAGCATATACTGTTAAACATGATAAGTCTTTGATAAGACAGCAGTTTACCTCAAGTGTCCACTTGTGTAAATGTTGTAATTTTGCTCAACAACATTCACACTATTGTCATTAAAATAATGAAAGTTACTGCATGGGCTTTTATGAAGATTAATATACACACCAAGTTTTAGTAATATAAGAACGGGTTCTTCTAACAGACATGTTTCCCTCACAGGGTTGATGGCCATCTGCAGGATTCGGTGTTGAAATGGTGAATGTTTGACAATTTTCATTTAAAAAGACTATTTGACTAACATTAAACTTATTTGTGCACTGATGCCTGCATCTGCGAAGTTTTCATTTCATTTTTCATCACACTGATATCTATACTGTTTCCCTGGTAGCACACAGCTTGGGATGTGTCAGTGGATCTGCAAACATCCTGCAGCTGCTGCTTCTGCTTCTGTGTGCAGCATTCATTAGTCTGCCATTTTCCCATCTTTTACCTTCACATCCACACACCCCCTACACCCTATACATCCCGTACACACTATACGCCCTACCTCATGTCGGGGCACATTGACTTTTTATTTTTACAGAAATGAGTTCTGTCCATTTCCACACTGTATACTTTTTCAGATAAAAGCTGTTCATGTGCCAGATGTTTGCACTCTTTCAAAGACATATTGAAGTTTGTAAAAGTTACATTTCAGAAGTATTTGAGCAAACCCCTGGCCATACCCAGCTACTAAATCACACACACACATGCATACTGGCACACCCTACTGCTATCACCCCATGGGTGCTGTTTTTATAAATCCACTACCACCTTAATCTTGTCCATGAAGTGCCAACAAGGAGGCTCAGCAGTCTCACTCTATGGCAGGTTTTGCCAGTTTAATCTTATTTTTCAGTGCAGAAATGAACACTTCTTTCATATGCTGAAATGCAATTTATTATGTACTAGATTAAAGCATCTGACTGAATTTATTTCAAAGTCTACTGTTAAATATCAGTGTTGAAAGATGTATGAGAACATAAGCAATTTTTCAAAACTACTACACACCATGTCCATAATTTCCTTTCTATAGTCAATAAAAATAACAGCAGTGCAATGAAAAATCCAGCCGGATTCCCACTGGGGCAGTGTTTTAATGGCCTGTATGCAATAAATAACAATTCACTCGAGTTGCTTACATGATGTGTTCAGTAAACTTTTGTTTTTTATTCTGCATTATATATCTATTTGTTTTGTTAAAAACATAGCATACACTTGTTATTAATTTGCCCAGGGTCCATTCTTGAGAAAGGACCACAGTTCTAAGTGTCCTGACCACCATCAGAAATTGTGGATGACGATGGGTTGGCGTAGCTGGGTGCAGATGACTTCATCAATGTACAGCGAGTTTGCCTTCACCTTGATCTCCTCCTCCAAGGTCAGTTGGCTGCTCCTCAGGGCCCGGAGTTCCACCTCTGACTGGAATAAGCTCCTGTTCAGCCTGGGGGAACAGAAACACAGCCAATCGCTCATATCAGAAAATATGGAGACTTCAAGCAGATGATGCTGGAGATATGGAGAAAGTAATGGCACTGGCTAGGAGCGGGACCACAGAAATAAAGAGGAAAAAGTGAGAAACCCAGTAGCATAAGTGCAACTTCCCACAGGATATTTAAAAATTGTGGTTAAAAATTGTGGTGCAGGATCTGTACTGAAAGCTGTATAAGCAAATGGTTACAAAGGTGGCCTTTTGAAAGGAACAGAATAAACATTTTTTTTTTTTAGCACATGCATCTCTTAAAAAAATCGATTTATTTAACTGCCACAGCTTTGGACACAGACTTACAAGTTAGTCTGTGTAGTGCTACAGGTAACAAGGTACTTATCCCAGATGGCTTCAATACTAAGCAGTATAATTAGGTTACAGGGTAGTAAATGACAGCCTTCCAAGTTTCCTGGAATAAATAATAAGGGGAAAGAAATAGTAGAGATTGTAAGACTTGCTTGGAACTGATAGACAGGGTGCTGACCTTTGGATATGGCCATCGAGCTTCTGCACTTCAGCATAGAGCTGAGCCTGTGCTGAGTCATGGCACAGCTCAATGCGGGGTCTCTGGCTTCGTGCTCCAAGCCTTTCCCGTGCCACCCTCAGTGGGGCCTGTTTGTCAGTGATGGCTGCATGCAAAGATGCCATGCTCCTTTCCTGCCTTGCTGTCTCTTGCAGGACCTGGGGAATAACACAGAAATGTACACTCCGAATGTATATCCTCTAGGGCAAAGGCAGGATTATATGAATGTCACTCCATCTGCTAGCCCTCCTAACCTTGGCCAGGTTCTCTTCCAGCTGCCGTTTAGCGTTCTTGGTTTCCTGGATGCACAGCTCAAGCGCAGTGCCTACGGCCTGGTGTGCTTTGCGCATGTCTGAGGCTGTCTGTTCCAGGAGGCTTTCCGCCAGTGCTCGCAGAGACACCGAGTTGTTCTTCTCCCGCTCTGCCTTGGCCATGTTCATGTCAGAGAACTGTTCCCATTCTTTTGGTGTGATAGTGGCCCTTAAAAACAGAACACAAGTAGGAAGACACAAGGGTAGAAGTTGTTTCAAATATACCAAGTTTGTTGCAGCACAATCCTAATTTGACATAATTTATGCTTATGCTTTTGTCAATCCACATATTCACAATTTTGCTTTATGGTCACTCATGGTACAGAGTAGAGTCAATGTGCTGTACACCACTTCATGTTACCTTTGCAAACTCTGCTCCTGCTTCAGGCAGGTTTTCTAATACTATGTGTATTTAACACCAGGTCCTTCATCAGATATGACCATATATATCCATATATCTCTTTTGATTTTCTCTAAGAACAGCCTGACCTCCCAGTGGTAGCAATGTGTGTCACCGTCTCGGGGATGTTAGTAGAGGTGTTGGTGAGGTTGGAGCAGTAGTCATCAATCTGCTCTGCCTGGACCTTATCCCGCAAGTCCCTCTCCAGGTAGTACTTCACAGAACGATTCAGTCTGAATACAAAAAGGAATATGCAGATTATTTTTAAATAACCGATTATTAGTAGTAAAACACAACAAAATGAGGGTTTTGATAGAACAGGTGCTTCCGTGGTTAAAGCAGTGGAGGATGCAAGTCTGACCTGATCTGCTCGTTGATCTGCTCCAGAGTATGCTGCAGCAACGAGGACACTCCCTCAATGACTTCCTGCTGCTTATTGAGCTCCTTCTCCACACTATCATGAACCAGGTCGATGCCCACACGCTTCTCTCTGAGTCAGTACACACACAGATGAACATGCGCACAAGACAGTGGTATCTACCTGCTTTAGGTGGTCACTGTCGGCGGGAGAGTATCACTAAGAAGTTGTTGGTGGGACTCTGTGCAAAGTGCAGTTGGATATTTAGTGGGCAGGAATCATGACCCCAACCTCATCTCTCCTCTCCCTCACCTCTCAATCATACACTGCAGTGTGACTCTCAAGGGTTCAGAGCAGTGCTCAAGGGCCCTCTCCACACGGGTCTTCATGGTTAATAGCGCCTCAATCTCCTGTACCATATCGTTCAGTTTCAGCTCCAGCTCTTGCTTCCAGAATCTGATGTCGCTCAATCTCCATTCTGGCAACAAGAAATGAGGATTGGGCCCAGGCGGAATGCTGCGTTACTTTCAGGGTTGGATTTGCAGGGATTTATAATAAATAACACATTGTTGTAATAAAATATTTCTAACAGTTTTTTTACTATACTGATAACATAAGAAATCATATTGCACCAAGTCTAGAGCAAGCACACACTGCTTTGTGTTCAATCCTTTTAACTGGCTGTGTCTATGATGCCACAAGTACCAAGTCTGTGGTTGACTTCCTGTTGCATGCGTTGTGTGGCCTTGTCACTTTCCTCCACCAGCCTCTGGCTCTCCGAAACCAGACGTTCAGAGCGCAGGCGCTTCGCCTCCACGGTCCCATAATGCATCCTGTTTGCCTGATGCCATTCCGACATCAGAAACTTGGGCTGCACCTCCATGAGCCGAGACATGTCCCCCCACTCAGTGTGTGACCAGAGTCCTGGTGTTATGGAAATAAATCTTTCTTAACATTCAGCTCCAGCCCAGTGTCTTCCTCTTTTGTGGTTTGTCAGTCTATTTTATTGACCTTACAGAAGGAAATTCAAACTCATTTATGCTTACTGTACAGTGCTTTACGTTAGTTTAATATATGAACTCTAACGTTTACATTTTTGTATAGAATCAACACACTGAAAGTTGATAAAAGTAAAAAATGTTTAAGTATACAGTATACATAAAAAAAGATGAACATGTATTTAAAAAAACCTCGCTGTTGGGATTACGAATTACGAATCGGCTGTTAAAAATCTAAGCGCACATCCCTTAACCCCGTCACAGCCAGCGAGACTGTTCTAAATTCGGTGTTACTACAACTGTGATGCTATATATCGGTATATTTTCTTGTATTGGAAGCTCAAATACAATCCCTACGTACCTTTGTCACTTTTACCGGAGCTTAACTGCTGTCGTTCTGCGGGTGAAACGCAGTTTTGTTGAGGCTAGCAAGCAAGGCGTTACTATAGCAACCACTGCACGCCACCCGCAAGTCCCACAGTGCCCTCGTCTGTGCGTGTTTGCGTGTGCGTAAAATATTTGCTCATGTGCGGTGTGACAACTTGTCAGGTACTGAGGAATAAATATTATCCACAGCACTGAGGAGATACGCACTAAATGAAGAGGAGGGGACTAAGGGTTTGCTTAACAGTGTAGGTGAAGGCGGGGGGGGGCAATTCCCCTCCTCATGTAACCACACAGGTGGACTCAGTGCGGTGCTTACAGTTACGACGGCTCAGTGTTACGGGCAGCGTCTGTATTCAGCTGACCACTACTGACACTGCACACGCTTCTTATACGTCGTTAGTACATTTCCTGTTTGAGCTTTGCAGCGGGCGTTTTTATCGCAAATTGTGCAGGAGCTGCCTTGAAGTTTCTCCGAAGATTTCGTCATGCTCTGTATCAGACACCTCCTTGACTACCATCTTCTTAAAAATCATATATTGCAGTGACAATAAACAACAGAGAAAAGTCGTTCAGATTTAATCCAACCTATGGTCATCACAATTTATTTGCTTTGTGTCACTAAGAAAATATATCACTTTGCATAAAAAGGAGAATGTTTTCATTGCACAAGCCATATTTACAGATTACATAATTTACAGACCTGACATATTCTTCTATACCATTTAAAGCAATCAGTATTTCATCCTGAATAATAACTTACTTACTTTAGGTACTGGAAGAAGTGCAAGATATGCAATGAGTTTAAGAAAATACTTTCTTAATCTGTGCCTTACTGACAAAAAGCCTTGTAAACAAAAAGCTTCACACACAAGCATACAAACTGAAGACATACTTGGCCTCCATAAAATAAGACAGATAAATATGCATGACAATTGTGCAAGAAGTCAGCTGTCTTTACATCAGTACTGCAAAAGTTAAGAATTTTCTGCATGAGGAACATGAATATAGTACAATGTAGCAAAATGCCAGAATTATGGAAAATGTAATGTGTTTACAGACATACATAACATTATTAAACTTTTAAAACCATTTTTAAAATAAGTTCAACATCATACAGAATGACTGCATCTCCCCCTCCTGATAACATAGTATTAGAAACTGAGTATAAACCTTTAAATCAATACACATTTTCTTGTGAATAATCGGTTAGGGCCAGTGAACACAGCAATCAGCCTCCCTGTATAGGAATGCAAGATTCAATAAAGTGAGGTAAATCTAACATACCATATCATTTAGGATACATTTAGGTGGTAATGGTGGTTTTTCTGCCACTACAGCCAACATATTACCTCTAAAAGAGTTATTTAACACAGTACTGTCTTAATTCCCCTTAATGAAGTAAACATTTTATGCTGATATTGCACCCAAGGATCTCTTGTGCAACTGACTGCGGTTATGAATGACTCCTGGTTTCTCCACAGTGCCATTGTCCCAGGAACCTACAGCTATAGACATGTGTGGTATATAACCACATACCTGCTTTCCTTCATTATGACTGTTCAGTACAATAGATTGTCTTCCGCCTGACTCATTTCAGCACTAGTCCCTCTGTAGGCAGACAGCAGACCCACATCTTCATAGGCAGGCTGTAATGATGTGAGACTGGTACTTGTAGCCTAACATGCTTTCAACAAGATAAGACAGATGGACAGTTGACAACAGGAGCAACCAAAATCCCAAGAGACATAAAAAAAAAAAACCTGTCCAGTATATGACTCTCTTTCTTGTGCTCTCCTTCCTGTTTTTTAACATTTCAAAATAGAAATTACCTACTATTTTCAACTTTTAAAATGTTAAATTTTTGTTATGTCTTGTACAATTGATACAGTAAGCTTCCTCTCTAAACCCTTCTTAAAATATGAGAGTGGGGTTTTTTGACTCCGTGATTGAGCATTATGTTCCTACAGATTTTTTTGTTGCAACTCATACCTTTGCAGATGGCCACATCACTGTCAGTGGAGCTAAACATAGACTCAAGTGTGGAATAGAACAAATCATTTAACATATACATGTTTCTGAAAGAGGGGTTCCCTGTTGAAATAAATAGGTAAGGCTTTAAATTACTGCAGTTTCTCCTATGTGTGTTTGTTTACATTCAATTTATTTCTTCAGGAAAATACCATAGCTAAAATCAGTTTTTGGTCTTTACTGAACATATTTTTATATCATGTAAACAAGATATAATTTTAAAAAGCGACAAAGCTAAGATAACCTTATTTTAAAAAAGTAAAATATAGCATTATTTTTTATCTGCCAGCAGCTATTGATAATTTGGTCAAATATCGTGATTGGCCCATGCTGTTGCTTGCTATTTAACTCTGATTTTAAAACAGGTAACACTGGTGTGCCAGTAAACTGGCAGTTGCAAGGAGTTGGGTGTGTCTTTTAAGGAAACAGTCTTCCTCTTCCTTTAGCTGGCCAACTTCTTGTCCAACCCTTTGATGTTTTCAGGCACTAAACCCTCCTCGATTGCAGCCTTTGACACTTGCACCTAAAACAAACGCACCCTTGAGATCTTAGCACAACAAATATGCTCCATTACCTGTAAATCTGTACTTAGGAATACTGATCAAGAGTGACTGCTAACCTGCAATACACACCCCGCCCCAAAACCAATAACTTCCAGGTAGGTGCGTAATCTAGAGTTTAACAGCTGTGGGACCATTTGTTTTGTAGTGACACACCTCATATTACCACTTACCTGTTCTTAGTTCCAGACAAATGTACGAAAAAAGACTCACCTGAAACGGGTCGCTGACACCCACAATGCATTTCATGTTGCTGCTGTAGTAGCACAGTACACACTCTCCTCCAAGGACTGGTATCTCATCTTTACTTACGTAAACCTGCAGAAACACACAAACTAAGCCTACCAAATCAGAAGGTGAGAGGCTACATTTCTCAGCATAAAGGATGGACCTGAGGGCAAGTATACCTTTATGAGCTTATCGCTGTAGAAGACCTCATCATCCTTCACCCAGGTATAGGTGATATAATCCGACATACTCCTGAAACCAACCTGTAGGAGGTGATACAGATCCAGCACTTCAGAGAAACAGAACAGCTACTGAACTGCATTTGCTGAAGGTGTGAGAAGAAAGGGCAGATAGAACAAACTGGATTTGGAAGTATAACAAAAGCAACGTGTGTTAACTTTGTAATCCAAAAACCCTCTCTTATTTCCTACATTTTTTCTAAATCCAAGCTTACCTTATAAAGACCAATCCAGTCCCAGGTGCTGGAAAAGAAAGGCTCCTGTATGCTGTAGATCACCATGGCATCAAAGTCAGCGCTCCACTCTCCCTCAGGATAGAGCAGCACCAATGGGCTCTTATATTGCTTTGTCAACTGTCAAGGCAGAATGAAGAGGAGGACAAGGAGAGAAGAGTGAGAATGCAGGGTACCAAAAAATGTGAAAGAGGAATGATTAAAAATAACAGGTGTGCTTTTCAGCACATTTTTTCAATTCAACAACTGGCACAGCAGCAGAGAAAAAGAACTCAATGTGATCACTTCTGACCTCCAGAGTGAAGATGCTGAGCACAGGCTTGTGGTCACTGATATTGTAGTCCATGCAGCAGGTGTACAAGTCTTGCTTCACCTTCAGAGGAAGCTCATTCTGCTGCTCCTGCACCCCCTGCTCTCTGCCAACCCCTTCACCCTCCACTCTATCCTCTAGTGGTGGGGCTTTGAGCTTCTCCCGCCATAGAATCCTGTCAGTCCAGGCAGGCTTCCTCTTTTTGCTACTGATTAATCAGTCCACAAAGCAGATCACAGATGCAGAGGCAGAGAGACCAAATTAACTTAATCCTTACCTGACTGCGCCAATCCCACATGTACGGGCATGCAGATCAGTCCCATAAGCAAAAGTAACTAACACTGCTTGTAGAAGGACAGTTGACCAGTTGTAGCATCTTACCTGGTGTCATAATTGTCTGAAAACAGATCGTATTTGAAGGTGGGTCTGAAATTGAGGGGGCCTTCCTCAAACTCCTGCAGAAATTCTTCCTTCTTCTTTATCATGGTCAGCTGATATGGAACACAAGAACAAGACATGATCCAGCAACAGAACAGCATAGCATACAGGACATAGCTGATCAAAGTAGAAAACCCAGCATTTGCATAACAAACATGGTCCTCAATGCACCACTGGAGTCATAGCAACAAGGTTACAACAGAGCCCTGTGTTAACAAGACTGTGTTTAAGAGCGCAGGCACCAAGCAGACCTGATCCTGCTGCCACAACTGGTGGAACTCCTTGCTGTTGATGGCAGTATGTGTGAAGTGAAGGTCGTGGTCAGCAATGCGGAAGTTAAGGTCCCCAAACCAGAACACCAGTCTGCAGAGAGGAAGACCATATCAGAAAGCTACACAGAACATATTCTCACAAGTGGTGAGCTAATCCCTGCAATTATATGTACAAAAGCACCTGAGGAGTACCAAGACACACATGAGTAAAACCCTGGTGAACCAAACCCCAGTTGTATTACACCCTAAATGTAGAGGAACAAAGTCACTTAACAGTTAGGCATATGTATGCTGGGATGGAGGACTGCAGTGATCTCCACTTGAAGAGCTTCTGCATTCAGAAGGGTATGACCGGAAGTCTAGACTGTAACAGCCCCACAGCAAACAAGCGGAAAACAAGCTGACCTGTGGTCCAGGATGTGTGGTGTGGTTTCGGTGCTGAAGGATTGTGTGTCCAGGATGTATTTAAACTCGTTCACACGCTCAGAGGCGTACTCCATGTGTGCTGCAAGATGGCAATTCAGGAAGCAGAGCGAATGGCCATAGAAAGAGAATCGTGCAGAGACTGCTCCCTTGTTGCCCTAGGAGCACAAAGGAGAGTGTACCGGAGAACAGATTGGCAAAGCTTCGATTAAAGTACAACAGCTGTGGCAGTGTGGAAATGGCACATCCTTACCCAGTAGCCAAAGATGCCAGTGCGAGTGTGGGTGGTTTCAATGTTTTGGACAAAAGGGAGGTGGACGAGCCGAGAGAATACGAGGAGCAGGAGTCCCTGCATACGTACAGAGCTGACCTGGGAATTATGAACCACAAAACAAGAACCAGGGGTCTTGAGCATTACATGACTCCTAAATCAAATTCAGGTCTCCAAATTAGAACCCTAAGAGGTACAGACTGCTGTGGAAACAACATAGCCCCCTAATACTTGCAAACAAGCACAAAGAAACAATTGTCTGGCTGCCCAACACACGCCTCCTCTCTGTCCTGAAGCTCCTAGTGAGGGTGCTATTGAACAGGCTTCATTGTACTGCACACACAGTACTGTTACAGGGTAGCAGTGGCTTAGCCATACTTTCACGTAGCCTCTTGGTGCCAGAGTAGCCATGAGAAGCCGGCTCCAAGGGTCCTCAAAAGCAAAGTCTGTCACAAACCGCAGAGGAGCAGCATTCACCTCCTGCAGTCTGACAGCAGGAGACACACAGAGCATTATAAATATTATTATTATTATTATTATTATTATTATTATTATTAGATACACACTTATACCCATAGTGAATAACACAAATTACAACTTTACACAACTGATCCTATCCATACTGTTACAATGGTACACTGGTAAAACAAATTCAAGTTCATTCATTAAAAATTGTCATATAAAGCATCAAAGTCATTCAGTAGCTTGTCTCAGGGCATCTTGGCAGCTCAAACCAGCAGGCATCACAACTTACCCAATGGCATAGAGGTCTGTGCTCTTATGGGAGTCCAGCTGAAGCAGGGAACTAATGTCATCTGGGGGTTCAGCTGTGGCCACGTTCCATGTGACCATGTGCAGCCTTAAATAAAAAGGCCAATATCACTCACAGAGTAGGGAAAAATATCTGTAACTAAAAACTGGTCAGGATCATGGGAAAGTCAAACTCCAAAAACAGTCTAAATTTCAAAGGAAAGTCCAATCTGAAATCAGGATTTCAAAAGTAATGTACATTAAGATGCTACAAAGTGCATGCTCTGTGCTCCTTATTCATATGAGCTTTGGTGAATATCTGGACATCTGGTTTGGCAAGCATTTCTACCAGTACCCTTTATACAATGCACAGGGGTTGGGAATGGTCTGCCATTCCCTTCAGACCTTTCAATTTCACCCAATGCCTGCAAATAATTTAGTCACAGCACTATGTGCTGAGTGTTGGTGAGCCAACCACCTTGATACAATATGATGTCATGTTCAGTCACTTCAGGACCTCTGCCTCAACGTATAGCAGACTTGACTGGCAAATGTAAAAACAGCAATACAAGTGTTGGATGAAGCTTGGGTGCATATTCTTTGGCCAGAAAGAGAAAGATATAGAACTACAAGGAATAATCTTGGCCCAGTGGGGCCGTGCAAGACAAGTGTGGTGACGCACATGGTGCATACCTGACCTCTGAATCACTAGCCAACTACAGTAGGAAAGGCCTAACACCATGCAATGATATCAGCCTCTAATCAGGTTAACTTGTACATGCCATTAATCTCCCACAAGTGAGAAGATTATGAGAGAAAAAAGCAGTGGGCTATGAATTTCATCATAGTATTTTATTTTATCACAGCACTGACAACTTTCAACAAAGTCTAAGTACTGGAAGCTTAAGGGGGTCCCTTTCAAATTTATGTAAGGCAGGAAGCATCCTGCAGTCTTACTGCCTTGCAGTGACAGCCCCTCAACCATCTACTTCCACCCAAAAACCAGAAATGTACCCACACCACTGCTGTTCACAATCTCAACACAAACAGCTGGAGCTACAAACCAGGGATCATAAGGAAGTGGAAGAGCTGGACTCAGGGATAAAAGACCTCCTTTATCCATGCTCTGAGTGTAAGGCACCTAGAAGCTATACTGTTCTCACACTTGTGGATGCCCTGGTGCTGACCCTAAGCGGCTCTGTTCTGCTGGACTGGAGCAGTGTGCATAAAGTTAAGATCAGCTGGGGAAAAATGTGTAGTCACACAGAAAAAGAAAAAAATGGAGCAAACTGGCACAAATTCCTAACAACACAGCTAGCTAATCCCAAAACAGTACCACATCCCCCAGTGCTGAGTAATTATGTCACATATTTTTTTTTATTGACTATTCCTCTAAACTGAACAGCAGAGGGGAGGAGAAACTCAAGGGGTAAGAAGGAGATGTCCACCTTCTTAACATAGCTGTATGTCCAAATACTGTAATTTTAAGATAACAATAAGTATCAGTGGAAACTGAGTGAACTAACCAACGCTGCAGAAGCTGCAGTGTTTCATTGTACTGTGTATCACTATGGGTCCTTTTATCACGCTTGGACATCCCTTACACTTAACAAAGAACAGTTTTCAACAGTGCAACATGTGCACTGGCTCCATAACACCACTGTATTTACAGTAAGATGTAAACAATGCAGCCTCTGTGCTCCTCACACTCTGAGCTCCAACTAGTTTTGTGACCAGTATGTATCAAAGCAAAGGCTTGGGAAGAGGGGACGACTAAAGGACACGGCCAAGGTCAACGTGAGACAGAAAGCTTACCTGAAAGTGCCATTCCTCGCCACACCACTACTGCTGTTTGGACTCAGGCTGACAGAACTCAGAGCACCGGTGAGGTCTCCGACATCCATCTCCCCCCTGCAAGAGAGACCCAACCATGAGCAGCAATGCCACCAGCACTGGGCAGATGAGCATTAGTCAGATGAAAAATAACACGACAAAACATCATGATCGTGCACACTCATGCATTTAATGTTAATAACGGCATGTTTTCTTTTTGTTTTTTTTTTTTAACCACAGTAAATGTCATTCCTCATTGCTTCAAGCCAAACCATCCCTTTAGTCACACAGCATCATGTGACTCACTTATGACCATGAGCTCTGAACCGCATCTTGATACACAGCCACACCAGAAGATCATACACACAGCAGGACCAGAATGCACACACAAATGAGAACAACATACATAAGCCTGAAGAATGTACACACACGCGGACTGACACCCTACTGATGCAACCTATACAAAATTTTACAAATCTTGAAGCAGATAAAAATTTTCTCGCGTGTGTTGGGGTTGCACATTCTGGCGCATAAACCAACACATCATACAATTCCTTCTTCTGTCATGACACACATCATGAAACTAATATAAACGATAAAAAAATTTACAGTAGAAACAAGAAATGATACCAGGAGGCTCTGTTATGGGTGTTTGATACGTACGTGTACACACACACAAACACACGTCTAACACTGTGGCAAACACTGCTAACATAAACTGCTACCAAACTATTGCTCACTGCTAACGCCACCCCATTACAAACTGTCAGCGTAAACTACAATTACACAATGCAAACTGCTAACAGTCTTACGATGCACTGCTAACGCACGCTGCTAACACTCAAGTCGCGACAGCACTGCGATTTTATGTCATACTCGCACACTTCCGTCCCTTCGGTCCCTCACACGCTGCCGTTACCCGCCTCTCCGTCTCCTTTCGCTGCTGCCGCCGACCAAAAACGCCCGGTGCCCCGGCGGTGTTCCCAGCTCCTCGTCGTCGCACAGAGTTCGCTGCCGCTGCCGCTGCCACTTCCACTTCCTTTCGCGCGGGATGGCGCCACAGCGCCCCTGCGTGCCGCACGCGCGGCCACTTCCTCCCCGCCGTCCGCCCGAGAAATGAAGCGAAGTACAAATTCCCTGCGATTTCACTTTACTTCTATAATATTTGCTGTATTTGGTAACGTTCGACCGTTATTCTTTTATTTTAAATTTGTATTGATAAATAAGTCAGTGTGTCCGGAAACTGTTTACCATTCTGTGAGTAAAATGTCGCCACAGTCTACAGTTTTACAGCGCTGCGCTGTGAATGAGGTAAACAACTAAATGTTTTTTTTTAAATTACCTTTTATAATCTCGGGACCTTTTTAAATAAAGATGTAAAGCTCCTGCTCTGTAGTCCTGGGCAAAGCGTGAAAACACTGTGCTGTGCTGCACTGTGAATAGAATCGTGTGCCGGACTGTCGGCTCTCAAAGCGGGACCAACTATACTCGCCATTTCATTTTCAAGCCTCACTGAAGATATGGCTACCATGGGACAGTACTTGCAAAGCACAAGTTAAAGCTGTTAGAATTATTTTAAACATTTAAAAAGTCAATAATTACGTTTCTGATTCATTTGGCCAAATATCGTGATGACCGATAATAAAAACGTATTAATAAACACTTGGTACCCAGTTGACATCGGAAAACATTAGGATTTACACCACATACAGTGGAAATAAATATTTGTACAAGTCAAAATTTAATAAATATCCAGCTTCCTTTATAATATTGTCGATGTGATGCAGTTTCTACGCCATTATGTCCACGGACATGAAATAGAGCTAAAAAGGAACGACTTGTAGCATATATGTAGAAAGATTACTGGAAACTTGTCTAGAACAATAAAAAAGTAGAATACACGTGCACTCAAAATAAAGAGACAAGATTAGTAAATTATTTTGATTTTAATATGGAAAATATTTGTATTGCCGTATAAGCCCAGACAATAAAGCAGTCCCCCCCCCATAGTGTTTGTCATAACACAACTAACGGTAGCCCCTAAAATACATTACAGGGACCCCCCCACAAAAACGCACACACATGCACTACAACTGATCACTGTCAGTTATCACAAAACAGGATGATTTCCTCCAACCAGCAATCTGAAACAATAAAGTTCCTCTACAGTGCTGGCCCACAGAATGATCTGGGTAAAAAGAGGGGTTGGGTGCCAGGTAATAGTTCACTTATCACTGAAAACCACACCCAGATAGATAGACATGTTTCAAAAGGACACTTTTAATGGGAATTATGAATACATGCTGTGGGCAATGTATGAATGGGGCTAGAAAACCTGGTGGGGATCACATCATTCTGCAATACACATAATTGGCAATAATCAACATGAACCAAAAACATAATTTATAGAATTTCCTGGTATTGTCCAATGAATATAAGCTTTCTCTGTATAACTACAGCACAATCAGCTTCATTATACTGACATATGAAATAACCAAGAGTGGGAATTAACAGGTGATACACCTTCACTTGGGTAGATTTAGTGTTTTGTAATATAAAAATTCCCTGTAGTTGAGTTTTTAAATCAGAAATTAACTATAGGGGGGGGGACAGCCCCTCCAGGGGCCAGGTGGAAGGGGGTTTCAGGACCCCACAGACAGGAGTGTGGAGGCAACACTGCTGGTGCTTGGGGTTATAGTCCTGAAACAAAGAAAGGCAAAGCGTAAATACATCAGCAGGGGTGCATTATCAATCCAGAGATGGGCATTAACGGATAAGGCAGATCGTAGTTCATTTCTCACTGCATCAGGTAGGTACAATTGCCATTTCCCATACTTACAGCTCTGAAGCTTCAGTCTTCTACAGCCACCATTCCTTTAACTGGGTCTTTCTCCCGCATCTGTAACAAAGAATTCAACATTTCAAATTAAACCCTGGAATGGCATTCATTTAAAAATAAAATAATAAAATACCATAAACATGAAAAGATGAATTGTGGAATACAGCACCATTACAGCTTGAGGAAACCCGAATATGTTAATCTCCCACAGAATCAAAAAAGAAACAAACATAATGCAAGTTGTGGAAATATTTGTTGGTGTATGGCCTAGAGTATACAAATCTAAATTATTAGCTGCTGAGTATACAGGGATACAATAAGTCACACTTGTGGTGTTACTGCTGTTGGATTTTGAGGAAAACAAGATGCGCACCTCATCCAGCTCCTTCCTTGTGTCTTCCTCCATGTGGCGAATGTCATCCATCGACAGATCAATCCACTTATCAATCCAACAGAAAAGCTGTCTGTGGAAGTTTGTGAACAAGCGCTTCTCTTGCTGTTGAAGGGGGGGGGGGGGGGGTGATCAGAGAACCGTAAACCACAGTGAATTTACTGCAACATCCATGCCTGTCCAGTAGACAGCACACAAGGGCATTTTTGCTATAATAAACAGTAAGTCCCAGAAATATGACTATGTTATTTTGGTTGCTTTAATTTTTGTAGCATTACTCCTTGTTCACTCTAGAATTTTTTTAAAACACATTGTAATATAAAGGGCACCCACAATAAAGAATTAAAAACAATAGTCAAGGGTTATATGTGGTACTGTAAAGTTCACTATTTGGCTGACAACTTCATCCATGGCAATTTTAACATCCTAGTCAACATTAATACAGCAGGCTGTTCTTCTGGAGCAATCTGTGGTCTTTACAGTGATCCATTATCGCAGGAGTGGTGTTCAAATAAGGAACTTTCAGACCGCAAGACGACAGCCCTAACCACTATGCTACGGCCATGAAGAGTAGCCAATAGAATGACTTTGAGGAGAACAGCAGCGTTTGTCTGCATAAACCAGTAAAAAAAAAAAAAAAAAAAAAAACATCTATTTGTCTGCAGCATTCTTGTGGTATTCTTCAACATTTTGGAATTAACAATATATGCATGTCACACTGACCAAGCTATCCATCTCACCTTTTGGATGAAGCTCTCAACCTTGTTCTGCAAGCCAAACCATTTGAACTTGACTGTAACTAATTTGTAGGCACACATATGAGGACAGTCGCTCTTGGCAGGCAGCTCCTTCTGCACAGAGCAAGGCCAGAGAACACCAGATTAAAAGAAACAACCAAAAACCAAAGAGGGCTCTGTGATAAGGGATGTGGGATCCTATACCCTCCAGTTAGGCCCCAGGGGTCCTCGACCGGTCTTGACTGACTTGAACAATGCAGGATCCTCGTCTGGTTTGTAATCCTGGGGAGATTATGGAAGAACGGGGAGGTGAGGGAAAGCTCTCAAAAGTTTGGAAAAGATAATGAAAGAAGTTCATACATTTAAAAGTTTCCGAAGAAATGAAGAATAGCAGGTTGGCAAAGAGCAATCCTAGGTTTATACCCCTTACCTTTGCATCCACCTGACTTCTGTCAGCAATGTCAATGTAAACCACATCTACCTTCTTCCAGGTTTCTGGGTCCAGACCATGCACCTGTGCAGGAACAGGAAAAGGGCTCAATTAAATTTCAAACCCAACACTGACAAAAGCAATGACACCAACAGATTGACTTGGTGTTGATCTATACTGGGTAATGACCTTAAGGTCCGAGCCCTCCAATTTCTGTGCCACTCACGTTATCTTGAGTGCCAAAGTCAGGCTTGTGCCATGTCTCAATCTTGACCATAAAGTTGTCCTTCATGTACTCATTCTGTGAGAGGACAGGGAGCATTATCGTTCTGCAGATATTATTAGTCACAAAAGTCATTTCTGTACTTCTTTGCCAGAAGTTCACAAGTCCAGCAACTGAGCAAAAAAATGAAGAGAGAAGCGGATCGGAAGAAATGAACTTGAACATGCCAGCTAAGCTTGTGTTTCCAAGACATCAAAAATGATTATAATTTAAAGACCATCACAAGACACCAGCCTACAACAGCCACTGAGATCTAGCTGTAGAGACTAAATGGCCTCTGAACATAAAAAGTTCACTCATTCTCACACACAATCACACAAACAAAACTGTGGGATACTTACAGTAAGAACTGTTCCATGATGAGGACAGTGGAAAAAATTATGGGGACAAAAGACAACAAGCTATTAGTGTAATACTGAAAAAAAACCCAAAAAATTAAAAATTAAAAAAAAAAAAAAAAGTTATGATTGGTATTATTTCAGCCCTTAACACAGAAGAAAACAGTTTTGTCCTCTGTGTCCATCCATACATATTATGGATGAAACAATCACTGTACTCCAGTTTTTACATTTCCATCCAAGGCTAGTATCATTTTTGTTAAACATTTTTAAAATAAAACAAACACTGTTCTAGCCTAATAAAACCAAGAAGTCTCTGAGCCACTCACTGGTGCGGCAGTATGGGTACGCATTCCAAGCCTTCTCGTGGATGTTGAGAGCAGCTGCTGGTGCCAACATCCGTACAAATGCTGGCACTTTACTATAGAAATGAAACCAAGCAATAAGGCTCGCAATTAATGAAGGAGAACTGAAAAAGCAAGACAGCGCATTGAAGGCTTGGGAGTTGCTACCCAATCCGATGCTCTGGTGGGAAGCCTCACCTCTGTAGATGATATATTTTATGCGTGTACTGGCCCTTCTCCCCATCCTTCTCGTACGGCTCATTCTTCAGCACCTCCACCCCCTCCCCGCCTCCCGTCTCATTCTTACTGGCTTCTGCCACAGAGTACAGCTGGCCCACTTGGTACTGGGGGTATAAGGGAAGAAGAATACATTACACATCACTATCTCCAATGACACCTCATCTTCTCAGCATCTGTGTGAAAAAGTCCAAAACCTTCACTGGTACTTGGGAGAAATATGCAACTGAGAAAATAAAACTTGGTTAGAAAGGAAACTATGCATGAATAAAATAAATACTTGAATCTATTTGTAATACAAATTGATACAAACCATTGGTTTTCACTTCCAACTGGAATCATGGTGTGGAGACACAGTCACCACACACTGACAACTGGGACACTCTCAGTACACACATAAGGTAGAACTATCATTCACACATTTGACTGTATGGTTCTGTGTGGGGGGGGGGTTGCCAAGCAACACTTGAAGGTAATGAGAATGCACATCCAAATGGAGGGCAGAACAAATTTTAACAGTGATGATGACTCATGAGGGAGACAAGCCATGTTAATGGAAACAAATATTTTTACTGAGAAGCAATGTAGAAGTGACACTAAAAATTAACAAAGTAAAATATTAATAAATAAAAGCTGCCCCTGTTCTATGCATGCTACCCCACATCACCCCTAAGTTCACAGACTGAAAGAAACCCAGGTGCGAACACAGTCTTCAAACCAAAAGCTTCATGATGAGTCTGTTTTCTATGCAGAGCCAAACCTCTCCTACAGTAACAGCCTCTCTCAAGGTGCCCTCTCCTCCAACTCTCCTCACACTTCTGGTCATCAGAACTGTACTAACAAGTTTCCTGCACCTTTCTTCTCCCACTCATGAATACAGCAGACCTCAAGGGCTCACCAGAAGGTCCACCGTCCCAGACCAGTCCAACACCAGCCTCCAGTTTGCTCTTGTGCTCATTGTGTTTGCTCAGTACTCACCAGTGGCCTCACAACAGCTCTACAGCCATGGTCCACTGTGGGCTTTAACCTTGTAGTGCATTTTTTACTGACAGAAAAATAAAATGATTAAAATGCCACCTGGCAACTACTGTAGGAAGAGAGATGACTTCTTCACATGAAAGGAGCAAAAAAGGGCAAGGGTTGTTGATTGACATTAACACACATGCTGACACACATGCAGGAGAGACACCACTGAAGAGCTAATGGACAAGGATTCACAGCGCTGGTCCCAGGAGCCGGCCATGTGCCATAGTTTCTGCTCCAACTGAGCTCTTCATTAGCTCAGATTAGTCAGTGAGAGTTGCAACAGTGATTTGACATTTTCAAACTATGTTAGAGGGTTTCTTAAATTGATGCTAAGATCAAAAGATTCCAGAGCAGGGCAAGAATGCTTTCAAACAGACATCCTGAAGAACAGACCTCAAGCTATTGCTTCCTCCTTCACATTCACATGTAGATTCCAGGGCACCTTGATCCATACTACTGAACCCATTGTTCTTTTGCAGTGACACAGCTACGCCTTCTTAGTCTTTTCGTTCTTTACAAAGGCCTGTATGTGGCAGTGAACGAATTTGTTTCCCAGTGCGGACAAACACATTCCACATAAAGTTTTGAGTTTGTCAGAGGACTTCTATTCGACTTCATGAAACCAAGTCTAAGGCAAGTCTAACTCTTGAGGACACTAAAAAAAAAAAAAAAAGTGATGTAAATTTTCCTTTAGGTTGGAATAATGACATGAAAGGTGACAAATGGGAAAACAAGAGTATGATCAGAAGATACACAGAAATGTCAAACAAAACTACAGTAGCCAGTAACAAGACTAAACATGTCAGACACCAATATCAATAAGACCATAACTGAACAATGAGGAGAAACAATTGTGCACAAACAGGAACTTTCAGGTGTGAACAGAAAAATGTGGAACAGCCGCCCAAACTACAATCCCGGGACAACAGTTTCTGATGACAAGCAGGTAATGCAAATATATTTTGTACACTTTAAACAGTATTTTGTATAGTCTGTATTCAATTTCACACAGCAAACAAAACTACTTATAACAGAGAAGACAGATCAAGAATCAAAACATACCTCATCCACAGAAACTGGCAGGATCACTCGGCTGCAGGGGAGGAAAGAGAGAGAGGAGGTGGTTACAGCACTAGAAGTATTTCAGGCTGCCCTTACCATCAGGACATACGTTTAAAGCCTCAATGATACAGCACCTTCTGTAACCCATAGCTCACCCACAGGATTCTCAGCATACAGTTTTGCTCATAAGTTTACATACCCTTGAATGTTGGGGCTGATAATGTACACACAAGTCGACACACAGGATTCAAATGAAGGGTAATTAAGGGAAACTGTAGACACCTGTAACTTCTTTGACTATCTGTGTATAAATAGTGCATTTAAATTCATGCAGAGCTGCACTGACTTTGCTGGATACTGAGCCTTGCGGAAAGCAAAAGAACTGCCAAAGGATCTGTGAGAAAAGGTTGTTGAATTGTATAAGTCAGGAAAAGGATATAAAAAGATAACAGATCTGAAAATGCCTGATAAAAATGTGGAAAGTTAGGGGTTCTGTTGTTACTAAGCCACGGTCAGGTAGACCAACCAAGATTTCAGCCACAACTGCCAGGATCATTTGTTGAGATGCCAAGAAAAACCCACAAGCCACTTCAACTAAAATACAGGCTTCTCTGCAAACAAGTTGTGTTGCTGTTTCAAAATCCACAATAAGGAGACACTTGAACAAAAATGGGCTGCATGGTTGAGTTGCAAGAAAAAAGCCTTTACTGTGGCAATGCCACAAAACAGCATGGTTACAATATGCCAAACAGCATCTAGACAAGCTTCAACATTTCTGGAACAAAGTCCTTTGGAGTAATGAGACCAAAATTGAACTTTATGGTCACAACCATGTATGCTATTATTGGAGAGGATGCAACAAGGCCCACGACAAAAAGTACACCACCCCTACTGTGAAGCATGGAGGTGGATCTCTGATATTCTGGGGGTGTGTGAGCTACAGTGGCACAGGTAACTTAGTGAAAATTGATGGCAAGATGAATGCAGCATGTTACCGGAAAATATTGGAGGACAGTTCATGAGTCCAGAAACTACGCATGGGACGCACTTGGATTTTCCAACATGACAATGATCCAAAAGACAAGGCCAAGTCAACTCTTCAGTGGCTACAGCAGAAAAAAGTGAAGGTGCTGGAGAGGCCATCACAGTCTCCTGACCTCAATATCATTGAGCCACTTTGGGGAGATCTCAAACGTGCAGTTCATGAAAGACAACCCAAGAATTTATGGGACCTGGAGGCTTTTTGCCAAAAAGAATAGGCAGCTCTACCACCTGAGAAAATCAAGGGCCTCATCCACAACTATCACAAAAGACTGCATGCCATCATTGATGCTAAAGGGGGCAATACACAGTATTAAGAACTAAGAGTATGTAAACTTTTGATCAGGCCCATTTGGGCGATTTCGGTTATCATTATGATTTAAAAAGGGCCAACAATTATGTGATAATAAATTGCTTCACCTGAGCACACTGCCTAATTAAAGGGAAAGCTTTCTGCAAGGGTATCTAAACTTATGACCACAATTGTACAAGAATTTACACAAAGCCACCATCATTTATTACACATTTAGCAAACACTTGAGTACCATTACATGAATGGGAATCATTTGTTTTCAAAAAATGTTAACTTATTTTAATCCAGGGATTTCAATGGTGAGAAGAAAAGGCAAAGATGTTTCTTCACAAAGACAATACAGTTATTAATGCAGTTATGACAGGTGACTCCATGACTGTGCAGTTCATGTATTTTTCCAAGTGAAATTCACAGCTAAATTTAATTTTTACTAAACTGACCGGATTGATCAAATAAATATAGCTGTTATACCATAATTTTCTCAGACAGGTATTTCACACTACTACAGATACAGCTTTCACACTACTGCCAGAGGACAAGTTCTACGGCATATTTCTTTGTACCGTGGTTTGTACTCTGAGAAAAACTCAAAGAAAACCTCACTGAGGTGAAACTGAATAACAACAATAGCCCCAGGGGTATATCCCAACCAGGGTTGAGCAGCACCGCATTAATATGTTTTCTGTTGGCTGTGGAACCAGGCTGCAGAAAAACATTTAAAAAAAAGACAAAAGTGCAACAAGCCCTAGGTATAGGGGTCCAAGTCCAAGCAACAATCCTGAATGTTTCATGCACATTTCTTGTGCAGGAGGAACAGGGTCACCTGCCTGTTGTCACATAGCACTGACCTGGAAGCGATCACAATCTCTATAATGGTCCTTGGACTGGAATGGAGAGGATTTCTGGTGAGAATACGCTACTTCCTATCCACTCCACTCATCTACACAAACTGCTGACGGCAACTTTGTCTCTGTTTGCAGTGCACAGCCCTGTGTTGTAAACCAGGTGGAACAAAAGCTCCCAAGCATACTTGCACAACAGCAAAACCACTTTATCTGGGAGTTCCTCTGAGAAACGCAGCATTGTTACCCCAATCTGCACGGATCAACGGCTCTTGCTTGGTGTCGCCCATTCAGCGGGCAAGGCTCAGGGAGTGGACAGAAATGACGGCAACATAAAAAAGTGGCTTTTTGAGTTCATACGCCATATGGATTAAGGAGACCTTTCTGGACCACCAGTACTTGCCTGCAGTTTAATTTAGTTGGAATATGAAAAATATGGAACATTTACATCTGTACAAATAGAGTACAATTCCCGAGTTCCTAGTTTCACACGTGTACCTTCATTTATCTGACACATTTGCCCATGGCAACTTCAGCGGTTAACCCACCGTACAGTGATCTACGTCTTCGTACAGCAGCTGTAGCGGACCGGATAGTACGTGTACGCTACAAAGTGACAGCCTTAAGCACTGCGCCCCTGGCTGCCGTTGGACGGATTCTTTCCAGTCCTGCGAGGTGACACACAGGGAGTTTATTATCTCTGGGTGTGCCCTGCCAGGCACTCGGCGTGACACCAGTCAGCGGGCACATCCATGTCACGGGGCGCGATCACGCAGAAGGCACAGGCGGAGGCGAGAGCGCGCTTCCACTTCAGGTTGTTCACCTGAAAAACCGGCGCTCGTTCATCATCCATCCTTTCATTCGGCGCCGGGATTATGTTAACATACAACACGTTACTTACACGCGATAATCCGAGCCTAGGAAATAAGATAAAAGTGCCACAACAGTCAAGTTATTTGGTGAAAGAAAACCCTCATATTCGAACTATAATGTTAGTGATGTGTTTCAATGACGAGTTAAATCGTAAACTGTCCGAGGCGACGAATGTCTTGACTCAATAAAATCATTAAAGTTGAGGAAGAGGCCGAAGAGTCCAAGCCGCACAAACGGCAGGTCTACCGGTATCTGCCGGTAACGGAGACACGTTTATCAGTGTCGTTAAGGAGAAAGACGTTCAAACAAGAACTCACAACTCCTTGATGAGCATCGTCGCTGACGACTGAGCTTCTTCGTGGCACCTCTGTGAACGCAGACGACAGCGCGATGTGAGGATCCCCCGGCAGCTCCTATTTCAGTCTCTTCGGCTCGTTTTTTTATTTCCTTTAAATTCACTTCCTGAACGGGGCCGTCGCGCACACCACGCCCTCAGCTGTGACGCCACCGAGACCGTGCCCCCCGACCGCGACGTCACGGTACGCGCTTTGTGACGTCGAGGCGAAAGCGCTTCGTAGCTGCGAACCCCGGTTGGGCTCTTAGTCGCCGAGTGCTGATCTTCAGCAGTACGCGCTACAATCCGCACCTAGTTTATGTAATAATAAAATAAGCAGGTCTAAATATAGCGCCATCCATCGTTTAATCTCCTTTTTAGTCACAACCATGTGATCTCGCCCCCTTCCTCTTTTGTTCAAATTCACAGGGACTTAACTGGGGCTCGTGGCGAAACGGGGCTGTCGATACAAAGGCTCGGAGCACTTAAGACAGATTTTCATGAGGTTTTTAAGTTCACAATGGTACTTGAAATGTAGGGCTTATTTTTCACTTGCTGGCGTGTTAAAGTCTGCTATGAACCTCACACCGAGGAGGTGAAGAGTAATAGCGGACGCCTTCAAATAGGAGTGCGTCCGACAGGATATGCAGAGGTGGCTTGACAGTGATTTAGTTTTGACTCTTCATAGTCATATTTTATGTATTAAATTTGCAAGATCCTGGAAGAAAACAGCGACAACCAACCCCACCTCAGGCAAATGGGTGAGGAGTCTGGTTCGCCAAAGATTTTAAGCGTTTCCCAAAGGTGAAGCAAGACTTCTCAGACGTGTTGTTCTAGAGAAACAAGAACAATACGTAAAAGTGTGTCAGAGAAGCCCTGGAGAGGGCATACTTGCAAGAAATAGGTGTAGCGTTGTCAGAGGAGCTGACACTCAAGCCATAATAAATATTAAATTTGAACGAATCCGAATAAGAAAGAAAGTCAGTGTTTATCCGTGTGAGGCACCTGCTGGAGTATTCTTGTTTTTCTCACCCAGGTCTGAAGCGCACGGCACAGGCACTGATGTGTTGGACGGGTGAACACCCTGCACACACACTGAGCCGGTTTGAGTTTAGTTGAGTCCCACACCCCAGCACACAATGGCCTTATGTTTGAAATTTCCTAACCCTGCTAACCCAGTAGCTGTCAAAACATTGTGGCAAAAAACAGGCTTGGCACAAATCCCTTTATTATACACAAATTGAATTATGTGGCAGATTTAGTGTATGAAATAAGTCACTAACAGTTGCCAAAGAACATCAGAAAGAGTTCAAGGTGTTGCACTGGCCTCCAAATTCCGCAGATCTCAATCCGTTTGAGCATCTGCGGGATGTGCTGGAATAGCAAATCCAATCCATGGAGGCCCCACCTTGCAACTTACAGGACTTAAAATATCTGATACTAACATCTTGGCACCAGATACCACAGGATACCTTCACAGGTCTTGGGGAGTCCATGCCTCGATGGGCCAGAGCTGTTTTGGCAGCACGAGGGGGACCTACACATTATTAGGCAGCTGGTTTTAATATTGTGGCTGATCGGTGTATATGCTAAAGCGAATCACTTTGAAACACTTGAGTTCATATAATGTGTTATTACTTTTTACCTTTTCAATGCTACTCCTTTTTAATCTGAGTACTGTCAGGTAACTAAGTGTACCCTATTCATGACACTCTGGACTACAGATGCAACTAATATGAACATAATGAAAATAAATCAAGCCATACACATTTTTAATCAAATTAATTTCATTTTATATGTATTCTTTTATTTAAAGTACTCAGAAACAACAATGGCTACACTGTGATGACAGAACAAGTAAATGAATGCAATATACTGTATATACACACAAAATACATACTAAGACACTTTTGGAAAACGAACACGTAAAAAATGAAAGAAAAAGTATGAGTATAAAAATCTATAAACTGGGGAAGAATGCTGCAGTTCATTTTTCCCTCAAGACAATGAAAATGTTCACCATATCAGGTAAAACTGTCCCAAACAAAAGTAAATTTTCTGTCATCAGAGCAAAAGCAAACAGGTTCAGACACGTTTTTAGTGAAGTGTCACACTTAAAAGAACAAAGGTTGAATGAACATAGATGCTGAATCTAGGATAACACATTAAGATTAGGTTATGGTGAAAGTGCTGATTCTCCCATTCTGAGGGAATGATTGCTGCAGTCCCACATTCATTACGCTAAAGTAAAGTACTACATCTCTAGCAAAATCCACTTTAAATTTCTACTTATATTTGAAATACTCTCCAAACTGGACATCGGAATTCTCAGACTACCACCCTCAAGTGTTTCCCCAAGAGGTGCACATACCAGGTTAGATCAAATCATTTGCTTACTATGGTTAAGTTCAGTTTCTGACCAGTCTCTCTGCATAGCTGTGTATGTGTGAGTGAGCATAAATTTTTTTCTGTACAAATTCCTGGAAGCTGTGAGATGCAATAAGAAAAAACAGTTAAAAGGAAAAGGGTCTGGTAGGACAGAGAAATCTATAAATGAGAATGAAGACAAAATTTAGGACAGAAAGAGGAGAGACACACAGGCAATTCACAGGACAATGAAGATGCCAACAATGACCACAGAGATCATGTGCAACTTGCATTTAAGTTCATTCTCAATCATTTGCAATTGGATCCAGTGAGGAGATTTTACATTCAAACTTGCATGCACAGCCATGCAAACATGTGTTCATAGCTATTTTGGAAAGTTTTTCTCCATTTTTTTGAAGGTGCCATGATGATACCCTGATGAGTAAATAAGGTGCTTTTGTGCCACTTAACAGTTGCAATGCAGTATCAATCCTTCCAAAGCACTCACGGGGTACTGGGATGGAGTGTGATAGTTCAGAGTGTATCATTTGTCAAAATTTTACCCTGTGCAACCTAGCAGCAATGCAGAGAGACAGGTTTGCCTAATCCTGTGGCAGTGAGACCTGATACGTATATCTGAAGTCTAGACATGGCATGATGTTGTTGCTGGTTGTCTACAATTACCTTCCAACATGTTCAGTTCTTTAAAAATGGCCTCTGCCATGCTTCAAACACACAATATAGTCCAACAAAAATAAGAAATTGTTTTTGTTGGATGTTTTTTCTCCTTTCATCTCTTTACCTCTTAATTTCAGTTTCTCCAGGAAAACTGAAAGGTTACAGTCCTACTGTGTGCACACTCTACCCATAGGAAAATTGAAGTAATTTCCTAACACACCCTCTTCAGGCTGCTGTATAGACAGAAAAAAACACCTTTAAATGTCAGAGCCAGGCTAAAATGCCCTTTCAAATGAACAGCATGAAAGCTTGCCACATATGGGTGTCAGAATATTCAGAAAAAAATCAATAATCCAAATTATAAAATGAAAATGGTTACAGAAATTGAGAGCAGTCCTTTGAATAAACAGGGTATGGACTGATATTGCATGTCTACCTCAAACACAGGGGTTTGTAATGGCCAGAAGGATGTGTTTTAAAAACATGGCTTATGGTTGCTATAGTGAACTTAAACATACAATAGCAGATGCAGACCACATAGGAACCACAATTTATCTTAACTGGATAACTGTCCATTTGTCTTGGGTCTAACAACCTGAAGATTATTCTCTTCAGTCTGATATCCTGTCATTGCACAGGAAAAAGTTTAAACATGACACTGAAAGTAAATGATCTTAATCATTGCATGTAGCCAAACCTCCAGATAAGTGTCTGGTTGGCCCAACGAACACACACATGCACATTACAGGAAGGAACAGTAATACAGATATGAAGGTTCACTGTAGACACCAGGTAGTGCTACTGCACATTTGGGGATGGGGATGGGGAAGAGTGCGCTGCGCTTCGCACCACCCACATGGGTTATAAGCATTCCCTGCCCCGCTACTGAGTGACCCTGGCTGAGCCTAACATTTCTCATAAACGAGTTGGCAGAGGTTCACCATTTGCAGATAAAATGTACTCGCAGCCCTGTCTTAGGCTGTTCTGACCTACCAAACAGATGATGCCAGGAGAACATTGGATATAGCATGCATTTGAGGTCTAGATAGGATTTCTGGCAAGTTATTGCTAGCGAGGCTGGTATGGAGCCCGAGGCTGGTTCCACCCACTTCACAAGCATTCTAGCCTCAGCATAGTCATGATAGTTGTACGTACAACTGAGAGCTGTGAAACTAGAAAAGTGGCTTCCAGTCAACAAGGGGTACCTAGATCCCAACTCCATCCTCAAATCTGCTTGTAAAACTTCAGATAATGTTCTCTGGTGGCCCTGCACTTAAACCCAACTCGAGCAGCAGTGGTGACTTTGGTAAAGCTATGAAGGTATTGTGGGAGACTTGTACAGGATGCAAATAGTTTGAGAGCAAGAACAGAGCAATGGCGACTGCAAGTCTTTTACCATCAGGGTGGTTCAGACTGTCTCTCTCAGCAGAACAGCCAGGATGGCCCCACCTCTGACTCAGGGTCTTATTTGGGAATCAGAGGCAAAATGAAATAATGACAATGACTAGGGGAAAGTGGGCATGAACAGGGAATAGGGATGTTCGGGCATTCTCAGCCGCCTGTGTGAGGCAGTGCACAGACCCACTCCAGAGGGAGAGATGGTGGGTCTCTGAGCCATTCCACAGCACCAGGCCTCTAGGACCCAGACTAGCTCTTGTGCAGCTGGGGGACTCAATGCCCCCATTGTTCTGCCTACAGCCTGTGATCAGAAGGAGCCAGCCGCTGTTAGGGGAGCAGCTGATCCTTCCTGAAACAATAAATACACCCATCACCATTAACAAGGATGGTGTTGCTGTTTAGCACCATTTGAAATGTAGAAACCCCAATACAGCTACTTGTTTAACTGGAAAAAAAAAAACAAATTTTGCAACCACACAAAAAGTAAAGAAGTCTGAGATAAACAGAAAAAGAGGGAAGTCTTCATCTAACTGAAGAGGCACTAGGCATGATCACACCCTGTATGCAGAACTCTGTGAAGCCAGTGGGGGGTCAGGGCAGCAACAGTCACAGTTCTGGAAATCCCATGAAACTGTTGTTAAACACTGGAAGAATAGGCTGTTCTCAGTCCACTCCGGTGACCAAAGTTGTTGCTTTAGTGGTTATATGACACTTCTTGTGGTGTTGGTAAGGAAACGGATTCCAGGTGTAATCAATGTCTTTTTCAATATTTTGAAAAGTGTTGCCCCTCTTTTCACATGTGGGTGGACCAGCCAAGTCCCAACTGTATTAAAATATGAGTTTAAATACAAAAAATGAAGATAAAGGAGAGTGAATGTGTGCCATATCACTCCTTCCACTCCCCCTGCTTGGTCTCAGTTCAGGTGAGGTTCTGGCCTGTGGCCACAAACCCAGTATAGTGGTTTCTGTGTCTCTAAACCGACCAATGAGTGTCGAGCGCCTTTGAAATTCTGTGCCCTGTCTTTGTATCTGTCTCTCACAGTGCACAAGTGTGCAAAGTGTGCACAAACGTGTGTTGAAACAGTGGATATGTGGCATGGTGTATGAAATACAACAACAGTGTCTATATGAGTATGTGTGCATCTGTATGGGGGTATTTTCCAATATCCGGGTAGGATAAAGAGGGGAGTCTACACAAAGGCCTTGTGTTTGGTGTCGTTGTCATTGATCTTGACATAGATCTTGGCATCTTCTTCACGCTCCTGCTTTTTGCGCTGCAGCTGGCGTCGGTAACATATCAGGTAGACTGGCAGGCAGAAGCCTAGGGCGCTGAGTACCAGAAGACCCACGTTCACCTGCGGGAGAGAGGAAAGAAGTATGTCACGGCAAACAGGCATGACAAAGCTCTCAAGCAGCAAACCAACAGTTTATTCAAAAGAATCACTGCTTTTAAATTTCAGAAGTAAACACTCTGGCTTTTGCTAAAGGTTTCAGATTTTCATTTGTACCTTTTAAGTATAATTTTAAATGTTCTGGAACTTTTTTACATAAATTCTTAAAATCACCATATAAACTAGTGTTCAAAACATGGAAGACAGTAGCAGATGTGCTCGAATGAGCTTATATAGTGGTGGGGATGTACCCAGAGCGGGTTTCCATTCAGGGGGCCCATCATGGCCATGAACAGTGGCTGCTGCAGCAGGGCAAACAGAGCACTGATGAGAGACTGCAAACCCGTGAGGCTGCCAAACTGGGAGGACGGGTACCTGAGGAGACAGGAGCAGAGATAGAGTTATCCACCAACACTTGGCAGTATTGAACTATAGGCACTGCATAATACTTTTATAGTAAAAATAACAGTAATAGTAACAACAGAAATGCAAGAATGTCATTTGTTGATTGATGACACTTACACTGCAGCATAAAGCCCACCAACAGCTGAATGGATGAACCCTCTAACAATGGTGTGCAGAACAAATGACAAAATCTAGAGAAAGAAAACACAGTAAAGTCCATCATCCCATTCTCAAGGCATAATCTTTATTTCTACACTTTATTTTGTTCCGATTATGACTCCCTGATAATTTATTCACGTAAACTTTAGCACAGGCCTCAGGGACCAGTTGCAGCCACTAGGGGGCCACACAGCCCTTCAAAGCACCAGCACTGCAATGGTGCGTTGGTGCTGCTCCAATGTGCTTAAAGGACTATTAACACTGCAACACTTCTGCAAGATACTGGCAGAAGAGACCCTCACCTGAAGAGGGAGGTTTGGCACCAGGCAAGTGATCCCAAAGCCCACCAGCAGCAGGTTGGTGAAGACAAAGGCACGAGTGGCATTGGTGATCTTCTGGACCTGTCTGTCACGCCGCGGGGGAGTTCCCGGTTCCCTAAATTGTGGTTGAGGAGTTTAAAGAACCATTTAAAATGTTACATAAATACTGCCTGAAAGCTGAAATAATTTCGCTAACATGAATTTGTGGACACTGCCTCTGGACTCACTTGGAGGTGTTCTTGCTTGACTGTTCATCATCACACTCCTTCAGCTTCCAGTCCATAATGCATCCGATGACTGGGGCAGTCAACAGGCAGAGCAGCTGTAGGACTCCAAAGATGGAGGAGTACATGCTCACTGAGAGAGACAGAGAGACAGAGAGAGAGAGGAAGTCACTCATGTTCTACTCTTCAGTTTAACTCAAAATTCACTGTATGCAAAAGAGCAGGTGGAAGGACTAGATAATAATGGATGAAGCAATAGGAGGGTTAATGTCAGGGCTTTAGTTAAATACTTCTGATCAGGGTGGACTATACAGTTCACTAAATCTGTACAGAGTACAGTAAACTACAGGGAAGGCAATGAAAGTTTGGCTACTGATTCAAACTACTCTGTCCACCTTACCCACTTCCATCCTCTCCGCTAAGAAAGCCCAGAGGAGCACCGAAATGGCAGCACAAGTTAGAGATAAGGAGAGAGAAGCAGGAGAGACCACGATGCATTAACCACAGGCAGTTACATCAGCAGGGCTTCAACAGTTCTACACTGAAATCTCACAGGCTGACATTACAAAAACATGCTAGCAGCAAGAGAAAAATGGAAAACAAATCACATTTTCAAAACATTTTAAAAAACACACACATATGCAGACACGCACACACCTGTGTCAAGGTCACCCTCTGTCAGTGACTCCAAGATGTTGTTCATGGCCCCCATGTAAAAGATGAGCCGCAGCTGGGTGACACACATGGTGATCAGGCTGAGCATGAAGATGGGGCTGAAGATACTGTGCATGAAGGACTGGGCTGGAAGAGGAACACCACATAGTTCAGCTAAACAGACAGCAGGCGGTACAGTAGGTGGTGCTGTAGAAAACACTATGCTGGAAAGCCAGGTGATGAAGAAGCTTTGATAAAAACAAGAGTATTATGGTGGTAGTCATGATGGCTGCACAGACATGTCTCCTCTCCCGAGGCCCACAACTTTTATATTTCTGCATACTTTACTGGATTTTAAGTCGTTGAACAATTGATTATGTTTGACATGTCTGATACTAAGGAGGACTACCTGACCGTTGCTTCATCTCGCTCTCAGAACAGGAAAACAAACAAGGTAGAGTTCACTGCCAAAAGTCCAACTGAAATCAAGTTACTGTGGCTGCACTGGATGGTTCTGAGGAGCAAAATGATACTGGGACTTTGGTCCCATGCTTAGCAGCCTGCTGTACCAAGTCACCTTTACAGTTTCATTTGGAAGCATGGATGACAGCGACAAGTCACCCAGAGACATATCTGAACATTATGATCAGTGTGGAACCTAAGCTTAAAAAGCTGACCTCACTGGATGCTATTAAAGCTGAAATAGAAAAGTTTCCTCTTTCTCCAGCCATGGAAGCAAAACTCTTCAATTTAATTGACTTGCTTCAGCCAGCTTGAATAAAGAAGTTCTGAACTGGAAGAATCACAGGAATCAAGAGCTAATTCAACAGTTGTTCTGGAGCAGAAGGCAGAGGTGCACCAAGTTAGTCTGGTTGAAATGAAATATAAAAAGGACCACAATATGAAAAATGTGGTTCTGCCTGAGAACACAGAAGGTAATGTCTCTTTAAAATGATTTCTGCATTCCTGGGTCAGTCTGTAAGTTGATTCTGCTCTTATTGAAACTGATTTCTCCTATCAACTCCTTCTCCTCCCCTGACCCGAGTGCCCGTCTGACAACTATTCTGGTCCAGTTTTTGCACTTATCTGAGAAAGAAAACATCAAAAAAGCTGCACCAAAGAAACTGGACCATTAAAGATTTTTGTCTATGAATTGACTCCAAACTACCAGCTGAAATTATCTGCAAGAGATGCAGAAGGCTCTCACAGCATTTGCAAAATTGAAAATCTATTGGGGTTTTACTTTTCAAGCCCAACTGAGAGCGTTCCATGTAGAGGTTCTACATTTTGTATTGCATGGCATCTGCCACCATTTTCCTAGCTGTGCTGAAGAAGTGAGACTGACAGTGCATCTTACCTGCACTGAAAGAGTTAAACTGATTCTTAGTTGGTTCTTCTATATTTATGGTATATATATACCTGTATATCATTTTATAATGTTTGTTCTCTCTTATAGCTTTCACCATATTTTACCAGGTTTATTATTTATTTGTGGGGTCTTATTCATTCTGTTATATAACTGGTAAGTCATAGGTGAAGAGGTATATCCTGGAATGTCTACTTAGAAAGTAGTTAGGAGGTGTCATCCCTTCCTGTCACGAATAAATATTATAACTGGCTGACTGACTCTTCCAGCGAGAGTGGTGTTGTTAGAAGTCTTGTTTAATATTCTGCAATCACTTTTTACATTTGCTTCTTCTCTGTCACTATCTTTCTCTTTTTCTGTTTCCAGCTGCGCTGGGTCATGTGTTCCAGGTGAAAACAAGTGTTAGTCTTCATTTTTAGTTTTAATAAGTTAACATTCTGCTGTTGTGGACTATATTCAAACTTTACTTTGCATGGATGATCAAAACAATAAATTCTCTTTTGTTGGATAATTTTAAAATATGATCTATATACCTCTTAAGAACTATGCACACTTTTTAGAAGAGGGGTACTCGATCACTTTTCGGTACATTTCCATTGATCTAACTATTATTTTCACTGTTGTTGTTTTGTCTCTTTGTTTCTGTGACCCAATATTGTTGCTGTTGTAATTTTAAAAAAAGAGTGAATTGCATAAAGGGCATTCTGACAAAAGCCTATTTGTGCCAGGTGGCTACCGCAGTACAGCAAAGGTTGGGCCCACATGTTTACTGTATTGGACTGGCAGGCTAATTGTTCATTGGAGGGCGAGTGGATGCTGAGAGGCCCACCAATGCAGGAATCCTCTGGTTCAGACACGTTGGGAGTAGAAAAAGGGGGTTAGGGCAGTTCTTCCGGCTTTGTATTTGACCTGTCTTCCTCTGCTGGTACCTGCGGTCACTACCTGGCCCCAGAATGTGGTGAAAACGGGGGTGGGTCATAGGAACACAAACAGCAACAGGGACAGGTTATGGCTGAAGGTACCAATTTAGGACAGGATGGAGCCCCCTTCTCCTCCCTACAATTTCTCGCTCCACTAAAAGCGTCTGGCTACAGCTCTCTCCTGCTGTGTTCACGTCCCATCACCATTGGCTACAAATTGCCCGTGCTGCTTCCACCAACCTCCACCACAGGCCAGCAGCAGTAGCTTGAGGCTTCTGGGCGGTGGTCAGATCCAATTGTATGGTCTGTTAGTTTAAATAAAGACCCACTGTGACCCCTGCTGTGTGTTCGAGACCCTCAGACTAGGCCAATGGGGCAAGGAGCCTGTGTATAGTTTTCTATTTTGGGTAAATGGTGACTGGAAGATTCTAGTAATTGGACTGTACAGATCTGGGTTAGTGAAGTCAAAGTGCACAGCAGTTCTGTGTACAGTAGTGCGGGGCCTTCTGCCACAGCTAAACCAGCCAGCGCCTCAAACCAACATCAGCCCATATCATAGTGTGTAGCACAACAGAGTGAACACACTGTGCATCTGAACCTAATACTTACTTTCCTCCTTCTGTTTGCACTGGACTTCCAGGTCCACAGTGGACAAACAGAGCTTGTTGCCCTCCTGAGTGGCCAGCTCCTTGGGGTTATGCTTCATAGAGTTGCCCACACTCAGACGACGCCCTACGGTGGTCACCTGGCGGTAGAACTGCTTCCCTGTGATTTTGTGGTCAAATCCCAGCCAGCTGAACTTAATTTTCACACTGAAATAGATGGATAGAGAGCAATGTAAAAACAGGGATAGAAAGACAGATGGAAGGGTATATTTATACAGCAGCAATAATAAAAGTACACAGGGATGAGACTGAATTAAATGCTGAGGAGTGTGGGGTCATATATGATGGACTGTGTGCTGGGTGTGTGTGTGTGCGCTTGTGTTTGCGCAAACTCATGTCACTCACGTATAGTCCATGTCTTCAGGCCCAGGGAAAGGTTCCAGTGGCCAGTTGAAGAAGCAGTTGATGAAGACAAGGCCAGCACAACCCGCCCACACCAGCAAGATAGTGATGAATGTCACACCCAGGTCATAGATCACCTGAGAGCCAGAACATATCAGCAGCATTAAGACTTTTCCGCTGACCAGTAAATCAATGGTTTTAGTAAGTTCACGCACAGAGGACACACAGAAGCTTGAGGTCTTGGCACTCTTGCAGTCCTACTGCTTGGCCAATATTCCATCTGAAGAGCTCATCCAGAGCTCTGGGCAGCAATATATCTGGATATGGTAGCTAAAGCCACCTTCAGTAAAGAAGGATTCCTCTGACACAACCTCTCAAACCCCAAAAATGAAAGGGAACAACCATCAAAGAGCATTCCTCTACTTTTAAAGTGGGGTAATTATGATTTGTACCTTGATCCCAGGGAAGGTGACAGCTGAGGAAGCGTAGGAGCCAATCATGAGGGCAATGAACGTGGAACGAAGGTCTCCAAACATGTTGGGTAGCTGCAGAGAGAGAAGGAAGGAAGCAGGAAATATACTCATAGTAGCTGTGTTGGTATGCAGGCCTAAAAACATACATGAAGTAACAGCATACACTGTACAATGGGCCCTTATGTTAGAAAAGCTGACGTTACAAATTTTCAAAGACACAAATACTTCATTTGTTCATCTATTTCTGTGAACCATGGTCACAGCATAGCATAGGGTCACAGCGCTCTGGAGCCTATCCCAGAAGCAAGAGGTGCTGAGCTATGAAAACTGTCTTTGTCTGGGACACCAATCCAGCAGAGGGTGACCACATATATCCATTCACATACTAGAGGCAATTTAGAGTGACCAATTTACCTGAAATGCATTTCTTTGGACAGTGGGAGAAACCCCACACAAATGCAGGGACAACATGCTAACTCCACACAGACCAAGCTGGATCCAAACTCATGCCTGATCAGTCCACATAGTGTGAGACATCAGCACTACTCCCTGAGCCACCCTTATTTAGTCATTTTACCCTTATATTGCTCACTTGTCTATTTTCAAAACCATACTGCAGACCACATTCAGCATTAAACAGCACCCAAACAGTAGGAAGTAGGAATGCAAGGCTGGATTAATTCACTCGGCTTCTAGCGTGTATTGCTGATGTCTGGTGTTCTTGAGTGTTGGTCATCAACAATAAGATGCATGACAAATACTTCACATTTTTGGAATAAGTCAACAATCGGTGTTAAATTTATGGAGATCTTTTTTTACTTTTGATCATTTTAAACTTGATTTTAATTTTATTGTAGCTGAAAGTTAATAAAATGTGCAACTTTTTAATTTGCTATAACTATATCTGTGGCTTTTACTAAACCTACCCATGAATAAACCAAGGTATATGGTACAGATAATAAAGCAAACTGAAAACAGCCATCAGTTGATACACGAATGATGCACAAGTTGTCTCACACAATGGAAAATAAAACTCGTGTGACAGACTGGAATTGTGTCCATAACATTTCCATGATAGACTGTGAACTCTTCAATCCTGCATGGGATAAGTGGTTGATGAAAACAATAAAAGTCTTACTCAAATACTCATTACAGCATTGTCTGAGGTTTTTACAGAAACTAGCCTAAGCAAAGCATTATTTGATGTATTGCTAAACTTATTCAGTTTTTCATGTAACTGTGGGATTAATAAACAATGAACAGACTTCCAACTCCCAAGGGTGGTCCTAAGGTGAGGATCCACTGTACATGATGATACAAAGTGCACAGAAGCAGAGGCAGGGCATTCAAATTGGGGGCAGGTTTCAGGGTGCGTGGGTGGGAATGAAGGCATGTGGGACGGTGCTTCTGTCACTCTGCTGTCTCTTCCTTCACTATTTTTAGCTGAGTGAAACAAGGGCCAGAATAGTGTGCAAAATATTTCTGCTTCCCCAAAGGCAAGAGCACAAACTGTCCCTGGCCACAGTCAGTAAATGTCTGTACTATAGAGAAAAAACAACTGATATGTAGAGTGATGGGTTGAGAAACCAAAGACCAAATATGTAGGCTAAGGCAGAGGTGAACAAGTAAACACCAAAATGAAAATGGAGCAATAGAGAGAGAGAGAGAGAGAGAGAGAGAGAGAGAGAGAGAGACTGTGCATGGTATTCAGCTTAGGCTTCTCTCAAAATTAGCAGGAGTGAAACTGTGGTTACATGAGCAGACCTGAAACTGTCAAGAGTGAACTTCTCTCTCGTGTGGTAATCTGCACATCCTCGAGATGTGCCACAGCCACACTGTCAGATCTCCCCTTTGAGGGGCGCCATGTTCAATGCTCCTTTCCCAAACCCCCTCCATCTCTCATTTCCACCTTTTCCCACAGACCTCCTCCCCTGCAGATGCATACTGCCAGCAATTAGAGCAAAGTTCAAGCCCAACTTCATGATAGAACACACCTGCCACGGCCATTCGTGAAGTGATGGCATAATGGTGGCCTTTCTAAACAGAGCTGATACCACAGCAGATATGATAAGCAAAAGCAGTGGAGCTCCAGTATGCACAGTATGTGAGAGAGTGTGCATTTGTATGTCAGCAAAAGACCCTGTTTGCCAGACAATGCAAAAAAGGCTAAATGTGGCATTATGAGAAAGGCAGAAACTCAGCTCAAGGTATGAATCAGCACTGCTCGCTCAACAGTCACAGCTGAGCAAGTCAGGGCCAGAACAGAGCAGAAAAACAGCCACTTCCCTCTTTTCACCTTCTCGTGTCATCAGTTTTCTGTCACATGAACGCCATGTGCCGTAGCGAAACATATGCACCAAACATCACGCCCACCCCGAATCAACACTCCCACACCAGCAGACAGACGTTTAAGAGGACCCACACCTGTAACAAATAAAGGTAAGCAATGAGCCCTGCAGGCTGCCATTAATGCTTGGCCAGCCTTGTCGACCCCAGGCTGAGCGCTGGTCATATGACTTCCTGCTAGTACCTGGAGCGGAAGACTGAATGCAACAGAACACAGAAGTAGCTGTTTGCCCTCAGGATAAGAACTACTGACTCAGTGCAAAACTATACTACTGAGTGCTTGAGAGGTTAAAACATTTCTTCTTCCACCTACTGGCTTGGTCAGTTGTTCCCATTACGCGTGTGACCATCAGAGGGCACCATGTAGTACAGGAGACACAGGGGGTTGTCTCACCGTGCGCCATCAGAATATCACTGAGAAAAAGTGTTCAGGTCAAATGTGTTTATGTATGCACTGGGGTACAGAGCGTGCCAAGGCAACAACCCACCCAGGTCAGCGCTAACCCCAGGGAACCTCATGAACGTTCTGCATGGGCACCCTTCTGTAGTTATGCACAGTTCTTGCATTCAATATAAACAAGTTTAGTTATTATGTGACAACTGGGAAAAGGACTGACATTGGCGTCACAGTATTTTTATACACCGCACCCAGGAAGGTACCACAGACCCAGGTTACATAAACAGGCTCCGCAAGCTCAATGTATCCACAAGCAAACAGCAAAATGAAAGATGGGACAGTCCTTGTAATAGACAGGACATAGCTGAGGGGACGATGCAACAAACGCTTCATCTTCAGGGCAAGGTGCCGAAGAAGAACGCTGACATAATACAGACCCGGGAGACACTGGAATCGTGGTGCCATTACAGACAGCAAACTTCACCGGGAACAAAGTGCAGACATATGACACAGCAAAGCAACAAATGAAGGGGATTTAAAGCTAACCAAATAATTTTGCTTCAGCCTTTGAAAAATCTCGTACTGACAAAATGTTCAAGTCAAATAAAACATCCAGACCCACCAGAGGTCTCATTTGGAGGGACTAACATTATGCTGTATTACAGTTGTCTCAAGGTGAATTATGTCAAAGGTACCCTTCTGAACGACAGAATGCCTTGACCTTCATAGCAGAAAACAGCACTTGGTCTTGTTCTGTTAGCCATGCATGACAATCTCTCTATGGAAGACATGCAGGAGTGTGGGATGGTCGAGGGGGGTATTAAAGGACATACAAGACATTTTGAAGCAAGGGTCATAAAAACAAAGTGTGAGGACACAGACGCAGAGCAAAATGGATGGGAGCACAGAACTGAAAGCGAGAAGAGGTGGGGATGGGGGGGGGGGGTGCATGGCTGCAGCCTGTTTGACTCAGAGCAGCTGATGTAAACCAGCCTAGACCAGCACAATCCTGATCAGTCAGACTCAGACCGCAATGCGAGCTAAGAGGCAGCGGTGCTGGAGGACTGCATGTGCCACAGAACCACCGGAACCTCCATCTCCACCAAACCTGTGTCCCATACTTCCTCACTTTGCGGTAGATCTCTCTCATCCAAACACAGCCTGACAGCAAGTTGCCAGTTAACCTTAATGCAGGAAAACATCTGACTGCAAACACATACCTAAGATCAGCATGTCCTGTACTGGCTATCAGGGTGTAATGTGGTGGTAACTGAGCTGCTCCTGGGAGAAGAATGATCCGTCCTTTAAAAAATCCCAAGCACCAGTTGCTTTGTACTTCAGCAGTTCACATAAATGGGGATTCACCCTTTCACATTTATCCAGCTGGGCAAATGGCTTTAAAAGAGCAGAATTATGAGCTACTATGTAGGTCACCATGGATAAAAGCATCTGCCGGGTTAACAGTAATGATCAGTTGTTTATATAAGAACAGTGTGAAGGATAAAAACATGTGTGCGTGTGCATGTGTCTGCATCTAACTTTGTCATGGTCCAAGGGCACATATTTAGTTATTATATTACAGTCTGTCTGATGCAAAGAGGTTTCATCCAGTGAACATCATCATTCCCTCAAAGAATTCCACCTGCCATGTTATCCATCTTTTCAACGGTGCACCTGAAGGAACAAGAACCACTTTCCATCAACTGCTCCCATGAATCATCTTATGATGTGAGCTAGGACTCTGGCAGGGAGACTGGAGCGAATGGCGGAGCTGGACTGACGCAGGGTAGCAAAGAGGATTACTGCACAAAGGAGAACTAGGAGATCTACAGACTACAGCCACAGAGAGGAGATGCTGCTGAGGGAAAAGCAAGGCTGTGTGTGTGTGTGTGTGTGTGTGTGTGTGTGTGGAGCTGCTTACTAATAAAACAGCTAATAGGGGGAGAATGAGGTCATCATCAAAGCGATCTGCAGGGGCGGTGACACCAGAAACCGGAGAAGGATAGCTGTGACAGTGAAGTGGTGAGATACTTTCCCCCCAAGAACCCCTGTGCACCCCAATAGGTTGTTTACTCTCATTCAGAGGCTAAGTGCTGACACAGCAAGAAGAGTAAGCAGGGTTGGCTAGCAGGGTGTGGCAAGCAGCCAAACACCTTTCCTCTTGCTCCTCACCCTCCAGATTCTGCAACAGCTACCTTCATAAACACTGACTAGAACATTCCTCTGCTTTTTAAAGTACTTGAAGTCACCCTCAGAACACTGCTCCATACTGGTTAAATACTGCAGAATACAGCAAAACAGCACCAGCACCTTGCTGATGTTCTACAAGTCCACCTCCTGGCACTAAACCAGTCAGGAAAAATGGCACTGTGGGGGTCATGTTTCTAGCAGCACTGTAGAGGTTGAATCCAGAGCAGCAGGACGAACTGGGAAAATAGGCTCCTGGAGGGAAACCGCATACAGGAACCCCCACCCCATCAATGGAAGAAAGATAACCAGCAGTCTTAAACACACTGCTAGGATAGCAAGCAGCAGGAGGCAAAGGTGGTGGAGGCCGGGATGCTGGAGTTCAGCAGCTGGAACAACTTGCTGCTTGGATCATTGACACAGATGCACGTGCGGACTGATGGCAGACAAGATGGTGTTTCGGCAAGTCGCAGCATGTTCATAACAGAGATGAAACAAAAACCTGCTCTTCAGCATCACATGTTACAATGAACCCCTTCAACCTCTTTTCTAAGACAGGAAGTCGGCAGGGTGACAGCACCCACTGACAGGCTTCTTGTTTGACATCTGTTTTGCCTTTGCTTAAGAAGTTGCAAAAGAGAACTAAAGTACGTTTCGGTGCATAATAACCATAGCATGTAACGGGTCAGTCGCCAAGTATCTTGCAAACCCCCAAATAAGGAACAATGTGTTTGCTAGTATAAAATGTAACCCAATCATTTTATTCAAACAACCTATATAGTCTAAAATGTATAGCTTTAGCTACTGCTACACCTGAATATTTATAACAGAAATTCTGCTGTGAGAACCTGTAACTTCCTGGTTTAGCTCCTTCACCCCACTTTGCTTGCTATCTTCACCCCAAATGGAACTGCTATGGATTTGTATTTAAGCTGCAGTGCGCAAAAAAGCATACTGGGATATTAATCTAAAATGCCATAAATGATAACATAATGGTTGTACAATGTGATTAGTGTTTACACTGCACGACAATGCTGTAGTTTCCCTTTCATTTGATTGGGACCTGCACAGCATCATTGGTTTGGAAAATACAGCCCATACTGTGTATCTCCTAGAAAGTGGGAAGCTCCAGCAACCAAAAAACTGTAAAATAAAGCACAAATCTAAAAGAGCGCACACGCGTTCTATTCAGTCACAGCATCAGAATCACTGCCTACATCTGACCCCCATGCCACAACCCAATCGCACCAACAGTGATACAATCTAAAAAGTTTCAGCCATACTAGGATAAATATGTCATAATAAAATGTTTGGGCCTGCAGTGAAGATGGGGTGAATAATTGACAGCCAGCGACACAGTTCTGAGCTCAGAACCTGAGAAAAAGGTGAGACCACTCACCGTCAAGGATGTGAAGGTCATGCACATGCCACCGAAGCCGTTGAGCGCCAGGGCGATGAAGATGAGCACTGACAGACCTGAAATGAGTCAAACAGACAGGTAAGTGTATGACAGAGAGTGGACTGGTGAACACGGGCAGAAAACGAACAGCCTCAAGGAGACAGACAGCTGACAGAAAGATGTCCCCTAACCTAATCCCTCTTATGATTATTTACTCTTATCTCAGTGCTGTGTCCATTTAAAATGCTCTTGATTTAGGCCTCTAAGCAAACAACCAGTAGACACTGGACAAAAGGACAGGAGAAAGAGGGGTGAGTGGACACCTACTGTTGGGATTGCTGGCTCCATAGGCAATCAGAAGGCATGAGCAAGCAAAGCTGGCACTGGAAAGTCACAGAAAACAGCTGTGAGCACAGACTAACCATCCCTGAACTATGTATCCTCCTTCAAGTGAAGTGATTCCTAACATACAGCTGAGATAAGACCAGCCCACTGCAACTCATCGCAGCTCTGGGCTCCACTCACCTGCCAAGCAGTCGCAGCTTACGTGGACCGTACTTGTCCATGACAATGCCCAACGGAAGGGTGATGGCGCTCAGAAGGAACGAGCCCACAGTGAAGGCCAGGTTTAGCATCTCGTCCTGCTCCTTGCAGATGAGCCAGCCATTCATGCGCAGGTGCTCCTCACCAGACCCTGATCCATTGATGGAATCTCTGCTGTTCTCTGAATGGTTCAGGGATGAGTTGTCTGGGTGGGAACAACAGCAGGAGGAAAGGATTGCTACTCTCTCATCTGCTAAAACTGCCCTTTAGTGCTAAAACAAAAGCAGAATCAAAATCTGCAGTCTATGGCAACAAGTTTTGACAATTTTAAAATAAAACAGTTCATTCACAGAGGCAGCAACACATGGATATCATGACTAGGTGGGGCTTAGGGATGTTAAGTTTTTCACCCGCTTCTTCAAGCAATGTTTTTTAAATCTCCATTTCAAGTCCTTCATTTCATATAAACTCTGAAAAGTTAGGAGGAGACAATGGAGAGCCATTTTCAAATCCACAGAAATGTACTTCCCCTAACGCCTCCAGAGTCCACCTCTTTTCTCCTTCCTGAGGAGCTCAGCTGTTGAATTAGGCCCAGGAAACCGCTAAAGGTCAGATAAACAGCCGAGCACACATAAACAAGCAACAGAAATAACACGAGACTCCATATGCAACCAGACCCCCCCAATGACTGCTGACCCAATGAACTTCAAAACTGTATGAATTATCTCCACATAAATCACTAATGAGTACCAGCAGCTCAGCATTTTTAGTTCAATATTGGCTGAAGCTACTCTTCTGCTCACTGAGGATGTTTCTTATCCTGTTGTGAAGAACATTCCATTAAGTTTCCTGCAGGAAAGTGCTGTGGTGGTGCCCACGTTACTGTGTTGTGGTGGTGGCCTCACCTTTCCCTTGAACAAATGCGGCAAGACAGACAGAAAAAGCTGCAGGCAGGGACTTATAAATCAAGGTACAAATGTAGAGTCAAGTCGGGTCACAGTGTGTCGTGATCAGCAATCTGCTCAAAAAAGGCAGAGAACTACATGAGTAGGCCGATGTATGTAGCATAGGTGGCACAATTAAACCCAGAATAAAAATGTGCAGGATTACCTCTATTTCTTCAAAGCTTTTCAACTCAAAACTCCATTTTTATCAGAGCTATGATGTGTAATTACTTGTGCCCAGCAACGCTGGAACACACAAGGGTGGTCAGGAAGGAAAGTAATGGGTAAAGGCTCATCACTGCATTGCTGAACAACAAACAACAGCTGTGTAACAGTGGGCAAACAGACGGGTGCTGTTAAAACTGCCCCGCTCCACTTAACATGCACAGCTCACTTAACACAGTTCATTGGACAGCACCCATTATGCAACACAGCCCCTGTAAGGTATATAACATTAACGAAATGGGTTATTTATATGAAGATGCTTATTATTTTCAGCATAAAATTGTTCAAAATCTATAAAAGACTGCGGATGGCACTGGAAGGTGTGCAAGTATAACCTCTGACCTAAATACCCGCTTAAACAGTTTTTTTTTTTTTTTTTTGCAAGTAGTGGAAAGAAATGTAAATGAAACATTAAAAAAGCATACTGTAAATGTGTCACCCTCCAAAGACATGAGTGCGAATGCCATATTAGCAGCTGTGATGCTTCTCTAACTCTTTGGACTGGATGACATCTGTACTTGGGATTATTGAACTCAAAAAATAATAATATGGGCCCTGAAAATGAACTGCAAAAAAGGCAGAATAAAGACAACAGCGCAGGGCCACAGCCGCCAGCTACGAGGATATTATTATTATTATTATTATTATGAGCCCAATATTAACTAATACAAGTCTACAGACCTTTACAAAAACCAATGGCATGTTGGTATCTTCTAAAGCAGCCTCTGAAAACTTTTAACAGCTTAACATTGCAGGAACAAAACCTCACACTTCCCTTCCACTCATCCATTTCAGGAAGTGGGAGAGGAAAAAAAGATTTTAAAAAACTGCAGAGTGAAGCATTTTATTCTATTGCAGCAGGGAAAACTCATGAAGCAGTCATGAAGACAAGAATGATCCAAACGAGGGTGTTGATAGGACACTCAAAGGTTCCTGAAAAGACACCCACTGCTCACGCATTTTGAACACAATGGCTATGTTAGCAGAAACTAAAAATCCCAGGAAGCCTGACCTCTCCACAGAAACTAAGGTGGCAAAAGCAACAGAATTAGAATGTAGATCTGTAAGGAGATATAACTTTGATTTTCTGCCATGTGAATCTGAGAACTGGAGACCAGAGGTACACAGCCAAGGACATTTAAGGTCCCTGTGGTAAAAGGGCTGTAAGCCCGATGTGCCCCTCCCCCAACTCCACAGGTGCAGGCAGCACGTGTCCGTACAACCACCCCATCTCCCATACCCAGAGGGTTTATGCAGGACTGTAATGTGACATGAAGTGTCAGTTCATGGAATTCACAGCCGTGTGCTGAGTGCCACAGGGGACGAGGTAGAGACAACAAGGCACGTGAGGTGGTGTGCTGGAAGACACAGTGCTCCCAGCCCTCGTGCTGAGCTGAGTCACACATTCAACTGCATGAGGGTGCTCAGACAGGCCACTGCAGCTACTAGCAGGACTGCATCTCCATCGCTGTCGCCACCATCAGTCACCCCAATTACAAAATCACTGCAAGATCCAGGAACTAGGCTGACAGGGGGCATTAGGGGAGGGGGTTCACGCACAGATAATAAGCCAAATAAGACCAGAACAGCTAAAGACTGTAAAATACAGAAAATAAAGAGGGGTAAACTGATGAAAGAATGAAGCAATTAAAGACCACCTTGCCTGGAGGGTCAGTAAGCCTCTCGGAAAGCAGAAGTGACTAAGAGAAGATCAACTGTAAGCAAAGTGGACTGCTCTCTCCAGCAAACAGCATCAGGCATCAGGCAGCAAGCTGCTTGTTAATAATACAGAGGGTGCCTAGGTAACACTGCACTCCACTGACAGTCATCACGAGGATCAGAGGGATTGTACCATTTCCATGGTAATGAACATCAGTTTGTATATGGTGGCGGAGGAAGTGCTTTTGAGTTGAATCCAGCTCACAGTGACCACTGGCATGGCTTCCAAGGTAAAGGAGATTACAGAAGTGATTTGCCATTATATTCTTCTGTGCATTTTTGAAGGGTGCAAATACAAAGAGGACATGCAAACTCTACACACCCTGAGCTACACTCAGACCGCGCACTGTGTAGGTGACCCAGCAGCCTTGACGCACTAGTTTAGCACACCGTGCCAACCTGTCCCCATAAGACTGCATATATTCCCAAAAAAAAGTAAAAAAAAAAAAAAGGCAAAAAAATTCCTTGGTAATTTGTACTCTGCCTTATAATAAATATCTGCAGCTGGATGGAAACACAAGTTGCTGGGCACTTGTTGAACAAGCTAACTGTTGAGATACAGCAGACTTGTGCCCCTCAGACATACACAGAAACACCCTTTGACCCTCACGCTATGCTGCAGCTCTGTGCCCAGATAAACCATGTACAGATGCTCTTTCACCATGTAGTTTTACCATGTAGGGTGCAATTACAGAGCTGAATTATTGGGTGTGAACGCAGAATGGTGGTGTTCAGTTCAGTACTCAAACTTTATATTTGAATGTATTTAGGGAATACTTTTCTCTAATGTTACTTAAAGTGTTAAGAAAATTGGTCAAAAGTAGTGAACCTGGGTCCTTCAAGTTGGGGTGAAACATTCAGCATTGAGACATCAACTTTGTGCAGCATAGTTGAGAGGGAACAAACAGATCTACCACAGAGGCAAAATCCATTCCTCCTGGCACTTCTTTCCTTACAGGTACACACACAGATACACACACACTTATCCCAACAGCATTTCCATTCTTGGGACAGCTGAATTCTGTCATTGTACTAAACTAGGTCTGTTGACAAAGGAGTTGCGGTGGCTAAACTGACTTGCAGGACACATTGTCCCAAGGCACTTTCACACAAGGTTGCAGTCCTACTGTCCACCAAGCCCTTACTTCACAAAGAGGATCCTGGACCTCCAAAATGTTCATTCTCTTTATTCAACTGTTGTTTAAAACCTACAGTCCCTACTACTTTTGTTACTTTAATACTAAGGTTTTGTAACTTAAGCTGTTATTTGGCAGCACATGTTAGTGGTGTTATGTCTGCTTCCATGAAGCTGTGCTTTGTCTAGGATGAAACTAATCTGTTCACCTGACAATAGTCAGTTCCTCTATAAAGAAAAAAAGCCAAGTGTAGAGATAGGAGCTTTGCAGATACAGATGAGAACCTGAATTTGACATTTTGTCAAAAGTTCTTCTGTGCCTCACCTAACAAACATCTTCTGAACCACTAGAGAAATATCATATTTTTCCTGGCAAATTGTGGTCTGACAGAACACATTGAAGCAGGACAAAAATGGATAATGTAATTGAAAATGTTCAAGTGTTAATGTGACTTTAAGCAATTTCATTTTAAGTGCCGAATTCAAATATCTGTTCAGCTTTAAACGCCTAAACATCATTTTATGCAAACTTATAAACTATTATCGCCGCCAATGTGCCTCACTGGCCCTCTGTCAATGGTGTTTTCATAAAAACATTTTTTGCTTTGTGCAATCATAAAGCTTAAAAAGTTTCAACAAGATTACTTGACTGCTATACCAGTCAACAGTCAAGAGGTTCAGAGATTATGTTTTCCTATGGCTGATGCATGGAGTGTGTGCATCTTGCATTTTTATTACAATTTTTGTATCCATTACTTCAGCTAGGAGTGTTGCCTGTGTGAGTCAAATGCTAACATGTAGTTATGTAGGTGTTAAGTTTTCTTCATTTTCTGCATCTGCATCTTTCCTGTTGTCTCCCCTTCTCACTCCTAACACAGTGTTTCCTACTGACCCTAGCATGCCCACACCCCTTCCTTACCATGTTCTTGACACAGGTATGAGTAGAAGCCTTCTGACTTCAGCATGATAAGAAGGGAGCCCCAGCCCAGAAGCACGGCAGAGAACAGCAGGTTCTCCACCACTGCAGTGACTGCCATCCACCAGCGGCGGGAGAAGGCTGTAGCCAAGGAGGGAGCCATGGTCCAGGGGTCGTCACAGGAACACAAACGGACCAAGTGGAGATGGAAGGCTGCTCACTGCTGGGTTTCTCACAGGAGGTCTAGAGGAGCAGCACTACAAAATGCCTTTTGGGTGACAAAGGGAATGCCATTTAATTAGTTTAGTGTGTTTTCAACTGGTTATCAACTATTACTACCCGTGCCTACCAGCTTGGCATGATCAAACATTCGCATCACAGTTCCTAATGCTTAGCACTACAGTGGTCAGTTCTTCATGTAGCTCAGATACAATGGGCACAAAATGTCTGAGAACTGCAGGTTCTGGTTCTGTCTGGTTTCTGGTTTGCTCTGCTTACACAGACAGATATCTTTTCTGCTTGCATTCGAATGACATCGTTGCCTCGACACCTCAGAAATATGCTTGAGAACCCCACATGCCATGCCAAAAATATCTCGTATACTTGTTCTAAATTTTAACATCATTACTTACCACATGGAAATTTAAAACTTACGGTCACTGGTTTTCCAGACACAAATTAAGTCTAGCTTTACACTACATTGCACTGTCAACAGGAATTTTCAGGTGAAAATTTGGCATTTACACCATGTCTGGAGCACCAGCAGTTAAAACCTTATTCACTTTTGCTAACCCCTTTTTGGTGTTGGGATCAAGCAACCCAGATGGGACAGTAGGCTTGAAGCCCTGAAATGGAGGCGTCGGCACTACCTGCTTCACCACAGTGACTTACGCCAACACTTGCAAAATTATGATCACTAATCTGTTCAGCAAGCACTGCTGTGCCCTTCTCGTGAAACCCCCATCCATATGGTTGGACTTTTTTTTTTTCTTTTTTTTTTGAAAGTCATAGATGCAAATAGGAAAACTCAATTTTTATTGCAGCACAATACTATTTAAACAGCAAATGTATAAAGGATTCATTTTGTGAAAGTAAATACATATCCAACGTCCCGTGTGCAGACCCTAGCACTTTCTTTGTTCGCTGCTCAGTGCGGAGAAATTTCACAAACAAAAACAGCTGAGATCAAGCACGTGACTCGCAATCCCCGCCCAGCCGTGTCGTCTAACCCCGCCCAGTCCGCACCCCATTGGCTGCCACATTTCTATGCCTCTCCCATTTGCTGCTCCTTAACAATATTGCGGAGCGGCGCCACGTGAAACCAAGTTTGAGCCGGTTCGAACCGGTGCGGCGCGAGATTCGCTGCGAATTGCCTTGTGGCGCGTTTGTCGCATTCGAGGGTTTCATCTTTTCTGCAGCCTGCTTAGTTTGCGCCATGCAGTGACTTTCCTAGCACACATGGCATCCATACAGCTTTCATAATCGTGTGTTTTACACGACGGTATATAACAGTTTACGTTTTTCTTGGTTTCCATACGGATGGGGAGGGTTCCGCTGTGTAACAGACCAAGGGAACTGTTTTACTGTAAAATGCGATTTCTGCGCTGTGTCTCTCAACGATTTGCGCCGCAGCGCATGTCAAGGCACTTGAGGACGGCGTCTTTTCAGATAACAGCGCGCTGCAGGAAACGGGCAGCCCCCTAAACTGGTCTGAACTGGACTGAAATCGACATCGTTCCCCCACCCCATCCCCGTGCGGCACCGCCTCCGACGGAGCGCAGAGCGTCTCTAACGGAAGCCCGTGTGTGCGTCCCAGAGCCATCACAGCCGCCGCGGCACTCCGTGCACTGCGGCTCCGCGTTTGTTATTGCGCTTTCCAGCGTGTTGCGGCTCCCATGTCGCTCCAGATGATCCATCTGCCCTACGTCCCGATTGCACCCCTCCTTTTAAGCCCGTTTTCTTTTTTGTAATAACATTGCCTGAAGCTATGACAACCATAAACAATTTGTCCAATAACGCATCTCGTAGTCCATCGTCGAATTACAGTCACCGATTCGCTAGAAACACGTGTCCTTAATTTCAACATGCATAACATGTAATAAATAATTTTATGTAAACGCATTTTTTAAAAAACCGCACTGAACCCCTTTAGACTACTTAGCAAAAACATACGAGGCTACCTGTAACATCCAGTATAAAATGTAACGGGAAGTGATTTGGCAGGATCATGCGTTTTAATTATTAAATCCCCTTTATATCCTACGGTACTGCGTCGTTCTGCTCCGCGGGATCCCGGCAATTTGAAATGTAAAAACATGGTAACCGTTACACGGTCGTGCGCTTGTAACTTTCAGTTACATTTCAAGTCGGCGCAAATAACGCCACAGTGTGAGGCTGCAGCAGGAACACGCGGCGAAAACGTGTTCTCCTTCCCCCTTTTACCGCGTTTACCTGTGAATGCCGAAACAGTGCAGGTTCGTTTCGCGATCCCGCAGTTCTGCCGTGAGCGACGCCTGACACCGCATCGCAAACGCGCGTCTCAGCACCGTTTCAGCATCCCGAGGTGGCACTGCACACAAAATGCCATACCTGAGTGCGACGGAGGTCTTCCACCTCCAAGATCTCCGTGCCTCCCGCGTCTAAGTCGCCTTTGGTCTGGGTGTGTTGAGCTGACGCTCTCGAGCCATTTACACCAAACTGTGAATCCTTTGAATTAATTTTTCTGCGCTCATATTGCGGCTTTATAGCCATAGCAAACGTTGCACAAACAACGCTGCGACGCTATTGGCCAGTGATGAGCTAGAGACAGACCGCAGCCAATCAAAAAAGCCCGTGGGCACGTAAATAAATAAAGAAATAGTAAAGCAGCTCTTGGGGGTCCTCGGGCCGCCAAGGAAACCGAAGAAAGCGGTGCTTCCGAGATGCCCAAGTACTTTCAGATCCACCTGTTTGTGGAAACACAAAAACTGTGAGCTGAACACAACATCTCACTTACATTTCAGGTGGGATAACGTTTACATTTAATCGAATATTGACATTAACTGTTTTCCGCGTAATTATTGTATATTCTATTTAACTGCTCTATTTATTGCAATTCATTTAACTCGTCATCGAGCTTCAGTTGGTTATTAGAATTGTTCTCCCACAATTTATCGGTAGGTCTTGCAGCGTTCATTGTTTCTTGCCACTTTTCATTATGGACGCTCACACAACTGCTTTAAATGAAACTTTTTTTTTTTTTTTTTTTTAAGTTCGGCTGTAGTCGCGCTTCTAAGCAAGTGACCAAAAGCACTGTTGGGTAACAGTGCTTAGTTCTCGAAACGTCCACCTGTTATTGAGAGGACCACATCGATCGCGATAAGCTCTTTGTTTTCGTGGTGCCGGTGCGCTGCCAATGTCCGCCTCACGCCCCCGACTCGCCCGGATCCCATTTCAGCTGTTTTCGCTCTTCCTGGAAGCAGTCCGGGCCATACATTCATCCAGAGACACCGCCTGGCGCAGCTGGCGCCCTGCACGAAGGCCCCCTGTATGTTGATCACATCAAGCAGTCGTCCGCCTGCCAAAACTTCAAGCCCCATCTCATGTAGTTTTACTGCTCAGATTTACTCATTGAACCGAGTGCTGATTTTATTGGTCTTTGCTTAATAAACAGCCACACTGCAACTGACCCCAAGGTCCTGGTCTCCACGGTGACTGCAAATGCCCTACGGTAGTGGGGGGGTGATGACCCTTACAGGACAGCTGAACACCTGTATGTTTAATGCACACAGCAGGCATGCTGAATATAAAGGGCTCGTGGTTCTGGAAGACATGTTTGCAGGGAGGGGGATACTCACATCTCTTTCTGATACAAAAATAATAAGTGGGTGATATTGGAATCTCAGCTTTGATAAGACGCTGGCCCAAATAAGGCACGCAGGCAGGAGCCAGATTGCAAAGAAGTAGAACGTCCTCAAGGACAGCAGAGAAGGACATTGTGAAACCAAGGCTGAGACCATATCTACAGGCCATTGTGTCTTTGTAACCACATTAACTAGAGATTACTACAGTCTTCTCAAAGTAAAGTCAGAAAATGCCCAGAAGATTACCACAAACGTGTCTCAGTTTGTAGCACAGTAGCATTCCACTGGAAATGCTATCTAATGTGTTAAAGTACCGCACAGCAAATTATGAGGCTAAGTCACAAAATGGTGGAACAAATGAGACGGCAGTATATTTGTTAACAAAAGATTACATTATATCAAGCATACTTCTGAAGGAATTTAGTTATGTCTGTGCCGTGCCCTGATGAAACAGATGTCCAAAGTCCATATGAACAAAAAGCTGACTGCATCCTTTTCTACATCTAGGAGAAGGAAAAAAAAAAAAACCATTGGTAAATGCCAGTTGTGCAGTTGCTGGGGTGCATCATTGATCAGAGCGTAGGCTCTGGACTTCATGCAGTGTCACCTGACCCCAGGCAGCTATCTGTGCAGTTGGTCACAGCAGTCACAGAAAAAGGTGTAGGGACTCTGAAATTAGGGCAAGCTGTTAGGGTAGGGTAAGCTTGCAGACTTCAGTAAAGGTGTCTTGGCATTATTTGACCGGTCATCCTGAATAATACCCAGCACATTACTCTTTGGGTACTGTTCCCTGTACTACTCTTCTTCAGTTTATCTACTCACTTCAGGACCTTCACAGAATTCCAGGGCATGCAAAGGTTACTTTTGAGCAATCCAAAAAATGCAGCTGATGCTGTGTTCTTAATTGCCATTGAGTCGTTGTCATCTCTTAGTGACATGAAAAGTCCAGAAATTTATGTTCTTCAGTTTGTACCTTTAGGGTTGAAAGCAGTTTGCCCATTGTCGCTGTGACTGAGCGCATCCACGCGGTTACTGGACATCCACTTGCTGTTCCTTCAACTTTCCTAAGAATTATGTTTTTGTTCAGAGAAATGAATCTTAACCTCAGTCTCATCATTTGGGCTAATAATGCGAATTCCAGCTTGACTCGATCTAATATTCAACTGTGGTTTCTCCAAAAAATGAAGTATGAACCAAGACAGCGGTGTCGCCAGAGCATTCGTAAACACACAGTCTCCCTCTGGTGGTCGATATAAGTAATTATAACGAAATACGTAGCTGAAATTGTTTTTGTTCCCTGTGTCGTGGAAAGTAACCACATACCTTATTCAGCAAAATAAAAAGAGGGAAACTCTAATTTTAATATATATTTGCCACTATTAAATGTGGATTTGTACTGCCGTAAGCATAACCATGTATACGACACTGTAGGCTATGAAATTCTGTCTAAAAGTGTCTCAGGCGTCCAAGCTGCCAAAAGTATTTTAAAAATAGCGCAGACATGAAACAATGTCACTGATATTTACAGTTCTTGTAGTTCAGCAGTTCTTTTAGGAAACGGACCCCCCTTTTTATATCAGAGCGACAATTTTCTTTTTATTTGAGTCCTTTCTGTAGCCCTATGTTTTAATTTATCCTTATGTGGTATCTGCGATGGTTTTCAGCCTCACTCACTGCTTCCACAGAGCAGGTGCAAGTGTGCCAGAATTCAAGCCTTTCCTTAACTCAGATTTATGAAAAACGTTGCTGCCTTTAGCAGTGCAAGGGACTCCTGTTTGAACCCGTTTTTAGCCTGAGACGCATCCTGGAAAAATCAGTCAGGGAAAACCAGTTTAAATGTGTACCATTCTTCCCGAATGTGTGCCCTCCGAACATACATAGTGGCAGTACTTCTGTATTAGAGGCAAAGCACATTTCCTTTATTTGGCAAAAACAAATTATTCTGTTTTTCGGAAGTTGTAATTTGCTGAACTGCGTATCAGGTGGTCCGGGAATTCAGATTTGCTCGCATTTTCTCCGGGTTTTTTTTTTTTTTTTTAAATATTTTCGTGGAAATTCTCAGTTACCTCTGCTGTGAAAAGTCAGCAATGAAGTAAAATACACAGCAGTGTGCACACAGAAGCATGTACAGTTGCAGCTAAAATAAATAATGTAGTAAATATGTTCACCACATTTACCTCGGCAGGTGTCAGCAGTCAGGACAGCACAGCATAACAAGGCCATTTCCCTTCAGGTAGAGTACAGTACTCTGCCACAGTTAAGTCTGTCTGCTTGCACTTGTTCGGCTCTTCGCAGCTATTACCTAACATACAAGTAACAAAGAGTGGGTTTCCTCCAGCTCCCTATTTACTTCTACAGTCCAAGGACATGTGTTTCAGCTGAACGGGTGACTCCAAACTGCCCGAAGTGTGTGAATGTACCCCAAGTTGCCGGTTCATTTGGTACGTTGTTCTTCTTCAAGCAAAATGTACATTCCAATAAGTGATGGGTGATGTGACTACTTTCAGCTGAGCATTGAAAAGCACAGAATTAGTAACTTTGGACATGAGGGACAGTTTGCACTAGGGATCCTGGTGCTATTGTCTTGCAAATGGCAGTTGGGCTTTTTAATGTGCACTTGTTTTACCGACTATGGTGTGAAATGGAAAAAATAATAATGAATGGATAAAAACAGCTTGTGGATCAGAGGGGTCAAAGTACAATGGCGAGAATCGTGCTTCCAAACAGACGGGCCACAGTCAGCCAAATCACATTAGAATTCCACACTGGTGTGCTGTATGTCAGTTCAGAATCCCCACTTACCGGGCTTTGTCTCAAATGAACATCTGAGGACCACGTTGGGTGCCGATGTTGTCAGCTAGATCTCCAGTGGGCACAGGAGCATTAAAACTGGACTGTTAACAAGTGGGAAAAAATTGTCTGGTGGAATGAATTCAGTTCTGTTCATATCATACTGATAAAAGGACTGAACTTTGGCACAAGCAAACCCATTGAAGAATGTCTGAATGGCATCTGTGCATTGTTCTTGACCAAGTTCATCTCTTCATGGCTACAGTCTATCCGCATTTGGATGGATGAACATCACTTGATTCCCAGAACGTTAGAGGGAATTTTTGTTGCTTCAGTGGCCTTTGTAGTGGCCTCAACCCCATCGAGCACATTTGAGGTAAGGTAGAAGGAGCTATTTGCAGCAAGCATGGCAGCTGTCAAATTTCTAGCAATCGTACAGCACACTCATTCCTTCACAGGGCATCCAACATTTTGTAGAATCCATGCCCATGTGAATTCATGCTGTTTTGAAGGCCAAAGAAGGTTTAAGATGATACTAGATAGATGTACCTAATAAACTTTCAACTTAGTGTATGTATGTGTGTGTTATACTGCTTTGCTGCTGACACTGCATGTAAAGCCAAAAACCGTGTCTATCACCAAATAAACCTCAACGGTGTGTAACAATAACTTTGCATTTATACATAAATCTGTAAAACATATAACACTAAACATATCTGTTTAAAATAACGTGAAAACATATGGCATGAAAATACTAGGTTTAAAAGTCCTCTGCAATTCTTGCCACAACCCAAAGATGTTTTCAGGTCAGTGTCCTGCTTGATTGTCACAGTCAGTGTCTGATGAATTGAAATCTGCAGCTGAGTCCTCAGTCACCCCGATGTCACATTACTCCTGCCTTTGGGATAATAAAGTTTCTCTGATTCTGATGACACAAACTGAAAGTGAACAGATGCTGACAAACACTGCGTGTGTTTATGTCATGAATCACTCCCGCTCTCATAAATGGGTTTCTTGTGTCCTCAGTTACACATTTAGATGTGTAGTCAGTATTTAAGGGCAAAGATTTTTCAAAATGTTACCCTCCCAAACCTATCCTCCATTACACCTGGGGATAGACACCTCATCTATAGAAAAATGAGGGGAGGTCAGGCCTCAGAAACCCTGCTAGTGTACGTGTAATTTAAAGTTACCTGTCTTACTGACTAAATAACCAGTTATCTTCATTATTAGGAAAGAGTCACAGGACTTGAAACACACTTACGTACATACATTGTTTGAGCTCATCAATTACACCTCATCACAGGTGAGGACAGATATGATAATAATATACACCTGTCAGCCACATTAAAACCACTGACAGGTGAAGAGAATAACATTGATTATCTCCTTGCATTGGCACCTGTCAAGGGGTGGGAGGAGATATTAGGCAGCAAGTGAACAGGAAGCAGGAAAAATAGGCAAGTGTAAGGATCTGAGTGATTTTGACAAGGGCCAAATTGTAATGGCTCGACAACTGGGTCAAAACATCTCCGAAACAGCAGATAACACTTGTGATGTTTTCCTAGGATGCAGTGGTTAGTATTTACCAAAAGTGGTCCAAGGAAGGACAACTGGTGAACCAGAGACAGGTTCACAGACACCCAAGGCTCACTGATGTGCGTGGGGAACGAAGGCTGATCCCCCAGAAGAGCAACTGTAGTACAAATTGCTGAAAACCTTAAGCCATGATAGGAAGGTGTCAGAACACAGTTCATCACAGTTTGCTGCATGTGGGGTTGCGTTGCCACAAACCAGTCAGTGTGCTCGTGCTGACCCCCTTCCTACTCCGTAAGCGCCTACAACGGGTACGTGAAAGTCAGAACCGGACCTTGGAGCAGTGGAAGAAAGTGGCCTGGTCTGATGAATGATGTATTCTTTTAGAACATGTGGATGTCCGGGTGCGTTTGTGTCGTTTACCTGGGGAAGAGATGGCAGCAGGATGCATTATGGGAAGAAAGCAAGCCGGCGGAGGCAGTGTGATGCTTTGGGCAATGTCCTGCTGGGAAACCTTGGGTCCTGGAATTCATGTGGATGTTATTTTGACATGTACCACCTACCTAAACATTCTTGCAGACCATGTACACCCCTTCATGGCAACGGTATTCCCTGGTGACAGTGGGAAAAATTGTTCAGGAATGGTTTGAGGAACACGACAAAGAGTTCATGGTGTCGTCTTGGCCTCCAAATTCCCCAGATCTCAATCTGATCGAGCATCAGTGGGATGTCCTGGACAAACAAGTCTAATCCACGGAGGCCGCACCTCACAACTTGCAGGACTTAAAGGATCTACTGCTAACGTCTTGGTGCCAAATACCACAGGACACCTTCAGAGGTCTTGTGGAGTCCATGCCTCGATGGGTCAGAGGTGTTTTGGCGGCACAAGGGGGGCGTACGCACTATTAGGCAGATGGTTTTAATGTTGTGGCTGATGGGTGTAAAATTCTATTACATCACTCACATACTGCTTTGTCAATAAAAAAACAAAATGAATACAATTATGATATGTCTTCCACCCAAAACAAACTTCTTTTTCCTTCCTGGCTACTTCAAAACTTGAAAAATTGAAACTGGAAACTGCTGCTTTTATAGACCTTCTCCCCCTTAAAGAGGAACATCATCATGGGTCACAGAGACTTTTGCCATCTCTGTACACAAAGTTTCTTGTTGATTTCCTGTTGGTGCGGTTTCACCCAGTATCACTGTAAACAATGTCTCAGGTTGTCTGACTGCCTTCTTCTGCTTCTCGAGTACAGCCGGTCAACTGGCCCTGGTCCTTGCTCTCCTTTTCTCTTGAGCTGAAAGCTCGCCTAAACACCCCCCCCCCCCCCCGCGCACCTGTCCACAAACACTTCCATGAGGCAGGACACCGCATGTCAAGAATGTGGTTGTGATCATATTTTTTACTTCTATTTTAAACTTGCTGTTGCTTCAAGTTAAAAGGTAATAAAACTAAATTCCCCTGGTGTGGGATGCCTACAGTTTCCTGCTTCATACCCCAAGTTTTTAGTTTCGAGGAATACTAAGATGCTGAATTTGAATACATACATAAGTACTACATACAAGACTAGATAAATAAAAATTATTGCCCTCTTGTAGTATTTATAAATACCTGACTACATGTAACCAAATTAAAGCTGTCTGTAGCAACTCAAACTGTACTTTTTTAGTACTAGTTCATGACTGAGTTTGCCAAAGTGGCTTCTGCAACATTTGATTTGTATGCAAAGTTACTGTACTTGAAGTTATTTACCCACTGCAACAGCTGGCTAATTTTTATCAAACCATTTCATGCTAAAAACTACATCTTGGTCGCCTACTTTCGATTTCAAGGCGATGGCTCTAACTACTACGCCACCTCCTGGTCTTAACAGGTGCTTGAGAGGGATGTTGGACAAAACGAAGAGGGACAACTTTGGTGATTTGTTTTGGTTATTTTGTCAAAAGATGGAAATGTCAGAGGGGATCCCTTCTCAGAAGCTTGAATAAAACGAAATGGGGATGTCGACCTACACGCAGCGCGCCCACACAGCCTTGCAACAGCGCGTCCCCGTGACCCGGCTCCCACGACAAGTCCCACGGTCCCTGCGATTACGGGCAGCTTCTCTGTTCGAAAGTCTTCTCCAAAACCAAGGGCTTTCGAGAAGACGCTGAGCAAAAAACGAAGCGATGGTGCAAACTCACCACTTAATCCGTATAAACAAGGAGGACGGAGGTGCGTAGGGGGTTAAATAAGTAAAGAAAGGAAATATAGAACCGATCGAGATGATAGAAGCAAAACAGCCGGGTTTACTACACATGGCTATACGAGCCGGACGGTCTCAAGACGTTCATGAGCTGCTTCTTTTACAAGATGAAGATTCCTTCTTGAAAGCCTTGCAGGTGCGCACGCATAATTCCTCGCCTCCGTTAAATCTTCTGAAGTTTCCTTTAAGGAAGCCTAACGGTTAGCAGTAACTTGCATTAAACTTTTACTGCTGGTATTCAACTTATCTTTACAAGCTACCTGTGAATGTATTCAGGTGTTACTTATGTAACTCTTACAAGTATTTTGTTGCTTTGCTGCTTGTTCGGTGTGTGTGTGTGTGTGTGTGTGGGGTGGGGTGGGGTGGGCATCCATCCGGACAGCGGTTCAGTGTTTGGTTTCAGTGCGCTGTCGGTACAGCAACTTGTGTGCTGCAGCCCACGTTCCGCCGAATGTCCCGAGAAACTGGACAGTACAGAATCTCTACGACTTGGCCTCTCCTGTGAGTTCCTTGCGGCGGGGAAACCCTCGCAGAGGGGAATGTGACTAAGGGGAGCACGGCGAGAGGAAGGAGGAGGAGGATCTTGGTGTCACCAGTCGTGAAACACTGGAGCTTCATTGGAAGGTGACCACAGAACCGCAGCACTTCTTCATATTTTCGTTCGGGAAACGACCCTTCTCAAGCGCTGCCATGCTGTTATGAATTATTATAACAGCGTGTTCCCTGGCTAGAATCTCCGTCCTTGCTGTACATGAAATAACATAAGTCAAAGTCTGGGGTTAACGCAATTCCTAAAAATGTATTCTTTGTTTCAAAGAATTTGCCCTTATCATTAACCCTTATAATGAATAATCGTTATATATTTCCTCTTCTGTACAAATGTATTGATTTATCATGAAATGCACATTTTCTCCCAAGACTGACAGCTGTACACATTTGCGTTTCCATTTATTTATCCAACAACGCATTTGACCGACGGACTGGCAAATGCAAATACAAACACGCACATCCCGAACTACGGCCACTGACTTTTTCAAACCACAACCGTAGCTGCGCACGGAACTGATGGGGAGTACAAAGTATTTAAAAAATATATATTTTTTGCTCAAACGGATGTTGTAGCGCACGGTTTCGGAGGAGACAGGAGATAAGGAGGGAAAGCAAAGGGAGTGTCTGTCTCGGGTTGGGTCGCCCTGTATCAGAGCCAACTTCATGTCTTTGGACTGTGAGGAAAAAATCCAGGCTGCCATAGAGGAGCGATGAAAGGCAGCAGAAGGGAGCAAACTGGAACCCGCAGTCCGACAGCCGCCGCCCCTTAATAAACGTTACATATTTGCGAAATAATAATGATATTAATAATGACGCTACATCATATTTTGCACTGCCATGAATCTGCGTGTGCTGCAGAATGTAGTTCACTACAAAAAAATTTGCGTTCTTTATATATGGAAGCAATGTATGACAAAGTATCAAAACAGTTTTTCCCCAAAACTTGCAAAAGACGTGCAGTTGTAGGGAAATTTCAAGAGACTGAAAGAGGAGAACGAAACTAACGATGACTAAGGAGCATATAAGCGTCCTTCAGTGCTGTCAAGATCCGTTCATCCGAGCATCCTGCAGCTCTTTGGAGGTAGGCTCAACATTTATTTTATCACTCTGTTCTGTTGTATTGTAATGTTCTTGATACTGTAAGTTCGACTGGACAAAGAAAGAATAATAAACTATAATGTACCATAACTTGTACTTGGTAGGAAAATGTTTTACATATTTCACACTTAGTAGTTTTTAACCACTTTAATTTTGTACACTGTTATATTGCAAAACTATATTGATGGCAATTCAAAACCAGAGTATCCAGTCATTATTATTATTATTATTATTATTATTATTATTATTATTATTATTATTATTATTATTATTATTGGTGGTGGTGGTGGTGGTACTATGAAGTATATTATCAAGTACTGGTAATTGTGATGGATGTGATAGGTGGTTTGGATAATGGATCAACGCATGAATTGATATTTACTTATGTGAACATCCCATCTCCCCTCCATCTCCGTCTAGAACCATCTGATGAACGTCAGGGAACCTTTTAAACATAGACCGAGTCCAATAAATCCTTATTCAGTGCGTGACTCAAAAGTCAGCTTCTATTGTATTCTTAATCAAGCTACTTACCTTGCAGGAAAAAATACCCAGAAATATAAACATGTGAATAAGTGCAGGTATCTTAGCACAGAAGCATCACAAGAAACTGCTTTGGAGAAACTCCAACTTCCATTGCCTAATATGTACTTAGTTTTAAATTGTGCCAAACAACTAATTAAATGGCTAATAAAATAATACTAATGGAGGGTTTCTGCCTTTCATGCAAGCGAATAGTCAATATTCTGACTGTATTAAAGTCATAAGGGAGGGGGCCGATAGGAAAGACTTGTGTCCCCATTCAAGAAAATTAATAGAATTAATAGAGCAGCCCTAGATGAGCTTTAACCATCTGTATAATCTACTGCAAATGTTGCTTATGCTTTAACTGGGTGAGATAACTCTTTAAAAAAGTGCTGTTAACCTGATCAATGTGTTTCGGACTTAATTCCAGGGGTCACCTTCTGCACTTTTCCAGGATGCCCATGGCACATCAACTCAGGTTTTATCTGCTCCTGCTGTTCACCCTGCATCTGTGCCACACTACTGCAGGCCACCAGTATCAGCGCAAGGCCAGGCGGCTCTTGAGCTCCATCCACTTTACCAGAAAGATCCGCTCGCGCGTCCAGGCACTTCTGCTGCACTATGTGAGGGTCGCACGGCAACCACAGGACACAGACAAGAGCACAGGACAGAATAAGACAACTTTAACAGTCAAGCATATTACCACTACAGTACAAAATTATGACTTAACAGATGTTCCTTCAAATACATCCAGTAACCAGAAAATTGTCATCATCATATGATTAGCAGTAGCACACAGTCACAAAATTCACTAAGTATTCCACTATTTAGTTTAGACATATGCAAAATATATGCTTCCTTATACGTATAAAAGCCCTAGGTTCACCAGTATGTGAAATCTATTTTTCAGAAAGAACAAGAGTTGGGGGACTCCAAATTTGAGGATCGAAATCTAATGCTGAAGACATTACCTTCCTTTGACACAGACTATTTCACTTGGCTGCGCATGCAGGTATTGGATATGTGCAGGTGGGGATGGCTGGGCACTTATGCTTGTTAATGTTATATGTAATCATATATGTTAGTAGTCACCGACTTCATTAGATACTCTTCACCTCGGTAGTAACAAATTCTTGGATTAACTGACTCAGTTTAGTGGTCAGCAGTTTGTTACTCATTCCTGGGTCACCAGTGTTGAAGTGAGGCTTATGTTTCGATTAATGATATATTCACATTGTTGCATCCAGGACAAGTTTGTTACTCATTCCTGGGTCACCAGTGTTGAAGTGAGGCTTATGTTTCGATTAATGATATATTCACATTGCTGCATCCAGGACACAGAACGTCTGAACACGGTTGTTCGAGATCTGCACATTTTCCTCATTCACCTGGATGCTAACAGAGCGCAGATAGAGGATGAGAGGAACGGCCGGAAGGATATGCTGACCAGGTCCATGCGCAATGTTCAGCTAGATGTGCAGGATCTCATTCTTCACGTTAAATCACAGGTAATCACATTGTTCAAAGATGAGGTTTAGATGTTCTTGGTTCCAGGGTCTGAAGAGGCAATACAGAAACCGAATACAAAGCATTCAGGTTGTTTTAGTTGAATATCACATCCACAGTTGGTTATCTTTGCAGTTAAAGAAAATGAACAGTCAAGGCCACAGCCCGTCTCCCCAAACTGTCACAGACCGGCCACCACCTCCGTCGCTGTTCCACCCCCAGCTGAGCTGGCACAAGCGTCTACAAGGCTACGTGGTGCTAAGGGACTTGGAGCGATACCTGGGAAAGGTGCTCCATGATTTCATCCTGCTGAAGTCTAAATATAGGAAGTAGGACTGTGAGTCAGACACCGCTGTAAACACACAACCCATTCAAAATGTGAGCACTGGTGCTAGTTTACGACTTTTTAAAAAGGTGTAGTTCAATGGAGCGTGATTTTAATCCATTGAAGGAACAGAGCACTGTTGGTATTCTTAAATTTTTTTCTTTTGCTTTGTTGTCGTCATCAGTTAGCTAACTTTCTTAACTTCCCAAGTCACTGCCAGGACATTTCAGAGACTTTCCAGTATAAAAAAAAAAAAAAAAGTCATGAAAATATGCAAATCCTTGTGAGACAGCCCCCTTCGTGCATGTATGTGGTTGCCTTTATTTGTTGTGTATTTATTTATTTATATTTATTTATTTTACAGTAAATTATTTTTTTATGTCATCTTTGGAACTTCATACTTGAAACAGGTACTAAGAAAATGTTAAATAAAATGAAAAGATGACGATGTCCTCCATTGACTACGCCGAGAACTGAAACCACAGGGGTAACATTAAACATCTCTGGGACCGTTTCTTTGATTCTATCAGCCCTGAGGTCCCTCAGCAAACCCAGCCTTGCACCTTCTGCCCTCCCTTCTCAGAGCTGTCACAGAGGGAACTTTCTGAGGGGGATTTGCTTGTGGGCCAAAGTGGGGAATTCACTAGCTAATGAGCCAGTTTCAGTGGGTTTCAGTGGGTTTCTATGACCAGAACACCCCTGAGGGATGCTAATTGAGGACTCCTTGTCAGCAATTTCCTGCCCACCTTTACAAAACCACAACATTAACAACACGTGTCTGGAAAACATACAGTTAAAGCAGTGGCTCCACAATGTAGTGAACCTGCTGCATTTTGTCCTGGTCACTCCCTAGAGGCGGAAGTAGCCAAACATCCCATCCCAACCCAGATACATACTGGAAATTATGTTTCACATTTGCAAAAAATTCAACAAAGAATTTTAACACACAGAATGACCTCATATACTTCATTTTATATAAATATATTTGCATTCAGCGTAACAGTTGTTTTATTAGAAAAGTAACGGTTAAGAATACACAGCATACTCAATACTGGTGGATACAACCACTTTAGTGATTAAGAGCAGAAACCTGTAACAGCACACTAGCAGTTTCAGAACCTCAGGCACCCATTACAGAAGTAGTCACTTAAGAGTCCCGAGGTACCTGGAGTTCCCTTGCCATCCTTTTTTTTTTTTTCTTTTTCTAAGAAAGTCACATTACACTTAAATAACACTTCTAAAACAAAAAGACATCAGAATTTTACGCAGCTGTTGGCTTCAGCTGATCATTTCCCCATCTAAGATTTCAGTCCATCTCAGAATTTATCCCTTTTCATACAACAAGGTGATCCATGGGACTTTACATGCACAGAAATACTGTCCTTAATGCAGTACATTCAGACATATAGCATATTCCCTGAAAATGAATCATTTCATAGAAAGTCACATTAAAATGTAACAAAAAGGCAGCAGTTCTTACATTTTCTTGAAAGTTGCTCAAACTTCAGTGTTACAAAAACTTTTGATGGCACAGTAAAGACAACCCTGATGAGATACTGCACCATCATTTTGCTATGCCATCTTGGGATTTGTAGTTCATTATCATCAGTATTGGGGCAGTACAAGCCATTGCATAGTAGATAGATAGGATTGCTGTGGGTTAACTGTGGGGTTGCCGTGGTGGTGGAGGGTTAGCATAAGGTAAAACAGGGCTTAGGATGAAGGTTAAGTAGGTAGTGGGATTCCCTTTATAGTGCAAGTCCTTTTGTTAGCACTACAAATCTCACATTCAATTCGGCATCTGTAGTTCAGAAAGTACATCACTGCCACCATGGTCCACTTTAACCTGGTCAGGGTCACAATGGTCCAGAGCCTATGCTGGAATCACTGGGCAAAGAAACTACAACCTGCACAGATGCAAATATGTTGCCAAGAAAACATATTTACAATGTTTAATCTCAAGTGAAATTAAATGAGACTGAGATGTTCAGCACAACTACATTAGAAGAAATTAATGTTAAAACTTTATCCAATCTTCTGACCTTTCCAAAAAAGAAGGTCTTTAGTATTAAATATGTAGAAGACTGTCACTCACCCTTCACACTGTACTGTGCAAAATTATTTCCTTAACTGTTTGGCTTCAAAGTCTTGCCATTAGTCAAAAGAATATAACATGCATATTGTAACATACATTATCATCTTCAGACTAAACTGCACTTTGGAAAATAAACTTCTCCCAAAAAAAAAAAAAAAAAAAAAAAAAAAAAAAAAAAAAGTCAGCACCTGTTTTTCAAAGGGGAAAAATTTGTGCTCGGGTGTGCCCTCTGTAGAGCTTACAGGGTAATGTCTCCAACTTTATGATTATTAAACAGTCCCAAAGTTCAATCTGAAACAGCATTAATAGCTCAAATATGTAACAACTGAACTGTAAACCAAGTAGCAAAAATGCTCCTCACATTTTTAATATACAACATTAAAAAATTAATTTCCTCAAAAAAGGAAGTACCAGCTGGAGTTGAAAAACACAAAATATTCTTGATTGTAGACTTAAAAGTCCCAGCACAGTCAGGAGTTGCTCCGAATTCATCAACGGAGCCATTGACATCAGACACATACTTTGATGTCCAGTGAAGCTCTGCCTTTGGCAAACTCTTTCAGCCTCTGGACTCCGTCCTTGGAGAATTTATTGTCATACAACCTGAATGGTGACATGCCACAAAGTTGCCATTAAACATAGATCTTGGGTGAAAATGTGCATTTGTGCCACAGAACAAACTGTTCTAAGCAAGTTCATTTGAGTTTACTCATTGATACACTCGTACTTTATCTCCAAATAAGCGCTTAACATCTTGCTACCCTTAACAGTGAAAGTAATGTCTAATGGAAAAGAGACTTTAGAAAACAAGATGACAAGATCCTATTAGTGTAACAACACAGCTATAATTTATAAGACCAGGCAATAGAAGGACTCACCACAAATACTCCAGTATGGTGTTCTCCTCCAAGGCAGCCATCAGAAACTCGGCACCCCTGTCTGTAATCTTGTTGTCACGGAGCCTGGCAGTTGAGGAAGGACAGGTAAGCGGTGTACTGTACATGAGTGAAGGTGCTTTGACAGCATTACAACACCCTGGTTCCGATCTAGTCTGCGAAAATGAGTCAGTAATGTGTTCCTTGATGAGTTACAGCACCGTCTGCTCACCTGATATCCCTGAGCGTGTGATTGGTCCTCAGCAACTCTGCCAAGCAGTACGCCCCCTCATCCCCGATACCATTGATGGCCATTCTGCAAACAAACAGAGCACATCATTAGCAAGGATGTCCGCATCGGACATTGTTTGTATGGTTATAAGTGGGAAGTCATTCTCTATGGTGAGAACCATGGTCAGGCTCACCTCAGGTCCACCACCGTGTGGTTGTCTCTCAGTCCCTCAGTGAGGATCTTCATTCCCTCACAGCCCAGACTTGTCTGCACCACCCTGCAGAAGAGGAGAGGTTAGACATTAGCCATGTGCCTATTTCTGTATTTAGCCTGTTGCTTCCCCTTGCATTTTCTGTACTCACCACAGTCTCTCAATGCGACAATCTGGGCTTCGTAGGGCCTGAGAAAGGATGGCAGCTCCCTCTGGACCTAAAGGATTCTGCCCAAGTCTGAAGCAAAAAAGCATAGGAGAAAAGATGACATATAATGTGGACTTTAGCATTTAGGTTGAGCACTGATGGTCTTCCAGTGGCTACTAGTGGTCTTAAGGAAAGAATCTGCTAGGGAGAGCAGCAATTCACATAGGTAACTGACATTCACCAGTGTTTGTTGAACTTGTGTCTGTTGCTGTCTGCGGATGTTTACATACATCTCTTGCGCACAACTGGAAAGAAATAAAGTAACGAGGAACCTTTGCCTTGTTCCTGTTGCATTCAAAGTCTCAGAGACACTTCACTGCATCTTATGACAAATCTACCTCAAGAAGGTCTGCAGTTGTTTACAGATTTAGCAAACAGTGTGAAAACTGTGGTGTTTTTTTTTACACAACACACTGACTACCCATAATCATTTATCAGGAAACTGACCAAGGTGTACCCAGCCACGCTGGGCATTTCAATGATTTGGAATTTTTAATTTAATTTAATTTATTTATTTATTTTCTTTTTAGATGGAAAACCTACATTGACTGAAAGTTTAAAAAAATAAATAAATAAATAAATAAATAAAAAAAAAAAAAAAAAGCATCCAAAAGCAAATTAGTGATACTGAAGCAAACAGTAATGTGAGAAGTATGGAATTTCCCATGAATGTTTTGTGCAGTGGGGTACCTCAGTGTGCTGAAGAGAGGTAGCACGGGAAGCAAGCGGCGCAGTCCCTTAGCACTCAGGTCCTGGGCTTCCAGGTTTAGTTCCCGTAGTGAAGGACTTAGCTCCAGCAGGAAGGCGAGTTCACTCCAGTGATGCTCTGACCACTCAGGCTTTGCTGGGACCTGCTGAGATAGGAGGCGCAACCAGCACTGCAGACGGTCAGGCAGACCTGGGTCCAATGCCTCATACAGGCAATGGCAGACGTTGATTTGGCGCTCTGGCTGGAGCTCTTGGCGCTGCAGCTGGGAGTGGAGCAGTTGCAGTAGAAAGGGAGGAGCAGGGGTGGGTGTGGATGGAAGATCTACACAGCTGGTGGACCCAGAGAACCGTTTCTGAGGCACTCGGGGGAAAATCCCATCCAAAATCTGCTGGGTACTAGGGACAAAGAGTCCTGACACAAACCTAAAAAAGTTAAGTGGAAAAATACACAGGGCAGGTACAGTGAATCAGTGTCATGCAGTGGTTCAGCAGAGTAAAACAATGTATAGCAGACTGAGGTGCAGAATATCAGTTAGAGAGGAAGTGGTAGGAGGACACACCCAACTGCAGAGTGAAGTGCAAAGACCAGCCTGGATTTTGCACATGCATGTTCACAAACAGCAAAGCTGCACGCATACATACACAACACTGACCGGCAAAAAAGGTCCAGGTGACCAGACTGGTGGCTCTCACTCCAACGAAAAGCTTTCTTGATGTGCCTGCGCACAAGTCGGTTATGGCCAAGCAGCCGGTACCTGGCAGCTGTCATTACTCTCCCTGTCAGGGATGCCAGACCAGGCTTGTGGCTGGAGAAGGGGTCTGCACCGGACAGGGACTGTAGGACATAGTAGAGCGCAGCCAGGAACTCCTGCACACTGGTGTGGATGAAATGGAAGCTCCGCTCACAAGCTAGAGAGGCACGGTCCTCCTGCAGGATCTCCACCAGGAAGGCTCTGGACAGGTCGCTACAGTTCAATGCAAGGACACCGAGGTCAGCTGCATCAAATAGGAAGCGCCTCTCCAGAAGACCTCGGAAGGCCAGGGCTCCCAGGTCCCGCAGCAGGGAGCGCATGTTCTGCAATACCCCAGGTGCTTCCTGCAGGCGCTGCACCCTGGACATACCCTCCCGGCCCTCTCCATGAAACACCAGGATGGCTTTTAAGAAGCAACAGTAGATTTCAGTGACTGTAGCAGGCTTTCCAGGACCTTGAGGAGCGTTGGCCAGTGCGAACATAGTTTTGGGCTTCATAGTGAGGGAATTATCTGCTGCCTGGAGTGTGGACATGGGAGAGGATTCTTGCAGAGGAGTGGAGTCTTGCACTTCAGCTGAGTCTTGCAGGGCTGTGGCAACAATCCAGCAGAAGGCAGGGATGTGGCACATGAGCAGGAGTGGCTGGTGTGAGGACACATACTGCAACACCTTGTCAGCAGCTCTGGGTGTCTGGCAGGTCTGCAGGAAATATTGGCGCTGTTGATCTGGGGAGAAACCCAGCACAGTGTAGAACACACATACCAGCTGGGGTGGTACCTTGGAAAGGGCATGGGGGCGAGAGGTGAGGAGGAGTGAGATGCCAGGAAGGAGGTTCCCTTTGATGATATTGACCACCATGTCCCCCATAGACTGGGCAACCTCTGGGTCAGAGCACTTGGGAGTCTTCTCGAAGTCGAGTGGGAACCGAAACTCATCCAGCCCATCCAGGATGAGCAGAATGCGACCAAAATCAGAGATGAGGATCTGGGAAAGAATGGGCCTGAGATGACTGTAGTGGACACACAGCAGCTCTTGTAGGCTCTGTGGCTTACTGACCAGGTTCAGCTCTCGGAAAGACAAAGAGAAAACCACCTTCTGGGACTCCTTATTGGAAGCCCACTCGCGCACCAGGCGCCTCACCAATGTGGTCTTTCCACTGCCGGCTACCCCTGAAAGAAGGGTCACCCCATCGCCTTGGCTGAACAGCAAACTCTGGCACACTTTGGAGAACTTGCAGGACTGCCCCTGGCCTTCAGGTCTCAGTTCTGCCTTGCGAAAGGCATCGCTGACCTCAGTTGTTTCATGGTGGTAGCGCAGGGGGACCGCATAACCCTGACGCTGGGACAACGTAGTCTCTGTGAATTGGCTCAGCTCACAGCTATTTGAGTGACTCCCTTGGATGCTGAGGTAATCTGTAGGACTGTGTTCCCTACCCAGGATTTCTTTGTGCTTCCTCAGTAGTTCAAGGTGGTTGCTGTAAGCATTCTCTTGGTTTGTGAGGTTCACCCCCAGACATTCTGCAGGTGCCTCCTTGAGAGCGTGCAGGAATGCGCGACAGGCCTCCTCGCCTCTGCCATACAAGACATCCAGCAGTAACCGCATGCGGTCCCGATTGCCAAGGGAATCTCCACCCTGTACGAAGCTAACATCTTCTTCAGTCAGTGCCCCCACCTGGTACAGGAATTCCAGGAAGAAGGTGATGTGCTGACTCCAGTCCTGCACCAGTTGTACCCGCTGAGATTTCACTTCCATACAACATGGCCCCAGCGCCATTGCAGCATCAGTACGAGGTTCCCAGTGGTTAAAAAGTCACAGGATCGTATCCCTGCAGTTGAAAAATGTACTTAACTTGAAATGCTTCTAAAATACCCAGTTGCATAAACCGAGTGCAAAATGAAAAGTGGTTTTGGAAGAACACCTAATAAACGTAATGCATTCGAGGTCTCTCGTGACTCTCGGTGCAACAGATTGAAGTTCAAATTGTGGTTCCTCTCCGCCTGTTTGTTGACTTCACTCATTTACAGTCAATGTTGTTCTTTAACGTATGAAACAGAAACATTCAACTAGCGCCTCAATTCCCAATATTAAAAAAAGAAGAAAAAAAAGAAAAAAAAAAAAAAACTTTGTTGGTATTACACAAGATCTGTCAAATGATCTTCTGGACACTTCCCCTTAGGCACCACAGTTCTTAAGTCTGGCATCATGAATGTCCAGTTCTTTTGCCAGTCTCCAGCCAGCATACCTGCCTCCCACACCGTCCCCTTCTGCCTTGGCGTTCCTTCTTCATGCCGCCATGTGTCTAAAACAGTAAATCATAGCCATTGTGAGGGTTTAGAGCACAACATATAAACAACAACAACACGAGGAGCCACTCATTCCAGCACTAACCTTAAAAACGGGAAGTCAGAGGCCATTTTCCTGCTTCGGACTATTCGTTTTTCTTTCATTTGGCTTGCACTGACCAGTACGTGCACAAAAGCACTTAGAATTTCACTCTAAACCTCTCTAAAGATGACGATCGGCGCAGCGTTAGCACCGAACACACAAGCCGAAGCGTTTCGCCCATCCCGGAATTCCCCAGTGATGACGCAACAATGCCGAACAGCCAATAGCGTGTCTCTGCAGATGGGACCCGTTCATTCACCTGGCTCATGGCGTTTTTCATAATCTTTGTTTGACAAAAAAGAAAAAAGAAAAAAGTACTTCAAAGACGACAGTGGTCGGTTCCAGTCCCATTCCCTCTCGTTGGTGTCGCAGCCTTGACCCAAGGTGTTTCTCACCATGAACTGATGGGTAAATGCGAAGTTGGATGCTGCTGGCGCTTTTCATCACGTATAGTCGTCTGCTACATTCTGCACACGCACCGGCTCTAAGTTGCACATTTTCGACAGTCGAAAGACGACAGCGGAACATATAACGTTGAAACTTGTCGGGTCTCAGCGGAATGGGAGGGCGGGTACCAGTAGTACCCAGCTGAGCACACGGAGACACATAGGGGACACATTGGGGACACCGAGGAACACGTCGTCTCCCCGTCTCCTATCGTGATTCCTGCCCAATTCTGTACCGAAGTGGAATTTTGTTCGGCCGCTGTAACTGCTGCATAAATGTGGCAAACAGGAAGTGTCTCGGTCGGGAGCAGCACCGTACCGACACAGACGATAACAGATAAGACGACGACAAAAATAAGTTATTAAAACTGCTTACCTTGTTTCGGGTCAAATCCAGATGTCCATCTTTGGCAGCCATTCAAAAAACAAACTAGAGGGAAAAATAAGCCAAAGTTCCACTTCCTGGCACAAAGCGAAACTGGCCCAGAAGTCTTGAGTTTAAAAGTGAATGTCCTTGTTAAGAAAAATGTCGGAAATAAAACGATACACGGAATGCCCTTGCAGTGCGTGGATCCGCTTGTCTGCCTTGCTCGTTGGCCAACTGTTAAGACGCTTCCTGTCTCGTCTTTTCTGGATGGTCATGTGACACGAATACCGCCGTTGCCGGCTTTACTGGCAGTCACCTGACTCCACCGCTGTACGTTGCTGTACCGTTACTAACCTTTGCTTGTCTGGGCACCGTTGTGCAGTGGGACTCACGGTGCTGGAGAAGCAACATTACAGTATTTTACCCTTTTGTGCCGCAGGTTAAAAGTGGGCTGTGGCAGGAGGCAACCTTCCGCAGCTCCCCAACGACTATGCCACCTGGCGCCCAAGCTCAACTTCATATTCCTTTCTTATTATGTGCTTTCCCTTTGCCCACTGTGTCCTGGCCTTTCCAAAATAACACATTTTCCCTCAAGCATTTTTTAAGAATCAATGTGCAGAAACATCTTTTTGGAAGAAAATAACTTCTTGGTTAATCAAACTAAACAAATTTTCCTTGGCTTCACAACATACCAACATCTGTCCATGCACTGAAACTGCATACTGCAAGACAAAGAATTGTTCCATTACCAATCCAAACACTTTACATAACGCTGGCCGAGTTTTCTAGTCAGTGGTACCATGGCACGCACCTTACTGGAATCTGGCCTTCGAATACTGGATTCACTCAGTCTGACAGTGCACCTCGAGGTCAGTCCGATTTTGGATATGCAAAGTTCTATGCAAAACCACCAGGTGATTGGACTAGAGCGCTTACCGCCAACTTACGCATGAATTACAGATTTACCACATAATTTTAATGGCAGACGAAGCACCAAGGACCCGGAATTAAGGAAGCCAACCATAAGATCATATTTAAAAGTAGTAACTAATTCCTTCTAAATACCCAGTAGATGTAAAGACTACTCTGTACTGTATAGTTTACACCGCAGGCTCCAATTTACATTAACATTAGTCACAGATCCTCATTTTTAAACAAGATATTTGCATATATATAATGCTTAAGAAGACTTAAAAAAAAAAAAAAAAAAAAACACTAAAACAAAATTTAGATTTTCCTTTATATTTTTTTAATCTTAATTTTTTTTTATAATCTTGCTTTTCATCTCTGGGTGCCACTTGATTATACAGGAGTGTGCACAAATGTTCAAATCTAACAATTTGTTTGCCCTTAATTACAAATTATTCTAAAACAGGTTTAGATCAGACAAAAAAAAAAAAAAAAAAAAAAAAAAGAAAAACTGAAGATGGGAGAAATTAGGCTATAATTTAAACTATATAATGCATTCATATTCATGCCACCATTGTTCCATATTTTATTCCACTACCATTCTCTGGTATGAGAGCAGTGTTGAAATTAACCAAGGGGGGACACAAAGCAATCAGTGAGTCAGCCTTAAGAAAGGATGGAGTTATTTTTGAAGAAATTTACAATTAAAGGCACATTAGCAAGATGATTTATGTTTCTTTGGATACTGGGTTTACATTTCAGTGTTTACCTGTATACTCAAAACCTAACAAGATATCACTTATAATTAACAGAATTATACAACAGTGAACAAAATCTGCCACTAAGGGCTTTGTTTGGCTGCTGCTGTCAGTGCAAGTACACTGATGGGGCATCTGTGCACTTTGTCTTACATCTCCATGGCATTCCTTTCAGAAAAAATCAGAAGTAAGAGGCCACAGGTAACAGTTATAAGGAGTAACTAGGGTTTGGGGAGGTTTCATACTGAATAATGCTGAAGGACCATCAAGGGAAAGATGTTTAAATATATATATATATATTTTCTAAACTAAACAAAATGGGAAAAGTGAGTAACAGGAATGCAAGAATAGTGAAAGATACCACATACTCATGTTGAGGAATTAATCATATATGATACACATATATAGAAAAACTAAAACATGGTGGAAAATGAAATTGTCATCCATGCTGAATGTTGCACATATGAAAGCTGTAGTGAATTAAAAAAACCTACTTTTCCATGGATTAATGTGTGAACTGCACACTAGTTACAGAAAAATATACTCCCTTTTTCTTATAACATTTTGAAAATTAGCTGGAAAAAGGCAAATTTGTTAACTTTAACATTCATCCAGTTAACATCAAATATATAATCAAATATAAATAATAAATATTGCTTTGGTGCAACAGGAGATGCCCAGTTTTGGAAAAAGTTAAATTTTAATTTCGGAAGAGTTATAAATATATCAAAAAGTATTCCTCATGCTCTTCATTCAGAAACAGTGTGTTTAGAGAACTGACAAAAATGCTTTCTGTAACACGTTACAAAAATTCTAGAAGCTTTACGTACAATTTAAAGAAAGACCAAAAAAAGTGCAGTCTGACTTCAAATCATGGTCTTCTGCTATAAACTGGGCCTCAAAAACATTTAGTTTACATACATTGCTTTAACTAAAATACACAAATCTCCCCCCCCCCAATCATCAACTACTGATCAACTGAATCATAGAGAAAGGGATGTTAAGTTGGCAAAAAACACATATCCCACCTGACTACAACATAAACACAATGAAATGAGGCAGAATGGCCTGACAGACTGCAACTGAGCCAGAAGCTGCTGCCGAAAGTGCTGGCTGAGTGGCCTGTTGATCTGTACAGGCTAATGGAGTGGGGGTAAATGGTGGGACTGTGAAACTCAGCTGCAGAAGTCTGTTTTCTAGGGAGGTCCTGTGATGAACACCTACACCCAACTGCATGTCAGGATACACCCACAGTAACTAACACAATATACAGCTTTACAATGTAGCAGAAGTTTCTCATGAAGTAGAACAAGACCAATTTAAACAATTTCAGCAAATTGAGCTGCTAAATTTTGACACCTCTCCCACTTATATCCAAATGGATAAAAATGGGCTTTATTTCTGAATGACAGCGGAAGGCTATTTATCACACTTGCGTCAAAGAAGTGAAAATGGGAGAGCATTTGAATCATTCATTACACACCACTGCTTATGTTAAGATACCAGGGAAAGGATCACAGCCATCCCTAATCTTAATACATTGTCCAAGCAAACAAATAGGGAACAAAAAACTAATAAAAACAGACAATGAAGGTGGAGTATGAGGGAAAGATGGCCAAAGGTGGACAAAGAAGGCAGAGTGGGATAAACCCATTCAACTCACAAAAAAAAAAAAAAAAAGTTACACAAAAATCCTGATTGGAAAGCACAGTTCAAGTCAAGTCACTTTAGTGTTGTTCATTCTTAGAGATGAGGCTGGAGATATACATGTTATCTCTATTTGTTTCCAATACAAATTATTACAGAATAGTAACTAGTATCAATCTCTGTATAAACATAAATAATGTTTAGTTAATTATAATCTGTTATTTGGGAGTACAGGCCATTGATGTGCATAAAACTGGGACCTGATTGATTGAAGCAAAGCAGTCTGCATTCATCTTACTGGTGAAAAGGAAAGGGTATTTGAAAGCTTCTCCATTTGCTGATAGGTGATTTGCAGCTAGCTTGTCATCTGGAGTTTAGGCGGGGTGCAGTCTATAAAAAACATGGGGGGGGGCTTTAAATACACCAATAACTAAAACACTTTACATATGCAATAATACAAATTGTAGTATGTAAACTAAGTCCTTAAATGCAGATTTGTAAACATTGAAGGCAGTATACAAATTGCATCTTAGGGGGGGAAAAAAAAAAAAAAAACAACTTGAATGAATGTTGTAAAGCAATGAAACCCCAGGAACAAAGAGGTACCACTCACCACAGAGAGATGCCCATTTTTGGCCTTGGTGATTACCAACTCAGAGCCAGGGGTGAAATCTATGACACCTTCTTTCCCACGACCAACTGCAAACTTTATACTGTCAGAAAGGTGAAGGAAGAAAATCCTTTAGACCCTTAGGCTACACATTCAACACAATTAGTCTGAAAAGAAAAAAAAAAAAATCATAGACAAATGAAGAGGGATAACATATAGTTAACATATTCCCACAGTGCAGGCTTAACTTGAAAATTTCAGTATTACTCAGTATTTCTAAAAAAAAAAATTTTTTTTTAAATATTGTATTATATGTGAACAGCAACATATTACTTGGTAACAGGAGAAAATAGATTTTTTTTTTTTTTAATTCTTGTACAAAGGTAACCAAATTCATTTGTGACCATTAACACTTGAGAGATTTTTTTTTAAAATGAAGGGTCTTGCTCTCCCTAACCTCCCCTGGCTGATGTTGATGTTGTTGATCTTATCAGCACAGATGGCCACTTTGGTCAGGGTCTCAATCACATGGTCACTCTGCAGTACTACGTCACCCTGGAGATCAAGGAACATAGAGAGTACGTAAATAACAGTTTCACATCAGGAAGGAGAAAAAAAAAAATCATCATTTCTGGTTGGTTTAAAATGGTTTGAATAATGGGATAAACATCTAAATTATTGCAAATGAGTTGCTCAGTTGCAACAGAAGCATATGCAAGGTGTGATGAGATATAGGCTATAGAAGTACAGTAGTACAGTCTACAATAATTGCCTTTTTGCACAAAAGTCTACATCGTAGGTTTGCACGAGCAAATTAACATTTACAGTGTACCTACTGTAGTTCTCATGTTCACTTGTATCACCTAGAATGAATGTTTATAATTGCGGGTGGACAAACAGTCCATACTAGCTGGTGTCCTTTTCTGTTAAGCAGTCTGAAGAATTCAAACGTTATAACTGAAAATATGATGCGTACACAAGTCCAGCCATCAATCATCCTATAGAAACAACCTTTCTGCCAGGCCTAAAAAAAAATTTTAAAAATCGGTATGGTATAACCAAGGATACACTATAATCAAGTCCGTTATAATGAAGTTATACCATATAAAGTATGATAACAGGCAAAATCTCAGCAGTAGCAGTCATCTCACCTTCTGCTTGTTGTCCTCACAGAGTACATGAAGGACAAACAGACCATCACTGAGGGAGCTAACTGAGATACCTGTGGACAGATGTCAGCTAGTCAGAGAATGAGACCCATAGGGTATTGCCACATTGTGTCACCCCTGACAATAGCACCCAGTAGCCAACAAAACTATAATGTAGCCCCCACAGACCCTAGCAACAACATCCTGTTTGCCGCTGACCTCTGAGGGCACTGTAGTCAATGCGCTGCTTCAGTTTGCCATCCTCCACAATAACAGCATAGTTGGCAGTGAGGAGTAGCTGACGAGGTCGTGCACGGTAGCCGTTCCGGTCATATTTGGTCACAGGAATGGCATACTGGTAGGACAAGACGGGATAAGGTTCACATGTTAGGGCATACTTGCACATGCATGCACTTTCTTCAACATGGAGATGAGCAAAATCCCTCAGACACAGCATATGTAAATTGTAACTCATCACCTTCATCTTCTCATTGCCCAAAGCTTGCATCACCTTGGGGTTGATCTCATCTAAGCCTAGGAAAGGACGGTACAGAATAAAAACAGTAATCACTCAAAAGATTTCATCAGCAGCTGCTTCCTTCTTAGTGTGTGTCTATATGTATGTGTCGGAGGGCTCCAACATGTTCATGTAGTGAAATGTGCTTAACAGAAGTGGGGAAAACTCACTCAGCCTGCTGCTGACAAACAGCTTGGGGACACTCTGTGGATAGTTGTCCTTCTTATCCTTGAAAATCTCACTTGCCAACACCTTCTGCTCTAGCTGCCAGAGGACAGAAGAGCCAAAGACAGCAAGAGGAAAAAAAGAGAAGCAGAGAAGTCATCAGTAAGGAAGTAAGGACAGGGAAAGGAATGACAGAGGATGTGAAAGTATTAAACTGAAAACCAGGGGAAAGTGGTGAGGAGACTGAAACCACAAAAAACCCAAAATGACCAAGATTGTGTTACAAAGGGAGTTAAACTTTAAATTCCAGGAGGGGAACCAGCTGAAGGTACTTAACCTAAAATTGAACAGAAAAGCTGTCCGTGTAAAGTAGGTAAAAGTGAAACTATGTCAAGAACATCATTTACAATAAATGTATCCTTTGGAAGTAATTTTTTATTTTTTATTTTTTTAAAAAGTAACATTCCCACTAGAGAGATCACTGGATGCACCAGGGTGCTGGGTTTATGGTGCTGCATGATGTATGCGGACCACAACCCATTACCTGATGCTTCCACTCTGGGTTGATTCGTTTGCAATAGGTCCACACCAAGTTCTGCATGCACAGGTTCCGGAGCTGTTCTGATGCCTGTAGTACAAAGGGCCAGTTTTAGGGGAAATTGTTAAAGCAAATTCTATCAGTTCTTGCTTCTAAATGCTAGTCAGCAGGTGCACACAGTGGTAGTACCTCAGCAAGTGCAGGGGGAGGTGTAGGCCAGCTCTTGTCTAGGACTGTTTTGGGCACATTCCTCCACAGATTCATGAGGAAGGAATAGCGAACATAGTCTAAGAAGTATTCGTTCTCTGGGCAGCGTGGCTGCTTGCGGTAGATGAAGCCCTTGATAAACCTAGGAAGAAGAAGAAGGAAAAAAAAAGGTTTTAATTAACATTTTGGACTGACACACACACCAAGACAGAGATATATCCCCCATGTCTCCACCGTGATCCCAACATCTCCAGTGCATACTTACCTGCGGACTGTCTCGACAGCTGCTCTTCGGCGCTTAGCCTCCCTGCAAGCTAGGATACCTCTCCACCAGGCCTGGATCAGAATTGCTGTGGCAAAGTAATACATACATGTACAAAAATATTGTCAAGAAGAGATGAGAACATCCAAAATTCCTTGCCTTCATATTTTATGGGACAAACTAAATAGCAAGAAGTGGAATCAAAACAGCCCACAAGCGCTAGGAAGTGCTGCAGAAACTAGCTTCAGGCAAGTTTACATGTACGTTTGACTGGTACTATATGAATGATGACATTGATGAACAGGACCCTTACCTGACTGTCTCATTTTCAGGTACTTTGACTTTTGGTTGTAGCCTTTCCAGCAAGCTTGCAGTTTGGTTGCTGAATGTGGTAAGAATAAAATTAATGCTACCTCCTACATAACCTTCTTTGTGGACAGGATAGACTACAGTTCAAACATTTGCCCTCTCTTCTCACCCAAGCTGTGTTTCCTCACTTCCAGAGCATCCTCTGTGGCAAACAGTGTCTTTGGGAAGCGGATGAAAATTTTTGATCTGTACAGAGACAAAAACTAATGACTGATTTCAGTCACATTCCAGTTCCTTACAAACAAAATCCCACAGTCAGAACTGAACAGCAGCTATGTGACATTAAGCAAGCAAACAATGATTAAATAGAGAAATTAACTTGTTAATTGACTGTGGATATACAATGCATCTACAAAGCTTAGAGGAGCTCATTACTGCAAACTCGTGATTCAATGAAGATTTGAGGAGGCTTTGAATAACTTGCAATGCAATGGAGTGAAATAGGAACAAAGGAAGAAAACAAAAATGGTAGAAGTAAGGGCGATGAATGGGGTTTTAAAATGTCAACATGTAATAAAACTGAATGTGGGGTAGACAGCAGCATTTACTGATGTGCCATGAGTTGAACCAATGTGTGAACCAGTTTACGTCTCCACGGCTCACCTCCCCATCTTATATTCTTCAGGTTTGTAGCCCAGATGCTTGACCAGGGTGGACACACCATCAGGCAGGCGGCCCTTCCAGTTTGGCCACGTCTCTGGGCAGAGGGATTTATACCTGCCAGAAAATCATATCACACATGAACAAAGTAGCAGGTGACAGTGATTAAAGATGGTGCCTTGCACTTGAAGGATCAAACTTTGAATTCCACTCCAACTGTAGTATGCTTGAACAAGGCACTTTACAGAAATTGCTATAGTAAAAATTACTGAACTGTATAAATACGTGTAAATATTTGTAAGCAACTTGGAAGAAAAGCCTGAGCTACAAAAAATTCGTATTAGTACAGATGACAGACACTTTTGCACTTGGAGCTTCAGTTTAGAATATACTCTTTTATTCCTCAGGTACTGTACGTATATTTGCATTGAAATGGTTGAAAACCAAAGAGCAGATGAGACATCTGTAATAATTAGGAGGAAAATTCAGTTTGTCCCCCATAGCGGACTCACCTCTGCAGGAAAACTTCGTAACGTCGCCTGTAGGCAAATCCAGCTCGCCTCACCCGCAAATTTTCCATCAGACCCAAGTATTTAACCTGGTGTCGGATCAGAACCTCATCAAAGCGTCCTGTGAGAAGGGGGGGGGGGTTAGGTAGCTCAAAAGAGAACAGATTCCAACCTCATCTAAGAAACTTACAACATGCAGAATTTTGTTTTAAGAGAATAGTGGTTTGGGATCAACAGTCAAAGCTAGATGAACACTGGCCATTATTGACTGAAGTTACACAAAAGCAAACAAAGACACACAGAGATGGACCAGAACTAACACATACAAGCATACAGACATATAGTCAAAGGTACCTGCTTGCTTTGCATCGTTGGGTTTAATGCAACGCACGTAAGATGGCTCCTTGGACATCAGAATTTCCATCAACTTGGCCAGGCTGTTTTTAAACTGGGTGGCAGCCTGCAGGAGGAGAAGACAGCAGAGAGCTAGAGAGGAAGACGATGGAGAGAACTGAGAGCAGAGACAAACTGAGCAGAAGGAGACCTGAAGAGAACAGAGAGCCACACTGTGCAGACTGACCAGGCACGGCCAGCGTGGGGTGTGAGGCGGGTCAGCATAACTCACAAAGCCATGTGTACACACGCTGCACACACAAAAATGACAGCATTGTGTCTCCTACTCTGAGCCAATGAAATTAAAGGTGAGGGGGTAGTCCAGAAAATGGGAGAATGATGTGTCAGTTCTAAAGGGATTCCTGCAAGTGTGCTTCAGTGTTTGTGTGTGCAGCAACAATGCTTGCATGCCAATGTAAATCACTGCATGAAAAAATGTGAACTATTCTCACCGTCTCGGGGCGCTTTTTGTCTGTCAACTCCTCCCTGTCGAAGCACTGTGTTAGGATCTTGTTTTCTGACTGACACATGATCTGTACAAAGGAACAACATGATGGAGTGTGGCACTAGACTCACAGAGTTTGACATTACCAAACAAGTGTCAATGAAAGGCAATGGTATGAGCCAGAAACACTAGCACAAGGCATGAACAAAGGAGAAACTTTCAATTCAATCACAGGACATCATCATCCCTCACCTCCTTCAGGTTCCTGAAGAGCAGATCATTGTTCTTGTCAAGGAAACCTTAAAGGGACAGGGAAGGTAAGACTGTCAGCACAAAAGTTTAAAAAAAAAAAAAAAAAAAAAAAAAAAAAAAAAAAAAAGGGCCTTTCCATCATCCCAAAATAAAACAAATGTTCCTTAGGGTGAGTACTGGGCAGGAGCCACCAAGCTGCACCCCCAGCTAACTCCCATTCTCCTTTCTCACCATTAACATTGTAGTTAACTTCACCAGCGTAGTGCAATAGCCTGAATTCCTCTCTCCCCATCACCTTCCGCGTCTTTCCATCTGCCAGCTTGTGACTGAACAACACACAAAATCAGACATTCTGCACTAGTGTTTTCCAAAGCACATGTTTTATTTAAAAAATAAATAAATAAATAAATAAATCCTCCCACACAATAGCAAACGCGAAAGCTGTACTCTACAAAGAAAAGGTTGGGAGTATAATGTCAATTAAAATAACTTTGCAAGTAATGCAACTGTATGATAATCCTGTCATTTTCATATTGGTTTTACTGGTTGAGGCCAGAAGACTCACGTGACAAAGTGTGCATGGCCACCCAATGTGCTCTCTAGTTTCTCCAAGAAGGTTAAGTCACTTGCATCCCCAGGTCTCAGGCACTCTTCATCCTGAGCAGGGTGGAAGACAGGAGATGAGTATGAAGAAGGGACAGGGAATAATATTCTGGGGGAAAGGAGGGTGATACAACAAATCCCACAACTTTTTCTCTCACCAGAATGGAGATGATGCCTTTAAACTTTTCCTCCACTAAATCACAAATAATCTTGTTGTTGAAGAACTGCACTGGCTCCCACTGAAACAAAAAAAAAAAAGCCACAGTTTTAGAATTCTAAGAATGGTGGGAAAGGAACAAGTCATTTCATGCAATATTTATAAGAGTCCAGATGGTGAAGTAGTTCTAGTAAAGCGGCATTCCAAGCCCACACTCTGCTTGTGGACACAAGCATGCTCCCACTGCAAAAATATGGGGTCATACTAGGGTTTTGGATTCTGCAATAAAATGTTGAAACAAAAGACAACAGGAAAAACAGCACTCTAATGTCAGATATAGTATCATAATGGGTTGTTTGACTAAAACAACTCAAGACTGAAGGTAGTTTTCTCCAGTTCCTCACTTTACAACATTTCTGTTGTCTTTTGACATGTTGAAACAAAACAAGGCTGGTGATTATTCAAGGTTTATACAGGCAGTATTAAACTTTTTTTTCTTAACCAGATAGGCAAGTATGGTGAAATGTAACTGCAACTTGCTATGATTTTTAAAATTAAAAGAGTAATATAAGGGCAGCAGGGTAACTGCTGCAATACCCTTGAGAAGTTTAAACTGGATCGCACCCATAGGCTAACTACTTAAAAGATAAGAGCATGGAAGTTTATTGCACAGTATATAGCAGCTTTTAATGAAAAGGGTCTGTTAGGAAACAGAGCATTATGCATGAAGTGCAGTCTTTCAAAACAAGGGAAGGCATGACAAGAGCAGCAGAGGTTCTTCTCCCCTCACCGTGATGCCTTCAGATTCGTACTCTTCCTGTTCAGACTTGAGTGTGAGCTCAATGAACAGCTGCTGGAGCTTCTCATTGCAGTAGTTGATGCAGAACTGCTCAAAGCTGCAGGTAAAAGGAAGAGGAGGCTCAGTAAGCAAACCTCTAGAATGGTGTCCCAAGTTTTACAGAAAAGGTTCATACCACAGAACAAAGCTACAAACAAAAGCACCAAGATGACACCACAGAACAAAGATATACTTTGTTATTGGCCCAGAAAAGACAGTCGGACTGTTAATAAAGCAGACAGAGTTAACTTCACAGAACAAAGAAGCACTCATTACTACAAAACAAATCTGATCAACATACACAGACAAAAACAGAGCAAAACACAGCAACTCCAAAAAGAATGAGAAGTCCGCACAAAGCCCGACAAAGGCAGCTATAGGAAAGGTATGGATATGGCAGTTCAACACAGTACTGTGTTACATACTAAAACAAACCACCATTTAAACAAAGTCAGACTAATTCATCTCTGCATCAACAATTCAGGAACATAACCATGTGAAACAGTCCACTGAAGAAGTGTCACCATGTCTTAGGTGTGAGCTAGGTGAAACTCATTACCTGTTCTGCTGGAAGACCTCAAAGCCATAAATGTCCAGCAGCCCAATCACAGATGCATTCTTACTGGTGCGGTACAACTCATCCTACAAAACAAGTCACAGAGCAACAGTGTGAACAAGACAGTCACTGTTGTCAGATTTATGCTGGGAATGAATACACACAAATACAATGCACTGGAGGAAAACACTTCAAATGGCAGTATTTTATTCATTCCAGAAGGAGGCGCTAAATGCTTACCATTGAGAGTGAAAAATACAAACGGGTTTCATGCTTGAGAACAGAGCAGACCTTTTTCTTCAAATACAAGCTCATTTACAAGATAGGACAGAACAGAACCTGTACAAAGGCATTGTGGTAGCTGTACCTTGTAAGCCAGGGACAAGTTGATCTTATTGACCAGCCAGGTGAAAGTGCGACCATAAATAGCCTTGGACAAAGCGTCCCGTGCAGATGCGGCCTGCTCCAGATTCAATGGGCTCATCAGCTGAAACGCAAATGCAAGTCCCTTTCAGTGTGAAGTCTCACACAAAGCACAGAAAGCCTGGTTCTTAGGCTGGCAAGAGATCCTTGCAGAACAGCCAGATGAGTGATCAGCTATACCTACCTCTTCTCCCTTTGCAATGATCTTCTTATGTGTGAAAGCTTCCTTGAGGACTGACACTTCAACACCTATTAACTGCAACACATTCACAGGACAAAACTTAAAGCATTTAACTATAGTATTTTCAGAGTACAGATGTGCTGCTGCAGAAACTGTGTTCAGTAGTGGTAAGAACAGGTACAAGTGCCCTACCCTGGCCAGGTACTTGATCTGTGTGTCGGTTGTGATGTAAGCATTGCCACTCTCCTCTGCTCCAAACTGAACATTTCCCAAGTGGAGGACACTGGCAATGATGTTCAGCAGCTCCTGCATTGATGCAGAGGGAGAAGAGAAAAGCACAAGTTTGTAGCTATTTAAACATTTATGGTACCTGGAATAGCTCTCTCTCTCTCTCTCTCTCTCTCAAGTATTGTGAACAGTAAGTTAACAAGCCCAGAAAATAAAGGCTCTCTTGAAAATTAATTTTAAAAAGCCATATTTTACAGCTAAACAAGCAGTTTAATATGTATGAAGCATCAGCGCATACTGTACCAGCTAGGTACCCACTGCTGGCTTTTTTCCAAGAGATAATTTGAAATGAAAGACTCCCAATGACAGCAGCAGCCTCAGCAACCACCACTGCCTCTATGCTGTGCCAGTACTTTGCTGGCCAGCTACTGGTCTGGTCTACACTGGCATGTCTTACACAATGCTCAGCTCCCTTCAGCCTCTGTAGGAGATGCTCTTGTCCCTGGACAAGGATCTTATAAGGTACCTGCACCCTTTGTCACACGCACTGCTATTAGCTAGTTAGGAGAACCTGCATTATCACACTGTAGAGAGACTTGGGAGGTTTCCATCAGTAAGTACTAAACCCCCATTCTTACGATGACAAACTCTTCTCCCTAATGTGTGTAAAGAGATGGTGGGGGTATGCATCAGATGAACCAAATTAAACTATTGGAATGAATGGAATGTTGATTGGTGAACCCTCACCTCTACTTCATCCTCATTGAAACCGATGACCGACAGTGCTTTTCTCACCACCTTCCAGTCGCTGCGGTCGTTGATGGAACTCACCTTTGGACAGTTGCCCTAAAAGACATGAGCAATTATACCATTAGCTGTAGCCATAGCAAATCTAAAGACAGACAAGAGAGAGAGAGAGAATGGACTACCAGCAAGAGTACAGGTAAATGCTTCAGTATTGTCGCACTGAGTAACTGGGACTGTTTAACAAGTACTAATACATTAAAACATTCATACAAAGAGTAAGAATATGGGTCAGAGAATAAGACAACCATAAAAAAGTGAGGCTACCTAGTCTTACTTCTAAAGCCATGAATGAAGGAATGGATAACAGCAAGGAAGAACTAAAGAGAACAGAAGTGGTAAAGAACAGTTGGAACAGTAGCCTGATGGAGGGCATAGGCCATGAGAAGGAGGGAAAAAAAAAGACAGCAACTGGTTCCATCTGTGTGTGAAAATAGTTCTTAACACATGATATAACAACAATATTTTCTGACTGCTGCTCCGTTCACCCAGACCATTCCTGGGACAGCTGTGCCAGTGCTTTTGCTTACCTTAACTAAATACTGGTACTGCTGCGTGTTCCTCTCCAGTCCCAGCCTTCTAAGTAAGTCCTCCTCTCCACCCTCAATCAGCTGGTAGAAAATGTGGAAGTTGCGCTCACCATGGTTTTGGTGCACTACTCTGGACTTCTCCAGTAAATAGTTCAGAATGTGTCCACCTACTGGTGCCCCCTGCAGCCAAGAGAAAGAAAAAAGAAAAAAAAAAAAAAGTGCGGGCCATATGTAAACAGGGTGATACAGGAGCACTGGACCACAGAAAGAAGGTCACTACAAACACATACGCACCCCACCATCCAACCACACAGTAACAAGACCATAGATAAAGGAAAAATGTGCAAGACGACGGTACAAAGGAGTAACATGCAACATTACATTCAGTTGTAAATGCATCAGTTTAAAAAGGTAATAAGTCACATTTCAGGTTTTACATTTCTTATAAAAAGTATTCACCCCACTTTTTCATATTTTGTTTTACCAAAATGTTAAACAGATTTAATTTGGCTTTAATGTCAGAAAGACAAATGTCAAAGTAAAACAAATCTCTACAAATTGATCTAAATGAATTACAATTACTAAACACTAAATAACTGTTTACCTAAATATTCACCACCTTTACATATTTAGTAGAGGCACCTTTGGTAGTAATTACAGCCTTGAATGTGTGGACAGGTCTATTAGTTTTGCACATATGGACACTACAGTTTTTCTCCATTCTTCATTGCAGAACTCCTTAAGCTGTCAAGTTGCATGGGGACCATGAATGAACAGCTATTTTTTTTTTAACTGGCTTGAGGTCTGGCGTTTGACTTAATCACCCCTAGGACATTAACATTTTTAAGACATTCTTGTGTAGCTTTGGGTTTATTTTTGGAGTAGTTGTCTTGCTAAGAAAGAAAGAGGGAAAAAAAAAAAAAAATTTGCTCCAAATCCACCATAAGGCATAGGCTCAAGACTTTTGAGTCACCCTGTATATGCCAAGAGGTATAAGAGTATACAGAATGCCTGTCTGACTCCATGATGTGTGAGAAAATTAAGACTTACCCTGAAGTCAAACTGGATGTCCATGTATTTGCCAAAGCGGCTGGAGTTATCGTTTCGCAGTGTTTTGGCGTTTCCAAAAGCCTGGAACACAGCAAAAGATTGGGGTGACCAAGTATCAACCCCCCATATTTTCTCCCTAGTCTGCAGTTTCTTTATATCATAAGACTGTACTTTTTTTTTTTTTAAACTTTTGAGCTGTTAAAATGGACACTGCACAGAACCATCCTTCTGTACAGAAGCTCACCTAGGATGACAGTAACTGCTGTGCAACCAAACACTGCCAATAACCTGCACATCTGCAGAACATCTGGACTCACTGAAGCTCCAATACAACAAAGACTGTTCCTCGACCCCCCCAGTCTGCACACTTCCCAGCTCCACTCCAGTTTGTCAGTACCAGAGAAGCATATACAGCTGTATATCAGCAGCACTGCCCTTGCATTCTGGCTGTGTCTCACCTCCAGGACAGGGTTGGACTGCAACAGACGGTCCTTCACAATCTGCACCTGCTCGCTTGCAGGACATGTGACTGCGTAGTACTGCAGGATCTTCTTGGATGCCTCTGTCTTACCAGCACCACTCTCTCCGGATATCAAGATGCACTGGTCCCGTCGCTCCGTCCGCATGGAGCGGTATGCGTTGTCGGACACAGCATAACTGTGAGGGCACCATGGAGTGTGAGTGGAAGGGCTGTAACGTCTTGCCATAGAACACACCATCAGACAATGTTTCTCTGTAATTCCAAAATGGCCTCCATGTTTATGCAGGGACACACAATGCTTGGATATGAAAATAACAATTGCCTCCTGGAGGAGTGATTTGGCATTAGAACTCATAGATAATCAACAGAAGTTGACAGTGTTTCTCCCAGCCCCTCCAAGTCACTCAAAGACCAGGTGAGGTTTTTGGGGTAATACCAGGCCAGTTCTGCTGAGTCACTAAAAGCTACACAGCCTATGAGCAAAGGGAACACTTTAACCACATCCCCAATGCCAGAAACAATTACATAGGGAGTCTTGATTTTTCAGAGTGTAAACCCTGCCCATTTCTCAGCACCTACACCACCTGCAAAAGTCCCTGGAACAACCTCTCTCCTCCCTCAGACAGGCAAAACATCCAGCAGAGCCACACTGTGGGAGAGAGCAATCCAGGAACGTAAAACCCATTGAAAAATGCCCATAATGCACTCCCTTGTTCAGAATGATCGTAATGCCAGCACATCCCTGAGTCAGCCTTACGCTGTTTAGCAACCACTTACACAAACAGCCACCTGGTGCTAGAAGCAGATATGCAAAAGCAAAGAGTTGTGCAATATAATAGAGGACATTCTCTAGGCCTGTCTTACACTCACATGTGCGGGGAAACCTCATAGAAGTTGACTCCTCTGTATCGTTCCATGTGCTGCTTAGTGTAGATCTCCAGCTCTTTGTAAGGGTTCACTGATACCAGCACGGACCCAATGTATGTCTGTAGGTAACAAAGAAAAGCATAGCCACATCAAAACGAGACACCATGACCCCTTCCCTCTGTAGCAGATATGCCAAGACAAACACACACACACACACACACACACACACACACACACACAGATGTACTCAGACCCAATCAAACTGCTATAGCTGCACAATGTTGAGGCGTGCCCACGTGCAACTCTTACATAGATGAGATTCTCCTTGAACCTCTTGCGTAGGTTCTCTATGAAGGCCACCTCACTAGTGTGGTTCTCCAGCAGGACAAAGTCCTGTACCCCGACTCTATCCCGGGCTGTCAGGGCACTCTCCATCATGACCCGCACTCCCTCGCTGCCAACAACCTGCAGAAAGGAAAAGCAACGTTATATGTGATCAAATAGGAGACACAAGCAGGCATTTTTGCCTTCAAGGCTCTTCTGTAGCACTGGCCAACCAGGAGCCCTTTACCCAGCTCAGTGGAAGCAAAATCAACTGATTAACATGTGCAAGGACAACACACACCTACAAGAATACAAAAATACATTTAACAAAGACATGGGATTATTCAGCAAACATTTAGCTCTTACACAAAGTGACATGAGGGAACAGAGTTGGAGGCACTGAGGAAAGAAAAGATGTACAGGAGAAATGGTAACAAGTGTCCTTTAAAGGCTCAGAAGCTCCAGAGACCCAACCTGAACAACGCACTCTGACTGGAGCAGATCCACAGCTTGAGTTCCTACCACACCCTTTGCCAGGTAGCCATTTTCCATGACGGACGCTTGTGTTTTGCGCATCAGATCGCGAATGTTCCCAAGATCCATGGCCGCTATGCAACTTTTCCACACTGATCCTGGCAGCACACAGTGGCTGCTCCAACTGACAGTGCGTGTGTACGAACGCAAACATGGACACACAAAACTCACTTGTGTTATTGACACAGTTGTTGCCACTCCCTAAGAGAGACAGGACACTTGGGAACACATTTTAATTAACACGGTGCTATGATCTGTGGGAAACCAAGGGGATGACTGAACAACAAGGCCAACAACAAGTGAAAAGCAGACTACAGACAGAAGGATGAGTGACAGGCTGCTGCTCAAAAAAAAAAAAAAAAAAAAAAAAGAGGGTAAAGATTCCCCATTCTCTATGCTGGGAATACTACAGTCAGATCAGGTCCACTCTGAGCTGACAACAGGGTGTGTTAACTCAGCAAGGGAGCATAATTACTTCAGTCACGGCACATGTGCCACCGGCCGAGCTGTGGTTCGACCCTCACCAAACGCAGCACATGGAAGATGACGGCACTAATCTGTCGTCCCTCTGCCTGCCTCCCTTTCACAAACTGGCCCCACTGGGTGGGCTGGGGAAGGACTGTAGATGTAACCAGCATTACAGTGTAAAGAAACTCCAAACAAACTTACATGTTAATTAAATGAATTAATCTTAAATTAAGGAAGTATTGTTGCCTGACAGCACAACAGCCAGTGCTGTGCTCTGGTTCCTCTGAGCAGGACAGTGGCACAGAGGGCAATGCAAGTGCTGAACAGGACTCAAGCGGAGTGACTGAACATGCCCATTTTATTTATGTGAAATGCCTGTGTTTATGAGGTTCCTCCCACAGAGCAAAAACTTTGTTTTTGTTCTATTCCACCAAGGGTACATCATTTCTAGCCTAGTGCACTGACTCTGGACTATAACAAGTCAATAGTGAGATGGTAAACAAGTCTTGCTGTAGAATCAAGTTGTGATGCTGCTGCTTTTGTTTATTAGGTCCCAGTACTGTACATAGCGCTGGTGTGCCCTGCTTGGAGTTTTACTCAGGTATAATTCACAGTAGTGAGCAATGCAATGAGGACCTGGAATAATAGATGCCTGTTACTGTCACACTGTTCAGAACACAGAGAAAAGCTAAAGGGACTCAACTGTGCAAGTTTCAAAGTCAAGATGCCTTTGTGACACACATGAAAAGGGCCAAAGTACTACTTTTTCTTTATCTTTCGGCTGCTCCCGTTAGGGGTCGCCACAGCAGATCAACTGTTTCCATTTCTTCCCGTCCTCTGCATCTTTCTCTGTCACACCCACCACCTGCACATGTTTAATAATTAAGCTTTTTGTGGTTTTCCATTCTTACAAGGGAACTTTTTTATTGAAGCATGATGCCCTGGTGACTATGTTGGGGAGCCTTCCATTGTACCTTTGACACATTCGCAGAATCTCTCTGATCCGACATCCTTACTTTGGTCACACAAAAGACAACGGTTGATTGGAGTCTATGGGAAACTGATCTCCAAGGGCTTGTTACACTTAAGGTGGTGGTTATTAGAGAAGTTTCTTACTCTCTGGCTTGTTAAAGTAAGACTGAGGAAAAAGGAGGGAGGGGGGGAGGAAAAAAAAAAAAAAAAAAACCCACACACAACAGTGGAGGACAGCCAGACCCGGTGTGTGGGGAACCAGGAGAGGCAACAGTGCATTGTTCCTCCATTCCAGGGCCCATACAGCTTTACAGCCTGCCTTCCTGCTCCCACCCTCACCCTCTCAGTATTCCCTCAGTACCAGAGCTATCACTTTTTCCAAATCCTGTACCAAAAAAAAAAAAAAAAAAAAAAAAAAAAACAAAGGAGGTTGAACTGGAACAGTGCCACCTCTCCATCCTGCTCCCTCCCTTAGTGGAACCTACAAACAGGCCCCAAATCTGAGTCAGAAGGCTATCAAGAGGAAGAATATGCCACACAGTGGCACTTCTATCTTACTACCTGTTCTCATCTCAACACTCACTTTGGCCAGGAGAGGACATATTCACTATGAGATAAATGTAGATGGGGAAGGGTGGAGGTTTTCAATTCACAATATCAGCATAAGTAAATACTCTGGCCACTTTTATGCCATAACAAGTATACAAACTGCAGCATATTGCCTGCTGAGGTTCCAACAGGATGGTAACAGAGCAGGTTCATCTAGCACTGGCCCCAGATAACTGTGAAAACCTGCTTATGAAGTGCAGGTTCCTGGATCACCGTTATTCAAGATAGTTTTGTGTTTGCAGCAAAGGTCATCTGTGACTGATTGGAACTCCTAGGGCACTTTCAGCCAGTGACCTTCCCATGGGATGAGAAGGTTGAGAGCCATTGCATTGTGTTTTTATGAATATACATACTTCCACTAACATGTAACAAGTACAATTACCCTTCATTTATAGCCATAACATTAACAAGACTTACCAGGGACAGAGAGAGGCACAGACTGCCAAGAGAAACTAAGAGGAGCAAAGTGCACTGGAACTTGTAAAGACAAATAAAATGAGAACAAATGCCTGCAAAGGGACCTTGTCAGCACTGGCAGCAAAGAGCCTAGTAGTTAAAGAGTTTAAGTTAAGACCAAAAGCCACAACGGGGCACTTTCCTCAAATGCTTTAAGCAAATAGAGGGTGCTTGCATTTATAAAAGCTTAAGTTTTACCAGTAAGGAAAACACCTCCTTGTGAACCAAACTCTATCCATTACTGCAGACACACAGACCCTAAAAATGGCCACACCTCCACCACATCCACACCATGGAAAAATAAATATTAAGTACAAAAATTATAAAATGGTAATATGTAGAACATCTGGAAGCATCTATTTCTCACACACACACACACACACAAAAAAAAATCAGGAAGTGTAGTGGGCACTAGATGATACTAGTTCAGTTTACAGAAGCAACTACAGGACAGTTTGACAATGAGACAGTAGCCTCTTTAACATTGTTATTCTACTCTTTCTGCCAAAGAGATCAGCTGAGACTGAGCAGAGCCAGACACGAGCACACTCACACACTGACTGACACACAGTCACTGCCACACCTCCCTTCCACACACACACACACACACAAAAAAAAGAGTCCTGAGAGCCAAACACATGGAAAAAATAGCTACAATCTGCAAACACAGCCTGAGTGCCTGCTACATGCTAACACAGACAGGATTAAAATGGATGCACTCCCGAGTGTTCATTGCTACAAGGAGCCATGAGAGGAAATTTTTCCCCATCATGTGTATTCTCTCCTGGTAGTGGACCAGCCACATTTTACCACTACATACTTTGGATTTTATTCTTTCCCTCTCTCTCTCACACACACACACATACACACACTCTCACCATGCCTCGGTACTTCATCTTTCCTTTGCCACCCACTTGTATCAAATTGATCTCTTTCTGATGTTTCTCTTCATAGCTTGCTCTTCCTTCAGCAAGTCAAAATGTAAATCCACATTGGAGTGAACAGACAGTTATTATAACTTCAGTAACTCCATGTATTGGACTGAGCTTACTACCATGTCTTGTAGAATCTCTCTCGCTCGTGCTCACTCACTCTCGCTCTTTGTGTGTGGGTGTGTGTGTGTTGTGAACAAAGTCCTTCTAAAGGTCACACCATCACCCTTGCCTTCCTAGTGTACCCTCCAAATTCTGGGACCAACTTCTTTCAAATGATAACAATGAGACAAATTTTCAAACCTCTCTCTGTCCTCTTGTCTCGTCTTAAATTAAGCTATTGATTCATTTTAAAGGATATTAAAAGAACACTCCAGGTAAATCTTATTGCACACATATGAATATAAACAGATTTCAAGATGAAAAGGGTAAGAGGGAGTGGAAAACAGTTGCTGTGTGAAGAAAATTGCAGGGGAGATAGTTGGGTGGGGCCCTGGGGATCATGAGGGTCCTGAAGCGTCAACCAATTTAAAGTTTGATTCATTTTCATTGCTGTGCAGGTTACTTCCTAAGTGCAAGAATTCCTCCCCCTTCCTTCATGCCCACACCCCAACCAAAGGTTTGGCGAGCAAAAGCATGACGAAGCATGCTTACTGACTAATTTCTTCTTTCATGCCAAGTCTCCCCTGTCACTCCAACAATCAGAATTTGCCACCACCCTATCAACAGCTATAGCCACAGCTCTTATTAACATCACAGTGCTATTACTATATCTGGCTATTGCATATATGTGCAACTGAGAAGTTCGGTCATGGCCTTGAATCTATAAACTGCTAGTTATGACTGCCAGAACATTTCCCAGGAGATGAAAGATGCTGTCAGTTACTGTTAAACATATCTAGAGATGACATCCTTAACAGAAGGGAGTTGTCAGGCTGTTGATCTTGCTTTGCTGAAATTTTGACTATTCTGTCCTACACTACCACTGGCTCTCTACGCAGGGTAGTAGTTTATTTAAAGAAAGAAAAAAGGGGAAAAAAAAAAAAGACAAAGTTGCTCTTTTTAACCACTAAAGAACTTACATAACCTACATTGCCTCAGTAAGATGTGCAGCTGTATAAACAAGTAGAAGTGCATTGTTAAATGTTAACCTGTTTCAGATGTCTGCTAAAGAAACATTTGTGTCCAGGTACAGAGCGGTGCTACACAAGGTCTGAATCTTCTGCTTCCAGGATGTTAATATTTTACAGGCCCCAACCACATCCTCTCCATCCACCTTGGCACTCCACACTCCATAACCACAAGTGCCACAGGTGAGATCCTGGCCAAGGTCATCAAGCTATAACTTAGGCAGAAGGTGGTGCCCTCTGCTGGGCACATACACACCCTAGATCTTTGAATGGACTTCTCAGTGCGCTAAGCACATTTCGGCACTCATACTTTCCACTTTAGCTGGATAATTTCAGCTGCATTTTTAACCCACCACTGCATGACAAAGATATGTAATTTTTTCCCCTATCACATCTATAAAGGCTTCTTGCTCTCCGTTGAGCGTCAACACAATCAGTGACCACTGTAGTGGCATTACTCACTACAGCAATGTGAGTAATGCCTTCCAGATACTGCAAGTGTCTCCCTGGGTGAGATGGATATCATTAAACCCATAGTGGGATATTGACTGTGGAGTGTTCAGTGATTGCTGGGGTCTGGCTGGTTGCAAGTAACTAAATAATAATAAAAAAAAAAATTAAAAAAAAAAAAAAAAAAAAAACTGAATGTACCTGGTCTCCATTACCTCTGGCACATACATGCAGCCTTCCAAGTCCTTCCCAACATGCTGCTTCAGTGTCAGTGTCTGGAGGCTCTCTCACTGACTGTAAACATTTCACTGCTGTAGCAGGACACCACAAAATGACAGTAACAGCTAAGAAAGGACATCTTTCAATGTCAGTGTACGCTGTATATATGCACCACCCCTCCACACTGTTGTTCTCTGGTTTTTGGGCAACCTTCACCATGTCTCACCCTCCTTTATTCATCAGTCTACAATCTTAACAAGCACCAATTGCGTCACAATGTTTGAATATAACTGCCATCTACTGGCAATGAAACCACACAAACTAAACCCACTGAGGACCATGCATCTGGAATCCATGTGCCAACTGCTCCTAGACACCTTGCTGATGTTCAAGTAATAAAATACATCTCCCCTTTCTGAGTCTTTCACAGGAACAACTTAAGACGCAAGGTGTATGTGCCAGATCAAGTCTCGGTTCAAAGGGGGATTGCGGGCCTAATAAATGCTGGCACAGAGAAGCTGACACACCCCTAGCTTTTCCACACTTTCCAAAGAAACGGGAAAAAACATGTACAATTACAGTGCCTCCCCATCAACACCTTCTCCCAGGAGTCCTTTCCAGGAAACAGTGGCCATGGAAGTTTACTCTCGGGTCAGAAAGTACGAAATGAGTATAAGAGTGAGAAAAGTGCTTACAGACCAACTGGCTGGGAGACCCTGCAGCTGAAGAACCGTGGGAAACAAGAAGTGGAAACTTGTGCCCGACCTCCTCACCCCCCTAGTTTGCTCCATCTTCTCCCTGTCCATTCACATCCCAAGGCCACTGAACCTATCCCTTCATACTGCTCTGCCATCTGCTCAGCCCAACTATCATGTTCCTCCTGGTCTTCTTCCTCTATGCATGTGCACATACTGTTCCACAGCATTTTCAGAATTTGCAAATTTTGCATTAATCTGTAGTGCTCAACTCCACAGTCCCCCCCCCAAACACCGACTGCAGCAGTAAGGCTTCATACATAGGCAGAACTTTCCACAGAAGGCTGCAGTAATAACTCCCCTCTTGCCACTGCCTCCATAAAGCAGGGTTTCTGGAATGTGGTGATGTCATAATATACTGAAATAAAAGTAGCAAAAACAAGCTTTTAATTTGCACAGTGTGTGGAAAAACTGCAATAAAAAGCTATCAGCCGCCTTCTTTGCCATCCATTTGAACCCTACTAGACCAACACTATCCCTCAATCTTGCTAGTAAGCAGCACTATTTATACACAGACTCTTGGCTGTAGCTATTTGTAGATGGTGTTTTGTGGTATGCTGCCACAATTAGTAAGAAAGAAAACATCCAAGCAGTAGCCCAGGACTTCAAGGGGATGGGCAATACTAATGCATGTGGGGAAAGATTCATTGATCCCATTCTCTTACTCTCCCCCAGTCCACAATTTTCTAAATGGGGAAAGCAACATCATCAGTGCTGCCCCTGTGAGGTCTGGCTTTCAGTCTTAAGAACATGCAGTGGTAAACAAACACACATCAAGCCAGGATCAATGAACCACAGCATCACTCTGAAAATCAGCACAGAGAGCTCAGAGGGATAGGGATAACATGAGGAAGGGGAGGAGCCACAGAGGACAGTAAAAGGGAAAGAAGGAAAGACCAAAACACAAGGGCACTGATGGAAGGTGGGGAAGAGAAAAAAAAAACAGAAGTGGAGGAGGGAGTGTGTGACATATCTGTGATGTCAGGATAAAAGAATGTAGTGCTGTGGGTAGGGCCACAAGGGCCCAGGAAAGCTCCAGCACCAGCTACTGGGAGGGGACTGGCCTGTTTCTACTCTCCTGGAGAAAGAAACCAGAGGAATTTTAGAGTACCACCTAAAAAATAGGATTCCTCAACTGCCACCTATTGTAATAACAGTGGGTCAGAGAGTGTTCTGTGGACCTTCCCAGAAGGTTTCCAATCACTGCTCAGCATTCAAGTTCTGTACTCATTTCCTGCAATATAAGTGTAATGGCCAGGGAGAAGTGAGACTGTCTGTGCAAGATGCCAAGAGAAACATGGTGGTAGCTGCACAGCAGATACATTACTCTAGCCCTTATGAATAAGTTCATTTCCTCACCATGACCTGTCGTCTACAACCACAAAGCTGGAAGACGGACAAGATTTCTAGTTAATCAGGACAAGACAGCACTTAGTGGCAAGATAGGGGGTGTTTATACCTATGGAGATGACAACCTCACCTTTCCCCTTTGCATCACTTCGTCCCGAATTTCACAAATCACAGTATGAATGTACCCGCTCTGCTGGAAGACCCTCCCCCCGTGACTCTGCCCTCTGCCCAGACGCCCCACCCAGGGATATTAATACCAGCAAGGCCTTATAAGGCAAAGTCAAGCCGAGACAGCTGGTCCGGAGGTTCCCATCAGAGGCCTAGTGGGGAGGTGCGGTCCACAGGCCTCTCCTATTTGAAAGTCCATGCTCAAGCAACCTATTTGTTTGTCCTTCATCCACCAAGCTGTTGCCCACTGCATTCCTGCATCCAGTGAGAAAAGATTCCCTTTTAACACAGAGGAGCAGTTGTTTACCTTACATAGACATTTTGGAATGTACAGTTGTGAATGTCATTACTGGACTGAGACTTAAAAGTATTTTTGTTTGACCCTTTCAATTACTTCCTGCTTTGTACTTATAACCCCACAGCAGCAGTGGCTGTCTAACCAGTGAAGGAGCTTGTTTGGGATTCAGCTTCCAATATTTGTTCCTCTCTCTCTCTCTCTCTCTCTCTCTCTCATGTTCCTGCTCCCACAACTTCTGAATGCTTAGCAAGTGAAAAAAGACACCACATCTCACTAGGAACACCCCCACCCTCAACAAAGCTGCCCTGTCCTTCTCTCATATCACAACTTCAATCATTTCTCCAAAACCAGAAGAACAGGGACAGAACAGATAGGACATGTGGCGCTTAAAAAAAAATAAAAACTCAGTCAGTCACACAACTATACGGGTGGTACAGGCTGCTGTTCTGTACCAGTAGAATACAAGGAGACTGAGGACATAAGCCTGGACTAGAAAAGGGAACAGGAGTAGATTGCATTGCAGTAGCACTAATTCCTACATCCACAGCCCACTATGGACATGTTGAGAGTTGTAGGGTACTATCTGATGTTAGACCAGACAGCTCAACAATCCTTATTTCCTTGCTCTTGCACAAGACTTTGTTCTCAGCATGCCCTCGGGTACATGGACACAACTGACTACCAAGTGAAAATAGTGCTTTTTGCATTACCGCAATGGACATCTCACTCCATGCACAGCAGCAACAGCACTGGGACAATTTGCATGTCAAAAAAATATCTAGTAAACATAGTAATGAGACTTCAAATGTGCTGTACTTAACAACACTGGCATGAAGGAAAATAAAGATCAATTAAATTCTGACAACCATACAAGGAAAATTTGAAAATGTGCAAAAATTAAGGAATAACTAAGCAATTGTCTGTGGGTACCACTACACACATAAGGGTCCATGTAAACATAAGCTGATCTGTATATTTACACCATATTAATGACTATAGGTACACAAGTGGAGGTGTGACCAAAAATTAAGGTTACGTAAGCATACAGTATATGCAGACAATGTATCAGGTAAACAGGGAGGAGAACAAACAGAACACAAACTCTTAAGATTTTATGAAGACACACCAAAGGAAAACAGAATACTACAAGAACATAGCTCACACACAGAGCTGAAACTCAACCAAAGCAGTATCCAGTACATAATTCAAGACCTTTGGCTCTGAAACAAGACTCTACAAGTTTCCCTGAAAAGACAGTTGGAAAAAGACTTGATGGACACCATCCAATCATGCTGCTAGGGAGACTTGTTGTTTCACATCTTCAAGCCTACCCTAGCAGCACCTCTTAAAGCATCTATGGGTCTTTTCCAGCAACCCCTGTAGAGTACATGCCTGCATCTTGATGAGGAGATGAGACAGAACAAATCTCAGTGAGAAGGGCTGCCAAAGAACGCTACCCCTATCGAGACAAACAAGTTCAATCCTCTTGCCAACCCTCCCCCATCTGGCACCACACACAGACATCAAACCTACTTATCAGCCTTGTGACACACCTCGACAAAGGCAAACACGAGACCACTAGAGTAACATGAATGAATTTAGGGTGAGAGACTCAGGAGGAGGCCACTCACTCACAGGGTTTACTACCAACGTGCTACAGGCTGAGGGTTGTACAGGTTATGGGTAATGGCAAGGACCATGAAGCGCACACACAGGACCTAACATAGCCACTTAGCCAAGCCAGGGGTCAGAAAATCACAAACAGGGACACTGATCTGACAGCGCTGCTAGCAAACCTCACACAGGGGGAAGAGGGCACACCTACCTTCTTCATTGCTGTGGACCGCAAAGGCTGAAACACAATGGAGCATATTAACCATGTTAATTGCTTAACTACAAGCTGCAGTTCCGCAGAACTCTGTATTCCAATCGCTACTCAATTATACATCCAGGCTCTCAGTTATGCATAGATCTCCATCAACAGACACATAGTAGAGAAGCCCTGCAACACTGCAACCTGCAGTAATCCTCACACAAACACAGCTATACTTCCTATAGGTCATCAATGTGAAAGACAAGCAGAAGAGGCCCTTAATGCCTCATTATAGCACTGAGCTCTAAAGATGAGGTGCCCCTTTGTCCACACACATGGACACATGGAGAATACACCACAAAAGCAAACCCCCGTCTACAGCCTGAGCAGGAATGAACACAGACACAGGGAATGAGGTTGGATTAAGTACTAAAGCAGGACCTCTGGCCCTTCCCACCCCTACCCACTCCAATCTCAGTAGCCAGTGGAGGGACAAGAGGTGGCATTATGGGAACACTCGCACCACTGGCATTATGAGTCAGTGAGTAAAGGATACAGAGCAAAACAGACAGGGTGATAAAGGGGAGAGAGACAGACAGACTAGACAGCATGGGTTTCAGATCTACGATGTGTCTTGTCAGCACAGCAAAGCTGCATCAGTCATTTTAAAGGATTAAGTTAAGCTCAGCCAGGAAAAGAAGGAAACATTAGGATCTTTATATCAACTGTTCTGCTTCCACAGAAAACAACTCTGCTCAAAACAAGATGAGAACTAAAATTTATTCATTGTTCATATGTGCAGAACTGCACAGAGAAGAACCAACAGTGTTGACTTGTTTCTGTATCCTAGGACTGTGACATTACCATGACAGCGCACTGTGAGAAAGGACTGACGGGGCACTGTGGGAAGGGAACCTGCCACACAGGAAGTGCCCATCCCATGTTGGAGGCGTGTGCCTCCACGTCATATGAGGCAGGCTTTCTCAGACTGTGTAGGAGAACAAATGAAGCAAAGCAGTTGGGCTGAAATCCACCCCTATTACGGCCTTCCCTCATAAAGATGGCAACATCAGCCATGGGTGGGGCTCTGAGCTGCAACACTGAAATCCCATGTGGTGTAAACACAGGCCAACCAGGATAAACTATAGATACCCCCATTTGACCCATGGGTCCCACAAATCCTGGGCACCAAGAACATAAGGCTCACACAGCCTCTGTGGAAAGAACTGCTTCCCAATCCAGAGAGATTGAAGGAAAGAGACAGAAACAGCAAGACATAACAGTTTTCAAATAGACATGTCATTCATCTATCTCCCTCTCTCCTGCTAACAAGGTTATGAAAACAAAGTAAACCCTACAGCCTGTGCTTTTCACATACACATTATATTGCTGTGAAGCATCCCAGTCACTTCTTCCACACTGGAGTGTTGCTTCACCAACTTCATCCCCCAAAAAGTCTGGCTAACTCCTGCTGGACAACAAACCTTGAGGAGCCTGACATGTAAAGCCAAAAAGCTGACAGTCTTAGCAACTCAAGACACCATGGAGAGTTTTGACATGTTTCCTGTAGCTGTAGCAGCCACAGGTGATGGAGGCAGCTGCATCCCCTGTCAGACCTCCAGGGCATGGGGTGGGGTGGCAAGAGAGTTAGACAAGGAGAATTTCAAGCAGCTGGAATGACAGGGTTGCATGAGAGGCAAGGACCACAGAGTCCCCTGAGCTTACAGGCTCCAGAAGCTGTCACTCATACACAAGTTGTCCCTCTGAACTGCAAAGAATCAGTGCAATCCTCACACACTTCGTGTGACCCCTGTGGCCTGGAAATCTAAAAAAAAAAAAAAAAAAAAAAGGGGGTCTGTTAACCTAACTGAGCTAAGCGCAGTTTGTACTGAGGGGAGACCCACCTCCAGCCAGGATGCGCTACAGCTGTGCTGACGGAGCCGGCAAATTCCTAATGATGTGGAAACAGCTGGAGAAGAGTTCAACCCAAACCACACTTTGCATTTCAGCAAAATAGACCCAGAAACACACACACACCCAGGGAAGTGCATCGAAATACGCACGCAAAGCTGTGACTGGGGCTACGAATATAAGATGTCTAAAGGAAAGTCGGGCAGCATAATCTTCATGCAAATTAATGCCCTTCAATGTAGAATCTATATGCAACTGTGTGTATATATCTCTATCTGAGAATGTAGCATAAAAATATACAGCCAGTAGTAGTGGCAAGTGCAGAAAATAAGCACTTCCACTAAGCAGTACTTTCCTTACTGACATGTCAGTGTGTGTGTGTCTGTTGGTATCAGCAAACTTAAGTATTTCAGTAGTGTAAGTTTATGAGAAATGCTGATGCTAACGGGAAAGTCCTAGCACTCCAAATAGCAAAACACAAAAGCACAGAATAACACACTAAACTAAGCACAGCAAACAGCAGTAGAGAAGGTGACACCATGGTGTCAATATACTATTTCAATATTTGTTGTGTGTTCATAAAAGCTTATACCACCAGTCACATCTATTTGGGACCGGCCCATTGGTTATGCAACAAGGTTTGCTCCATAATTTGATGGCTTGTGTGCATGGCCCCCCCATACAGCAGTGATCACACAACAGACAGATCTTATGGTACCATGTGTTTTACAATACAGGAGCCCAAGGAATGTCAGCTAGGACTGCAGGCTGAAACCGCAGTACATGACACTTCTCTCTCCATGACCCAAGTCCTTCCAATTGGGTTTGCACACAACAAACCTTCAGAGGGAAGGACAGGCCAGGACAGATACAGGACTGTGGGTGAACTCCAGCTGCTGCAGGAGACATGGTGTGGCACCTGATCAAAAGCAAATACAACCTGGACACTCCTTCACAAAGTCAAAGTGCACCTAGGTTAGACAATAATTAATCATCACTATAGCCAGCAAGGTAACTGAACCTGCAAAACTCAAACTTGTGCTTCCCATGCCCACTGCAAAGTAACATCTTCCTGTTATACATGCCATACGGTGCAGAACACATAGACAAGTTTGTAGCCCGTGAGCAATGAGGTCATGGGCAACCTACGAGGGTTTGTGGAAAAACGTGTTAATGGACACAAAACAAGAGCGTTCCAGCAGAAACGCGTGGGGCCCTCACCGGCTCTGCCTGCGGAGAGGGGGTTGTCACTGGGTCAGTATGGTTACGTCACTGTGTGAGAACTTCCCCAGGCTACCGGGCACCTGAGCGGTTATTGCTTTTAAAAAAAAAACTGACCCGACACGCTCACACCTTCGCTACAATCATTTGGCGATACACTACGATATTAAACATCAGATGTGTAAACACTATCTGTAAAAAACACGCGTGCACACATTAAAATAGACTCGGACGCGTGGGTGGGTCAAAAAAAAAAAAAAAAGGTAAAACTCATCACCTGCAGTGAAAAGCAGGTCCACAACTTCTTGACTCTGATCCTCGTCCCAACTCCGTGTGTCCCTTATTCCGTAAAAATGTCGCTGGGCGAGAATGCGGATGGCCGCGTCGCACTGGAACCCAAAAAGCGTCCCTGAACCGCGCGCGGCGCCGCCCCACGCGAGCCGACCGGCTGATACGCGAGAAATTCACAGACGGACCGTGATAAACCACACGCTAGCCTGTCTGCGTTTCGTGGACGCTGGATTTATACACTGACAAGAAACAGACGGGCCTCTGTGGTGAAATGTATGTATATTTACAGTAGTGTCTGCTTAGGTCGCGTCTCGCTGAGGAATCCACGACGAAGCCAGAAGGGCGCCGTTAAAGAGCACATGGGCAGAACAAGAGCCCGCAAACCCGCAGTGGAAACGGTGTCCACGCCACATAAAAACTACACAAACCGAGCCTGCTACACTTCCAACAGGTCGGACTCTTACGAGACGCGGCTCCTTACCTGTGTTCCTCAAGAGCCCTCGGTGAAACGCGGCGAGGCGATTCGCTCCAGCAGCCGACTGTCTCCCCGGCCGCTACAGTGAACTCATACCCGACTTCAGATTTAATCCCGGAGGTGTCCGCTCCCGCAGGCGTGTTCCTGGTCCGTCGGTGTCGCCTTTCCCCGAGAACGCAACAATTTCCGTGGAACTAACTCGCCTTTAATTGAGAAAAGCACGTAAAATCCACCTTTCCTGCGTATTACTTAAGCGACGTTTGGATGTCTTGACAAGCAAACGGTATTAGCAGAATGGGACTGGAGAGTACGGAACATTTACAGATATTTCTGTGAAAGGCAGTGTCCTCAGTGGAGGTACATTACCACAGTAAGTCATGAAAGAAGATGTGGGCTCCGCATATTCTCCCTCTCTCGTCCTTTAAACACACGCCGGACACCAGGAAGCTCTTCCGACCAATCCCACACACACCCACGCACTGACGCGTCCGACACACACCGCATACTGTACTGCGTATTTATTCCGTGAAAGCGGCGACTGCGCGACACCCGGCGTTTCCATTTTGTCAACTTTAAATGTGTTTGAGACATAGAAAGCTTCGGACTCGCACCAACAGACTCTTAACGCAAAGTTCGACTTGCTTCTCCATTTTTATTGCACCGCGACGTGTGCGCGGACGCCCTGCGCGTCCGGGGAGTTCGCGGTTCGCCTCACGCTGCAGAAATCTCGCGAGTGGGAGGAAACGGAATGCCGCGCGCCGCCAAGCACGCGCTGGATGCGCGCGGCACCGTTAGCGCGCCGCCGCTGCTCGCCCCTTTTCCGGCGCTGAGGAACTTCGTCGGCCCTGCGCCCGCGTTAAACGCAACTTGCCAGAAAGAAGAGAGATCGCGGGGGCCTCAAGAAGCATCACGTCCCTGTACGACATGGTTGCGTTCACATGAAATGTCTACAGTAAAGCTATGCGTTTCATTCTGCCACGTAGTCTAAATCAGCCGCATTAATATCCAAGTTATTATGCGATATTATTATGCAGTTATATTGAGACGCTCCAGCACGCTGACAGTGATATTCTTTATCAAAGCCCGTGGCTCCATCCAGAGGCGTATCTGATTTGTTTGGGAGCGCTTGACAAACATATATAAACGGGCCCCTCGTCAGTCCTACAATTCACACTCTTTTCTACATTTGTCATTTTAAACAGTCAAGCCTAGTTGTAAAAATGCCTTTTCTCTGGCTCCTGGGCTCCTTAATAGAAGAGCTGCTGCAAAAGTCTAGGCTGTATCTTGTATGTATGCTAATCTGTAATAAAATAATTATGTGCGCAATAATTTCTGAACCATATTTAAAAGTACAACCCACTATAAACTCTTGAATCCATGCATGTACCCTGCTCTTTTTTAGTGTGCATAAACATTACAACATTAGTATTTAAATGTAGCTCTTTGACCAGTGTTTCAATCTGTATGCAGGTAGCAGGAGAGTATGGTTGATGGTTACAATAAAATCAAAATGTGGATAATTTGCATCTTTGTACCTGCTGCCAGTCTACAACTGATTTTTTTGTCACATGCTCGACTAACAAAAGTCCAAAAGCCACTGTATCTGTTCCAACCTGTAACAGGTGTGCAGTGATATTGTTAAAAATACCCCTCTACGCTAGTGTGTAACAACAGTGTGTCCATGATTCACACCATTTCGCTACCAGCTTGCCAACTTTGTGCTTTCCTCTTAGTCCTGTTTTCTGCCAGGCCTCATGGGCAACAACATGGTCCATTACAGCCTGGACTGATGGGGGCCCCACAGGGACGGCAGGTGACTGAAAATAATTGCTATGGCATCCATTGTGGTATGGCTTATATATTGGTATAGGTTTAAATACAAATCTATGACTATATAAATGCAAATATACTTTCAGATGACTCTAGGATTGTTGGGGCCTAGATGCTTGCCTGCTGGTGCCTAATCTAAATCCAACCCTGGCTACACCTACAGAGGGCGAGTGTGACCCTGGATGTGTTCTGCTGTGGGGGAATACGGTACTAAATGAGTACAGTCTAGTCATACCGCCAGGGGGGGCGCTATCGATCCCTGTCATAGTTTTTCATCAGCACTGTTTGTTCGGTGTAGCCCCGTGAGAGGAAAGCTGGTATCCTGTTGATGGGGCAACACACGACTCGTGTCAGCATGTATTTAAAAGTGTCCCTGTTCCCAGGCCTGCATGGGCATTACTGCCATTGTTCTCTTACGATAAAGCAATGAATGTAGACACACCCTCGCACTAGCAGTTCGTGCTCTGCGTCCCTCCCTCGCTTAGTCTCCCCCCAAAACACACACACACACACACGCCCACAGGCACTGTGTGATGTGACCAAAACGGAATGTTGGGAAAAACGTATGTAGTTCCGGAATTTCGGCCTGACTTCCTTATAGATCACTTGCATTCCACTGTAAGATGTTCACACACCTAAATCCAGCTTTAGTGAAGAAATGGAGATGTATAAATGCATAGAAATTTTTGGTGAAGCCATGCACAACATATAGGGATTTCTGTGTGGATGGCCCATTGTTTATAATGGAACTTTATGTAGAATCAGTGGGACTCTGCAGTCAGAGCAACAAGGTGTGGTGAAGGCCAGGTACCTGTGAAGGCCTCTTTGTGCTGAGTCATAGCATGGGGAACTTTCCACAACCAAACAAAATTTTTGGAGAGTTACTATGCGCTCTCCTTGAAGCGACACCCTGCTGCTCTCTGTAACACTTGTATCACTGCTCTTTAAAGTAAAAATGACCCTGATCCATTTAGGACATGAACTCCAGCTGAGTTACTTTATTTACACAGAATTGAATTTTGTGTTCAACTTATCTGGCATTCAGTGGCTAAGATTAAGGTTAAACACAACCCTGGCAATTTCATTTAAAATAGTCGCAATATTATTTAAATGTGGTAAAGAAAAACAAATACAACTGTAATTAATACCAAACGTGATTCTTGTTTCCTTCTCTAGTGTTGAGAGTAGTCCTATATTGGTATATCTTTAGCTTATTTATTCTGGTTCCGTATGCAATGTCCCCAATACTTTGCAATTATACAACAGCAGCAGTAGTTCACAATTAGTTAAAGCGCAAACATTGCAGTGTATTTTCTGACAGCCCCTATTACACAAATGCCGGACTGGTAACTGTTCTCTGTCCTCTAGTGTCACATGTGGACAAAGCAACATTCAGGCTGAAACTGCCGCTGTGACCCAGAGCTACCCGGGTTTGTGCTGTCACAGTCCCTGAATTTATTGACTGTTTCTGACATCAGTGGACTCTTGCCCCAAGTGAAGTACAAGGAATTCTAATGGAGCAAATTGATTTCCTAGCTGGACTGTGAAAAGCAGTTATAGCAGCAGGTTATAACGCCACAGAACCAACAATGTAAAAAAGTTTGTTTCCGTTCCAGCTGCTGTGCTGATATGAGTAACGTTACACACCTATGTAACGCATTCCACTGTCGTTCCTCTGCAGAGCTACATGGCCAGTCCCTGGATCCCAGAGCAGCACCTCATCCAGCCCCCAGGAGTGACAGTAAGAGACCCCCAGCGCTCACCCACCTTGCTGCAGTTTTGGCAGTAACTCTCGCCATTTTTCCCAGGAGGTAGAATGATCTCCCCTGTTGGGACCAGCTGTATCTTCAGCTCCATCATGGTCTCCACTGCTCTCCGTATGTCCGTTTGATCCCTGCCTCTGAGGTCTGGTCAGTAGAGCGCAGTCCAGTCTTTCTGTGTATAAAGCAGGCAGTGTGCCATCAGCATAGAAGAGAAAGAGAGAGGGAGGGAGAGGGAGAGAGAGATTTCCTAGAATAGGACTGTCAGGCAACAGCGTGACACTCACGGTCTGCAGGCCACACTCAGGGCCCCTACTTCACTGCACAGCTGGATAAAAGTGTTGCTGAAAAGGTGAGTCCTGTGGAAGACTGAGTGAAGAGAAATTATCCACTGGTGCCTTGTGAGCAAATGTGTGTTTCCCCTGCTGGAGATGGCGCTGTATATACAGACTGTCAGGAGGGGTTGCCTTCACCACCCCTGAGCTGTAATTGATGTTCCTGCTTGCTGGCTGGCTGGCTGTTGGAGCACTGGGCTGGTCGTCAGGGTTTCCTCCCTGTGCCTGGAGTCGGCATCCTGTCTTCGACATTCCTAGGATAAACACTGGAGGAGACTGCTCCGTTTCCCCTGCATACGACAGGGAGCCACATGCGGTCAAGTTCCGCAACCCTTCACTCATTCACAGTGTCACCTGGCTTTCTTCTCCAACCATACAGTGTACAAAATGGCTACACAGTGAGGCAAACAGCCTACCTGGGTTTGGAGGAGCAGGTAAAAAACGCATAATCCCCCTCCCTGTGTCCACAAACCCACACCCTGACCTTATGTGCCCTTTGACCCCAGCTGTACTTTTGTGGGTGTTGGAATTCCTTCATCATCAAAATAACAAATGTGCTGCGAATGTAAACCAAGTTTCTGAGCAAATGCACTGCGTGTTTTGTGTTTCTGTCTGTTTATTCCTCTCCGTTCAGGAGATCTAGACGTACTGCTCAGCACAAGGAGGCAATGCAACAGGAAGCGATAGCGACACACATCCTATGACCTCTGACTTCTGACTGAGAGATTCCCGATTGCCCTCCATCAACAGGAAACAGTGGCCCTGGCTTCCCCATATGCACTGGGCTGGGTTGCTGTGCGCAGGCACAAAATCACAAAGAGGAAAGGCAAAGAGTTTGATTTCTGTAAGACTAAACACTCGAGAACATATACAAACAGTTAAAATCCTGTGGTGACATTTTTTTTCAGTAGTCTTTCACCATAAAACATTAAAGCGTCAAAATATAACATGATCGCTGACAAATGTTAACATGAGAAGTTCTAATGAGCAAATGTGTCACTTTGTATATTTCATACATTTTTTTAAAAATGTCATACAGTGTGAATACAGAGCAAGGCAGCTTATGTCTCCAGGGATGGGGGCCACAAGCCATCTTCCTGTTTCTCTGGACCGTCTGTCCCTTGACATATTCTGCCTTTGAGGAAAGCGTCACTGACTGCAAGGTGTCAGGTCTGCAGGGGGCTCCTCCGTAGCTCTAGCAAAAGATTTGTGGCAGGGACAAAAAGAGCATGGTGGGCAGCGAGGAGGAGCTGCTCCTTACGCTAGATGGGGGGGGGCTGCTGAATGTGAGGACTTGAGAGAATTTTACATGCATCGCAGGGGATGCTGGGTAGATAGGGGACCTCACATCGGTTGCTCTTGTTCCTTCACAGATATACAGGCAAACAGGAGGAAGAAAGGAAAACACGCAACGAAACACCTAGTTTTTCATCTAGACACAGCAGGAGCAAAACTGAACAAATGAACTGACAGCAGCCAGTGTGAGTACTGAGAATTGCAGTGTGAATACTGAGAGCTGCAGTGTGAGTACTGAGAGCTGCAGTGTGAGTACTGAGAGCTGCAGTGTGTGTGAATCACATGTCTCCAGTGTAAGAGGCAGTGTTATTTTGAAGTCAGAGATATTTTTAACAATAGAACAGAAATAAGTGGAGGAAGCAGAAAATAAGCCAGGGCCATTTTTCACTCTTATCCAGCATATCAGCCCCCTGCTGGAACACAGCAGTTTCCACAGGAAAACAGGAGGATTGATGTGCAGAGAACCTGGCAGCAAACCCAACATCCTTATGAATGCAGCCACCATCATTGAAAAGATCAGCATTAATATTAGTACAAGTGGCACCAGGGATGCTGCTGGTGGTCTACATTTAACACAAAGACAAGGGACACTCAGTAAAAGTGTAAATAAAAGTGAAAGCGTGCTCCTTGAGGCCCCTTTCCATTTGTAAGGATATTGAAAATGTATAAGGAACGCAGGTTCTGTGGCTGTAAAAACTTGACGACCAAATTGAAAGGATAAACGCAGCGAGGATGCGGGAAAGCTGACGAGCCTTTTTTTGAGCACATCGCCCTCTTTTGGCCAGAAGGATGAACTACAGAGACCACAAAGAAGAGACGATGGCGAGGGTACAGACAAAAGTCAGTTCGTAACTTTAGCCTCTGAGCAGCAGGTCGACAGCAAAACGTGCAGCAACCAAGAGAGGATGAAGAGCAGCACTTTGGGGATCTGCAGAAGATCCTCAGATCCGCTGACATATCAGCTAGACCAAAGATCACTTATGCAACAGCATCTTCTGTAACAGTGTGTGAACGCTGAACAAGAAAGTGGTACAGTGGCTTATGAAACTATGTACTTTTTAAAAGCAACACTTTGCTTATTGTTCACTAAATTACATTTTCCTAGGTTGCAGGCTGTCATTTGATTTGCACAACCGCCTGTTATGTTTAACTCTGCACAGCAGGTAGGCATTATGATTTTTCAACAACAAAATTCAGCTATTATACATGGAGATGTGGCCTAAAGTATCGGCACTCTTCCAGTTTATGAAAAAGATCTCGGTTTTCGCTGTAATCAGACAAAACTGACAGAAGCATTTTGTATTTACCGTTCCTTTTTTCCCCATGTTTACTGGAGCAGAAACTTTGGTTCATTTAGGATAGCATATTTTAAATAAATAAATTAAAAAAAACAAACTTTCCTCTCACGGGGATTTATGGATGTGGTGAAGGAGGACATGCAAGTGGTGGGGGTGACGGAGAGAGATGCAGAGGACAGGAGGAAGTGGAAGCTTTTGATCCGCTGTGGCGACCCCTAACGGGAACGGCCGAAAGAAGAAGAAATAAAAAAAAAAACAAACAAATGGCACAGAAAGAAATATTGGGACCCTTAACTTAATACTTATTGTAGCACAGCCTTTGGAAACAATAGGTACAATTGAGCGCTTTCTGCAGCTCTGAATGAGGTTTGCACATATCTACTAGTAGTTTGGCCTTATCTTCCTGAGCAAAGTTCTCCTGTTCTCTCAGGTTGGATGGGGCTCTTAATCCCAAATGCAAGTTTCAACTCTTTCCACAGATGTTCTTTGGGTTTCAGACTCATAGTAGCTACATCAGAGCACTCCAATGTTTTCTTCTCATGCATTCTTGGCTGCTTTTTGAGGTTTGTGTCTGGTCATTATTCTGCTGTAGGACCCATGACCTGTGGCTGAGATACAGCTTTCTGACACTGGGCTGTACATTTCACTCCAACAGGCCTTGATGGTCTTCTGGTTTCATTGTGTCCTGCACAGGTTCAAGGCCCCCAGGGGGTCCCCACTGAGCCTGATGGTGTTCTTTTCTTTGAAAGGTTTGTTTTCTATGAACTTGTGATTTCCCAAAAAGCTCTAATTTTCTTTAGTCTGTTCAAAAGACCTTCTCCCAGGATGACTGTGACTTGTCAATGAGCATTCTGGCAAAATCCATTCAGGGTTTTTTCATGTTCTTCTCTTAGAAGTTGGGTCTTCTACCATGGAGCTTGAAGATTATTTTGGATCCGTTTAGTTTTATTTGGTTCTTTCTCTACCATTTGTGCCGTATTTCTCCTCAATCTTGAGTCAGTTTTCCTCGTGCAGTCACATCCAGGAATGTTTGCTACTCCTGTGACCCTTAAACTTGAGAATACCAGCAACAGTGGTCACAGGAACATCAAACCCTTTGAAGATGGTCTTGTAGCCACTATACTGACAACGCTTGGCTACTACCTGGTTTCTAACCTCCTCAGACCACAGTGCTTTTCCTTATCTTCTCCATGTTTGGTGATTCACAGTGATGTGAAAGAGCAGTGAGAACTTTTATCCAGGTAAACTGGGTTGAATGAGTGCCCATGAGATTGAAGACACCTGCGGTACCAATTAAAGGAGAAATCGGCTTCAAGTATCGCTACAGTGCAAGGGTACCAATACTTTTCGGCCACATCTACTGTCTGCTTACCATCATGTCAACAATCCCAATGAATCACAGCCCCTGCTTACGGTAAATACGTCAAAACTGAAGTAGCAGATTCAGCACTGTTACCAAATTGGCCGACCCTTTTCTCCAAAGCCGCTTAAGAGCGTTAAGCTGCTTACAATTATTTACCCATTTACACAGCAGGGTCAGTATGACTGGAGCAGTTCAGGGTAAAGTACCTTGCTCAATGGTATTCCAACGGGAGCATGGAGGTAACGTTTGTTAGCAAGGCTGCACAGTTCCAGAGTGGAGGAGGTCAGTTATATTTCTTTAAATCATTAAATATCTGCCAACCAAAATATAAAACTGGTCTCCATCCAAGACACAAACTGCCTGCAAACTTTTGGGGTTCTGCACTGGACAGCGTTTACTAATAATGACTGAATGAAAAATAATATTAAAAAAGGTCATTTTTATTACAAATATTACACATTTTGTTCATCTTATCATCATGCATAAAATATACTCAGTTTTAATAAAGTTTAGGTGACATTCATTTTTTTGCATAACAAATAAGGATTTCATTTCCCTCACAATGGACACTTGGCTGTTGGGGTTCACTTCCAAGTAAATTAAGCCCCACACGTGAGTAGTTGGTGTACACAGTGTGGGGCATGGAGGCTCTTGAGCTCTTTTGCGCATCAGTACACTTGAATGCAAGATACGCTGGCTGAACAGTGGTCATGCATTCCAGAAAGGATAACCTGTTAACCTAAACATGTCCTGTCAAATATGCTGGTCAGGACAAGAACGAGCAAAGCACTCAAGAACAGCAAAGAGGACAACTTCTACAATTCCTTGTAGCCAAGTGCTAAGAAGTTACAGTTATAGAGCAGAAGGAAAGAATCTTTCACACTGGTGGTGTGACCCCAACACTAGGGTTTCACTTCAGTTTAAGCTCTTAATTTTAAGTTACGTAATCCCACTGCAGAGCTCGCTTCCACGTCTTGTCCACGAGAAAAGCTTAGTTGAAGAGGTACGTTGGTGAAGCCAGACATGGCTGCTACAGACCTAGAAACCTGGAGCGGAGTACCTGAGCTCATGCAAGATGAACCTTCCTATTGCTCCACAAAATGGCATTAAAATGGGGCCGCCGTTAGAAGGCAGGAGATGACAATGTTCTGCATCACGGAGGCACCGAGAGACCAGCAGCTGTGCAGAAAGGGGCAGCCATGTTAGCCGTTTCAGTGGGATGAGAACCAGCCAGTCAAGACACTTGTTACAGAAAACACTGCTTGGTTACAAGCGGATCTGTGTGACCAGTTTAGCAGTTGACGTGCTGAATTTTTTTAAACACATTTATGGTGAAACACAGTTATCAATTATGGAGTTTCAGTCAACTTTTAATTATAACTGAATCTCTTTCAATAAAGACACCTTTGAATTGTTTAATTTAGGTTGTTTTTATTTCAAGTTGAATGTTAATTCCATGCTGTTTCAGTTAAGAATACAGACTCTGTATCTGTGGGGTCCAGTCAGATATCCAGTAGTACAAATTAGCTTCAAGTTACACATACTGAACCAAAAGAGGAAGGAAAGAGGAGACAGAAAGAGTGAAATGTAAAGGCAAGAAGATAAGTGGAAAACTGTTAGAACATGCAGGTTTTAAGTGGACTATTTTAGTTCTAAGGGGGTTTGACAGAAGCCAATGGAGACCTGCTTTTCTCAGAAGGCAATCTAAGGACACGAAGCAGCGAGGCTCCTGTGGATTTTTTCAGACCGCTACCAGCCATCTGTTCAGATAAAGGCTACACCAATTACAGTATTTTAGCACAAAATACAGACTAAAACACTACTTCATTTTACAAGGCTGCACTGGAAAAGTTGTGTGGATAGCCAGAATCTTCCTTCCAAATAAAAAAAAGAAAAAAAAAGAGCAGACACTATGGGGCACCAAGAGCGTTTGCTTTAATTGCCCTTCTGAAAGATGTTTCGTGATCATTGCACTAACAAAGAATGGACAAAGGACAGTATCTATCAAACAATCAATAGAATTTTTCTTCTAGAACTATACTGGGGGGGCAAAAAAGTAACATGAATAAAATACATCCAGCAAATGATAAGAATGCTGAGAAGCAAAATGAAGGAACACTGCATCCAATTTGAAGCTAGACAGCTTGTACCAGGGAAAAAAATCCAGGGACTCTTACGCTTTGCCAAGAATTTTATTGTTATTGGTTACTTTTATGTATGTACTTGAATGAAATGTATAATAATAATTAGATTATGATAACAATAAAAAAATCTAAAAAAAAAAAAAATTAAAAAAAAAAAAAAAAAAAACTGAAAAAAGGTCATCCCTAAGCAGCCACAGGGGCGTGGAGCTAATGAGGAGCCGTTGTGTAGGAGTCGGGGTCACCGGCTCCGACTGTGACACTGGCGGTGTTTAGGGGGGGACGGGGGGTGGCCGATTATGTTGGCGGTGATGTTGCTCACTGATTCTCATCTTCCACATCTTGCAGCGCTTCTTTGTTCTGTTCTTCACCTACAGGGGGAATAAGACAAAACAGGAGCTGAAAGCAAGCAAATGGACCCATTTGTTGAATGGTGTCACCATGCACACATGCTACTCTGGCCCATTTGTTACTGTGGCATGTGAGCTGGTAAGTGGTACCAACACTTTGGGCTTTCTTGTTTTTTTTTTGTTTTTTTTGCAGCAACCCTAAGCAGCGTGGAACCAAAAGTTGGAAGAAGGCCAACAGCATGGACCCCTGTGACGGGTAAACCCCACGGAGGGATGCGGGTGAAGGTGGTGAACGGGAGACAGTGATGGGCAATCATGCAGCAGCAGGTGTACCTGCTCGAGTGAAAGCTGCAGCCAACAAAAGTGAAAAATATCAGCTGGCAAATCAGATCAACGTCACTGAGGATTCCCTACCATTTTACCCCAAATTTTCTCCATTAAATTTCTCATCTTGACACTACAACTGTATCAATGAGATTTTCCTGCTTTATTTTCAGAAGTACATACATTAGGTGCAACACATGAATACATGGGGCAACATCTCAATTTTTTCAGGCAAATGACAATTTAGAATATGCAGAAAGTTGCACACACGCAGCAAGACTGCTTATCATTGCACATGTTGGTTGGTAGTGCACAGTTGCCTTCATGTGCAAGACTACATGCCTTGCAAACATGTGAAGGACACCAAATTCAAAAGGTCCTCCAAATACATCGAAACCAAATACAACCACTCGGACCACTGGTCCCAGCTTTAACTGGGGAAATAACTAGTAAGTCCCAGGCTTACGTCAGATGCAACCAGCTACACCAGCTAGGGTTCTGCAGGAGCACAAGGAACCAGGTTAGTAGGCTTCTGTTAAATCCATCCTTCAGTGTGTTGCATAGCTGACCAGCAGAAGAGCAAGGGGCAGAGAGCCAGTAGTGATGCAGTGAGGAGTTAGTGACAAACATAAGAAGAGAAATCAGGAGCCAGGAGAACCGACTTACAACGTACAGTTTTATAGGGAATGAGAAGCTTGGTGATTTTTTTATCCTTAGGAATCTACACAAGAAGGAATGAATCAAAGAAAGCAGAAGTATAAGTGGCTTAGGTGATTTCAAAACAACAGGGTACAGAAGTTGGGTTTTCCTAAGAGCTTTGGTTAGGTTGGTGAGACATGTTCAACTGCAAAAAGCAGGGAAAAGAGACAAGTACAGAGGCAGACAAGACTGCTGTTGATTGAGACTCTGCATAAGAAAGTTTTGTCTAGAAGGACATGGAGGCCAAGCTGCAAAATTGGGTCAGTGTCCCTCTGCTCATGCCATCTGCGACCAGTCGCAATGCTCCACTACAGTTCCACAAAACAAACAGGAAACACTCAACAACACCATAATGGCCTGTGTTGCAATGCCAGCCCTGGAGCCCTTCACATCTCTTTGTTTGTGCACCCAAAAACAGTGTTTTGCTTAGAATGCTTTTCCAGCCTGAAGCCTCAGAGAGGAAGGTCCATCCTTACCATCTCCCTGCATATCTGATGTCCATAGTGTCAGGTTGTCACGTAACAGCTGCATGATGAGTGTGGAGTCCTTGTAGCTTTCTTCACTCAGTGTGTCCAGCTCTGCAATGGCGTCATCAAACGCAGCCTTTGCCAACCTGAAAGGCAAGCGGAGACCACAGGCCACACTTCAGCACACTCCATTCACACAGTGACATCAAGGCCATGCTGGTGGATCGAAACACCTGCTTGCATAAAATCATCATAAACGCACATTTTACAAGAACAAAGTCCGCAGCTGCAGGAATTACCTTACTTAGCAAATTTTAGTGTTTAAACATCAAATATACAGCAGAGCAGCCAAAGAATAAAGAAATATGGTGCTGGAGTTAAACCAAAAGAAAAAATGAGAAGACTAACCTGCATGCACGGTCAGGTGAATTCAGGATTTCATAATAAAATACGGAGAAGTTGAGGGCGAGGCCTAAGCGGATAGGGTGTGTAGGTGGGAGCTCTATCATGGCAATATCACTAGCAGCCTTATAAGCTACCAAACTGTTCTCTGCAGCTTCCTTCCTGTCGTTCCCTGTGGCAAACTCCGCCAGATACCGGTGATAATCACCTTTCCTGGAGGGGGGGCAGAGATTGAGGTTGAAAGAAGGTAAATGGTGTAATGATGGTGAAACATACTGAGGTACATCAAGGGGGCAGCAGTCAACTTCCTATAAAAATAGTCCAAACACTCGATACAAAGTGAGAACCCTGAAGTCTACAATACACAAATAACTATTTGTGCAAGAAATTCATCAGTAAATTCACTGAAGGATAATGAAAGTAAAGATGCAACAAGGGAGAGCACTTACATTTTGTAATAGAAAACCTTGGATTCTCCTGTATTTGCAGCTGGAATGAGGTGTTTGTCCAGTACATCCAGAATGTCATTACAGATTGACCTCAGCTCAGCTTCAACCTTTAGAGACACAAACCATGCTTCACATTAAATGAACACAGCCACAAGGAATAAAACTTTCATAACCCTTACAGGTACGATGCTAAATGAAATTTTCCACATTCTATTTTACTTGAAAAAATAAAGAATTTAATCAAGCTGAACCAAACTAGCTGGCTTGCCACTGCAGGGCCCCTAACCAGAAGAGCTGTACCCCAGCTCACCGTTTGCCGGTATTCCCGGATCATCTTCAACTTGTCCTCTCCACCCTTGTTCTCCTCCTTCTGCTCAATGCTGCTGATTATCCTCCAGGAAGCCCTTCGGGCACCAATCACATTCTTGTACGCCACAGACAGCAGGTTCCGCTCTTCCACTGTCAGCTCCACATCCATACCTGCCACCTTCTTCATGGATTCAACCATTTCTGGGGGTGAGGAAGGGAAGAAATTAGTAACTTTCCCACCTTTGCTCCCTTTTCTAACAATTCTGTGGGTTCTAAAGGCTGTGGTAACCGCACATAATGAAGTCAGAGCTTCAAAACAAATAGCATTTCTCATGAGACGCAAAGCAAATCCATCTGTCTGAATGATGTTTTAAACACATCAGTGGACAGACAGACATAACGTGCACACCTGGAATAGCTGGTCTGTGGCACAAAATTCACTCCAAAAACCCTTAAAATGATTGTTGGCTTGAATAGGACACAGAAATCAGGGACATATAGTTTTGTGATATGGGTTTTGCAAAGCTACATGCTGCAAAACAAAATTTGTAACCTAATCTAAAAGCAGTACTAAGAGACACTGTACATATCACACCATCAAAGAGCATATTTTAAGATAAAGCAGGATCCTGTGCATCACTTCCCATTAATGCACAGTTGGCTCCAACCATGAGCTTAGCATTCATACTAGCAACAAAATCTGACACCTGACACCCCAAGCAACCACTCAGGCACTCAGCTGCTCATCTTTGCCATCATCATCATCTTAGCACTGGGTGTGCAGTATTGGAAACACCCAGCTGTAGGCACAAGCAACACTTAAATTATGAGCTATGTTAGTCAACTTTAATAAAAGCTTGATTTGTGCAAATACTGTGACACTTGATATGACCCACATCTTTACAGCCATTCACTGTGCTACAAAAAAAAGACACGTGTAATCCACCATCCTCAATTCTTACCCACTGTGCAGATATCTCTTTCAACTCACTGGATCAATTTTGATAGAAGCATTTATCATTATTACAGAGATTGCAACAAAATCAAGATATTGCAAGTGCATACAAGTTATTTTCTCAGGACAAATGTTACAATTACAAACTTTAAATGGCTTATATTACTATCCGTTTACCTGAATCTTTTCTGCAAAGAGGCTTGTGTAGAAAGCTACTCAAACAATTTTTTTACAGTTACAAACCTGATTAATTTTACTAGAGCAACTCAGTGTAAATACCTTGTCAATGGTACAACAGTGGGAATGAAGATTTGAATTCAGGTCATTTTTTTTCAGTTTTAACAATACTACCTAAATCTGTGGTCAAATTGTTAATTCTGCTACCACCGTGTACCCACTGACACAACAGGAAAAAGAATTACAGATGTAGTACATTCCTGTTAAGTGTATCAAGCAGCATTCTTCTGCAAAAACTGTGGGATTAAAAGAACCGTACTATTAACAACCTCTGCAAACGCTTACAAACCACAGCTAAAATGCACCAATTTTATTAATTTGTCATCCACTACATTTCAAAATTTCTGAACATTTTGCCACAGATTAAAACCTACACTCAGGGAGGAATTTAAATTCAGACTGCAGCAGTAAGATCATAAAGATTTAAATGACCTTGAAGTTTTGAGAAAATCATTTTAGAATCAGACTGTACAAAAAAAGAGACTAAGATAAAATCTCAGACCCCCAGAAGTGGTGTTTACTGTCATCAATCTGAGCAATTATTAAAAGAAAAAAGAAGTTTCTAATACTGGGCTTTATGACAGGCATTTCTAAAAATAGGCTGAGTATTTTTCATATTTAAATTGTCCGTGCGCTTTCACTGAAACTGGCAACCACAAAAAGGCATTTTACTTAAAATATTTACACCATTATAGGACTGGTAATATGGGGGTGAGAGTCAAACACAGAATCCCAGTATAGACTGGTGGTCCCACTCACAAAGGGTCCAAAATAAAATTTTTGCTGGTTCTCAGTCTTGGAACAGCAGCATTCAAATGGGTCTCAAAACATCACTTTCCGACCCATTTCTCTCCCAGGCTCCCAACAGTTGTTGGTCTTCAACAATCTGTTACTTTTATCTACGTAGCTTACTATATGTATGGCACTATTGTAGGTTTCTGCGTGGATGTAGGGAAGGAAAATAGTGGCAGCAAACAAATGGTGGTCCGATAATTGTGGGCTTGTTGGTGCATCGTGGGATATACTTTAGTTTATCCCGAGTTGTACTTAGCTTTACAAAAAATATCTGCCAAATGCAAAAATATAAATATTGCAACTTCTCCAGTATGAGAAAAAAAAGTTGTGCATAGTAAAAGGATCAAAAGGTTTTGGGTAGCAGCATACCCCCCCCAATTTTCTTTTTAATACATAAGAGGCTGATATTTTAGTCTTTAGGGCTGCTGTCTTATTATCTGATGGTTCTGGGTTCAAATCCCACTCCTTTTGAAGTAGCTTTAAGCAAGATACCATACAAATACCCTCCTGTATAAAATGATTAATTACTGTATCATCATAAGTTGGACAAAAGAGAAATAAATCCAGTTTTGACACCAATGTCCAAGTACCAGTTAACCATACTTGACTTTTGATTTTATTTCTGCTACAAAATTACAGAAATAGCACAGACCTGGAGAGATGTACAAAGCAGTCCAGGCTTTAAAAAACCTTTACATTTGCAGTAACAGGGGACATTCTTACTCCCATCTGTGATAAACATGGTCCTCCTCCTCAACTCTTTACACAATGAATGAATTCTGCTGCAGATGTACTCCTGTGCATGAACGAACACACACACACACAGGATTGTTGCATTGTCTCACACACACCCTTCTTGGTCGAGACGACACTCACTCTCCCATGTGGTTCATCCCAGTGGGCCGTTATCAGGAGATCACCGCCATCTTAACTCGAACCCACACCCACTCACTCCACAGCAGCTCCAGTAACAGTTACAGCGTTGCCTCTCAGTCTGAATGGCAATTTTCTCTATCCTCAACTATCGTCTCGTGTTCATACCCCAAAACAGGTACTAGAATTACCTTTAACATGGACTAAGGCGCAGCAACGCACACCGCAAGCGCTGCTCACCACACCCATTGAAACGGCCATAAAACCAATGTCACCAAGTTTCAGCACAACTTTAAAAAAAAAAAAAATCCACAAATATCTTTTCAAAAAATGGAAATACACTCACAAGCTACTGGCTCGTTGATTCGTTAATCGTCAAACGGTTAAAGACGACAACGCTGCGCCGTCTGTAGCACTGCCTTTCTTTAGACATGTCGCGTCAACTGCACACATTAATATTCCTAAAAGATGCAAACAATTCCCGACTGAGAGTTAATGTTACATATTTTCAAGGCTCTCCGGAGGAGCGTGGACAGAAACACGTTGGTTACATGGTGTGTAACATTAGCTGCTGTTTAGCATGTAGCTGCTCTTCCACACGGTCACCGAAACCGGAGCACCGCCAACTTCCAGAGCCTCTCAAATGCTCCTTCGGCGGGGGCTCTGCGGGCCTCCTTTTCTCGTAAAACATTAGAAGCGGAGGCTAAACTTTTGACAAAATCCCTCTGACAGTAAATGCGGATCCCACCGCCCCTCCCGTAACTGAACCCCTGCCGCCCGGCTCGCCTCATTATTTTAAGCAAATCCACAGTCACTTTCCGCTGCACGAATTTATTTGTAAATCGTACATGGCGCGTTTAAAGAGGTTGCAGACTGTCTGCGTTTTAAAACGGCCGTGAGCGACGGCAGCGCCTTCCTGCAAGGGGTCCGGTTCCCCCACCAGCCCTTAGCACGGGGCTCCACTCCCGACACCGTCCGCCGCCATCACCCTCGCGCCCCCGAGCTCAATTCAGTCCGCTCCCGGGAGCCAAGCCGGCCCTAGACTGTACACCTCTTACTGGCTTGTACAAGACGCCATTTTAGGGGACAAAGGCGTTTATTTATAAGGCATTATTAACTAAAAGTGACTGAGCAGACCCCCCACCCCAAAGCACACAATGTAACCTTGTTGCTTAGTCATACAAAGGGAGTCTAATTGTGGGGGAAAAAAGTTTATTAAATACCACATTCAACCCGTGGGTTGAGATTGGAAACCACGCTTCTGGTGCGTTTTCACAAGTTCATTTCATTCGCGTCCCCGTTTCACAGCACAGGTCCGAACAAGCTAGCTATTAAAATCCAGCGCTGCCCGCCATTTTGTATCTTTCGCGATCTCTCTTAAAGCGTCTCCATCTTCAGGCGGCCGCTCCTCTTTCCCAAGCCCCCGCTAGAGGGAGAACGAGCGGAAACGACTGAATGGAGCGGAGAAAAGCTCTCCGAAAACGAACATGTCTTCCACTAAAGCCGCGCAATGCAGCCCTTACCATCGTATCTCTCCGCCTGTTCGGCGAGTTTGGCCTGATAGACCAGGTCCTCTCGATCTCCCATGGCTCTCGGTGCCGCGGCTGGCGCTGCTTTGGCGGGCGGAGAAGTGGAACGTCGGCGATGGGCGAATCGCTCTCAGTTGGTGGTGCCTGACGGAGCAACAGCGGCTCGAGCGGCGTCCCCACTCAACCGGTAGCGCTGGAGTAAAGATGGCGGCGGTGCTCCATCCGGGAAACCCAGCCTCCACACAGGCACGCGCACACACAATGTCCCCTTCCTTTGTTCCAGCGCTCCGCTATAGCAACCTCACCATGGAAACATGAGCGACGTGCGGATAAATCTTACACTGAACGTAATGTGCTTTGTGCTATACGGTTAGTTGCAGTATTTAAAAATAAAAAAATAAATAAATCAGAGTCCGAAAATAGCAGTGGTAGAGCAGCTGATCTCTGCTCAGTTGCCAGATATGTTTAGAACATATGAAAATCTCCTAGGCAATGGTGTCATTCCCTACCCTAGAATGTCTGTGTGAAGTGTAACTATATATATATATATATATATGGTTGAGTGCTTGCTTATAAGTCATTTTTAAATGTATTTTTAACCATAGCTTATTTTCAAACTGCTTTCAAATACTCCAAGTCTTGAGTGCTGCTTTGTGGACATTCTTAACCTCTTCACAGAGAAAGGTGAAAAGGCCAGGCCTCTCCTTCCCCTTATTGACTCTCCCTGTGTTGACCCTTCCCTTGGGTTCATCCCACATTTTCATAATAAAGATGTTTGAGGTCATTACCTGCAACTCATTCATTACTAGAAGTTTCTACACATTCAGCCAGGCACCTCTGAAGTAAATTTTAATCTTCAAATATTCTGCAGGGATGTATATCAAGGAGCGATTCTGCAGCTTGTTATTAAAGCAAACATATATAGCCAAACCATTTCTAGGGTAGTGCAAAGGACAAGAGAAATGGTGGTGTACACCATAATTATGTGTAACATTTGTACATTGCTTTGGGGAAAAGCTACCAAATTAATAAATATAAATCTAATAACTGAATGAAATATTCAGAAATGTAATCTTAAGTTGTGACAACAGTGTTGTCATTTAAAAGCACAATCAAAATAAGACAAGTAAATATTTACCAAGAATTTTTATTTCCTATGACATAATACATGCTACAGAAAACAAAGCGTAAATTTAAATGCCTTCTGAGAATAGTGTTATAATACAATGGTGCACCCAAATATCAATATAATTCATATTTGCAGCCCCCAAAAGAAACATTTATTTTAAAAATATGATGCTATAAAATATTTCTAGAAAAAAAAAAAAAAACAGAATAAATGGACATCAAGCAAGGAAACCAAAAAGTGTGCCTCAATATTCAGCTGTTACAACATTTAAATGGAAAAATGAAATTCAGTGACAGAGCTCTATAATTAAAATCAATATTGTGCATATAATGACTGGTGAAGGGATAGGGTTCAAAAGAAGTCTTCTGACAACATTTTGTTATTAGTGTCTAATGCAAACACTAGTGTTTAAAATAAGTTGGTTCCTTCACACTAGTTGTTAAATGTGTGTGAACAGGTGCAGATTCAGAGGGATGATCAAGCTTGGGCTCCAACCCTCCATCACAGTGATCACAACCTTTGCCACTGACCACAATTACCATCACCAAAATACACAAATATTTCTGCACTTCAAAGAAAAAATCCAAATGTGTAATGAGAAAATTTGAGGTGCAAGGACATTAATGAAATGCTTTTGCCATTACAACTCAGCTTTTGTAAAGTTGACATTAAACATCATTAAAAAAAAAGAAATAATTTATGTGGAATGTCAAGTTTAAAACTTCAGGGGAAAAACTGTCCTGTGCCATAAGCAAACTTTGATTACAGAAGTCAAAACAAACATATTCATATTACTTTGCAGACATGGAAGAATACATTCATGACAATTGTTAAATCTGTAAACAGTTACAGCCCCTGGAAAATGAAGGGAATAGTCAGGGTTTTGTCCTGAACAATTATTTGATTTATAAGTAAACTGTAAATTGGTGGATAAAGGATTAAGCTCATAATTTAACTTAATAAACCTCCATTAGTCAAATTTGATATAATTATTAAATGTCACATTCTTCACATCACACAATTATAGTAGCACATCTGGAAATTAGTTAAAATTAAAATCATTTTTGAACTTTAACCCCTATGGAACTACACCATCAATTAAAAAAAAAAAACAAAAAAAAAAAAAAAAACTGACCAGTTTACCTGATGCAAAAGAACTTTTTGGGATGACCATAAGAACAAAGGGACATTTTATATCCAATATGCCATTGTCATTTACTTCCTATCTTGAATGCACTGACATCTAAAAGTTGTAAAATTCTTACAATACCATTCCTTAACAAGGGCAGAACATTGTGATCATCTGAGTATAATTTTAATGATTAACTAGAAATTTAACAATTATCAGTACAAAAAAAAAAAAAAAGTGTCACACTATGTAGTTGTCAGAACTATGAATACTGGTTGGGGAACTAGCATTAATAAGCAGGGCCACTTTGTAACAGTGGATCTTGTTTTTCCCTGCTGGTTCCTCTTAAGAAGTTCACAAGGATTCAGGGTGGTTGATTTAATCTGAAACAGAGGCTGTATAGGAATTAAGCACCAAACATTACATGGGCATCCTGTGACATAATGACTAGCGAGAGAGCAGCACCATTTGGCTGCACTGAAAAGCACATGCCACATTCTCCAGCTGTGTTCTCCTTGTTACCAGGGAAATGGCCATACAATGATTGTCACAAGTTACATGGTAAAAATGAAGTTTCATAACCCAACTCAATTTTAAGATGGTAGGTATTGCAAGAACTTACAGTATTTCTAAGTCTTAGTGTTTAAACATTTACATATGCACAGTGCTTTGTACTGAAAAATATCAATTTGCCTCAATTTGATAGACTTCCTAGGTGGCCAAAATACATAAAACCTGGTTGTACTATGATGGCTTGTAGTACCAAATTCCAATTATGCAGTTCAGTAAAGTCAGCAGAGAAAACACGACAGATTTTAATCATTCTAGAGCTGTACCAACAATAAATTCTACCAGAAAGTGACTATTTGTCTGCCTGTAGAATACCAACTGTTGTCATGGACTGTTTCAGAGTCCACAGAGGCACTGTAGCACTGAAAGTACACCGCATGTGAGCCAGCCTAATAAAAGAAAGAGGCACCTTGATGTCCAACAGATACATGATCAGTGGCATACTGGCTGAAATGTCACAGTTCATACTAAAGTATGTAATCTTAAATCTTGTACAAATGGTAATACAGCAATGACACAAAATATGAGGTGGAAAAAACTAAGTAATACTGAGCCTTCATCTCCTGCATCATCAGCAATGTGCACAATGGGGTTGACAATCCAGGCACGCAAGAAACCGTAAACATTTTCTACAGGCAGACAGTCAGTATCACTACCACGACAGTCCAGCAGAAAAGGTTGTGTCATTGGGACACTTGCTGTGCATCCCTCCTTGTGACTGGCACAGTACAGCTGGATTTGTGCTTCAAAGGAAGACTTTTGCTGCTGTAGGTTTTATAGTATTGGGTCTATTGTCAAGTTCCCCAACCAAGGCTTCTGCTAAACAATATGGGACCCCATGCAGAACTTTGCCTTTCATCCAGTGGAACTTAAAGTGGCAGTTCTTGTTCTGTTAGTCTTCTGCTTTCAAAATAGTGTTCTTGGGCATAAAAGATACTTGGTTCATACAGCACAGGAAACAAAAAGCACCTATGTGAATTGTTGCCACATGATGAGTATTCAGTTTTTTTCATTCTATTTAATTTTATTAGAAAACCATGATGCACTGATCATTTTTATTACTTGCAGTTTTATGATTTGCAGACCACAGCCCAGCAGAGAGACCCTCATGGTTTCTTAAGCAGACTCAGTTGCTTCTACTGCAATCAGCCAACATAGTGTAAGTCACTCAGTGAAGTTCCCATGCTTCCAAAAGAAGCAGCCATCTCCTCTCTCTCTCTCTCCCTTCCTGTGGGCCTGTGGGCTGTATTAATAGTTTGCAATACAGCGTAAAGGTCCTTTAGTTTGTTAGAGACTAAGCAAAAACGATCCGTGCGTAGGACAATCCAGAAAACACAAATGAAATGAATTAGAGCCAAATTCCATTAGGCTTTTGAGAATGCCCAACAAGGATAATGGAGAAAGAGCAGGCAGCACTTTTCAGGAATAGGATGAAGATGAAAGACAAGGAGATAGACCATGGACCCGAGACATTACATGCCTGTGTGTATGTATGTGTGCATGTGAGAGAGAGGAGAGAGAGGAAAAGCAGGCCCTCTTTCCACAACGCTCCTGCATTTCACCATCAGCTCAGTTCATCTTCGGGGTTTTGTTGGTCCAGCAGCCGCACATGCGTGAAGGGGAAGTGGCCACGCCTGCCCTTGCACTCGCCCTCCCACTGCCCATTCACGTTGATCTTGGTCACCTTTACCATATCGCCAACCTGCAGAAAAACCCAAAGACATGTAAAAGAACCAACTTATTTTACCTTCTGAAATGACAAACATGCATTCCCCCCCAGACAGTGACCAAAAAATTTAAACCATTAAGAACTTTAATCATCAGCTGAAAAACTTAAGAACATTTCCTTCATTCAGTGACAACAACACTGTGATGACTTTGCTTAAAAAAAAACCCTCATCCTGCTAAGACAAAATGGTACTAGATTTTAATAGTGGATCATGCAAACCTACAAAGCGGCTCCGACATGCAAATTCCACCTGCAAATATGATCTTTGCCCACATGATGGCACCACAAGCCTTAAGAAATCCACATGGAAATGGGCAGGCCACTCCTCAGAAGCCAGGAAACTATTCATTACTAAGGAACTGCACAGTACTGTATACAGAAAGGGCTGTTCCTGTGGTGAATGTCTCGCCTGCTGTAATCTTTGTACACAGAAGAGAACAAGCAGAGACAGGACCAAAACAATTCAAAGATCATATCCAAGATAGCAGCCAGGACCCCTCCAGTGTCAATGCTAAACTCTCTAGAAGGGGTGTCACAGGCAAAGAATCTGCAAACAAGAAAGGAAACAAACTTCCACACAAAGAATTTCCTGTCTGCAACCACCTCAGCTTTCAAAACCTCTTATTATCCTCCAACTCCACATACACTCCTTTTTCTTTCTGCAATTGCAGACATGCATCTCACTTGGTCACAGGTGAGCAGTATGTGGTTCTTTCTGTTACAGGCACCCATATCTGGGCAATCCCAGAATACTGAGAACCCAGGCAGGCAGTGCAGAGTGGTGGAAATGTAGCACACCAGCTCCCCCCATCACAGGAACGCTCGTGAAGGAATGCACTTCCTGTCCCAGACACACAGCGATCCCAACAGTGGCGCAGAGCCCTGCCACTGGAGCAACTTCTCACATCCCCCAGTCCAAGTAGTAACAAACACTTCCACACTGCAGAAGATCTGAGCTTTCATTAGTGTGTCTAAGCATTATTTAACACGAATTACAAACTTGGTCACATACCCTTTGGTTCCTGGAAAAGAATCAGCTGAAGTTAATATTCTCAGAGAGATTTACAGCTGGCAAGACAATTATAATCATTTTCTATAATTTAGCTGAAGCCTTTGTTCAAGGCAGCCTACAACGCTGGATAATCAAATACAAAATGTACCCATTTATACAGCAGGCTATTCTTACTGGAGCAATTTGAAGTAAGCATCTTTCTTGCTCAAGAGAACTATAGGAGTAGGATTCAAACCAAAGTCCTTTAGACTGCAATGCAACAACCCTAACTATTATACCAACCTACTGACTTATCAGTCATGGCAATATGAAAATAACATATCTAACCAGTTAAAGAAATACTGCAGAACCAGTATCATGCAATACAATTGACACCCCTGAAGGGTTATTACAAGCACCAGATTAGTACAACAATCATAAAACTAGTAGGCAGTTATGACCCCTGTAAAAGCAACCTCTTTTACATGGAGAAAACAAAGTAAACGTGGATGGAACAACTTATAAGACAGTCTTATTCATGGCAAAGTTTAAAACCTTCCATTTAATTTCAGTTTACTGGTCGGAATATTTTTAACTCTCCCAAAATTTTTTGAATTAGGAATAGCCAATTTACACAATTTATAGGAAGGTTACGTAGGAAAGCTATTTCCAACAGAAAACTGAAATGCTACTGCAGCAAAAATACGATTCTACCATTGACTGCCATTATGCAACAATTAAGAATTATTGCTATGAATCATTGTCTGTGAGTGATTACTAACATTTTATCAGTATCGGTTACAATGTGACTGTACAAATTGTTATCAAATAAGGCTGAGGTCAGAAAACAGCTTTAGAAAACCTGGTTACCCTATCTACTGTCACTGCAGAAGTAACTGAGCTTGTCCTGGGTCAAGAATACATTTCAGCCCAAGAGCTGAGAGAGAGAGAAAATGAGAAGAGACAGAGTGTGTGCCTGCAGGTACCTCTAGGGCCAGGGCAGTCTTGTCGTATGCATTGGGAACCCTCTTTTGGATGGCCCGGGCATACACAGGTCCATTCTGCAAGTTGGGAAGGGGTGTGTTGACGCTGGGCTGGGCATAGGGGCCAGGCTCTCCCACAGGCAGAGGCTGGGTGCCAGAGCCATCAGAACCACCCAATGAAGTCATGCCCCCAGAGCTGAGGGCAGCCAAGGAGGTGGGGGAAGCTGGCCGGTACCTCTCTACATAGGGCACTGGGATCATCCCAGTGCGACCCTCCAAGTTCTGTGCATTCCACCACTGCTCTTCAGGTTTCTCCAATACCCGCAGCACATCACCCTTGCGGAATGGCAGGTCCTCGTCATCGTTGCCAGGAAAATCAAAAAGGGCACGCACATATTCAGCTTCCTCTTGCCTCAAGGGGTTGCCACCCACATTGCCACTCACGAGGCCAGAGGGTTTGACGCGGCTAACAGGCTCAATTAGTGTTGTGGTGTCCAAGTAGTGGATCTTGTAGAACTCCAACAGTGCCGGCAGTGTGTCAAATTCCTGATCCCCAATCCGGAACCGAGACTGGGCATGTCCTGAGGCGAGGTGGACACAAAGAGATGTACGGGTTAGCATACAAGCGGGAGGGTTTTAACTCATAACAGTCACAAAAGATTGGTATAGATTTAATAACTATAATATCTGCATCACCATATCATTTACCTACAATTTTTCTATTTCATAACTTATGAAGGACTTTAATTTGTGCAAGTTGGCCAAGCACTCCATTATTCATGCTCCACACCCATAGTAACTGTACAAAGCAAGTGCGCCATACTTGCCATTCGACGAGCATGAGTGCATACATCCTCACCCACTCATTACTCATCAAATTTGGGATGAGTTTCTTTTAATACAAATCAAAAAGTCTGTCCAGAATGGGGGGGGGGGATCAGTTCCTGGTATGACAAAATAGAGTGCATACAAAGTGACACAGGTCTGTTTGTTAACTGTCTGCCTCAGTAAAATACAAACATGCAATGCAGTGACTTGTCTCATACCAGACCAACTTCAGAGTCATCACTCTATGACCCAGTGAGACATGTGAGTTAAACATTAAGCACAAAGGAACACAGAGTAGCTGGCCAAAGGCCCATGCCAAACACTGTATGAGTTGCGCAACAGTTCCTGAGCAGATTCAGCTTTAGGAAAAGGTACTTTCCTCACTTTGACAGATGACTTTTTTTAAAAACACATAATAGCTTATCGTTTGATACAGACAGCCAAATTAATGCTTTACACATTTATTTCAACAACTGTCCCCCCAGATAACCGACACCCCGTAAAAGAAAGCCATAAAGCCAGGCGCAAAGCTTTCAAAAATCACAGACACGACACTTAGATTAATATCATTCGTGGATCTTAAAAACATCTTCGTTCATCTTTTTCCAATTACTTCCAACAGCTGTCTGCTCATAGTTAATGAAGAAAATGTTGTTCTACACGGTAAACCCTGACAGCAGAGGACACAGCAGCTGCTCCAAGGCCTGCAAACCTGGCCAGCTGTTGGGAGGTCTCCTAAGAACCCCGTGTGACGCCGCACGTCGAGGCAGCGCGCCCCCTGGTGGCCGAACCCCACGAGGCTGCGCGGGAGGTTCCCTGGGCCCCCCATAGTCCTCAGTACTCGCCGGAGCCATGCGGAGACGCACTCTGTAGTCACACTTCATAGCTTTAGCACATTTGTAACTTAAGCGTTGATATTTTTCCTTCGTTCTTTCTCTTACTGAGTTCTCGAACACAATTCACCTGACCTCGCCACCGCGAAAGGCAGTGAAATAACACAGCAAACGAGCCTCTCAGTCTAACCAGGGCTTTTTAGAAAATAATTCTACTGTCTAGTGGCACTTGCATAAATATAACTTCAGCAAGGAAACATGGCACAGGTTACGCGACGCCGCTCACCTGCGCTCGACTGCCGGTTGCTGCTCACGCTGTTGATGATGTAGTGCGACACTTTGGAGTTCTCCGACACCGAGAGCACGTAGTCGCCTGGGATGGTGATGGAGTCCCGCACCAGGAACACGCCGTGCCTCTGTCCCTGCAACAGGGACACCGCCTCCTGCCGGCTCAGCCTGCCCCAGTACCAGCTCTCACGGTCCTCGGCATCAAAATTCCCAGCCATGGCGGACACCTCCCGCTCCGAGGCTTCGCACAGGCTTTCCCCGCCTTTCGATCCGCCACCAGGACTCAACTCATACACGGAAAGTTTCACTCCCGTGTGGAAAGGCGCTCAGAACACGCACAACATCCCATAACCTTTTACGTGTCCCTTCGATGAAAGAAAACGACACAAGAACCCTTCGAAATGGTGATTCTTTCCCGCTGCTAGAAAAACGACGCGACTGTTCACCCGGACTCAATAGTTACTCGAGCGTAACTCTCAATTAAACCCAAGAACTCATCGCAAGTAAGTTCAAAAACTGAAATGGCGGACCTCGGCCGAATTGACCTCACAGACAGGAAGTGACGAAATGGGTGGGTCATCGGAAAAAATGTGGTAACGTGTGCGAGACATGCAGCCATGTTGATGAGGTCTGCTGTTGCTGGTCTGCGTGCTGTACGCTACTTCAAGCGCAAACCAAAGTTTCATTCAATATACGCATACACTCTGAAATTCAAAAAGATGACATTTTACACCTCTCTGTGTCATCTTCACGCGTTCGTTTCGCATAAAGATTTCCCAAAACTTTCAGTCGCTGAGTCATTTGATAAATGTGGTCTATTTTTGACGGTGCTGACACATGAACGTACCCATGTTCTTCTGCTGAGTCACGTCGATCCTCAGAGCATTAAAGTTCTCCCATCAGCAGACGTGGATTTCAGTGCCAAACCAAACAACCGTCGGAAGAGCATTGTGACCAGCAGGGTGGGGGAATCTATAAAACGGCACCGCCTGTCTGCTACAGTATAACAGCATCGCCAGCCTCTGGTATATTTCTGAATTAAAATGTTTCAGTCGTCGAAACTCCTTATACAAAGGAAATAGTACGTGTCGGGTCAAAATATTTTATAAACTTATTTCGGGTGTCAAAAGGAAAAAAAATCTGAAATTCGTAAGAAAGTATTTAACCGCTTATACAATTCCAGGACCAAAGTAAAATAATTTTTTGTTTCAACTGTACACGTCCTAAAATATTACACGTCAATTTTTATCGATAACATAGAAATAGTACTCTACTGCGTTTTAGTTTAAAAGCCCACGAGGTGTCAGTATAAGACCAGAATAAAAGTCATCTGCTTTCCACGTAGTACAGTATTGCACATGGGCTGCTCAAATACCTACAGCCGCCCTGACACATTATTCCCACCCCTGGGGTTTAAGTTCAGCTTTCAGTCTCCCCTCAGGGAGGTGGAAAGGATGAGGAAGGACACGAGAGATAGGCAGGAACGTGTCTACATGGGTGTTTACCTCTCAGAAAGAGGGAAACACTTTTTGAGTATGAAGATTTGAGATTCCAGAGAGGATCAGTACCAGCGTGTGGAGGTGCTGAAGGAATCACTGATAAAGTCGGAGCTGTCTGGACAAAGCCGCCTCATTGATGGCAGACAAACTTCCCGCTCAGAACACAGCAACACAACAAGGATGTGCTATTTCAAACCCACCTTCCAAGAAAGCAAGTAAACCAATCTTAGTACCACAGTTCACAAGGGAAAGTTTTCCACTGTATGGATTTTAATCGCCATCAACAGAATGAACACGCTGTTGGAAGTAGACCTACTTCTTAGACTATAATTTACAAAATTACAAGAATTACACAGTTCTGAATTTTTTCTGGTCCCTGCTGCCAAACTACACAGGTTAAAGCCCACTTACAAAAAGTACTGTCCTTACCCATCTAGTGTAGAAAAATAATGCCTTGTTTCCACAGCAACAGCATCTTTTCATGTCCCAATCTGGTTCTCTTTCTTGACCCTATAAATCAGTTTGCATCTTGTGGCAATAAAACCAAGCCCACTGGCTCAAAAATGTGTTACAGTATGTCTGTCTTTAGTTTTTAAATTGATTTTAGGAACTTGGCCTTCAATGGTTTTTAAAAGTTTGAACGTTTTGAGGGCAGTGGGTATAAAGCTAAGCCAGGATCCATCTTACCTTCTCTCACCTTGCATCACCTCCTCGATGTTGACCTTTGGTACTGCTGTTGGCCTCTGCTCAGGCGTGGAGTGTGTTTGTGGTAGAGACAGATCACACTGGCCACTGATCTAAGAGATTGCATGCACATTCCAAATAAGGAATCTGGGTTTTTAGGGAGGAAAACACAAGGGTGGAAACAGGAAGCTGCACTCCAGGGATCCTGACTGCTTTCCAGACCACAGAGAAGGAAGGGCTTCCTTAAACAGCTGTGCCATCTCAACTGTTCTATGTTAGCACTTTTCCACTCAGCTTTGGCACTGAGGAGCAATTTATTCTGCCCTATTGAGCTATTAGCCAAAAAAGTGTAGATTTGATATTTCTTGACAGTTTTCTCTTTTGCTAGGTGGTGGATGGGTGCTGGCATCTTTTAACCAAAGCATTAAAGATGTTTGCCAAGCTTTTTATTTTGTAAATACTGCACTTTTAACAATTTAACAATAACAATGAATTACTTATTACTGTTCAGGTGAACAGATGTTTAAAATGAAACAGATTCCCAATTGTTCTTACGCATGACCCTTTCACCAGCACAACAACAGAGTCCTGGATGCACAAAACTGTACTCCCATCTTTGTACTTCTCTACAACCCTCCTTTTCACCTTGTACTGTTCGTCTCTGTCTCTTGAGTATGTAAACTAAAAAGCTTTTTTAGTGATGAATATGAATAGCCGTTTATTTCTCTGTCTGGAGTAAAGTGCTGTGTTGAGCGGTACTGAAAACGCAATCACCACTGGCTTCATCCTCCTGTTTCCCAGAACCGGATCATGTGCTATTTTTCATACATGTGCAACATTGTAAGTTCAATGGTTGTTGAAATGTAAAAATAAAATCACTTAACACTGCTTTTGAAACAGAACAATTCCAAGCAAAGGCTGTTTGACTGAACAACTCATGTCTTTGGCAATAAACTTGAGACTCTTGTGCTCTCAGTAAAGATTAAATCTCGAGAGATTATAATTAGAACTTTAAAGCCGCAATTAACCAGTAACATCCTAAACGGCAAAACTGGGAAAACAGAAGTCTAGTAGAGCAGTGGATCTCAACCACTTCTGTGTAGTACTAAAGTGGATGTAGATACAACTGGATTTATTTAGTCAAAAAACAAGTTTTACATGGTATATCTCAAATAAATAGGATAATTTTTCCATGCTACCCAGAGAATGAATTTGTTTGTTTTTTTGTTTGTTTAATTTTTTTTTTATGCAAAGCGTCATTCAGTGCCTGGTTCTGGTCTGCAGCACAGACGTTAAGAACTTACTATGCAGTAGAGCATTTTTTTTTTTTTTTACAAATAATTATTTTTATGACATTGTTTAAATGAAAATAATTTTGACATATGAGTGACATGTTTTCACCCCAGCTGAATAGAGAAGAAAAAAGGAGAGACACAGAAGACAGAGAAAACTATAATTCAAACTGAGGCATTCTTTATCCCTTCATATATTTATAGTAGCTTCCTTATTTCGACTGCAATCCTGTGCATTCCATTGCTATTTCTTCTCTAGACTCACAATATAATATTCTCAGATTGTAAATTACTTTATGAGTCATAGCAGAGATAGAATGGTTTCACTGAAACACTAAGACATGTCAAGACTGCCATACTAGAATTTGCAGGATAGAGCATACTGCTGCCAGTCTGCATCGGTCGTCCTCTGCACCCTGTGATCTGTCTTTCTGTCTGTCTTACAGTCCCCTCTCTTCACGTTCTGTTGTTTTTGTTGCTGTTGTACACTGGGCACTGGCACCATGCACAGTGACAGAGACACTGAACTATGAAGTGGCACTCCAGGATTCTTCCTAGACCCAGCAGTTGTTATACTGAAAAACACAGGGGACAATGGGAAGACCTGTGGGTCACACTCGAATGAACTTGAGTTGAGCTGTAACAATGCAGTGCATGCATTAATGGGCAGGGGAGTTCAGTGGAGGGCAAAGGACTGGAGGGAGACCTCATAGTTGTAGTTGTCTTAACAAAAGGAGAACTCTATTTGGGATACCTTAATTGAAAGCTTTGACCCCTGTGAATGTCCATGAACTGCACCCCCGAAAACTCAACAAAAATTTTAACATTCCCAAATAGCATTATTGGATCAATGCTTTTTTTATCAGTGTCATAATATTGTGGGGATGCACTCCTAGAAAACACGCAAGTCCCATCTAAGTAAAGCAAATGTAAACAAAGTAAAAATAAAATATTGTTCCACTGTATTTGTAACTGCACACTAACAAAGATGTCATTGTAAGGTCCTTCATTTCTGAGTCAAAGATGCTTTAAATGAGTACAGAAACAACAAAAGTCCTAGACAAACACTGAGAGGAATATACACAAGACAGAAGACTGTACATTGTGCTGCATGCACTAACAAAACACACTGAAACAGACTGCACGTATCAGTGCTCATTGGCAAGATATTCACCAAATGATGACATAATGCTGTGTCCCAGCACTTTCTGAAAGTAAAGTACATGTTCCAAAGCATGAATATACACTTAAATATTAAAATAATGCTGTGTTTTGCAACACATGGAATACACTGAAAGTGAAAATGGAGATAATTTATATATTTTAATGGAAGCAGTATATTCTAACACAGAGAAAAATATACTGTATAATGCAGATTTTCATATTAAACATTTACTGCTATGATAGTCTTACATGGGAAAAGAAGGAAACTGTTCACTTCCTGATGTACACTGGATGCAGGCTGTGCTTAAAACGATTGTGTCATTTCCTGCTCTGCAACTCCACCTTTTACCCCGGTCTTTCTCATTAATTCCACCCACCCAATACACAGCTGTGACACACAGAGGAGGACCCCCCTGCAGCTCGGTGCACGCAGTCTCGTTCCAGAAAACTGAGGACACTCCCAGACCACACTTATACACACCAGGCTCCGGATAGATTTAAACTTTTGCAAGTCCAGATTCGTTGCCGGTGCCTCCCAGCAACAGCAGGAGGGGAGAACTCAAGCACTGGCCCATGCAACACCATTATTGACAAGCAGTTGGGGCTTGTACAGGAGAACGGTGGCTTGGCAAACGCTTACAAGGCTCTGGGATCCTCCCACTTTCTTTACAGCCGTACACAAAGCCATTACACACAACTACACTGGACCTCCAGCTGGGAAAGAAGAACCAGATTAACACTGGACTGGGTCACATTCACAGTTTGATGCAATTTTCATTGCTTATATCACATATGTACTGTATAGTGTAATATCATGGACAGTATGACGCTATGCATAATCTTGGCCAGCGTTTACCCATGATATCTTTACGGCTTCCCCTGACAAAATGAGCTCGGGGCTGGACAAGACAGGGATGTCCCAATTTATCTTCCTCACTCATCTTCCACCGCATTCCTCTCTTTTTTCATCCTTGTTCTGAATTAGACTGAATACCACAGGGAAGAAAACATGAACAGTTCATTGCAGTACCCTCAGGTCTGGTTAGCGCTGTGGACAATCACCTGGTTCCCTGTGTCACTTTTCAGTGGCTCGACTTGCAACGAGGACAGCTGTGACTGGCTGGAACAGGACAGCTGGGATGAGCAGCTTTGGGTGTCATCCTCCTCCTCGGCTCTGGCTGCTATCTTCTCTCTGTTGCTCTGACCCTTAACCACCTCTTTCCCTTTCTTCCGCTCCTCTAGTGTCCACATGCTGTCTTCCTCCATCTCGTCCTCTTTCCCTTGCACCTCCCGGTCAAAGTCCCGCAGCTCCTCCATCATCTCTTCTATTTCCATCTCTGCATCCATCTCTCCCTCCACTTCAGATCTGAGCTCCCCTGTGCTCTCCGTCCTGGTTCCCTCGTCGGCTGTATCATCACCATCCGCCCGGCTCTCAGGCTCGCTTGCCTGGCTCTCCCCGAACTCCAGGATAGTGGGCAGATTACCCTGCTTTGGGCAGCGCTTTCGCAGGCCAACCAAGAAGGGCTGCGGCAGAGAGAAGATGTCCACATTGTTGCCCAGGTCAATCCAGGTGACACTAGGGAAACTGATGGGGTCCTTCAGGGCATCAGTGAGCTCTCGCAGGATAGCGCGTGTCAGGCGGTTACCATTAAGAGCCAGCGTCTCAAGACGGGGCAACGCAGCCAGGGCGGGCAGCAGCAGCAAGAAGGCGTCGTCTGTGAGATCAGTGAAGCCCAGCTCCAGGCTCCGAACTCGTATTGCATGCCGCTGCAGGTAGGCAGACAGACGCTCCATGTCACGGGCCACCAGGGGAATCCCCGACAGGTCAAGAGTGTCACCAGCAGGGGGCATTGCCAGTACCGCCTTCAGACTGGAGAAAGGGGGACAAATAGACATCGATACATTTTATCCCTTTATAAACCGCCTAGAGCTGAGACTGACTAATGGAGGTATTAACTGGAGGACATTTATTTATATATTTTTTTAGACACAATTTTAGGGGCTCCTCACCAAATCTATTTGCAGGTACTGGCGTATTTGGCAGTGGTAAAAATGGTGATTTTGGATTAAGTGACCATAAAATTTCTGTATGTATCTCTTCATCTGTTGTGATGTCAACAGGTGATCGTAATCATGATTTGGTAAAAAAGCAGTATCCACGAAAGGCTGAGTCTTTGAGGTGCAAAGATGGGCAGAGGACCTCCACTTTGTCAACAAATGCATGAGAAAATAATTGAAAAGTTTAAAAACAATTTTCCTCAAAGAAAGATTGGAAGGGATTTCCATATTTCTCCCTCTACAGTGCATAATATCATTAAACAATTCAAGGAATCTGGATGAATTTCAGTGCATAAGGGGTAAGGGCACAAGCCTAAGCTGAACACCCGTGATTTCCAATCCCTCAGACGGCACTGCATCAAGAACTGTCATTCATCAATAGCTGATATAACCACATGGGCAAGGGATTACTTTGGCAAACCTTTTTCACGCACTACAATATGGAGTTACATTCACAAATGCCACTTAAAACTTTACTGTGCAAAAAAGAAGCTTTATGTTAACCATGTCCGGAAGCGGCATCAACTTCTCTGGGCTCGGAGGCATCTGGAATGGACCGTCACACAGTGGAAACGTGTATTGTGGTGAGACGAATCATTATTCCAGATCTTTTTTAGAAGAAATGGACGCCGTGTGCTCCGGACCAAAGGCAAAAAGGACCATCCAGACTGTTATCAGCAACAAGTCCAAAAGCCAAGATCTGTCATGGTATGGGGTTGTGTCAGTGCCATTGGCAAAGGTAATTTACACTTCTATGACGGCAGCATTAATGCAGAAAAGTACACTGAGGTTTTAGAGCAACATATGCTGCCTTCAAGGTGACATCTTTTCCAGGGATGTACATGTATTTTTCAACAAGACAATGCAAAACCACATTCTGCACACATTACAAAGGCATTGCTTCGGAAGAAGAGGGTACGGGTACTGGACAGGCCTGCCTGTAGTCCTGACCTGTCCCCAATACAGAATGTGTAGAGAATTTTGAAACGAAAAATTCGACAACAACGACCCCATACTGTTGCCCACCTTAAGACGTGCTTGCAGGAAGAGTGGGACAAAATAACACCTGAAACGCTTCATCACTTGGTATCCTCAGTGCCAAACCATCTTTTAAGTTTTGTTTGAAAGAATGGCAACATTACAAAGTGGTAAATGCTTCACTGTCCCAACATTTTTTGGAATGTGTTGCAGGCCTTAAATGCAGGAATGGATGGATATTAACAAATGAAATGTTAGTTGACCAGACAAAACATGAAATATCTTGGGTTTATACTGTCTGCAATGAAATAAAAGTCAAACTAAATGTAAGAATCACTGCAATTTTTTTTTTTTGTTGCATTTTCCATACTGTCCCAACTTTTTCTGATTTGGAGTTATACATGTAGCTAGGTTTTTTAAACATAACTGACAATAAGGATGTTTTGTATGTATATTCTTCTTCTAGAACATATTATACATTCTTTCTGATTGTACTTAATGTTTTATAACTACTGCTTTCAACACATCCTTCCCTCCTTGTTGTAATAATATATAATATTGTATATTGTACATTTAATTGCAGGCCGCCATCCAGTTAGTAGTTTTTGTTTACCATCCTTGACATTCCAGCTGCTTTATCCCAATAAGCTGAAGTTATTTAGCTAAAAATACATTTTCAGTTTCTAAAGCCCAACAATTCTAAATGTTTTGCCTATTAATGATAGGCAAATTAAATTATTAATCAATAAATGTTGATTATAGCAGTCTACGTCTTCTTTTTTGTTGGTTGTCCTCAGATCGGATGATTCTGAACCGTTTGCTCATGGCAGATTGTAATCTCATTGTGAATTCATTTTGAAAATGAAGAATAAATACTTGATCCTTCCTGGATGGCTCAAGCGGACTTTTATAGGAAGCCCAATAAAGAGACTGGAGACAAAAATGCCAAAAAACTATCCAGGACATTCTGACCTGAAGCAGAAGATAAAGAACTAGAAAAGAACAGAAAAAAGGATCTTGGTAGACCTGCTAAAGAGCTCCTACGGCCACATAGGGACAGTGAGGCAGGTGTTCCTGGGCTGGGAATCTGACAAAGAAACTGACACTGCCTTTGTAAGGCTGGGATTAAAAAGATTGCAGTGTTACTTTCACTGAGGTGTTACTTTGACTTTAGTTAACATCGCTGGAGTTCTGATTCTGCCCAGACTCAGTTAATGTGGTCAGAAATTTGTACTGGACAACAATTCCAGTTGGAATGAGTCAGATTCTCTGCTATTACTCTTTCCAGGGGTCTTGTGAAAGATGGTTCTTTTATAGCCCTTGGTCAGGCAGTGACAGGCTGTTTGGAAAAACAAGATCATCCGTAGAGATTTTACCCTTGTCTCTACAGCGGAACCCGGAAGGACAGGAGGGCCGAGGAGGGAGTGTGCATATGCAGTTTAGTGATATTGCAGCCACCCATGTTGGGTAAAAATGTATCTCTGACATAAATGTAGATTTACATACGAATAGAAACTCAAACCCTAACGTACAGAAGTTATATTTACACATCATTCTCTTTTTATTTATTGTTTGTACTGTGTGAGGAAAATAATTTATGGCCTTCAAGCCTACAATGCAACACAAACATCAGTGAGCATCTCTGTCAAAAATGAGTACCGCGTGCATTGTAACAGCTACTGAGTTGCAAGGTTGACCTCTTTGTATGCCATCTTTATCCTTTCATCCTAATCATCATCCCAGCCCTACTCATCCATTAACTCTGTGACTGTTACACCTTTGGTCACTCCAGCTAAAAAAAAAAGGAAACCGCAAGTATACAAAAAAGATGAAAGGAAAAAGCAGATTCCACATGATTACCAATGGCTGTGGCACAAAACCTCTCTGTTTCACAACACAGTCTTGCAAATTTTTCTCTGCTTTTACCCCATCAGATCAAAAACCTGTCCTATCCCCTCTGATGCCCCGCTAACCACAAAGATGTCCCCTGTGGATGTGGTCTTGCTTTAAGGGAGGATTTGGACAAACGTGTGCTTTTAAGGGACATTTATAACCCTTTGCCTTTGAGCAATGTCATTTTTTTCGTGTGAAACTTATGTTGGCCATCCCTGCAAAAAAATAAAATAAAATAAAATAAACAAAGCAGAAAGCCAGCTGAAGCTGGTTGCTGAGATTTTTGACTTCCGCACCTTTTGCCAAAGTCTCCTACTGAAGGTGCGTCACAAGCAGGTTGGAGATAAATTTGGCTTGATTTTAAATATTGGAAACACTTACCTACCACAACTACGTCAGCAGCCCATAATGTCTCACCCTAATCTCCACCTACATACTTAAACATCCCTTTGGCATACAGGCTATGATTAAAAGTACCTGAGCAGAGACCTGGCCCCAATCCACATTTAGCTCTGTTTAATGGCCCCTTTTCACATCTCACTTTCATCTCTCATGTGCTCTTGTTTGTGTGTTGTTTGCACCTCCTGGCCTCCCTCCTGCGTGCTCCTCTCATTCGTTCTCCCAGAGTCTTGAGACCGGTTACCAGCCAGCAGTCAGCTGAGTATGTGTTTGTGTGACAGTCACAAATCCCCTCTCTCACCCCGCTTGGCCAGGGCGGTGCGAGACAGGGAGAGGAGTGAGCTGAGCTGATAACTCCTCGCTCTCCTCCCTGCAATGTTGTACAGTTGGTGCAATAGGTTCCACAGACGTAAGTGCAAGTTCATGTTGCGGTGTCATGGAGCAAAGAAAAAAAACCCACCAGACAAACAAGCAGAAGGTGAGAGGAAGCCCCACAGGCTGTGCAGGTTGTGATTATTATTATTATTATTATTATTATTATTATTATTATTATTGACATCACTATAACTGCGATTATTGCTCAACAGATGCCTCTCTCCAACACGACAGCAAACAGCATACCCACAAAGCTCACTGGAGTGGTGCTCTGTTTTGCCCTCTCTGGCACACGCTTTCTACATCTCCAACAGTCACCCTCCTCCAGCAAGCAAAGCATGACTAACGCTGCGATGGAGTGGGCCAGTGCTCTCTGGTGGATTGCACTTCGCTGCTTAGACGTGGAGCAACGCTCTATCGCCTCCTGATAACAGCAGGTGTGTTAACACACACTTGAAACTGTCCTGGGGGTGGGACCGCACAAGGGCGGGATTCATTCAGACACAATGCGGGCATTGAACGGTGAACAATGAAAATAAGCACGGCACAAAACAGTCAGCACGTGCGGCTCAGTGCGCGAACACACTCGCACACATGCGCGCGCACGCCGAGTTTGAGATAATCCGAGCCAAAGGCAGGCGCTTTGCGATGGAAGGAGGGAGAAGGGTGTAGTTACTGGAGTGGACAATCTGTGCACCGGGCCACCAGCGCCAGCAACATTACAGTGGATGTCCCGGCAGATTTTCAATATTTTATCAACTTCATTATGCTGCGACCACAAAGACACCTCAGGAGGACTGATTCTTCACGGCTAAGCCCACAATGCGTGCAAGCCAATGCAACCAGTGGGCTGTAGATAGAAGGGGTGTTTTCAGTCTACTACAGAGGATTTTGATATTGGAAAAAAAGCATTGTATGTTGTGCGTAGATGCCAAGGAACATTTATCTGCAGATTTTCCAAATTAAAACAGCTCCAAATTGTACACTTTACCCGACTTAGCTAACACTAGCACCTCCCATGAGCCAATCTAAATACAAATATGAAAGCACTTCCACAGTCGGAGGCTAATAGCAGTGTGCTGGTTCTTTAGATTTTGACTTGGCTTTCCTCCCTTTTTCTTAACTTTTTAAGTCTGTGTAACTTTAAAATGTGCATTAAATTATTTATTTATCTCACTTGAGCTGTGTGGAGGTTAACTCCGGGGAACTCTGCTGACATGGTGATAAGAGTACTGAACGGAACTGGACTGAGACAAGCCGAGCTGTTCGCTGTGTATCGGCGCCCAGCTGTCCAGCATCACTGCTCCGCTCAGCCCCCAGCCTGTGTGCTTGTTTATTTGCTGCCGTCTCAAGAAATTAATCGATGCTCCCGCGGCTCTTCACAGCCGAGACTTTGGCAGTCTGGCAAAGAGATGTATTTTGTTTTCACTGATTCATTTCGATCATAAATCTGAGGTTAAAGGGTGGGAATGAGGTGGAAAGGGAGGAAACTAGTTTGTAAGCATCCCAGACCTTCAGCGACTTCCCCCATATCACTCCTTCCATAGCAGCTAGGCCAAACAGTCAAATGTAGAATTTGTGAGTTATGATATACAGCATGTATTTATAAATGCATCTGGTAAGCACACTTGTCAGTTCCTGCAGGAAAACATATGACAGGAAACTGATCGGCGGTGGATGGATCAAACAAATAACAGGAAGACCAAAAGGCACAGGGGCAAAAACAATGAACCGAGAATGGAGCAAAATTAGTTTGAAAGGCATTAAATCAGAGAAATATACTCACAAACGTGAGACGGCAAAGACATAAACAGAGCCGCAATATGAGAAACAAAAAGAAAAAGAAAGGCAGGAGAGAGAAGAGAGGTGGGGTTGGTGCCTGGGCAACACATGCCGGAGAGATGACGGCACCACTGCCGAGTGACTCATGGCCTCTTCCCAGTCTCCCCCCTCCTCCCGCTCTTCTCTTCTCTCTCTCGCTCTCTCTCACACGCGCACATACACACACGCACGCACAGAGGGTGATGTCTACCTGCCAGCACACAGCAGCTGGTACGTGTCTGTGTTTTCAGAAAAGGTTCACACCGTCAGCTGAGTCCACTCCGATCAAAAACATTAACAACAATGCCGACAGCCAGGTGCTAAACCTGGACAGGAATAGTTGAGCCTGCAGGTAAGAGTCAGTAGTCCTCAGTTACAGATACTGACCAGGAAACACAGCACAGAGACTATGCACTGTCAATTTAGCCCTCAGCCTTATATAATTTACCTTCTAATGCAATAAAATGAAAATATTCATTAAAGCTTTACTCTGCAGCGACGGACTGCAACGAGAGGAAAGAATTCCAATTTTAGAAGATGCAGATTCAAAAAACAATAAACCACTCACCCACTTGTTTACCTTAAGAGAGTCAAGCGGTCGGGCATTAAAGCAAACAAATCTCTGAAATGAACAAATGAGTTCATTAATGCGCTTCCAAGAGTTTGGATTTCTGGCAGGGCCACGTGCCGATCCGTGGCACCAGCAGACTATGTGACTCCGCTAATCCATTCTTTCATTAGCAAAACATTCCAGATATAAAGAAAAAAAGCTTTGAGCTATAAGATCTACTTGTTTGAGCATTTCATTAAAAACTGCTTTCATTTGGAGGTTTTCACTCTTAGCTGTGAGCTGTTTGTCTACTTAGCAGAGCAGGCAGACATGGAAGGCAATGTGATTAGCTGCTGGCAGAAGAACTGGTGTCATGTTCCTTGCCTACAGAACTCCTGGCACAAATTTGAGACCAAAGTATAATGTGTGACATACGAGATGAAGAACCGGGTGCAAATTTTAGACAAGAACCTTATCTATGTCCTTGTAAGGGTTGGCAAACCTCTGTTCCTCCTCAAAGTACTGGCGCAGTTAAACTGTCACCATGATGACCCTTGACCGTTTCTGCTCACCAGGCCTGTGGCTTCCTCTTCAGCAGGCCCTGCCGCCGCCACCGAGAGTGAGGGCTCAGGTGGTACGTCAGCTGCCGGCACACCTTCTCCATGGAGGTCAAGGCATCTCCTTCCTGAGGGAGCAAAGGCTTTTTTAAAATTTCAGCCACTTTTATTGTTCATTAAAACAGCTTTAGAGATGTTTAAAGATGGCAGCTGTGAGATAAACGGCATTAAATCCATTTCGTCCTTAGTTCTACAGCAAATGTAGTTTCATTTTACAGCCAAATATTTCAGAGACATTGTTCAGATTTTCTACATTTTTTTGTTTACCATTAAAAGTTTACCATTAACCGCTGAAAGCAGGAATTTTGCTCATGTTAAATTTTGCTCATGTTAAAAACCCTCTACAGCCATTTTAGCTACACTTCTGGACCTGGACTGAGCAAAGATTGTGTCCACAACCAAAGGCAAGAGTGCTGCTCACTCCCTGTTAAAACTCCAGACTGTCACACAAGCAAGCTTTAAAGTTTTCAGTGCCACTGGCAGGTGTCACATTAGACGCAGAGGGAATGGGGAGCTGTGCAGAGCTGGTGCCACCAGCAAAATGCTCCTGTTCTTGGAGTCAATCTGGGGTCAGCAATGAAAAAGTGAGCACATAAATGCTGACGTCACTAAGAGGACCCAGTGGAGAACAAATGAAGGAGAACGTATACCGACTTTTATATAGAAATAAGTACCTGTATCTATGGCAAAATGCAAGAAATCTGGTATCTGTGTGTATACACTGTGTACAGTAAACCGTGAAAAGGAGAAAGGTGTACACAGATGCTGTCTGATCCTGGACACATTCAGCTCATCTTCCTCTTGCTCCAGTCTACCTGTGGGGTTGCTGTGACTGCAGAGCTATGCCCCTGGGCCCCCTAGCTGGCCACAGGGGCTCTGTGTAGAACAATCCAGCCACATCCCTACGAAGCGCCACCGCCAGATACTCTTCACACCAGGTACTCATCTGAGATTAGCAGATTTAAAAATCTCTTTCTGCACTTCTTTCTATTACATTTGATTCTCTTGGAACAGAGCTCTCTGTGTCATTTCTATTACATTTCATTACAGAAAAGCAAAGATTCATTTTGCACTTTGTCTCAAACACTGTGAGGTTTGAAGGAACTCAAGCACTAGAAAATTACTGACGTATTGTCACCTATACTGATAAATAGGAGTGTGCGCGACTCAGCCGTTCTCTGTACATTCACTCAGAAAGACTCAAACATCAGATCTAATATTGTAGCCCTAAGTTTATGTCTCGGTCTCTCTCCCTCTGGATTCTATTCCAAGACTTGACCATTGCACAAATACAGAAAACATAAATTGGTTTGTGCAATAGAACTTTTACAAAATACTACTCAAAAGGCATATAAAGCAAAGAAACACCAAAAGTGCCAGGTTATCTCCCACAACGAGCCATACCTGTACATGTGCTGTAGGTGTAATAATCTTCTAAATCAAGGACATTTGACTGAATGCGGCCACTAGAGGGCGTCTGCATTTGCCTTTGCATTGGCCTTCCTCTAGCATACAGTACGTGCCCGTACATAGCATAAAGTGTGTGTCATGAGCCAAAAGGAACCCAAAAGACAGCTGTAGAAAGTCATATTTAGTTCCATTTTGTCTGCATATTGGCATATACTATAAAGTAATTCTCATCTGCGCTGGAAGTGGTAGCTTAGTGTAGTAACTCAAAACCCAACGATGCCATGTGTTTGGTTTAATAATACTGCTTCTGTCCACTATTACTTATGACAGGAACAGCTGAATATCCCACTGTCATAAGCAAAAGAACACAACTCCACTTCTTGAAGGTAACAAGATTATGTACATTGCTTTTTAATGCAGTAATAAATCAATGACAATCATAGGAAAATAGTAACATGTGGTCATCCCTCAATTTACAAATATTATGTACAGTCTGTATATATAAAAACTCACTATAATGATCAGTCTTTTTTAGTTCTGCCATTTCAATTTATGAACGTTTCCCTGTAATGACGAATGAACAAAAATATGAACGAATGACTGACTGATCAACCAACCATCACTGCAGTGTGTGGCATGAATCAGACTGTCCGGCATTTCTGGCATCAGTTAAGAGTTCAACTGAGCATTGGAATGGACAACACATGTAACCTTAGTGACTTCAATCACGGCGTGACAGTTGACTCTAGCCGTGCCAGTTCCAGCATCTTCCAAACGGCTGTCGTCCGGGACTTTTCACGCACAAGTATTTCAAGGGTTTACCAAGAAGGCCATGGAAAGCAAAACAGTACCAGTGACTGGCAATCCTGTAGGCATACAACAGCTTCTGGATGAGAGGGGTCTGAGGAGAACAGCGAGCAAATGGACGGGCCACAATCGGGCAAATGAAATGCTAATTCAACATTGGTGTGCAAAATGTTATTTCATAATGCACCACGTATTGCACTTAATGTGAAATGGGCAACAACAGCCAAAGACCATGTGGGTTGCAGATTCTGTCTGCAAAGAACAAGAAAGTGCAACTCTGGTGGGCCTAGGAGCATCGAAACTGGACTGATGAGGAGTGGAAAAAAAATTGCCTGTTTGGAATAAACAAGGTTCCTTTTGTGTCATACTCATGGAACGATCAGAATTTTGAGCACAGAGCATGAGTCCAGTGAGCCACCCTGCTTCATATCGACAGTGGTGGTAGTGCAGGGAATGTGGCACCTGTGCACCTGAATGGTCTGAACATCACTGCTCACCAAGTTCACCCCTTCATAGCCACACTCTATCCAGACTCAGAAAGACACTTCCAGCATGATAATACAAACTGTCAGCATTTGTCATCACCAAATGGTTCCAGGAACATAATAGTGAATTTTCAGTACTTTCAGTGCTCTCAACTTTATCGAGCATCTTTGGAATGAGGTGGAAAGACCTATTCATAACAAGACTGTACACCCTTCCCATTTTTAGCAACCACACAATGCGTCAATTTCCGCATAGTACAACGCATCCGCACAGTGCATTCAGCACCATGCGCAGACAAATTCCTGATGTTCTGAAGACCCAAGTAGGAGCAACATGCTACTAGATAGGTACTCCCAATAACCTGGCAGCTCGGTGTATTGTATATGGTTTACAGACATGTTTTTCTAATTTATACTCATTTCATAGCCCATCTAAATTAGCATCATTTCTTCTTTCGTCCAGTTACTTAACCACCTTTCCACCTCCTCCTTGTGTGCGGGATGCTCTGATGCTGAAAGCTAGATGTATGGAGCAACAGCAACACTACAGACTCACAGCACCTGGACTTGTATCAGGCAGATCATACAGTTTGCAATGATTAAGGTTAGAAATATGAATGCGATCTGATTCTACACCAGTTTTTATTGGACAGAAGCTCATGGGTGACTCATCTGTGAGCAGAGTGCAGCTGTGGGCTTTGCCTGCTGCTCCTGCCCCAGTCCTCCCTCTTTCGTTATTCTTCTCTATCCTCCTGTGTCTTCCGCTCTCCTTTTAATTTCTCTCCTTTTCCCGGCCCACTTTCCCCCATCATATATTTATCCTATTCTTCCCTTCTTCTCCTCTGTCATCTTACATTTCCTTATCCTGGTTTCTCACTGCCTGTCTCTTAATGCCAGAACCAAGAAATATATCCTTGGTGTCAGTGCTGAGAGCTGGCTGACAATTTTTGAGGAGTAGCTACTGGGGCTGTCATTTACATTAAAATGAATGATTACATAACATTTAATATGGAATCAGATTACAGGGAAAATAGAATGCAGGACTCACATCTGAGAAAACACCATGCACTACAAGTTTTCTTAAAGAAGTGATTTAACATTTGTTAAAATAAGGCTTCCTTATTCTTAACCTAATATTCATATCTATGTCTTATTGAATTAGAACATTAGGAAAACATCACATTTAATGGATGACTCAGAATAAAAGTGTGGCATGATGGGAGACTTCTCATCCATGAGAACTTACAGTCTACAGAGGGAGAGAGAGAGAGAGAGAGAACGATGCTTTGCCCACGACTGAGATCAGATACTTCTGTCTGCCCCAAAATCAACAGAAGGTGACTGAGTAGATTGCGTTGCTCCAATTGTCTGGCTCTGGCACTATACTTCCAGACGGATAGAGACGCTGATGATGACACAGACAACTGAGGAGCACAACTGACTCAACTAAAAAATTGTGCTTTTTTTTTGTCTATGGGCATTTGGTTGTGCTGAGGGATTTTCATGTACTTGTGTATGTATATGGTTATATGCATGTGTATCTCTGAATGTGCATGCATGTGCCATGGTACGCTCACCGCTTTAGGGCAGTGGACGTAGCGGGCCAAGCTGATGATGAGGTCATGAGTGATGGGGTCCACCAGATTGCGGAAGCTGGCATAGCGGTACAGCACATCATCCAGGGAGGTTGATTCCATACCCAGGTCCTAGAAGGTGAAAAAAAAATCACAGCTAATAATGAACCTTTTGACAGATACAATAATTATAATGTACCCTTTTAAATAACATCACATCAAGCATCTATATTTAATTTTTCATGCTTTTGTTCTGAATAAGAATATTAACTCCCAGGTCTTAACTGATGACTATTTTTTTACTTTTGAGGTACAAGTCTATGTCCAAGCCACTAATGGTGAGCAAACTGCAAGCGGCCATAATTTTAATTATATTCTTTTATAACAGAAACTCTCATTCCATATAACAACAACAACAGCAATAATAATAATAATGATAATAATAATAATAATATACCCTCATTCCATATGCTGGTTCTAATGAAATGGCAGCTGTCAATTAATACACCCGGGATGTAGAAGAACACAGAACAAGAAAGTGCAAATAAGAAATGAGAAATCCAATTATAACAAATATTCCAGCAATTAAATTTCATGGTGCAAAAGTGCTGCCAATGGAAATATACACTCTGCTATTATCATATGAATGGTCATGAACAATTAAACTCAAATGTTGCTACTATCTTTACTGTCCTGTCTTCATAGTCTGTCATTTGACTGCAGCAATATTTTAAAATTAAATGTATGTTATGCTTCTGCGTATTTCACCTTTTGTGCGCTTACACTTATTCTGTTTGTTTTTCTACCGATGAATTGTGTTGTCCATTCCAATGCAGCTACTCGCCAGTTTTAACATCTTATGTTTTCTCTAATGCATCCCCCCTTTGTTACACCGTAAGCAGATCTCCAAGGCAATATCATTAAGGCCACAAAATTAAATAAAATGTGATTAATTGTTGGAGAGATTGAAAGCCGCTTATGTAGTTTCGCCAGAGCATGGGTGGGGCTATGGGGATCCTGAAGACTTTTCATCTGCTCCAGGCAGCACGAGTAAAACTGAACTCTAATAAGGCACTTAGAAAGCCACTGCATTATTTCAGTATCCTCCAGGCCCTTCTTTCTGCCCTGCGCTCAAAAGATGGGCTGGTTTCTGCGGCCCTAACAACCTTGATGGAGGAACCGATTCTCCGGCTTCCGTGGTATAATTTAGCTATGCAGTAACACCATCATTTCTGTACTGGAGGAAAGCAGGGTTTATGCCATCAAATGTAATCCCTCAACTATTTATGCACTGCAATTTTTGTATTGTGCACTTCCATATTATGAGAAAGCATCATCAAATCATCAGCCTTGTCTTCATTACAAAATATGAGTTAAATGTTGAAAGGTAGGACCTGCTCTTTGTTTACACACACACACACACACACACACACACACACACACACACACACACAGAGGTCATATTTGTTTACATTTTACTCTGGGGATTTCATATCGTCTCTCCCTATCCTTGTGGGGTCCTTCATCTCCGAAAATTTCTTTCAAGGTTAGTAAAATGCAGCTAAATACACATACAGGATCTGACCACTTGTGTATCTGCCTGTTGCTCTGAGTTTCTACAGGATTTAGAAACCCCTATGCTGAACAGCAGCACAACTGGGAGACTGCAGGGCACATCTGAATACTTTGTACAGCCATCAAATGCCCACAATGCAAATGTAGCCAATCTCTTGCACTATCTTGCTTTGACAGGGGATGTAAAAAGCTTTTTCCAAACAGTGAAAGCTCTCATCTTGCTCTTTCCACCATTTTAAGAAACAGCTGAGTCTGTGTATAAAACCGTGTGTATGTGCATCAGCTACAGCACGCAAATGACAAATGGTCCCTTTTTACAATAAATAGTGAAGAAACACAGCTCTGAATGAAGAGAACTGTCTCCCCTTTACATGTCTGTTGTCTACAGAGCAACACCCTATGGAGGAGACCTGCTAGCTAAGCTTGTAGCATGAGATTGTAGATGGGGGAGGGGTGTCTGATAGGAGAAAAAATAGAGGACAGAGGAGAAAAGTCTGCATTGCCAAATGTATATTTGATGCCAGCCAGTTATTAAATATGAATATATGGGACAAATAAAGATCCAGCCTCTTTTCTAACTAGTGCATGGGTCAGAGGTGAAATGTAATTCTACCCTGGTTTTCCTACATTCTCTTTAACAGGCGGCTCCATGAGGACAGCAGGTTGTTCTCCTGTGTGCTGCGCTCCGAAGGAAGACGAAAAGCCCTCCAGCTGCCCTGTGTCAGGCAAGGCCTCGTAGATGTCATAGAAAATGTGCAAATGCAACGCAACTTAACAGTACAATACAGAAGCTCTGCAAAGTGCTGTGCCGTTGAACCACTCTGTGTCTCGTGTGTGTGTGTGTGTGTGTGTGTGTGTGTGCTTCACTTTCACAATGGACACTTCTAAAGATAAACTTGGCACAGCAAATTCAAGACTACAGACATTCAAATTATTCTTCTGGTACAGTTGATAAAACACACCAAATGTCTGTGCAAATTCATGGAAAGAGACAACTGAATCACTATAATAACACAACGTATTCAGTAATAAACCAGATTGTTCTTTGTTAAATTATTTACAGTGGGTACAGACCCTTCCTTGCTGCATTTGCTTACTTGTAGCTCATAATAAAGGTAAACATGATGAGTCTTCTTCCTTTGCCTGGAAAATGTATTCTTAAAAAAACATTTCCATCATCTTTAAAAAAAAAAAACAAAAAACAAAGATCTGTGAATATCTCACTCTAAAATAGGCTGGGTTACTGATAAAGCCATTACGATGGTGTCCTCTTGCCCTTGTGAGTGTAAAGGTGACATGAATGCAATTTGAGATCTGAGGCCCTTGTCTGAGCAAGAGACATAAATTAGGCTGCAGGAAGCCAACAATCGTGACCACTCATCCATGAGGCTGTCCACTTCCCTCGTACCTGAGTGACCACAGAATTCCACAGAGCAGTTAGTAACAAGCACAAGCACTTCTCCTTAGTTTGGCCCATTCACAATAACACTGAAATACAAGATATGGGAGATGTGGGGTCTATGTATTCGGCCTACATATTCATCATGCGTATTCTTAGCTGCATGCTTGGTAAGGTTTTTCCATCGATCTGTTCGCACTAAAGAGCATCTTTTCCTTCTGATGATGTCCAGGAAACTCAGTGCTTTGGGTGTGGGAATGTCTCCTCCGTCTGTTCAACTCAGACCCTGACCCATTTTCCTGCCACTACCCCAGGGACCTACAAATCCATTAAAGGGGTGGAAGAAGGAGATGATTATCCCAATTTCCTCACTCCTCCCAGGTCACACCCTGTTATCCCATCTGCCAAATGGGCCCTTGTGGCCTCTGATGGTATCTTGTATGCTTGTGCTCCTCTGGTGGCTGCTGGAAGTGTGGCTTCAGCAGCAGTCAGGTTAGCTGAAAAACCCTGTGCACTGTTATTGTCACCTGGCAGACCTATCAAAAGGAGAAGTAGCCACTCTACCTCCCTGTTAACACAGTAACTTCCATTGCATTGCATCTGTGTTTGGGTCATATCATCTTCACTTCAGCCTACTGCTTTCCACACACATCCCCTCCCCCAACCCCCCACTGCTCTGGCTGCATAACCTCACTGCTGTACAATAAATCGTCTTTCTGTAACGCAACTGCATCAGCACTGAAGGTGAACCCTGCCTCTCAGCAGCTCTCAGAGCTCATACACATCCGGGCAATAGGAAGCCACCACTGGTGGGTGGAAGAAAGAGGAAAACAGTCTTCAGCTTTCCTGACCTCACAGACTTAAAAAGCAGCCTACACACTTTCCTGCCATAATCCACTGTGACGGTCCTAAAAATCGGCACCAGACTAACACTTGCATCATGGTGGTGTAAACACACACTCCTAAGGAGTGGTCACAAACCGCACAATTCTTCGTGACTGTCAAGGTCCATCTGAAGTTCACTGCTAACATAAACATCCAGAACAGAATTTTTTGATTAGATTACATTTCTTTGCCTAATGGACACTTTGATCTGATGTGACTTTGGAAGTTTGCGCTTTTTACCGCGGCAATTCAAGCTAGCAGCTCCAGCAGACAAGGGCAGGGCTCGTGCTTATGCCGAGAAGCCTGGATATGAAGTTTGTTTGATTCACAAACACAATTCTTTATGTGCTACACCAGTGCTATCCTCATCACACCTGAACCCATCACATTTTAATTGGGAACTAATAGAAGGTAATGTGTGTCTGGCTCTGGGCCACCTCTACCACTATGTTAAGTGGTCATTCTCACCACTTCTGCATCTTTCTTTTGCCATTTTCATTATGTCCTTTCAGTTCCTCTGGCTGTTACTTTACCCCTTTGGGGATCACTCTGGTCAGATCTGTCAGGATTTGTGGCCTTGTGAGTGTCATACTCCATCCCAGCCCTAGAAAGAGATGCCAGAATAAACAAAACACCATGCTGATGCATCACCACCCCACATCACCCCAGCTCTCTGGCAACACGCCTCCCCTTCTCTATCTGCCTGGCAACAACCTGAGCGACTGGACCCCAGCCTGGGAACTGAACCCTGAATCAATACTCAACAGTTATCTGTTTGCCACAATGATTAATAAACGGGGTGTCTGTCGCCTGCCTTGAAACAAACAAGATCCATGCTCTCCCAGGTCAACTCTGCAGACCTCAGAAACACTCCTGCTGTCCTGGGGATGATTTAAGCTGACCTAACAAAGCATTTCTGCTCACCGTGTACCACTGCAATGATAAACTATGGCAATCCTGTTAGTCATCAATAGACAGCCAGATCAACAACGGAGAGCCACTGATATACGACGCCAAAGGCATTACTAACCATTATGTAGTTGACACTTTTCTCAGAGGCAACTTACAATGTCAGATCTGTAATCCATGACATTTGCTTACAATTCTTTACCAAATTAGACAGTTGGGAAATTCTAGGTGGAACAATTCCTAGTAAACACCTTGTTCAGGTGTACCAAAGCAGCAGCAGGGATTCGAACCCTGATCCTTTGACTGTGAGACATTGGCTTCAACCACTATGCTTCCTGTTGGCCCTACTTTTTGTCAAAGTTATAGGTGTCAAAAATGGTCTTGTGCTCGATCTCTCATTCTCTCAATATCCTGTACTTTTACCTCACCTTCACAGTGCTGGTTTCACTTATCTTTGCTGAGCAGGACAGCAGACAGAGCAGGAAGAGTCTCTTTGCCCCACTACAACCTTCCAAGTACATGGCAGTGACAAAACAGTCAAAGGAGTGAGGGAGATTTTACACTGCAGGGGTATTTATGAAGCCACCTTTCCTCTCCGTGTTGTCACTTATTTCACTTGTTTTTCTAAACGATGAAATAGGCCCACAAAACTTCTACATGCCAAACTGGCCACTAAACAAAACTCACCCACCGTACTGCTCCGACTGCCTACGGTCTGAATGTCAGATCTCAGTTATTTATTGATTACCCAGACTCTAGTCACTGGAACTCTGACAACTTACAATTTTATGCTGAACTTACTGTTAGGTTACACAGGGTTTAGGGTAATAATGACAGCATGCTGCAAAACTAGAAAATAAAATATTAGAAGTGACTTTTCTGGAGCACAGTGCAATGCAGTAAAGATCAGTCAATTACAGGGGCGGAATGACCCTGTCATGCTTAGCTATGATGTCCCACGGTATCATATTTGGACATGGAAAGCAGATGTGATAAATGGAGCACATAAATGTGACCTCAACTCCTGTGTCTGTACACCAACCCTAGTTTTGCGTATAAATTACCTTTCACATTCAATAAAAAAAGTAGTCACACAGTGCACACCTGCATCAGGGCAGCTTCCATCCTAGCATAAAAGTAAAGTGCAGCTTTTGCAGTGGAGTGCCTGTCATTATTATTACAATTACTCATCGGTGAAGTACAGATTATATTAATAGGAAACATTTTGATAAAACTCAACTAAATCAGACCAGTAAATGTGACAAGGATGTACACAGGTAACTGGAGGTTATTTTTGACTCTTATTTAGCAGACACATTTTTACAGCAGTGTTCTCCAAGCAAGTACCTTAAGCAAAGCTTTTGGAGCAGGAGACGCCTTCAGAGAAACGACCTTCTGATCGTAAGCAAGCAACCTTAACTACTACGCCATCTGCTGGCCACGCTTTCAGCGCAGAAGTGAGAAGTCAATAGCTAGGAATCATTGCACAACGCGAGTGATCATCTGGTGGTCTCTCGTCCTCCTGTACCTGTCGAAGGGTCTTCAGCATCTCCATAGCCTCGTCCTGCTTCCCCTGCTTGGCCATCACCATCATCTCCTGGATCATGCCGATCCTCCGTTGGTACGGGGGTGGAGTACCCCCCCTGCCGAGCCGGTCCCCAGACCTCAGCATGAAGGAGGCGAAGATGTCGCCGCGTTCCTTCGTGGGCGTGCGCTTCCAGGGCGTGTGCTGCGGGCTCGCGCCGGCCTCCGGTCCCGCGCCCTTGGTCTGCTTGGTCCCCATGGTGCGTGACACCTGCTCTGCCACCAACTCATACAAACTGCCTTCTGCTTTATCCTACATGAAATATCTACATAATGGATAGAGCATTCCCTGAAGGACTGAAACGGAGTAAAGCTTCTCTCATGTGTGCACAGAATATCATAAAACGTATGAAAAGCACTGCACTTACGCCCATGTAAGCCAGTCACGTTTTTCTTGTGCAAAGCAGTCCAGTGGTAAATCACGTCTTTTCAGTTTGGCAATCGTTACAATAACTGAGAAATACTTATTGGGACGAATGCGTATTCATGCGACGCCCTACCAAGTTAGACAACCGAGTTCACGACAATTGACCACTTTCTTAAGCAGGAAATGCCGACAGTAACAAATCAGGGCAAGAAGCCCGATCAAGGCTACCACGGCCCGAGTGGGATTCGAACCGGTAGCTTTCAGACAGAACGCGAAAAGCCCGCGCCCGTACGCTGCAGCCGCAGTTACTGTGGCAGCGCGCCCCAGAAACTGCGTTTTTATGGAAGTCTGCAAACTACAGGCGTTTCATTTCCTTTCCAGAGGAGCCGCGTTGTCCTGAGACTGGCCCACGTGACACCTGTCAGCGCTCCGTCCCGCTTTCGCACGACGCCTTCTGGTAACTTGGAGGGAGCAGAAGCGCCTTCAGGTGACGGTTGCCCGTGTATTCAGCCGCGTGGATGTGGCACGACGGGGCGCCGCCGGGTCCGAGGTGGCGGCCGCCCGCGCCCATCCCCCTCCCCGCCGCGCACGCACCCCGCACCCCGCACAACTTTGAGGTCCGCCGCTCGCGACGCCGTCAATTATGTGGACGATGCGGTAAAACAACGATGGTTTTAAGGTAGGGAACCATGCGCTTGAAACAAATCGATCGATGCAAAAAGGATCATCCGCAATTCAGTGCACGGGACCCACGCGTTCGGTCTAAACAAAGGTACATTCATATGTTTTTAATAACGGTCATGTGTTAGCGCGCTATGCAGCGGCCATGTGCATCGAGTCCTACCGGGCAAGAGCCGCTCAGGTCGGGAAGAGCGGGGCAGCTGGTACCCGCTGCATATCCGCAGAGCCGACCGGAGTCCCGCAGAGCCCCGCAAACTCCGCCGCACAGCCGCACACGTCCGTCCACGCACGCTTGTCCTGCGTCCTCGCCGTTGTCAGACTCTGCCGCGTTTATTTGTGGAAGCAGAGGGAAAAAATCCACGCGTTTCCAGCAGGATAAACAAGTGCACGAGGGGAGATGCTGAAAGATGGAGGCGGCCGGGAAGATGATGTTTACTTCTGGTTCCTAGTCAGTTTCGTGTTTACGTCCTTCAGCGTGTGCGTGTGTCGTGGCAGAGAGGAGCCCGGGCGCGCGGCCGCGGCTCGCCGGTGTCCGTCCACCCCCCTCCTCTGTGCGCGCTCCCACCCTTGCGAGAAACGAACCACAGCGTTTGCTCTTCCCGCCACCTGCACTCCTGCGGGTTTTAATTTATTTTTGCGGCCGTCCCGAAAGACCGTGGACACGGCGAGCGTCAGTGCCACTCGGTTGTTTTGTGCTGGACTGTGCGTCTCTCTCTCTCTCTCTCTCTCCCCCCACACCCCGTTTTCAGGACACGGCTCGCCGTCAAGCTGATGCTGCAGCGACATCTCCATGTCCTGGCGGTTCCTACTTCTGCCTTCCTTCACACGGCCATCCGACAAAATCAAAATATATTAACGGGATTTCCCAGCTGTCTAATTTGGCAAGGAAATGTACGGAAAAGCGTTAACTGTCACGAGTACGTAGTCGATTCATGAAGGCAGGTCTAAAGTGCACGGATGTGCGTGTGACAGACAGACATCGTGAGCAAACGCTTGTCCACGGCCATTTACCCGTTTGTACAACGCGCTGTTGTATTCGTGTATAGTTGTTACGGTAACCACGGGTATTAGGACAAGACCGGGTTTCGAACCGTCGTACTTCAACGAAGAAGGGACCGCTCCGCTCTGCTTCGAAATCCGATTCGATCTTTTGAACACCAGTAGTGGGTGCACGACTGGCGCGTCCGAGAGTGTGATTTCCTAGGTGCGGAATAAAATGTGCAGTCGCAGGTGTGGCAAAGTAAAATACCGGGCTGGGATTTACATCAGGACTGAGTCCCCCACCCCCGAATTTCAGTTGTCGCTCTTTTCCAGTTTTCCGAAGAATTTGGCGGACACGCACGTGTTCGTCTGTGTTCTTCGCTTAGAGAAGCCCTTGCGAAAGAGGCCGCTCTGGTTGTCTCACGCAGTCTGTCGACCGTAAAGCTCCGACAGCAGCGGACACAGCACCCCCACGTCACACGCAGACTGCCACCACGGTCAGTAGCAACGCTGTCAACAGCGGAAAAAAAAGTGCAAATAAAACACAAATTTCACCACAGGGACATGCGATCCGCACCATTCAGTTACACTGACATCTTGTGAAGAAAAATACGAACTGCAGGTTTGCCTTTTGACTTCTGATATGAAGGAATTTTGGTAAAACATTCCACGAACCATTCCATAATAAAAGGAATAGTTAATAATTTTGCATTTTTATCAGTTGTTAAGTTTATATTATAACTGCTATGACTCAGTCTTTTGTTCAGTGCTGTCACTTTGAAAAGTGCTCTACATACATTTATTTTTTCTACAGCTATTCAGTTACTCTTACCAAGTGTTACAGGAAAAATGCTTTGCTAGTGGAATTTAGAGGAGAGGGTGGGGAAACTGAAAATCTAACCTCTAAAAAATTCGTTTAAAGCATTTGCACTGAAACAGGATATCTAAGAATTGTTCTACATTTGAGCCTATAAAGCAAAAGTTAGTCGTAAAAGGTTAAACACTCATGTAGAGACGTGTCAGCAATGGAAAATTTTGGTAATTTGATATACATTAGGTTTTTGTTAGTCACAGTTCTGTTTTGTCACTTTGTATTGACAATCAACATGAATTGCATATACAGAATCCCTGTGCAGTTAAGAGAGTACTGAACATCACACTTGATCACAGCAGTCTGCCACTTGGTTTTGGTTTCGACTCAACTGCTGCTTCAAGCTGCGCTGGTGCAGGGCCAGCAGGGGGGGCTGCTTGCTGTGCTGCCATCAGTGCTGTGACCTTGTGCTGTCATTATATATGCAGTCCTTGCAGTCAGCTATAGCGTCAGACAGTCTGCGCAGCCGCAAACTGAGCTTACAGACCCTTCTTCCAGCAGCAGGCTCGTCTCTTATGCCTCTGGCAGACTGATGAGCACTGTGCCCCAACACACACACACACACACACACACACAAATCACTGTTCATATCCACTTATGTGCTGGTGAGCCACTTTTAGTGGTTTTACAAATAATTAAACAGTTAAACACAAACAGGTTCTCAGTCATTTTTAATATAACTGTATTTACAGCATATCCATAGTACAGTAATTCACACTATCTTTAATTCTTTACAAAAATGTCAATTTTGGCCAAGGAACATATCTCACCCTAAGCAACTGGTGGGCCAAGTTCTCTGTCTCTGGAAGCAGGGTAAGAGGCTTACACTGACCTGAGCCATTTACTGTCCAGAGGTCAAGCCTTAGGGTTAACCATCTGTGGACAAAAATTCTGACTACTCCCCACTAAATCTTCATGATAAGTAAATAACTTCTCAAAATTGCTCACCTTTTTACCCCTGCATGCAGGACTATTATCCTGGACAAGCTATGGTGCACTTATACCTTGGTACCTTTGCAACCGTGTCTGACAATCCCCATCTCCAGAACTGCACAAGTCACTCTCACTCTTTGTCTCTTAGCTCTTCACTCACAAATCAACAGTGCAACAGCATCCAGTTCATTTAGCACAACAATCTCTCTTACTTTTCAAGTCTGTTTGATGAAATTCCAAAGTTACAGAAATAAGAATTACCAATGTTTTTTTTAGTATAAAAACATACTGTGGAATCCAAAAACATATGTAGGGTGGAAAAAAACAATTAAGATCAAAACCACATTTAGCACAGGGGCCACATTTGTGCTTGAACTACAGCTGTTGCTACCTGAGCCCTAAAGGGTGTAGCCAGCAGGCGGAACCTTCTCATCCTTGTTGCTCTCCAGGGAGAAGGGTGGGATGCGAACGTCAAACTGAGAGCCATCAGTTCTCTCAAAACGGAAAGTCCCCCTGCAGACACAGGCGAGTCAGTGATGCCCAGCGGGTCCACGGCTGCTCTTAATCATGTGCCACATTGTGACCTGCCAATCATGTGACTCACCACATGTGTCCGCTGGGTGCCTGCAGGGAAACGTGGCTGCTGTACTGAAATGCAGGCTGCTCCTTAGACAGAACGGGCTCCTGCAATAAAGAAGCAGATTCTCACCAAGGGCACAAAAAACAAACAAACAAATAAAAATCAAACACTAGAAATGGAAGAAAACAATGAAGTAAATATTAACCTGGAATATCCAGGCACTCAACCAATTTCTATGGACCAAAATAAACCTCGTTGAAATGCACGAGGCACACAATAGATGGATGTCAATATAACTCTCCTGTGTCAGCTTACCCGGCCTACAACCCCACGGCCCCTCACAGTCTCCAGCGTCCCAGAGAGGCTGAAGATCCTCCAGTGCCGCTCCCGGAGCTGCACCACCTCACTGGCCATGTTCTCCAGGCGGATGCAGTAGCGCCACTGCAAGCAGGAACTTTTTAGCTCACCAGAGGTACAGCCATAGTATTTATGCTGCAAACAGGTTACTTACCCAGTACACATGGGACTTCTGGGCGACCTAGACAAAAAAATTAAATTAAATTAAATTAAAATAAATAAATAAATAAATAAATAAATAAATAAAAATTGCACTATTAATTTTTAATTACACCTAGATAAAAAGGTCAGAATGATACAGAACACAAAAGGGTGGGAGGGAGACTTTAGTCATACCCGCATGCCCATGTAGAAGGGGATGACAGTAACACGAATGTTTTCAGTGGTCTCGCGGTGCACATCCGACAATTCAAGCCAGGGGTGATTTTTCTCCTGCCATGCCTTCAGTGTGTCCTTAGCTGTGAATGGGGGAACTGCAGGGGAAATGACAGCTTATAGCTTTGCTCAGAATCATCATTATCATGTTCAAAAGTACAACAGCACCTATCTAGTAAATTAAGTCTTATCTAGTAGACAAACTGTCACCTTTGGATGAGTTGAACATGAGGAACCGTTCAAAAAGCTCATGCTGAATGGGGGCCTGCTCAGTGGAGTGATAGGGAAGGATGTCTTCATGGCTCACATAGTCTAGACCTGGCAAACAGGGAAAGGAGGAATGCATCATCAAACTTGTTTAGACAGCTGAAATTGTAACAAAGCAAGCTAGATTGGATTTTGGGGAATTTCTTCATTTTAGAATTGAACATCATGTTACAGCGAGTGTTACCTGGAATTGCGTACAAGGCCCTGCTGTCATCATGGCTGGCCAGAAACGTCACTGCCTCTGTCTGTGACCGCTGAGACTGACCGCAGAACAAAGCATTTTTATGAGTGTCACACTTGAAAGAGTGTTGGAAGAAATAACACAAATCAGAACTACCTCTCATTGGTATTGCAGGGTTAAGAAAGTGAACACAAATACTCACTATGTGAGGACAATCTCGTGTGTCAATCAGGACCTGGTAGTAGGTGTGCGTTTTCCCTTTCACCTCCTTTGAATCGTGAGTTCCAGGCGACTCTGGATTATTGCTGAAAAAGAATGAAACTTTAGAATTAGACAGGAAAACTGTACCATTCTGATGAGTTACACTGCTTTAATTAAAAGGTCTGAATTTGACTTTTCCTCTGAGCATAAACAAGTGGATCTTTTCTATCACCCTCCCCTCAGTGTACATTTGAATTACATTTTTAGTCGAGCTGGAATGGCCAAGCCCCATTCTCTTCAGCCCCAGGCCACACAGACATACCAGTCTGATAAATTCATATCAGCTGTACAAGTGCAGGAGTCTAACACAGTAACACACTTTAGAGAGCTGTGTAACAGAGTTCAAAATATTGCAATTCATATTATTTGTTCAATCTACCGCTATAGAACAGGTCCCAACAATGTGTACACAGGAAGGCACAGATGACAAGATGCTAGTGTCATACCTGTCTGAAGAAGCAGGGGTGATGTCTCGGTCATACAGACGTGCCTGCCAGGGAAACAGCACAATCCCACGGTACCCAAACACACCATGAAGGAAAAGCTGGGGGAGGAAAAAAAGGACTCACTCAATTACCAAAGTCAATAATAAATGAATCACTGAAAAAGAAAATAATATTTGTAAATATTTGATTCAGTTCACAAAGCATAACCGTGTGCATGGCACAGCTGTGGAGCTGTACTATACTATGCACCCTACCTGGCCAGTCTCATATTTGCCATGTTGCTTGGGTGCCTCAAACACACCCACAGTCTCTAGCACTTTACCTTCAGGCCTGTTCCTGCCAAAAACAGCAGATTTCAGTTAAGAACACAAAAATGAAAACATTCATCATATACACACACCTTTCCTCCTTCCACATTTAGACCCACTGGGGCATTTTGACTGGCTGCAGTATCTTTACTGACCATTGACAGTAACGCCATATACTTCACTCAAGCAGAAGGCAAAAGTGGCAGAGAAGATGAGGAGGAAGGGCATACTACTCAGTAAATAGGCTTCTGAATGCCAGCATGTGTATGCACTGATATCCCTCCTGAAACATTCAGAAACATTCAACAGGTATGTTTAGATTACACACACGCAATTCAACAGACACAGGAAAGGGTTATCCTTCTATAACCGGAAGGAATATGACGGTATTGTTTTTATTTTTAAATAACAATTACATAACAACTGTACAAGTTTGCAAGGAGCAGATCATAGGGTTGTCCTCTTACATAACCAAAAACATTTTTCTGGTATGTGCCATTGGTGGAAGGAATGCCAAACACAGTCTGAGTATGTCTGCATATAATAGACTCCTATGCTGTGCTGGAAAGTACCAGTACTAGTGACTAGTTTGAATACACCTGGGTAACACTTCATTGGGGAAAAACTGGACCAAAGCATGAAAGCAAAGTAGCACACAGGTGATCTACATCTATTATTGCTGGAAAGACATAACAGCTGATTTTCTTGTAAAATTTGTCAATCAAAGAAAAAACTTGTTTCCAGCAAGTATACTCAACTTGACTGTACCTTGTATCTCCATTTAGGTCAGAATCTCAACTTGTAAAAACCTTTAAGTACCATGGAAAGGAACTGAACAAAAGTTGGTCCAACCTTCCTATTCTGTTTTGGTGCACTTTACTGCCAGCTAGGGGCTAGATGTGAAAGTACAGTTTGCCTTCATTCTGCAGCAGACACATATTATAAAACTGTTAAGTAAAAAAAATACAAATTTAATAAAAATGTCTGTCTAAAAAAAAAAAAAGTAACAGCCTTCATATGAAGAATTCATTTACAATGAAAAAATGTTAAATGGTTTACATCCTTTGTTTTTATACAAGAGCCTTATAATTCACTATATATAACAGCATTTCATTTCGATACACGTTTTTTTTCTAACTTCTACAATGAGAATTCTGAACATTTTTGGACAAAGTTTATGTGGCATTAGTCTTGCTACTTTCTGTCTAGATCTAGGATTATACCCTGGACTCTACAGAAATAAACTATAAAATGCAAGCATCATCTCATGTTAGAAATAAACTATTAAGACATAAATATTAACTAAGCTATTTACATAAAAAATGGCTGATACTACATTATACAAACCACACACATTTACTAATATCTTTTTCATGTCATTACCAATTACTTGTTTTCGATAGAAAATAATGGTAATTTGGTCTCCTCACAAAAAAGAAATGACTTAGCAAAGTAATTTCATGAAACAAATTAACCCCTTTGAGGGAGGGATGGATGCACTTTTAAAGGAGTCGCACCGACAACTTCTTCCAGCTGTCAGTACGTGTCCTTAAGATCTCACCGAACCAGAGACGAAAAGGTGACGTTTCCTTGTATGATGTCTTGAGGGGTTGCAACTCTGCGAGGTCACCAATACTGTCCATAAACGCGAGGAGAAACCTACTGTAAACTGTTCACCGACTTTCAACGTCACCCGTGTAACAGCGCACCTTAGCGGACGGCCGCACTTAACCAAAAAGTAAACGCAGCGTCGCAGTTTCGTAACAGCTTGGCAGGTCCTGGGGGGTCAGACACGAAGCGGGAGGGCTGTTTGAACAATGGCGACACGCGTTTGTTACGCCTATGCCATGTGATCGCAAACACAGCATTTGTGTGAACCCGACCAAATGTGTACATGCAGAGGTGGAACCCTTCCTTTACACAAATCTGGGATTTTTAAGACCTGCGGTTGAATTCCGTAACGGAATAAATGGCCTTTTTATTTACCAAGACCACCTCCTGTTTTATCTCCTTCCACTGCAGAAGAAGTGAGAACCACCGTCAAACAAAAAGTGTTAACCAATGCTAACCGACGCAAAGGTTTCAAATACATGGCAAATTGTGGAGCGCACATTAACAAGCAGTCAGGACATGAAGATATTCTGATGAAAGAAGAGAGGCGTCAACTTCGTCCACGACGAAGTTTGACGACTGCACGTGCCAAATAAAGCAGTGTGTGCGTGTGTGTTCCCAGCTATGTGTTGCTGGAGAGTCCAAGCCAACTTTTTACATACTGAGGTGTCCTTGACTGAAAGACTCGGGTGAAGGAGTACCCTGGTTTTGAGGGCGCCACCGGGCTTGCAGGAGGACAACGACGTCCTGCTGTCGTCTGCCTGCCTGATGTCGCTGACTGCGGCCGAGCGCGCGCGCCCTTACCGTGAGGACAGCAGGCGCCTGGGCTGCAGGGCGCTGTGCGGAAGGCGCGCGGGGGACGCACGCAGCTCAGTGGGGCAGCCGCGCGCCCCGCTGAACGCTGCCAGCGCGCGGCTCCCAGCGAGCGCGCCGGCCCTGAGCCACGCGCACGCGGCCATCGTCACCGCACTAAAACATTCGCGCCGCGAGTGGAGCCATGGCGTGCGCGCACTCGCGCGCCACCCCGCCGGACTTCTCACGAAACGGAACCGAGCGTTACGCGTGCCTCTGGTCCAATCAATGCGCGCCAACTATTACGTCAGTTATAACGTTGCATAACCACAATGCATTGCGCCTTAATGATCGTGGAAGTAAAGTTTAAACGTTTGACTGGCGAGAAGAATAAAACATTATAATGCGTTGAGCTATAAAATGGTGTGGATTTCTGCAATGAGTATAATTATATGACTTTATTTAGCCTGTGGCTCCAGTTCTACGTCATGCCATCATGGCGACCTCCTGTCGACTCTGTCCTGTTTGTGCACAGGTCTGTGCTTTGGTAGAAATAATTACGTCAGTAAAGGCAGCAGTGGTTTAAACTGACCGTTTTCCCAGACAACTGAGACGGAACGGTGAGCGTAAACTCAACAAAGTGTCGTGGGAATTGTTGTGAAACTAAAGGCTTGTTCATGTCATATTTGTGCTCTAGTGATTCCGTTTCCTGGCATTTTGGTCATATACCGGTTCGATTTTTTCGGTTTTTACAAAATGGGTTTGATAGATTAATATGTTTATTTTTGCAGCTGTGTACAAGGTATACTAAGCACTACTGTCGACATTTTCCACGTTGTGGACAGAGTGCGGATGATGGCCTCGTCCTTCGAGATCGGAGAGAAGTTCCGTGAAGCGGTGAAGGATTTACTGGACACGCGCTCTGCAGTGCCGGCCGAACTGCGTGGCGAGCTGGAGACTGTTTTGGGAACATCTACGCTGCCTTTCAAAACGGCGAGGAGCTTACACAAGTACCTACGGAACAACGGTGTGTGTGTGCGTGCGTGCGTGCGTGTGCTTGCGTTCGTTCGTTCGTGCGTGTGTGTGTGCGCGCGCGCGCCCTGTTTCCAGTCAGTATATTATTTCATATTTATTCCAGGATATCCGGTCTTCCTACATGAGCTGCTGGAGGACAGTTCAGTGCACCTTCCTCAATTTGAAAAGCCCCCAAGGGTGTGTGTCCACATTTACTGTTTGCAACTTTGTTCAAAAACCACACTAACATGTAAAACATGCTGTCATTAACGTTTTCTTAATATTTTGAACTGTTGAAAGAACCCCGAGTTGGTGGCTCGACTGGAGCAAATTAAAGCCAAACTCGCCAATGAAGAATATATGCGAATGACCAGAAACGTGAACGTTCAGGTAGGCAGTGCAGGTGTTTGTGTCCTGGTGTGTTCTGCTACTGGTAATAATGGATGAACACGAGCTTGTTTGGTGACTGTTTCTTCCTCTGTCCAGGAAATAAGTCGTCACGGCACATTATCTGACATCGGGAGGCAAGGTTAGTACTACTGTCTGTTGGAAGGAAACTGAGTTGGTGACTGAATGTCAGTTATTGTGCCGCCTGTGTCCTGATACACAAAAACACCTGTGTGTTGTGCAGTGCGCTCTGTGAAGGCTGCGGTCATCACTGTGTTCAACTTCTTGGTGACTGTTGTCGCTGCGTTTGCCTGCGCTTACCTGGGTAGCCAGTACCTGTTCACTGAGACGACAGCGGTAAGAACACACTCCCACCCAGGGATTGACTAATATTTTGGTGAGGCCAGGAGCTTAACCGGTGTTGCTACAGATCTTACACAGTACAGGAGAGGTGTCAGCACTTGTTCCATTGCATTCCAGAGGGTCATCTCTGCTGTGATCGCTGCATCGGTGGTGGGGCTGGCGGAACTCTATGTCCTGGTCAGGACCATGGAAGGAGAGCTAGGGGAGCCATAGCAGTGCTGTTAGCCAGGATGCCCTTGTTCACCTGAAGGACCCATGTCGTTCCCTCAACCAGACTTTCCAGGGACCTGCGAACCTCTGCAGTACGACTCAGCTCAGAGTGCACCATTGAAAGATGCCTTGCACACTACTTAAATGGGTACTTTATAGTATATAGTCATTTATATGTGGATTTTTAAAATGATGAATTTTTTTCTCATTCAGACATGACTTAAAGCTGGAATATAGGTCTATATATCTGTTCTAGATGGAATCATTGAAGATTTAATTTTGTGTTTGAAATTCATGTTTATTCTACCTTTTTTTACAAAATCAAGGAAGATATCTTTTCACAATTTTTTCTGATTTGCTAAAGTAATCAGTTTCTCTGTGTTTGCTGCCATTCCAGTCTGAAAATTTTAGGAAACATTTTTCAGTTTATTAAAGTTTTTCTAAGGAGTCACAGTTGCACTGAATAATTCTGCTCTTTGCCCTCCCAGCATGTTTAATAAACTTATCAAACTAAGTTTAATCATCTTCTGTGTGGAAGATTCTCTCAAAATCCCATTTTCTGTATCTCTGCAGTATTAATGAATGTGTATTAGATGCTCGTTGCAGTTGGCAGCACATATGTTGTCTGTGTGTGATTATAGATGAGGTTTTACTTTGGAGTTTGTGTTTTCAGGGAATAAGCAACCAATGACAATCCACATTTTTTTCAACGGCTGTCTTATGGGAGAAGAAAGAAAAATAAAAACTGGAAAATTCATTCTGTTGTTGATATGGTGCCATCTTGTGGTTAAAAGTGTTTTTGTTTTTTTTGTTTTTTTTTTTTTTTTGTTTAGATTCTCACAACTTGAAAATATTAAATTATTGTTCTACATCAGCTTTTGCTTGTGTTTCAATTTTGTATGTATGCTGTCTAATTCTTAATAATATGTCTGTTGTCATACTTTGGTTTGGACATGTGCAGAGGAGAGATGCTGGATATATCAGGATGCTAGGGATGGAGCTGCCAGGCGAGAGGAAGGCCTAAGAGGAGATTTATGGATGTGGTGAAGGAGTACATGCAAGTGGTGGGGGTGACGGAGAGAGATGCAGAGGACAGGAAGAAATGGAAACAATTGATCCGCTGTGGCGACCCCTAATGGGAGCAGCCAAAAGATGAATATGTCTGTTGTCATACTGAATGTTGTTAAAGCACCGGAGTGAATCGGGTGTTTGAAAAATACACCGCTGCCTCCATCACAAAGAAAAAAATCAAGACAGCCTGGAGCAAAAGCTTTTTTAAAAAGAAACATAGCATAGGAGAAGCATACATTTCTGAATAATTATGCAGCAATTTCTGAATTGTATTTAATCGTTTAAACATACCAACCTAAGTAAATTATAGAATCCTCACAGTATATTCTGCATGCTGATCCTCATACAAGATGCAGGTGCATGTGAAAGGAACAAAAAATATGTTTTCTGCCTTACCAACTTCATCAACTTTCATGAAAAACAAAAGAAATCTGCATTCAGGCACATTACCCTCTCTGTCTGGGCACAAGGGGTCTCAGCTGTACAACAGGCATTCAACAAGCTGCTTTTTAAACATATTTTGCTGGTTGGGCTATGCTGGAGGTGCACAGTTTCTTTGGGACAAATACAGGCTTGTCGGTGAGGGGAGGTGTGGAGATTTCACAAGAACAGTAAGAGTTAATTTGACAAAACTGAGGACTGACCTTGAGGTGAATTGCAGTGGGCACAGAATTATGTCGCACTGACGTTACCAGCCCTGTTACCCCCATCTCTACCTCCTACCTCCTACTATAAGATGCAGTCCATTCCTGTAGGAGAAAAGCACCTGGGTCTTCCTAGAGACAGGGGAGCGGCTGTTGTCCCTGAGTGACGCGGGAAGGGGTGAGGTCATCTGTTCACTCAAATTTGCGCAAGTGGTTGTAGAGAGACTGGACGTAGGTGAAGACACACATGGGATCAGGCTTGCGTCCCATCATCATCATGTCGTCTACCTCGATGAGCCGATCGCAACCAGCCTTTTGTCTGCAGACGGAAAGAAATAGGGGTCGGGGTCTCAGTTTGAAGTTAATGAAGTTTGTGTGATTTATGCGGCGCACATGTTTGATGTGATCCACGATAACGGCTGCTTGCAGACGTGTGTGCTAAGGAAGTTGATGTCAGGCTCTAAGAATTTTGTACACAGATGGGGCAAGAGCGGGAGTGAGGGAATGGTTTGGCAAGGCAGTCTGGACATGGGGATTATGGGATGGATTGCGGGCACTCTACACAGAGATGGATCATCTGAGCGTGAGGACAAGAATCTCCTGCTCTGCTACTACAGGGCTGCTTTTAGTGGTCAGAGTGATCTACACCAGCTGACTAAAATGCTGAGAGGCACAATCAAACATCCACAGAAGCCTGACTGAGGCGTTCTGGGAGGAAAAATTGAACAATGCACACAATAAGAGGCAAGCAGATTGTCTTCAAGCTGGAGGATATCAATTAGAACAAGACAGATAAATGTTTATTCAGTCAGTGCGATCAAATGTATTAATGAATCCTTGTCATCTTCCTATTTAAATGTACGATGTGATAAAGTTTTGTACTTTGTGTATTGTCCACCGCTAGATATTCATCAGTTGGCTTAAGACTGCAACTCTTTTTTGAAAAGAGCAGACACAGTATAAACAACAGCAAAGAAAGAAAAGCTGAATAATACATACAGTCTGCTCAGGCTGTCATTACAAACACACCTATAAGCTGACACACGTACACACAAACACACTCAGACTCTGCTGTACGTCCCCCAATGGCAGACACACACATTTCCACTTACTCTGCAGTGCTGAAGGCCACTTCAAAGTTGTGCTTGGGGTCTGCAGGGGTGAGGGCATTATAGTCAAATTCGGTGGGGAAGAAAGAGTGCACCAGTGCGCAGAAAGCCAGACCATCACTCCAGCTGGACGAGAAGTTCTGGATGTCGATGTTCTACAGGGTGGTGGGGGAGCAGAATACAAATAGATGAGGGAGAAAGGCTTTAATATGTGCTGGTAACTTGATTGACAGCAGGGTGGAAATGATGGAAACAGACACAGACAGTCAAACTGCCCCCCCCCCCCATCTGTGTTACACTCAACCTGTGGGTCTGCCTCCACCTTGGTCACTCCATCAAGACGTGCTTTCTGAATTGAGTCATTGCAGCATTTATATGCTCTCCATTGCTCACACTGTCAGGCAGTATTCTCAGTTTGTCACTCTGGCCTTCCATGGTACTCTACTTGACATATTTATCCATCAGTCAAAGCTCCAACTCTTACTCTCTGTAATTTAAATCGTACCAGGGCAATTCGCTGTAATACTACCCTGGCCAACACAAGGCTGTTTAACCAAAGCCGTATGTATGGGCTGACTGAGTGTTTGGCTAGTGGCACTCAAACTCGCAACAGTTCTGCACCTCTTATTGAGTTGCACTGCACTGTTCAGTCAGCGGAAAAAATTAAAGGGCTACAAATTTAGCACATGTGGGGGTCTGGATATGCAGAAGCCTGTGCTGTACACTAACACACTGAGGAAAATGTTGCTCCTCTGATCAAGAGAATCATAAGCCTAACTATTCAGTCATCACTCATTATTCATTACTCAAACCATGAACCATTCTACCCCCTGCACAGAGGACACGCAATCTGCGTGCAGATTATTCTGTTGTCTGGAAAAGATGGTATTTTTTCTGGACTCAGAAAGCAAAAAAGAAAAGTAAATCTTAATAATCTTTATAATTGGGTGTCCATGCCAGAAGTGCAGCATCCTGAGCCAGAAATAATAAATGACAATAATAATGACAATGATCCAATACTCAGCACTGTAGTATTAAACATAAACTCCTACTCATCCCATTGCACATGCTCCCCAACTCCATAACAGATTTATTACACTGCACCCCATCTCCACCCACTTCTAGGAAAGTAATCTTGCTGGGCCCAAAGCACTGAGACTGCTGGGAACAATGGGAGCACAGCAACTCCCACCTGATACCCGATGGTTTTGGATCGGCACCACTCTAGGAGGATCTGCTTGATGCTGCTGGCACTGGACACTCCAAAGCTCTGAGAGCGTTTCAGCTTGGGCTTGGAGTCGAAGGGCTTGGGTCTGCCAGGGTGAGAGAGTAAGAGGCGTGGATGGGTAACAGATGCAGAAGGAAACGGACAAGGAAGGACGGTGAAAAGCAAGAACAAACAGAAAACAAAAAAATTTGATTTAGAGGAGGTTATTTAACAGTTTAGGAACTGCTTCTCCTTCTGCCTGCCAAACATGCAGTGATTCGTTTTTTTCCTGTTGTAAACCACAAGTATATCACACACACTCCTTCCATCATTTCCCCTAGAAAAACAAAGGACTGAGTTACCTCCTGAAGGGTAATTACCCCTCTGTTAAACAGCAGTGATGTAAAAAAAAAAACATATTAGCTGGGGTAAAAAGGGAAAAGTCAGCAGGTTCCTCAGTGGGGATGGCGAAACACAAGAAAGAGGGGGGGGGTGTGTTTCTATCTAGGGACAAAGTCGGGCTACCTGTTGAGGTCAGAGTCCAGCTTCTCGAAGATGGAGCGGTGGGCTTGAGCCCCAATGTTTCGAGGAAGAGTCTGTGATCGTACCAGCTCTTTCCTTCGCTCCCCTGACACCTCCATGACCCTGCAGGAAGGAGGAGCAACAGTTTTTAAGTGTAAAAACATTGCTCCTTTAGATCAGTTTTCGACCTATAGGACATAAGCAGTGGAGTGGAAATTGCCTCAACTGAACCTTCACAGCCATTGTGAAATCAGACCAACACAGATGAAGGCAAAAAAGGAGACAGTGCCTCTCAGTGGTGTCTGTACCTGGTGCTGGACATGCTGTGGCTAGTGGGGGAGATGCCAGGGTAAGATACTGATTTAGAGGGCATGGCAGTTTGTTTCTCTGGGGAAAAAACAGAGATACAGTTCATGGGAGAAGAATAAAATGGCAAAAGACACAGAAGTTACAAGTTACATATTATAGCTTACAGTAGAGTTTATAGGTAGGCTGTGACTTCAAAGGTCTGGGGACAAACACTGACTGTCTTTGCATCCCCAAACCCATCAAAGTTGTAAACTGCCCTAGACATGTCCTCAGTAAAGTCTGCCAAGGCCAGCAGTATCTCACGCTACTGTCTACCCAACTCCTGGTCCAGAATATGGTGACATCTCATCTGGATCACTGTAATGCCCTCCTGTCCGTTCTTCTGCCATTAAAATTTTCCAGTTGTTACAGAATGCTGTGGCCAGATATGTGCTTGACCTGCCTAAGTGTGGTGATGCATCTCTGCTTCTTGTCTCTCTCCTCTTCTTACAGCTGCCTATACCTTCTCAGTTTTGGTCCTGATGTAGTGGAATGAATGCTCTCTGTTCCTCAGAACTGCTAAGTCCCTTCTAGTATCCAAGTCTTAAAATCTAAAAAAAGCTCATTTTTAATTCATTTTAACATACTCCTAAAACATCTGACTTTTTTCAAACTATTTTTCTATTTGTATTTCACCTGTACAGGTGGCCCATGGAGTATGTATACCATGAAGGTGACAGCATCAGACAAACTCAGCGTCCATAATCATGTGTATGCATCTATTGTGGAAGGCACTTTTGTTTATTTTGAGTTAGAGTGTGCTGCTTTGATAGAACATACCTGCCAAATGCTTAGAAGTAAATGCTTAAAAATAAAGGCTGATTTTAGGAGGTACACAGTATGTCGGCGAGGTATGGAGGTATGATAAAACCACTCTCACCTGCAATGCGAGGAGAGCCCAGAGTTCTCACTGGACTTGGGGCCCATGTTTTTACAGTAGACACTGAAAAAGTACAGCAGAAAGTACATAAGAACACTCTGATGGTGACATGCAGTTCAACATTTCTATGGTTAATGATTCTTACCTGACTGAAAAGGAGCTTCAGAAATCGGTTGCGGTTGGGAGCTGCTCATTGTGGACTGACCTGGTGAACCCCCACTTAAAGTAGAGTTTAGGGTTTGGATAGGACTGGTCAGGGATTCAAGTGTCTTAGCAACAGGGGTGATGGGGGTCTCAGCAGTTTTGGTTGTTGCAGTAATGGGCAGGTGGGGCATCACCATGGACACTGGAGCTGTCTGTTCCTGCTGTACATCCCTTACTGTAGACCTCACTTCCTGTGGTGCCATGGAGGGCTCTACTAGCACAAACAGGGAAAGTGTTCAGATGACTTTTCAAATTCCTCGACATATGACGCATTTCCTGAGTGAGAGAAAGAATTAGCCATATGTTGGATGTTACCTGTAATAGAGGTGTGTCCATTCTCAGCCACTGATGGAATTGGAGCAGGGTCCACTTCTATAGGCTCTTCTTTTTCAGGGCTCTAGAAGAGAGAGTAATTTCATCAATTCTTTCCAGTGCTTGGTTGCAGTGATCTGGAGCCAGTCCCAGAACCACAGAGTGTAAGGTGGGGAAGTCTGGAAGGGGCCATTGCATACGAATGCAGCCACACAATAGCGGCAATTTTGAGTCACAAGTTAATTTGAAGCACATGCAATTTGACTGTTTGGGGAAACTGGAGCATGCAAACAAATTTTACACATGAAAAACATGCAAGCTCCACAGATGCCAAGTTGGATGCAAGCCTCAGAAGAAGACTGGTGTTTTTATCCTTGTGCAAGAAAAAAGTTTAGAAAAATGTGTAACCACAAATATCTGTAGATTTCATTGTCTAGCTCCATGCATTGGTTAATTTCTGGAGGAATTAATCACATCCTTTAAAGTAACAATAGTGTCATTGTCGCTGTTGTGTTTCGGCAAAGAAGTGAACAACAACGACAGCGCAAACCGCAGTCTTGCTGGTCTCTCTATCTGGTGGTATCGGCCTTGATTGTTTGAAATATCTTGAAAAATTTTGCAATTTGCCGCAATTACCAAGCGTAGCATTTTGCTGAGATTTTCCTGTTGCTAAAAGTGTGTTCTAGATTTCAAATATGGCAGATACCGACTCACAAGCTGTTCTGATTTCATTGCCCTCTGTGATGGTGCGTGGTTCTGGGAAAGGGACTGTGCATGTGTCACTAGTTGAAATAAGACCCGTCCTGTGAGTGTCACAATATTAATACACTTGTAGCCAAGACTTAAACATGAGGGACCTCAGAGTACTCTGCCGAGTTCTGTAGATCCTTTGGTCTCACTCTTTCACACACACAGACACACACACACACACACATAGAACTGCACGTGTGAAAGAACAGCACATTCCTGACAGAGCAGGACATTCACTAACAGGCCTGTTGGGGGAACAGCCAGGTGACATCAGCTAGCAGGAATGTTGGAGGGGTGTACATTTCTGGGCTCTTGTGGGCTCGGGGGTTGGAGGAACAGCCAGCTGTCCCACTGGGAGGCAGAGACAAAATTCACCCACTGGCCATGGCAGTTTTTGAGCCCCTATTTCCCTCTATGTAAGAGCCACAGAAACCACTGAAGTGGAAAATGTCTGAGTGCCTCTGGGTGAGGTTTTGGAATCTCCTGGGTTCTCCTGCAAAGAGGTTGGCTTCTCCTGATCTTTGTGATGTTACACTGGAATAAACAAGAAGAGGGGGTCCACTACCCATTGCTTATAGAAGGAGGAAGAGGAGTAGTCTGGATACTGCAGGAAGAAGACCATCTACCCCTTATCTCACACAGCACTGAGGTCAACAGAGGCCCATCCTTCCTCCTTCCTGGAATAACAGAACCACTAAAACTGATGCAGTGACCCACCGAAGCATATTTGAGGAATATCAAAATATAATAAGAAAAAATTAACAGAAATAATCAAGCTGCAAAGGTGTTTTCTGGCAGAGCCTCTCAGGTGAACATACAAATTATCTCTTTCCTTTTTTGGACTCATAGAATTAGACACTCGGAATAAGCAGTAGAGGATCCGAGTTCACTCATGACTAGAGGAACTTTCCTTGGGGTGATGGGGTTATTTTTCTAACACAGCTCTTCATCTGAAAAGTCAGAAGTGCTGCCGAGGAAGCAGAAACACGGGGAAAGACTGTGCAACAGCTCTGCTTCTGATGAGGCAGAGAGGGAGGGATAGGATCTAACACGTGGAGCAGAAGATTTTTTTTACTGGACGAAATTCAAGATTCATAGAACTTCTGAGAGATTCCAGAATGGAACTGGGCAACAGTAGCAGGACACTGGCATAGTGAGGTAAGAGAAGAAGGCTTGCGTCTGTCAGTCAGCCTTCAGTCATGAACACAATGTCAGTCGCCCAGCAGTCAACCGCAACACACTCTGTCAGCATATAAATCAGCCTGACAGCGGGCAACAGTCCCATTCTCCATGTATTGCACATCCAAGGTTCTTCCAAGCTACGGCTTTCACTGACTCCCAGGATATTTTGGAGTGAAAACCCATGTGATCTGAATCACATAACCACTAAGGCCTTACTGGATGACAAAAAAGTGAAGTTCATAGTTCAAATGATTCAAATGATGAAGGATTTTTATCTCTGAAAACCATAAGCCATTTTTTACAGTTCTGCAAGCAGCACTGATCTCACAGGAGTCCCTGCACTAGTTGGCTGCTGTTTCCCATTACAAGGGAAGTCAACCAACTCCTCCCAGAGGCCAGGAGAACCAACTGCCTGGAGTGAGAATGTTACATCCCAGAAGTCATGAATGATACCTTTTCTGTAATCTTGCATGGAAGACAGGTTTCTTTAGAAGGAGAGACGCACACACATACACATACCTCATCTTCAAAGATACTGCCAGACTGCAAATTCTTTGGACTGGCTGGTGCCTGCAGCCTGGAAAAGAGTGACCCTCATGCTCCTTTCCACAGAGTATCACCAGAGGAATGCAAACCCCCAACTGTGGACCCTACAGCCTGTGATTTGTGTCTGCATGGTGCCGCTTCTCAGGACAAACACCAATCCACATATACACACAATGGTCAGCTTAAAGATGGGGGAGGCAGAGCAGTCATTTGGGCCTCCGCGGGGGGTGAACTTCAGGAGGATCTCTTTGTGTGCAGTGTGTATCTAATAAAAACGTGAGCAATTTTTAAGGCTCACACACACACTGTGAAATAGCAACAGAAACAACAGGATTAAAACCGAGAATCCAAACTATTATGCAGTTATCGGCACCACAAGTTGCTTAATTGGGAGCCCATAAAAACAAACCTTGTAGATCTTCCATCCCAGTCCAGAAACACTTGTAACATTTCACTGGCCAGTTCCACCTGCTTAAGATGTTCCTGCTTGATTCCTGTCACACCACTTTCTTTTCACTGCCAGTGCTGCATTTTTGCCCCCGCTCCTTCCCCCTGGCCAACACACAACCATTACCCAGTGTGATTCCTCCTTACTGGTGGTGGATTGTTGAACAAGCTGTCCACTCATCTATCACAAAATGCTAGTATGGCCCCTGCGAAGCATATGGAAGGCTACTGTCTAATGGGGATGTACTTTCTAGACTTACCGCTATGAAGCTGCAGGTTTAAACCGTGAGTGAAAGGCGGTGAAACTTCCCTAGCAGACTGCTGTCTGCACAAAATTCTGCACTATGTAAGCACCCTCCAAAAAAAAACACCTGCCAAACAACAGAGACATAGTGCAAAAAGCAGAATCTGTAGAAGTCATCACCACACCCCTTTACTTCTGCCCAGTTATTCAATTTAATATAAAAGTTGGACAACGGATTAGTTTCCATAGATGAGGAGGCTGCTGGTAGGGCCCTTGGACCATCAGTAACAAAGCTGTTCTAGAGATGAATCCATTTTGAAGCAAAGCAGAAAAGCTCACATGAAGTCTGCATGTGTGCTATAAACACTGTACGTATACTTTCTTGGACACTCCAATTCCCTCCTGCCCTCTCAACTCTCATCCTATCAAAAGCTACAACAATGGAGCTGGTGTGGGGATCATGGGGAAGTGGTGAAGTCATACCTGAAACCCAGTTTTATTAATCAGTAACCAGGGAGACACAAAGTATCAGGACTGTCTAGTGGTCACCGGGAGTGCTGGGCCTAAAGTGCAGGGCTGGCAGTATGAGCTATATAATGGCCCTTGTCTCCCACCCTCCCGTTTCACACTCCTGCTCACTCTCCCTCTTTCCCTCTCTCTCTTCTTCTCCCACCTTCTTCCCTCTACAAAGGACTGTGTAGGCCAGAGTCAAAGATATCTTTTTCCATCCACTTTCCAGGAATGCACACCAGAAGTGTGTAGCAAGAAGAGAGAGGTTAATCTGAATGTCCAGCTCCTTCATTGGGAAACTGGGGTTTCTAGAGTCACTCCTGTTAACCTATGAAGAAACTGATGGAAGCACTCCATGGTCCAAGTCAAATGTCAGTCTCACGTATGGAGTAAAAAAAGTAGTTCTGGTGTTATCTTGTGCATGGCAGGGAAATAGAAAACACACAAACGGTGCAGATAGGTCTCAGACAGATGTGTTCTTCTCGGCCTTCAGCCTTCAAAAAGATGGGTTTTCTCAGCTCAGCGTTTAAAAATAAGATTGCGTTGTACATTGCAGAGCCCTTTCTTCTGAATTCTACGCAAAGCTTCAATATTCATCCACAGTGGCGTGTCCCTGTACTGCCGTGTCTGCCGATGGAAAAGGGGCTCAATTCTTGGGGGGCTGGGGAGGATTTAAAATTGCTCCCACACATTTACACAGTTGGCTGGAGCTGAGGGTAAACACAGAGGAACAAACAGGTAAACAGTGCTGCCAAGCCACCCTTTTGGAGCTGCTTTAATCTGTGCTGTCAAAACAACAGGCCAGCGCAGTCACAATCTACCTTCCGACCGAATCATTCAAATAAGAGAGTAAAAATAGCCTGAACCAGTTCCACAAACGATAACACGGAAAAGTAAATGTGCTCGGCGGCCGAGCTCTTGGAGCGAACTATCTTCACAAATTTATAGCTGCTCTCTAATTACATCTGCACATTACAGTACCAGTATAACAGAAATATAAAAATAATTTATTTCAATTTTCACAGTGGGATGTTTTAAAATTGAACTCAGGGAAGGGAATAGAGTGCCTCAACACTACTCACATGTCAGCCTCTTGGTATGCTGAACTGTATGCTTTTATAGCAGCAACTAGTGTTTTGGGAGCAGTGAAACCAAGTACAGCTTCGTATTTACACCCTGTACAACGTGAATAAGCCATAGTAGCCTCACGGAAAGGTTACTGTTTGTGAAGACCAACCAAAATAAACCGGTGCAGAGGGCGGGCAGGCATGCTCTGGAGAACTTAGGTATCATAGTCTGACAAAGAAAAATGAGCTGCAGTGATGGAATTTAAGTTAAATTGGTGGAGCTTTAGCAATCACAATTATTAAAATGATAAAAGTGGTTGAGCAGAGCTGGTCTGTGGGGGATTACCGGGCCATTAGGGGATTGGGAAAGGCGTTCTGTTATTTTAAGATTAAGGAGGGCAATTTCCATCCCAGACACAGATCTGGAAGGAAAGGATTGAGACCAGAAGGCTGTCAGAATACCTCAGTGTTTCACAACCATTGTTTCAAGCACAGGCTGATACTCACAGGATATGAATGCACTAACTGTGCACGTTTTTGCATATGTATGTGTGCTTTCTGCATAGCATAAAAGTGCTGCATTGTGTCTGCTGTGAGTGTGTTTTTCATATGTGGCTAATATTTTGTGCGTGGGTGTGTTATCTGTGCGTATACAGTAGGTGCACATGTCATGAAAATATATTAAAATTTTGATTTTTTGGTGCAGTCGGGCATGCACCCAAGCACAGACCCATAGTTCATCTCCCCTCGGTATATTCACTAACTGCATTATCACTGCTTTGAGACACACAGCACTCTCTGCACTGAGCCAAAGACCCTCAGATTTACAGCCCTCCCCAAGGTTGGGGTGCAGGCAAATCAAAGATAACCCAGTGACCTGCAGGCAATCCGTCCCCTTCATCCCTAATCGCTAACAGCAGTTTTCCCCTCTACTGAAGAGGAGGAATGTGATGTGAAGTTTGCTGGGATGGGGTGTTGTGCACATGTGTCCATTTTTGCACGTGCCTCTGTGTAGATACCAGATGTACAGTAACAAGTTGTCTAAGAGTAAAAGGGAGGCAATGTTTACTGGTGGCCAAGTTCTCTTGCCTTACACTGGGCCACTTAATCCACCTTATTTCAAATGACATTCACATTTTTAAATTTCATAATTGAACCAAATGACTCATTAATCCTTTAGCTGAAGAAAATCACTTCTAATCCCTTGTCGACCAGTCTTCCAACATCTTGATTCTTGGAACTTCCACTGGTAGCCTTAGTCAAAAGTCCTTCAAGCACACTGGACTTCATAACTGATCATCTTATACTGAACCTTTCACTAATGCTTCACAGTAGAACCCAAAGCGAATGCAGTGAATCCCTGATGGAGATCTAATCCCAGTCTGAAGACTCTTCTATCAAGGCCTCAATTACAGTCTGCCATGTAGCTAAGATCAGTGTGGAGCCTTGCAAAATATCATCTGGGTGTAAATGGAAGAGACAAAGAACTAAATAGCATGTAATGGCTTCCTGTGATCATAGTAGAATGCAGGTCTGAGCGCGCGCACACACACACACACACACACACACACACACACACACACACACACACACACACACACAGACTGGAGGCATTATACAAGGCAGCTGGGAACAGCCGCAGGGACTCAACCCAGTTACCAGTGGCAGAGCGACAGGTGTGAACTGGAGACACAGAGAGATGGCAGTACTAAGGGTGACAGCATCCTGCTGTACTTTGTTTCTGCTCATAACTGACAAAGACAGCTTTTACTGCTCCTGGCTGCAGAAGGGTCTGGACTCCACAAAAACATCCACAATGAAACAGGTTCCCTTTCGTAAAATATAATAATTAACTATATTAAGGGGCTCTGTCCCCAGCTGAGAGTTGCAGCATTGGGAGCTCAGCACAAAACAGCACACAGTAGCACTAGAATAAAATATTTACATCTCTTAGTGGATATTTGCATATTCTTCCTCTCGTAGTGCCTTGTGAGCATGAATGTGTATATCTGATACAAAGAACTACTGAACTGAGCTGTACCTAAAAGAGAAAAGGACTACATTTGGTATCATCTAGCTGCCAGCTAACCTGCTCAGTTACTGGATGAAAATCATTATCTTTGTATTTCTATATCCTTTATCCACTGTTTTTGTTACTTGTGCCAAATTGCTCAATACTTTGTGTCCCTCTACTGATAAGAACGCTTAATAAAATATTAATTGTTTCAACTAAATAGATGGCTGTAACTAAGCTTGTGTGAGTTTCTGTGTTACAGGCTTGACAAGATGCAAATACAGGAGTCTGAAGTTTCTCCCCCAAAGGGAGTCAAACTGTCAAGGAAAACACCCCATCGAAACAAGGAGCAAATTAAATGGAATTTCACTGTAACATGTCCCTTTCCATAATGTTTGTTTTCAGGCACTCTTAACAGGTTGGCAACACCATACTTGAATGCCAAATGAAAGATTTAGATTGAAAGCATGCATAAGAATGCAGTTAAAATGAAATTTGCACATGATTCAGGGACATTACGCAGTCCAAATGAATCCTCAAAGCAGAGGAAGTAAGACTCATCCTGTTGTCACACCAGTGAAGGTTAAATTGCTAAAAATGTGGTAATATGTGGCTGGTTGTAGCAAAATAAATATCTGTATGTATGTGAAACATAAAGAAAATAAAACCTTTTGGCATCAAATTTCACTTTTGTATTTTATGAATGATTAAGGTAATATTTATCCCTAGAAAAATAGGAGACATGTATATGTATATACTCTGAGTGTGTGTGTGTGTGTGTGTGTGTGAGAGAGAGAGAAAAACAGAAAGAGAGAGCAAATGAGAGAGTGTTCGCTGACTTCAGCAGTTGTAAATTTGAGGTCAGGAGACATTCACTGAGCTCAGAGCTCTGAGCTCAAGCACCATCTTCACTTGGACTGATTCCAGAGGACAGAATTACAGCACAGAAGTGTTAACATAAAGCCAGAGAACACAGGACTATTGAGGTCTGGGTATTTTCAAGCCTTCTCTGAGCTCTTGTGTGTGTAAATAATGATTCTGGAGAATCACAAGTCTTACAACTAACATAAACACTGGTGTTACTTGGCATTGAAACACAAACACTGTAAACCCTCAGTTGTGGTGATACAGGCAGTGTCCACACTCAGCATCACAGCTTCATGCCCACTCTCCATCAGACACAGAAACACCACCCCTAACACCCACAGTGGACTCACACTGGCCTTGCTGGAAAGGGCAAAGTGTGCCCGGCTTGAGAAGCGACTCGCAGGGGGACTGGAATCAGACCCTGGCGTGGGTCCCTGCAGAGTCTGTAGGCTATGAGGGTCCATGCCATCTGCACCAGGGGCTGGTGGGGAAGCCTGGGTGAGGTCAGTTTGGAAGTTGCTCCTTTCGCATGCCACCCCTGTCAGTGCCTCCACCTGTCGGGTCAGTGCCTCCAGCTGGGTCCGGAGCTGCCGGTTCTCCTGCTGCAGTTGTGTCACGGCGCGGCCAAGGGGCCCTGTCAGGCGGCCGGCCTCCTCTAGGCGGCGTTCTATGCCTAGCTTGAAGGCGCTAACATCCACATGAAGCTCGCGCACAGCATCCTGCAGGGTGGCCTCAAAGCGGGCCAGCGCCTCACACACTGTCTCCTCCTCTGGCGGGACCGGTAAGGTGCCTGCATCCATGACTGTATCTGTTCCTTTGCCCTCCAGCTGGCACGCTCTGTCTCCTTCCTCTTGCTCTCAGGTTGCTTCAGCCACTCACTCAGGCCCTTGCTCCACCAGTCCTGGAATTGTTCCTTTAGAACCTTCAAGCGCTCATTCAGACCCAGCCGGGTCCCCTAAAATCACTTTCTAAAGACTCACCACTAACTCACCACTTCAAAGTGCATAAAGTTATTTTTAACTCCAAAAAAAATTCAAAGAGTATCTGGAATTGCATCCAAGAGGCTCAGAAAAACATGTATAACTGTAGATTTCCCAAAGCTCTCCTGAAGATCTTAGCAAATCGAAAAGGACATTAAAAATACAACACAATGGAATCTCTGAATGCTGCGTTTGCAGGGATGTTCAGTGCACGCCGTGACATTCAAGTCAGTTCAGCTTCTTAGAGCCAATGCCTCAGTACCTGTCAGGAGCCCAGCTGTGTCTGTCAAAACTGGTGCTCTGGAGGCTTTAAAGCACCAGTCCTGCAGTCAGGTTGATCTCCCAACTTCTCTGTCAGCTAGGCAGTGGGAGGGTGAGGGAGGGAACATGGGGGTGGGGAAAGGAAGGGGGAGGGGACACAGGGCCTCATTTTATCCAGCTCTTTGTCAGCTGTTGGAAAGATCCCTGTGTTTATATTCCGTCCCACCCATCAGAGTGGGGTTCCAGCTCAACGTGATTCTCTCTCGCACTCTGTCATGAAGTCTCTTAGAGGTCTTCCTTCTTGATAAGCTGTGATAAGCTGTTTCTAAGTTTCCCTTCCTTGGGAATAACTGGCATAGGCGACACAACTATCCGTAGATCCCACTGTACTGCCTCGATCTGCAGGGGTTTAGAGTTCAGCATTGCTATTATGCACAACTTGTTGGAGTTTTGGCACCATTTAAGAGCAAAAAAGGGCAGAAGTGAATGATGCTTAACCTGCCAGTCTCACTGTGAGAGTGTGCGTGTGTGAGGAGTGACTCTAACAGGACTCTTGTAGAGGGAACATTCCTCTTTACACTGCAGTTTTGGGGGTGTGTGAGGAGGACTAGGGATGCACTGTCACAATGGGCAACGGCCAGTCAGTGTAAATAAGTTAACATTCCACCCCACTGTTTACCATAAACACAAGCACTGTGGAGAGGAGATTTATTACTGAGGTCTGCAGTCTATAGGCAAGACCCAATTCCTCCTCAGACTCACACAAAGCCAGAAGAACTGGTCAGCAAACAAAGGTATCCAACATAGAGGCAGCTGTTTTCTTTCCAACTGGGAAATAGATATGTATTGGTGTTTCCTTATTGACATGTTGGCGTGTGTATCGGTCAGTACCAGCAAACTGTAAAATTCTAACTGCTGAAAATTGGCAGTGAAAAAAGGGGATTCAATGAGATATAGGTGATGTTTCTTAATGATAATAAAAGAAACAATATGTTTCTTTCACAAGTGAGGCACATAGTTTAAAAAAAAACAGAAGAAAAGCAGGGTGTGAACTGACTTGCAGCATAACTTAGTGCACTCTGGGTAGTGAAGGGTAGGTATGAGGGTTATTACTAATGATCAGTATTTATACTACAGCAGTCTTTTACTTGAGGGTGGTTCAGCCAGAGAATCTGGTTGACTGGTGTCAGAAAACGGTACTGGGAGATCATTATAAGTGCTGGCACACAAAATAAGCCAGAATAACAGCAAAACGCTGGAAGACCGGTACTGCATACCACTGCGTATCGACATACTTTCAGCATCGATAACAGGTGAGTTTGTGGCCCTCCTGAAAAAGAAATGATGCAATCGAAAAAAAGGGAAAAATGTACACCCATCCATCTTGTTTTGTTGTGCCATTCTCAAACGTGTCTATTATTTAAAGCAAATCTCTGATATACTGAACCTTCTCTATGCCCTCTTATCTGATCATGTAAGCGGATGATGGAGTGAGGAGAGCTGAATGCCAAATGAGATCATGGCCAGTGGGCTGTTATTGAACAAACCTGAGGAGATGTGTGCCTCCATAGCCAGAAAGAAACAAGAGTGGAGGAAATTCCCACCTCTCTTCAGAGATGTCTGTCTGCACTTGGAAAAGGGTGGAACACAGGTGTTGCAACATGTCTGACAGGGTAAGATAAACAGACAAAGTGTGTGACACAGAAAGAGTCAGCACTCAGTGACTGGCCAACAGCTCGAATGATGCACACACCTACTGGCAGGCAGAAGCAAACAGACTGACACATAGCTAAACGCCTCTGTACATGGAGGTGCATCCTCACCACACAAACAAGACTGGCCTCATTGACCTAAAAATGCTTCTTCCTCTTTCATGACGGTCAAAGTGTTCAAGCTTTTAACCCAGCACAGACACCTCCTCTCAAAGTGCTCTGGTTGAGCTGTGCATGGAGTCCATGCTGTCTTCCATCCCACTAACAGGCGCTGACAAAATGTCAATCCCCCTAAAACCAACCTTCCTTTATTCGCACAGACACTGGCCATGCTTTTCCCAAAAGCTAGCTAGTACAGCCATTACATCATAGTTTCCATGGAGACCTGGTTACCCAGACACTTCTCAAAAATAATGACAGCCAGCTGGTGATGTCAGATCTGGCTACGTGCACGTGGAGCCGAGAGGCAACAGGTGAAGAGGCAATAAAATGGATTTAATATGTGCTGTTCCCACGCCATGGCAGCACGGCCGCAGTGGGGAGGTCAGGCCAAAGGCCAGCTCTCTGCAAGATGCAGCTTGTCTGCTTTGTATCATGGAGATCTCTGGAGTGCTACTTAAGGTACCAGGTTTAAGGCCTTTCCTAAGATACTAGAAGAGTACTGGCCATCAGAGGCATAATAAGAGCTGCAGGTTAGTGGTTAGATTTGGTACACAAAGCTGAATTAACACACAAAAAGATTAGGATAAAGTTTTGGTGATACATACCTACATTATGTTTGGAAAAGAACAAGGATTATTATTCTAGCTGATAGTAGCAGAGGAGTGGACCCGCTGTCTTGCTGTGGGAAAGTTAGAGGAAACAAGGGGGAGGTGGATGGGGTTACCGTTGGGTTTGGGGCTCTTGTGAGAGTGGAAGGGGCACATTTACCAAACCCAGCTGAGATCTCCTGAGATCGCTGGCTCCGGATAATTACAGCCCTGCACCACATGCTTGCAAAGTCAAGGGGGGGGGGGGCTGAAGCAGATTCACGCAAACATACATACACATACGTATGTATGCAGACACATGGTTCACCTAGAAGACACAAAAACAAACCTGTATACATTAAATCGCAGAAACGCAAACAGTATGCTTGAATGCATTAACGCATGTAAATACTCATACAAACACCCGCACACATACAGTACATCAACTAAAACTCCCCCATGGATACAACTTTTCAAACATATAAAAGCCTTCTGTAAGAAATGATGCAGCCTTTTCCTGTGGGATGTCATTATCAATGAGCCAGGAGGCTGGAGGACAGCTGATATCCTGTGACAATGGATTGAAGAAAAAGACTGGTGATGTCATATCCCCAGCTCATGCCAAAACCAGCTCTTCCATATCCTTCAGATGTTCCCTCACTCTGCACTACACACCAACCCCCTTTCCAGACCTGCACCCACCTCCTGACCCTTCTGCAGGCAGGGGTCCTGAATCAGCATGACATCATCCTCCCCCTCCCAAACACCAGCATCTCCTCCTACACAGGGGCCCCGGGGCTCCAAACTCACTGCTCCCTTGCCTATCCAGAGGCAAGAGAAGTCATATACCTCCTTGAGAAACCAGTCAAGAAAAAATTTTTTTTACGAGAACTTGGATGTCAGGCTTGGCCCTGACCCAAGCTTTGTCTAAGGAAGGAGAACAGGATCCTCTTTGGCAGAGAAAAACTTTTTGTTTGACTCACAAAAAATATCACCTTTGCAACAGTGGTTGCAGCATAAGACTGAAGGTTTTGTTTGATCCAATGAAAGCAAACAAATGGGCTGATCAGTAATCAGTCACTATGCGGAGCCATAGGCCTTCTGGTATTTTTTGTGGCTCATCCTATGGACTGAAACCTGTAGCTATGTACATACATGCTTGTAAACACACACACACACACAAACACACACACAAAGCATCAAGCCTGCACACAGAGGCTGGGGACTTTCCCCCTCTATCGGATAAATTGTGTCTGGAAATTGAGAGGAATGTGTGACTAACAGCTTAGAGAACACAGGGTCCAAAGGACCTTACAAGAAGCTTGCAAACTTATTTGAAAGACTGCATGTTCAGTCCTAAAAAGCAGAAAGAACTTCAGAGCAGAATGAGGTAAGTGTGCGCTGAAAGGGGAGCTCAAGCCAGTTTTAAGGGCCTGCAGATCCTAACAGGTGTGCCCAAGCATTCTTGTGTCTGAATTTGGGAGCTGCTGAGGCCATGCAGAGCTGTCGACCTGGCACGGCACATCAAGCACTTGTTGACTGAAGTGCTGAACTGCAGTGATTATTTAAAAGCTGAGGAAATCCTCTCCTGCGGGGTTCTCAGTTGTATGTGCACAAGACACAGCTGTGAAAAAGCGATAGTATAAATCAGCTATGGGGACCAATTTGGTAGCAGTTCTTATTTCATCAGCCAACTATTGCACTGTATTTTCTTGCCAGTGCAATAGTGACAGTCATGGTTTGTCACCAGAAGCTGTTGTCTTGACAGATCCTCCCAAGTCACCACTGTCACAACCCTGGCAGAATGGGACATGCAAGAAGGACTATTTGTTCCACTTCTACATCCTGTGCTGTCACAGATCTGTGTACCCTTAAGCCTCCAATGAGAATTACCAAAGGGACAGGAAGCAGGCAAGACTTCACTGATGGTAATACTGAGGTGTTTCAGGATTGGGTGTTCTTGATCAGAAGCTACCTGATCAGTTCAGCTGCAATATTCAGTGCAGACTGGTGGATCAGGGAAACTATCAACATGTTGAGGTGTTCCTAAACACAGCAAATGAATGAAAAACTCAACAGGTAGACCTCTGTTGGCATATAAGTCCTATTTACTGTATATTTCCACACACACACTGTAAAGCTCTCCCACCGTACGGGAGAGAAGACAACATATGAGGTTGTCTTGGTCTCCTCACATGATATGTTGTGTCTTGTCTGTGGCTGAGAACACAGAGCTCATTACAAAGGTACTGAGGTCTGCCGCTGGCAGTGTCACATCTGTTACTTTGAGGGGGCGTTTGAAAAACATTGTAGTTAAAACCTGTTAGTCCTCAAAGCTGCTTCCCCCCCCTCACAACATGGTTTTCTCACATTCCATCCCTTCATGGTGTAATAGTACAAGAGTTACATGCTGTTGGAGCCTGCAACTGTTGTGGTTTGTTCGTGCAGACTCAAACAGAAATTCAAGCATGTGTAATTCACTCATGCAGAGAAAGACAGCGAGGAAACCACACAAAAAACCAACAGTTCCACTCAAAGACAAATGGATAGAGTTGAGCTGTCAGGTCCTTGGAGCTCAGCCTCTATTACCTCACTTGAAGCTCCAGGCAGAGAAAGACAGCTTTATCAGCTTCAAGCCAGTATATGGTTGGTGTATAGAAGCTGATGGCAATTTCCCCTCGAAAGTCTTTTGTGGCTGGGAAATTGCCCCCCTGACCTTTCCTGTTCTAATCCTTAAGGGAGGGACTTCTATTCTGCTTCTTGACCCCTTGACCTGCTCCTAAACTGCAATAAGATGTAAGCATCTTAATTCCACCTTCACTCAGCGTGACTTATCAGGAATGTCTATAGGGAGATCTCCACACCTCCCGATCTTGGGGAGGTGGGGAAGTCACCATGTGGGGGCTATGGTGGTGTCAGCCATTTACCACCCTGAGTTTAAAGAAGCTCATGTGTTTGCTTACATGGTGCGGTTTCTCAGGTACGATTTTGTTGGAAAAGTGAACCGTTGTCAGGCTCTGCGTTGCTCACACCTCAGCTGTGGTCCAGATTGCTGTACCGACCCCTCCCTTTCTCAAGGAAAAGGTCTTCAGGAAAGAGTTTAGAGGACAATAACTGTGTCTTTTACTAAAAAGAGACAAGGGTCAGAATTACAGCTACAGTATGTGGACGACGGACTATCAGAATGACTTCATCTCAATACCTCAATGTAAAATTCGATTTAAGTTCTATTTGAACGCACAGCTACTGTTGACAAGTGATGCTAATACTCAAATGTCCAATACAATGAATATAACACAGCCAACCGCTCCTCCAAATTCACACTACAGAAACAAGCACACAGAACCGCTGATGTCTCAGTAACACTTTTGCTGGTTACCTTTGCTGCTACGAGTCTGAGCAGCTGAAAGCTATACTGGACAGGGCTGGCCCACATCAGGGCTCATTTAGCCAAAATGCTGACTCTTAATTAAGTTTATGGAAGTTATGAGGATTTGCTTCTCTAAACCTAGGGCGGCACATTTCATTACCTTATACGTCTTGAAAGTTGCACAAAAACAATTCCAATGTCATTTTTCTGTTTCCATTTATACAGTACCACAACTCATTAAAAGATTTGATTAAATATAAAGCAAAAAATTGGGAAAAAAAGAGAAAAATTGAAAAGAGACTAATATGTTTTCACAGAACTGTAATGATTGTAAAGACTACAATGTTCCTGGCATAAAGCTACACTATATGACAAAAGTATGTGGACCCCCTTTCTAATTGTTGAGCCATTTCAGCTGCACAAATACAGCATACAAACACATTCTACACAACTGTGTATCCAGCTTTGTGGCCACTGTCCTTTCCTGCTCCAGCATGACTGTGCCCCCATCCACAATGCAAGCTCCATAAACACATGGTTTGCTCAGATTCGCGTGGAAGAACTTCAGTGCCTTGAAAAATAGCATTCAGATTTCTAGTTACAACTACAAGCAACAATAAGCAACTTTCTGTGATTGTTATAAGAGAGGTACCATGTTTTTCAACAGAAAATACAGCACTGAAAGCACACGAACAACTAATCTGTAAATCATGGTGATAAAACCAAGCTCACCAATTCAAAGTTCTTTTGCTGTTGTGTGTTCCTATAAATTCCAACCCCTAAAACTATTAAAGAAAAACGCAGTTCAACTACTCTATATTGTATTTCAGTTTATCACTGCCATGCTGTCCACGTTGTTAACATTGCGGTTTTTCTCTGATATCACTTAATGCCATATAACTCGACCCTATTAAAACAGATGCAACTGAGATGAACGTAGATGTCTAACATCTTATACTTTTCCTTTAACAAAAAATACAACAAAGCATGTAACAAAAAATGGTCTAACACTTTGGAATTGCAGACGTCCAATGAATTTCCTGGAAAAACACCTCTTTCTGCCGTGAATGATTCTTTAAGTGTTGACAGCAATATTAGCGAGAATGCTTACATATCATGAAATATCCAGTTGCAAGTGAATTTAATAATGCTGTTTGTTTTAAAAACTGTAATTTATACATTTTAGTTGAATAATAGCCTTTCTACTCATAAGCTCACAAGTTCTGAAATTCAGCTATGTTGTATTTATGTTACATTGTTTAACTGGTCAGGACTGTACAATACAAGGTAAATAAACTGCAGAAAAGTTGGATAAATTTCATACAAGTAGAAACTAACCTCTTAAAAACCAGTTTTGCAGCCCAGCTTAACTTGCTTTATTTCCAAATTTTAGCTATGTGACATCATCGCAGACGTGAACAGTTACTTGGCTGACGTTTAATGTTTTATAATTTCTTTGCACCAGCTTTTTCAATTCAATGTTGAGTCTGAGAAACAATATGTTCTTTTTTAGAATAAGCCTGGCATTCCCAGACCTTTATTTTATACAGTAGATTATTACTACAAAGCAGGCAAGTTGGATTTTGCACACATTTTGCCCTTAGACATTTGAAAATGTGTGGCCTGGATGTTCTGTGCACTCGCTGTAAGCAGTAATGCTGACATGGAGTGGAAAGTTTACTGGCCGGCACTCTGAACTTCTGACCTTCTCTTTTTGCTCTGCTTTGGTTACAGCGGATCTCAACAGTGAGCACTTGACCACCATTTGTTAATGCTGTACAGCCATGCTGCCTGTCTCAGACTCCTGACTGGGAGTCAGAACGCTGTTAAATAAATACTACAGTTACACCATCTCTTAATTATCACATACAACATTTACATTACCTTAAAGCTATGTACAGTATTACTATTTTAATAAGTAATACTGTACATAGCTTAAAGGTAATTTAATTAGTAAAAGTAAAAAAAGAATTTTGTGCCTTATTCAGGAACCACAGCAGATGCTGGTATTACCTGTGAAGATGCAGAAATCATTCACAGCTTCTGTCTTGTAGGATTAGTACATAATAATATGGGATTAGACACAGACACAAGAAAACAAGCAGTTACAATGAAAGATTTTAAAAAAGGTTAATAAACATGCTGGCATAACTGCAAGAACAAAGATCAGAATTATTTAAACACTTATTTTCTAAAAATCCATATACATATGAAACCTGGGATAGAAAGACTACTGTACTTTGAACTGTGTTCAGAACTACAGTCGTATAAACTGAAAGTTTTAAGGATATTATTGACTGCCAGGAAATTAAAAATATGGATATTGGATCACACCACACTGGAATTAGACGCACAAATGCTGAGATGGAAGTTATTGCACTTACCAATGTAATGGAAAGAACAGATTCTCCTGATGAGACTGTGGTGCTTGGTAGTGTGGAACGAACCAGAAGAGAATGACCAGCAACCAGATGGATGAACTCGGGTCATTGTGACAATGGGTTCAAGTTTTTGGAGTCACTCTACCCACGTAGCCATCAACAGTCGACGCTGGCTTTATGCCACTTATCACCGAGTCATCTTCAAAAGGTACCAAGTGAAACTGACAACCTTTTCACCAAGAGTCTCTATGCACTTAACTACCGGGCTGCATTGATGCTGAGGTGGAGTATCACGTGCTTTTATTTCACATTTCTTACTTCTGTACAAATAAATAAAATAAAGTGAAGCAAGGCAGCTGTTCTTCACGCATACTTCCCAGGCCTGAGAGCTGAAACAGCTGGGATTTATTGATCCTCAGACAGAAGCCTTTAGCTACTGCTGGCATCATTTTGGCAAGTGCGATTGCTCCCTCTCTCTGTCACAACTGGGATTGCGTTCTGAATTCTGAAGTGTGTCTCCTGTTCACTTTCTGAGAAAAGTAATGTTTGGCTTGTAAAGATACTATTTCCCTGCACTTTTTCTATTTATTTATATGGTGAATGTTTTTACAGACTAAAAAATGTATAATCATCACTCCGGGTTTCTTTTTCATTGCATCGGAGACACGTGGTCATTATGAACACATCAAGTTTCCCACTGTTCAGCTGTGAATAGTTTTGTCAGGCTCAAAACACCTCATAGTGAAACCACTTGCATAGCCAGGATCATATTAAAAAGTGTCAGGTTTTAAATACACATATAGATTACAAAGGGCAACTTTAAATAAGACCTGGAAGCTGAATTAAGACTTTCCAGAAAGAGGATCCCCTTCCAGAATGCCGATGTAATAAGGCACGTGGACATCCACAGCTGTAAGTGACAGGTGTAGTCAGACACCCCCTGCTCCAGCTGGACTTTGTGTCCAGGGCATTGATTTTTCAAACTGTCATTTGACCTGAATATCACTGGGATTATCCTGCCTTGGCCACAGCCTGGGGCACTGACCCCTCAAGCCCAGATCACTCCCCACAAACATGTTAGTGAGGTATGAGGGCTGAAAATTGCCATTGCTTTTTTTCATCACACTGCTCCTCACCCATAAGCACAGCGATAAGCGAGAACACCAAACTAAAAACATAACATTTTCAGTCCTCATGTCACCTGTGAAATATTGGATTTCTGAGATGCACCACTTTAAAAGTTAAAAATGCATGATTCTTATATGTTATGTTCCATAATTTAGACATTTATTCAAACAATGTATACAAAACTGTTCATCACAAAATACACCCTAATATCAAAGTATACCAAGATGTACCTAAATTATCAAAAAATTATTCCATAACATTTTTTAGCACACTGATTCCATCACCGCACAGACTAGGCTCCGTCATCTAAACAACAGAGTAGCAGTAAATCTGCATCATTGATGAGCAGATCAGAATTATAACATTGTCAGACCTGTAGGAAGACTTTTCTGCTATACAAACCTCTGCAACCCTCCAACCCCATCTGAATTTTTAGGTGGCTGAACACAACGGTCCAGAATGCAGACTGGGGGTGAGGATGAGGAGAGGGAAAGGCTGCAGAAGGAATCATCATTTGCTGTCTTTTTGCTGGGCCACAGGTCAAGCTCTTCAGGCGTGCTCTTTCAGTACGGCTTCTTCTACATACGTAGATAACACGGTCAGGGAAAAAACACACAGACAAACACGCACAAACACAAAATGTACCATCCATTTACATTTCACACACATACACAATATTTACACAAATGTAGGACTCAAGAGGGAGATACACGCAATAATACAAGCAGGATTTCACTTACCTTATTTGATTCTTGTCTTGCTGTGTGCAAAAACAGAAAAAAAACCTTTTTTAGGGCTGATTTGCAATGATCTTTGCAATATGTGGTACACTGCAGCAGAGGCATTTTTTCAGCTTGTAATTTTTATTGGCTTCATAGATTATTCCCAAAAGTATCCAAATTTTTTATCTTGGAAAGGATATCGTTGGTTGTCTGCATTAGTAAATGTGGTTCGGTTAGGTTGCAGCTTCAGTGGGATGATGAGGGTGAGAGTGAGGGGCAATTCACCTGAGTGCAGGTAGCGCAGCATCATAAACAGAATGACAATCATGAATCCTGCAGCCCCAACACCGATGATTCCCAACAGTACATCTTTCCAGGTCACAGGATCTACGACAGGACACAACACAACCTGCCTTCAATAAAGCGGCCAATAAGAAACAAACATCACTCTAAAGGTTATAGTGGAAAGTATTTGAGATGATATCTTTATCTGTGTCTCTATGTTCCTAAATTGCAGCACAAACACCCATAAACATTAAGGCTGAAGTCAAGCCTACTATTTTATACATATTGGTATTGTATATACCAATCCTACTGCATATTTCTAATGGTACAATAACAATGAGCAAGAATAACTACACTGATAGTGTTTCTCAGCTCAGTACGAGAGCATCAGAAGACTGAGGTGTGGACTGGTCAGGCAGCCAGGAGGTGGGACCCACCTATCACTGTGAGGGTGAAGCTCTTGCGGATGGGGATGCGCAGGGAGTGATGGGATGTTCTGCAGGTGTAGGTGTAACCCGAATCCTGGAGGGTGGGCTTCAGCAGAAAGAAGGCTGACAGGCTGTAGGTACCATCGGGGTGGTGCCGATGGCTAGAAAAGAGTATGTTCTTCAGCACCTCTGGCAGGCGGCCACTACCCTGCTCCCGCAGCCATTCCATTTCCACATCCAGGGGGAAGTAGCCTTGTGCCTCACACACCACCTTGTGCTCCTCTCCCTCCTGCAGCTCAAGGGCAGGGCCCACATTTATCGTCACACGAGGGTTCTCTGCAAAGGTACACAGAGCAGCACAGGCCCTCAGGAGGAGCAAATTTTGGAAATGACCACAACTTCCTCTGTGCTTGTTAAACAACCACAACAAATCCAGTCCACAGCACCAACTCTATCTCACCCAGGATGTGCAATGTGATTTCCTGGCTGCCATACAGTGGGGGTACATAGATGCTGCAAATGTAAGTCCCATCACTGGCCACAGTGGTGGGGGGAAGCCGCAGGGAGGCATCGCCATTACTGATTGCACGCTGTGACAACCCTGTGCCTTCACTCTTTCCTGAGCGGCTGTTGTAGCTGAACAACTTGGAGTGCTCGCTGCGATGCTGCAGCCGCCACTCCACTGTCAAGTCCGGGCGCTTGTGGTCAACAGCAAACTGGCAGTGCAGGGTCTGGTCCTTCAGAAGGCCTACTTCCACGGAGGGTGAGCGGGTCAGAACCACCATCACAGCTATAGAAGATGAGTGTGGAAAAAAGATGGAGAGGAAAGAGGGGCAAAGACAGGAGTATTTAGGTAGTTAGACCACAAGGATCAGGAGTGTTTTGCAAGCTTGTAGAAAATAATTTACTAAAGATATCAAAGAACCCTGTGAATAGTTCCACAGCAGGGCCCTACCAGAAACCCACATCAGTAATGTTTAGGTTATAAGTCAGTATCTCAAACGATTCCGCCACCTGCTGAAGCTTTACCTGTAGTGCTGACAGTCTCTCGGTCTCCAATGGGAGCCCAGTTATTGTAGTCATCCTGGGGGTCTAAGGGTGTTGTCGGGGTGTGTCTCAGGAACGTAGTCATGTGGAAGAGACCTTCACTGTGTTGCATAGAGCAGGTGAACCAGACATCATGCTCCTGGGCCCCATGGCCAGGCCACTGTACCTTGATCCCCCCTGTGCTGTATCTGCGAATCTCACACTTGAGCTCACCCGGGTCTCCGTCTGCATACTGCCTCATATCCAGCTTGGCTTCAGCTTGGACCCCACACAGACACCCAGAGAGACAGAGACACACACACACACACACACACACACACACACACACACACACACACACACACAAACTTAGACCAGATGGTGACAATTGATCATAATGACTTGGGCAAAACTAAACTACAGTTGGTCCCTGATTTACAAAATTAAGTGTAACCAAGAGTTTGTTACTTCAAATGCTTTAAAGTTAAATGTGACACAGAGTGGACTAGGAACTCTTTTCAATTCCATATGCAACTACTTGTGTAATGTGCACTGGCAAAAACAGTCACATTGGGCTAAGTACTGAACATAGAGAATTTTGTCTCTGCATCTGCTCTCTTGTTTTCTCTCAGTTGTATTTTGAATTTGAGACAAGCATATCCTAAATGAACAAATGTAAATGTCAGCAACATAACAGCTCTGGTTGGAGGCAGCAGCAAGGATTTTTGGACATAAACAAAGAAGAACCATGGATCGTTTCAATTCTGTTAACTAAGTGTAGACAGTAAGGGGAAGACAGCCCCTCTCTCATAGTCCTGTATGTCACTACGTGTGCTGAGGCCCATGGCAGGAATATTTACCGGAAGGTGTAAATAAAAAAAGCCCAATAAAGTGTTGATGATCACCTGTGGCTCCTTGATAACCTTGTTGTACCCTATGCACCACACAAACTTTATTAATATCCATGAGCATAATAAATCAAAGTATAATGATAACAAATTCATATTTGAGATGTACAGATGGTCCCCGATTTATGATGGGGTTACATTCTGATAAACCCATCGCAAGTCGAAAATGCATTTAATACACCTAACCTACTGTCACGGCTGTGGTCGCTTCAGCAATGGAATGTAGGCGTTCTTTTCGCCCCCTTCTTCAGATTGAGTATTGATTGGCGTAGGAACCATTCATGGAAGGGATTTAGTTCCTATTCGTACTTCCTGTCAATGCTCAGTTTTAGATGCCCCTTGTGAACTCTCCTGCAACCACTGTCTTGCTAAGACCTTGTATTTTGTTTATTCATCTTCCGATTTTGTTTACTGCCAATTGCTAATGTTAAGCGCTAGCTCTTGGCTAATAGTAACACCCTTTGTCCAAAACAAAGGGTGTTAATGTAACTTAGCAAAGAGTTTAATGTAACTTAAACTTATTACCGTGGTGTCTCGCGATTGCTTCCACCAACCCACGCCAAAACACCTACCGAACATCATAGCCTAGTCTGGCCCAGCCCAGCCTACTCTACCTTAGAAGCCATTATGGGCTTTCCACTTTCATGCTGCTTTCAGGAGACACAGACACAGATGGGCATTTTGTAGACATGATGGACGCACAAAATACAACGTAGATACGGGGGGTATCCAAAAAGAAAATGCTGGTAACACAGAACACTGTAGAGTATTGGTTGTATACACTAGTGAGTGTGTGGCAGACTGGGAGATGTGCATCGCTACCACCGCCCAGCATCGTGAGAGAGTATCGTACCGCATATCACTTGCCCTGGAAAAAAATCTAAATTCGAAGTACGGTTTCTACTGAATGCATATCGTTATCACATCAAGTCAAAAAATTGTAAGTCAGACCATAGTAACTCAGGGACCATCTGTATATTGTTTTCCTTAAAATATAGACAACTGCTCATGAAGTTGGAGAGAGGTTTTACATGGAGGTGGTATAAGACAGAGAGACAGCACTTCAGATGGCTCAGAATTGGTAGATGCAGAAACCATGAGATCATCTGCAGCTTGTTCACCTTTTTTTTGCTTCTTTACACCTTCTCCATGCTTTGACAAAGTTACAAGAGAGCTTAGTAATTGCTATGTGTTTGCTCCTCAGGTGAGGCTTCGGTGTGTGATTTGAACTGGTATGCTAGCAGTCTTCAAAAAATACTAAATACTAATAAGTTCATGTTTGCAAAAAGTTTGTTATGTGAAAACTTGTAAGCCAGGGACCATCTGTACATGCGTTTATTCATTTAACTGATGCTTTTCTTCAAAACAGCTTAGAGTATTAAAGAAACTGAAATGAGTTCCATGTTTATACACCCAAGTATTTTTTACTACAGCAGTTGGGGGTAAGAACCTTGCTCAAGGGTTTTATGCCCAGAGATGGTATTTGACCCTAGAACCTCCAACTCCAGGACCAATAACCTCTCCGCCACCTGCTGTCCCTGTTCCCTGTTGTCATCAGTCAGTCACCTGTCACAAGGAACGTGGCGGTGTCCGTGATGACAGGACTGTCTCCCGCTTTTCCAAACTGCAGGATCACATCCCTGTGATTGTACTTTGTCTCTGTGTGCCCCTCAGAGTCCGGCTGGTAAAACTCCTCCACCAGCTTACAAGGCAACCAGTGTATCCCGCCCAGAGCGGCCAGCACACCTGTGGAGGACAAACACATGCAGTAGCACTGAATCAATGAGTTTCAGGACAGTTCATTCAACAGAAAGTTGTCTGAAGAGTTCCTCACAGTTGTTCATTGTTTCCAGCCTTACAGTCACTCAGCAAGAAATGAATTACAATATTTTTACCTTGAGAGTTGCAGTGCCTAGCGATGCTGCTGCTTTACATTTGAAAGTAAAACTGAAAGGCATGACACAAGCAGTCAGCCTCCCTATTATTGCATTCAAGGAATATTAACGTCTGAATTCAATTTTCAGTGGGCATGTGTTGTCACCGCACACGTCCTAACAGCAACAGTAGAAAACGGGGTAGAAAAGAGGTGGTTTGGGGTGGCGCTGGTCGGACGGGCGCTGCAGCCACAGCCGATCCAGTGCCGCCACCTGGATGGAGAGAGAGAGAAAGAGAAGGCACCCAAGGAGGGGTATTTGTTCTATACCTGAGGCCGACAGAGCCGCGAAAACGAGTCCGAGGAGCGCCGGCTTCATTCTGCCTCCTAGATAGCCAGGGCGCCATTCAGACTTTCGCTTTCACTTCAGCAGATGCACGCAATGCGCGGCAAAAGACGGCGCCTGGACATTGCACCCCCAGCAGAGCAGCTCCTCTCCCGCCACCCACCGGATCCAACTCCCAGCTCTCCGACGCAGTAAACGAGAATCACGTGCGCATGCCTGAAAAAAATGACAGGACCCCCCGGTGCCTCTTACTGAGGATACTGAGGATAAGAGGGTTATGAGCAGGACAAGCGGTTGGCGAATATCAATGTGTGGATGAAATGACGAGGGAGCGCAGTAAACCTGAGCTCCTGAAATCCCAGTGCTTGCAAGCGGCGTCACCTGGACGAGCATCTAGCCGGCGAGTGAGCGACAGTTTATTGTGATGTGATGCTTATCGAAACACCTTATGGAAGGCGAGCTGTTTGCGTGCCTTTTAAAATATCAACGCCTGAAATTTTTGCAGCAAGGCGGGTTCAGTGACGTTGTCGGTCCCTAGACTGAACACCAAAGGCTGACATTTCGTCCACCTGACTGCCTCCTTAAAGACAGAGTCAGATTCGCCTCCGGCTGCCTCCTTCTTTCTGGTCGAGACAAACAGAGGAGCTTGAACACTCGACGTGAACCGCTTCCTGTGTTGTCATTGTGGGGAAAGTCCCGTAGGGGGCGCTGTGCAAAATACCCGAAGCTGCGATCCGTCGGGGTCCCTCTTTACGTGTCAGCGCGCGATTTGGAGAAGAGAAGGCCGATCGCGGGCCCTGGTGTCGCTGTCGCTGTCATGTGGCACTTTTTGTTGGGCTGCCGCTGGTACACCGCTTCGGGAGTTACTACTTCTTACCTGTTGTGCATTTTCAAGCGCATGTGTACCGCTTAGCGACTGTTTTCTTTACCTTTTACAGGGGTTAAAGTGGTCGGCCTCCCTGAGTGATGGAAGCAGGTAAAGGAAACGCCGTTTGTCCTTTCCCAGTGTTCACGTGTTCCATTAACATATAAAATATAGAAAGATACTTGAATCCAGTGCACATCAGCTGCAAGGTCCACAGTTATGCGAACAAAATTAATACAAAAAACAGATAAGGGCTAAACAAAGTAAAACACTTACTTGCCCATTGTAATTTATGCCAAACTGAATTTACATATGTTGTATAGTTGAGGACTACTTGTACTTTACTGTAAGTTTGTAATGACATGATTCTCTTTCAGTGCAGTGAGCTCATTGGATTTTTTTTCTCCAATTTTTTTTCAGTGGAGGAGTTCTCTAGTTTCCAAAGGGTTTCTGTCTTTTAAGTGGTTAGGAAGCTCTGTTTATGTTTGTGATGCAAAGTATGAGAGGTGTAATTTTTGTAGCAGTATAATCTTATCATTTTGTGCATTTAATTTCAGAGGCCTGGCTGAGCTGTGAGAAGACTGCTGTGCTACAGGGGGGGTTTCTCCTGGCAGGGCAGCGATGCCACCCAACACCACTGTCCAACCTTGTGAAAACCGACTGGGCCAGGGTGGGTGGCCCTGTGCTGCAGGCGGTGCGAGAGATCTGTGGGGGGGCCCGTGCTGAGGACAGTCATTATTGGAGAAAGAAAATCATTTGCATTCTGTGGAGCAAGATTCTGGCAGCAGAAAAGGGGGAGGATGATGACAGCAGGTGGCGGGAGAATCCGCTCTTCTCTGCACAAAATGCATTTCCTTCCGTTGGTCGTACCCTGCTGCTCGAATTTGTCAAGTCCATGGAATGGTCTGCTGTGTACGCTGATCTGCTGCGTTGCTTCCCAGCCACAGCCCTGTGCTCGGAGTTGGCTGTACTCGTCAACCACGTAACTGAGGAGAGTAGTGCTGAGGATGTGAGGCTCCTACTGGAGGTATGGTGGGAGCTGTGGAAGCCCAGGAGGTCCCAGCTGCTGCCTTTGGAGCAGGCTCTTGAGGAGGCATTCACAGCTCAGTGTCTCCGCTACACCTGCACAGACCTTTCGCCTCAGGCCCCCAAAAGGTTCAAGACAGACTCCAATAAGCCACTGGTTTCCTGCATGCCAACCATGTTTTTCCAGGCTTTGAGACAGGTAGAAGAGCATGTAGATTCTACAAAATTAAGTTTCTTTGCCCTCTCAAACTGCCTCGACACACTGTACACCTCGCTCCTGCTGGATGGGACGTTTGTTTCTCCTGCAGGCATGGATCTTCAGGCACTTACAATGGAAGTGAGTTTAAGAGAGCAGCATAATGGAATCGATGGTACATCTTTAGTGGACATTGTCAGAGAGATCCAGAGAGCGCTAGTAGCGAGCAGCAGTCCTTCTCCTTTCAAACCAGAGGGAATGTCATGCGCCGAAGCTCTGCAGATCATCTGTGACCTAGCCTGCAACTGGCAGAGCCGAGGGCTGTTAAAGGCCTCTGGTGGTGATGCACCTGGCTCTGCGGTCCTTCGCTTGAAGCGGAGCCTTCAGTCAGTGATCGAGGCCCTGAAAAAGCTACTGGCCACTGATACTCTGGTGAGAGGTAAACAAGAGGATATATGTCAAATGCAGGAAAAACTTGGATCCCTGCATGTGCTTTCTGTACCCGATCCAAACTGCAGCTCTGAGCAAATGGCTCGTGTTGCTATGGTGATCATTGATAATTGCCTAGAGGGCCTTAAAGATGTGGCACTTATTTTTGCCTCTGAGGTGGGCTGGGCCTCCAGTGGGAATGAATGGATTGACTGCCTTGAGCGCAACCAATATGCCTTTCAGACAAAGGAACTGGTGCTGAAACTGCTGTCCACACTTGCTGTGAGATCCCAGTCAGGAACAGACCTCCTGCAGTGTAAAAAGCTGAGTTCAATCATTGTCTCCATTTTCTCAGCACTTCCGCTGCCTTGTAAGAATGAGACACTGGCAGGATTGCTAGCCTCCTATGGTAAGCATGGGCTCTGTGGGCTGTTGCCCCAAAGCCTCTCAGAGAGTTTTGAGGAGGAGCTCAACATGACCTTCAACAGCATCATTCAGAGCAGAGGCCAAAACAGCCTTGAAGTGTCCATCTCTGCCATTGCTTGTGCAGCCTTTCAGGACCCCGAAGCCACTTTGCGACAGTGTTGCCACCTAGCTGTGGTGAACCTGGGAGCTCACTCTTTGATGGCCCAGATCCTGCACCACCTTCCAGGGCTCAGATATCCTTTGACACAAAACTCGGGAGAATGGGGGCAGAAAGGGGAGAGCCTCTTGTGCCTCTGTTTGCAAGATGCTGCATGGAGTAAACTATCCTCCTCCAAGGAAGAGCAGCAGTTTCTGCAGTTCCTCATCACCCTGATGGAGCCAAGCGCTCTGTCAGAGGGCATGATCAAAGGTGTGGGCCTCCTGTCCCCTGATGAGGTGGTGCGAAGCTTCGTCCTTCCTCACCTGTTCCCATCCTCTGCATCTTCTTGCAGCCTGGAGTTAACGCTGCAGGTGCTTTTGGCCACGCTGAGACTTGAGTCTGAAGCAGCTTCGACACATTGGATCATGGGCTGCTCCCCTTTCCCCGTTCTCTTCACCCTCTGCCAGCTTTTAGAGTATAGCTACCAGTGCTGGGAAGAACCAACTAAAGGCTTACACATATCTATGAAGTCCAAAGCGTTGTTGATTCAGGTGTTAACTGTGCTGGGGGACCTGATAGGCAGGGAGGTGGGTGCCAACCCCAGCACCTGGTCCAGAGCACTGTCTTGGCTCTACAGTAAAGTGGAACCCCTGGACTGGACAGTACGCCTCCGCTTGAAGTCGGTGTGGGGCTCACACTTCAAGAATGAGGTACCAAGCTCGCTGCTGGCGGTGTGCAAGTTGCCGCAGGAGTGGTCCGGGCTGAAGCTGTCTCAGTACGGTCTGGGCACGGGGCTTACGGCCTGGGCAGAGTGCTGTTGCATCTCTGACAAGCTCTGTGAAACCATGGTGAACTGTTTGGAGCTGGACCAGAGCTCCCCAAGCGATATGTGCATGTTCAGCAAGGGCCTGCAGGTGGCGCTGACGCAGGTGCTACCCTGGTGCACGGCCGACGAGTGGAACAGACTGCTGGGGGCGGTGCAGGAGCTGCTGGCGTCAAACCATCTCTATGCCCCCTACTCTCTGGAATATGTGGACTTCATGCCCCTCCTGGATCTGCGGTCCATAGCCGACGAGCTTAGACTCTCCGTGTTCTTGCTGCGGGTCTTTCAGCTGATGTGTGGCTCCAGTTGCTCTGCTTGGCTCCCCTCTCTCAGTCTGGGGCACATAAGCCAGCTGTATGCCTCTACCATGAGAGGCATCATCATGTCGGTGGTGGGCAAGCTGCGCACCCCCGAGCGAGCCGGTGTTGGTGTATCGGAAGTCCTGTTTGCACTGACTCAACTCTTTTGCCACGTGCTTCACGTGCAGGCGATGCTTCCAGGCCCAGCAGAGCCACTTTACCTTTGTGCTATGGAGATGCTGACCCAAGCGCAGGCTGTGCAGACGGCTCACCCCGGCAGCAGCTCAGCACTTGAACGGGATGACATGCGCCACCTGCTGCGCTCCATCGTAGACAACCTGGACATTGTGGAGGTTAAAGCAGCCCTGTGCCAGAGGATTGCTGCACTCTGAAGTACCCAAATTTACTCCTACAGTGCACCAAGCCCACAATTTTTCCTTGGTCATTTTGCTAAATAAAATGAATAACTATTATTGTTTTCATATTCAAATAATTACGCCTTAATTTGTTTTTAAAAAAAAACTTTAAAGCTGACCAGGTTAAAAAGGTGCACATAAAGTGCTTCCGTAGAAGCTTGTTGCAGCTGCAGTCATCACGCCTCTCTGAATTATGTCTTTAGTTGACCATTTTACTGACATTTGACTCTAACGTATAAAAAAAAAATGTTGAAGGTAGTGATGGCTCTATGTCAACTGGTTCAATCCAAAGACACATGGAACCACTGTCACGGACGTAACTGTCAGCTTATTCGAAGATCAAAACTGTAAATGGTATTCTGAATTTCTGCAAGGTCGATGTCTTGTTTAAATTGTTTTGTGTTTTATAGCAGTTGAATGACTGCTATAAAACAAATGAATTAATTCATTTGCTATAGCAAATGAATTAATAGTACAAACAGACAAAGGGAATGCTTTTCGGACCGTGATCTCCCTCCCATGCCTTCATGCTTTCTGGCAGAGCTGTGACTTGGGAGACTAGTCCCTGGTTTGGGCTGTTGAGCCGCAGCTTTCCTGAAGGTTCTGGAGTGCCGGACTACTGCTTGGCACATTTTGTGGTGATCTTAAGGTCTCCTTTCTTTCACTTTGAGTGCTTGAAAACAGATCTGTTCTTCACATTCATATTTTGAATTTCTAAATCCAATAGTAAGCAATTTTAACGGTATTTTTCCATACTTCTGTATATTTAAATCAGAAAAAAAACATTAAATAACTTCACAATTGGTAGAACGGAATTTAAAATGTTTTTAAAATTAAAGATATACTACCAAAACCCTGCCATAACACGATAGGTTGGGTGCAAAAAATTCACTTGTGTAAAATGCATTGTCACTCTATAGTGAGGTTAATGAAAAACGATTTTCAGTTGACATTGTAGATACTGTGTGAAAGGAAAAGATGTTTCATTTCTTTAAAAATGTAATTACGAGCAAAACGTGCACGTGACAAATATGTGTATTAGGAGAACATTGTGACAAACTGCTTGGACCATGCTGTGGGTGGCGTTATGTAAAGATCACTCGGAAGACTTGACTGGGAACGCAAGCTTTGCTTCTCTGTGGCGGTTTAACAGTGACACCACAATACCAACACACTTCGGAGCTCAGTCATCTACAGTAATGCTCAGCACACAGTGAACACAGCAACTTACCTGCCCCGCTGAACATGAAGATGAACAGGCCCCTGTAACTCCCCACAACTATCAAAACAACTTTTTGCAAGCAACACCCCCACCGCTGCAGCAATGCTAACACCGATAGAACCTTTAAGCCAAGCCAACATCATCTTGTTTAAATCCTGTTGCCATCAAAAAATGTTGATTGGAAAGGGAACAGGAGGACTCGAGCCAATTGCATTATTTCTGAATTTGTTTTATGGGATGGGGAGCATCACTAGTTTTTATTAGTTTCAGTATTTTGATTAAAAAAAATTCATTCAGAAAATAGTAAGGAATAGAACATCTTTGGATTTTTTAATTTAGTAAAAATTTCCCATTTTTATTCTGTGCCAAGGTAAAAAGTTTACCCAACAGAGGCTGCCTGTAGCTGGGCTGTGTGGAGGAAGCTATTAGTGCTCTCACCGAAGCTACAGAACTAAGGTCAGCCTACAGGAGAACTCACCCATTTGCAGCCTGGAGGGAACCTCCATTACACCCACGGTCTTCTTCATCTTCTGGTTTGTGTTCCTCGTACCCAGTTCCTGCCTGCGGTAAGAGACGTTTTACCACCTTCCCCTCTACCTTCTCCAAGACCGCCAGTACCTGGACGTTTACCTCTGGTGTGGTCTTCCAGAACACAACCCGTTCCCACATTTCTGCTGCAGTGCCCGCAGGCAGGTTGGGCCTCCTTCCACATACTCCTAGATGGTCGTATCCTGCAGCCAGTCCCCACATATAGAGATCTATGGCACTGGTCTGCACTGGGCCCTGGAGAAGCTTCAGGTACTCTTTCGCAGCCCTCCAACTTGCCTCAGCAAACAGCCTGCCAGTGGCCACCACCAGCAGGAGGACTTGTGCCCCCTTGGGACAAAGGGCTGGGGCTTGAAGCAGCTGTTGTACAGAGCCGTTTGGTGAGCGGTGCTCACAGTACTATCCTAGAGTATCTACCACAGTGACATCTCTCAGCCCCTCCACACTCTGCCTCGATGCCACCTGTTTCAGACTGCTTCATGCCCAATCAGCCTGAAGAGAAGGCTCCAACTGCATCTCTCCTAATAGAGAGTGAGAGAAGGTTCAGTACTGTCGTGAAATCTGTCGATGTTAGGGTACCACTATGTAAATATCCTTGTTGTGTGTACGGTGAGCCTTTGACAGAAGAGAGAAACAAGATAAAGTTACCTTGGGTTGAGGCCACACTGTAAGAAGACATCCCAGCCCCGTCCTCCTTTCCTCCAGATGAATTCCAGCATACAGGTAAAAAAACTGGCTATACAGCTGTTTAAGCAGGTGTTTGAGAAAAACAAGACAACCCGTGATCCCTTTCACTCCACACTGGATATCTTCTTACTAAGCTGATCTTTTCCACAGTCCATCAGTCTGTCGTTCTCTACTGTCTGCTGCCTCTCAGCACACACGTGTGGCCACCTGTATTAGCACATGGTTCCAAGGTTTGCTTAACAGTTCTTGAGAAATTCTGCTGTAAATTTAACTGGACACCCAGCAAGGTGGATAGGAGGCTCAAAGTGCTGACATCAGGCAACGCTGGATGCATTCTATTCCAGGTCTCCTGCGTGTGAAAGCTGTGAATAAGCAGCCAGTCACACTTGGACCTATCCTGCCCTCTCAAAGCACTTCTTCAAATTTAGCCATTAGGCCTCACTACAGTGACAACCACACACATTCTTTTCTTAAATTTATTCATTCCTATACTTTTTTTGAACTTCCATGATTAAAAAGTGACTCATCACATTACCACCAGTAAGCATAAATAAAACTCTCATTTGTTAATTTAACTGAAAACAGTAATGGGTCATTTTCAGCACCACTGTATTGTACATTCTTTATATTGCATCATAATATAAAAATATACATATATGGTGTTTCCAAAACATTCTTTTCCATGTTGTTCAATGGCATGAAAATTTATAATAAACAAATCCATACTGTCAAGATTTTTTTGTGGTTGAGTATTAGATTGTCCTTCCTTTCACAGCATTTGAAAAAATCAGTAGCAGCCACACAGATAAAACAAGTGTACAGGGCATTTGTCTGAGCTGACGACAGGTGAACCACAGCACACGCAGCACAACCCCAGCACCCTGGCCCTTCAGGAGAGACAGGCACAATGCATGTGGAGGAAAGAAGAGCAAGAGCACGTGATGCAGGCTTGGAGTGTGAGGGAAGGGCAGCTGGGGCTGCGACCTGCTGTTCAAAGATCTAAGCCTGAAGTTCAGAGGCAGCTGACATTTCGTACCACGAAGCCCCAGTAGGGGACGCCATTAACCTGCCCGTTTGGTGAGTTGAGCGAGAATACAAGTAAAAAAGTAAAGAAAAATCCCAAAACTGAAATCAGAAGTGTAACAAAAGTCTTTAGAATGCACACATGATCCTGAATAAGAAGGTGCAGTCAGGAGGAGAGCTCTAGCTGCGATGCATAGAGGAGGCCCTCGGAGATGGTGGGGTTATTGCCTGTGGGCAGCCTGTGCTCTGGCTTCACACGCGCACACACACCCACATGTTCACACACACTCCCCCCTCCAAAACAGAGGATGACTGAGCCAGGACCTGGTCAGTCCGTCCAGTGGATGTTGCCTCTCACTGGTAAGCGTGTCGGGCACGCAGCCCTTCATCTGCACAGGTAGTCCCAAGGGGTTCTGACTCCTGTCCTCTGCTTTGTAATCTTCTTCCTCCTCCAGTCCTGTCCACGGTGGGTGTCTCACATGCGTGAGGAGGTGGCCAGTTCGTAGAACAGGACATAAGCGTCACTGCTGCGCACTTGGCTGGAGGACATTGGCGTTACTCTGCAGTGGGGGGAGGGTGACAGAGATGAGCTAGGCTGCAGTCAGTGAAGGAGATGGGGTTTGGCTCTGGCCTGCTGAGCTGTGTTTTTCAGCAGACTTATTTCCAAAGCAACTTTTCCATAATGCACATTTTACTCCACCCAACAATGTTTTCACAAATATTTACTGCCAAGAGGAGCACCCTGCTCAAAGGGCATAAAAGCAATATCACTTCTCTTGAGATAGAAAAGTCATCATTCCAGGTTCTTATCTGTAATGCCACAGGCTGTGATAACACATTTTCTCATCATTCTTTCCTACCAATAATAACAATTCCTTGCACAGAGTGAGAAACATACAATCACATCAAAGTGCATGCTGAGAGCAGATGGATGGAAACGGAGGGGGCAGCAGTCATATTTGTAAAAGCATTTTCCAACAAGGGGTGACTGACAGATTTCAGGGGGGTGGGAGATGGGAGCCAAGATCTTTGGGGGAATAGGGTGGGGAAGTGATGCTGGGCAGTCACAGTATCAAGAACCAAGGTTGCAGCTAACAGAAAAACACCTAAAGAACAAGTGAGTATGGAAATGGTGGACACTGCACGATGTGCGCGAGTGGGAAGGGAGGAAAGAGAGGTAGAGAGGGTGAGCAAGGAAGGCAGTGTGTTGTACAGAACTGCTGGGAGGTAAGCGGCTCTGGTTGGCAGGAGACCAACTGGCCAGATAAAGCCTCTTTATTCCCCTCTGCTCTCATCTCTGACACGGCATTCACTTCAGGGGCCCAAGCTGCTCGCTGGAGGAGGCTGGCTCCTTTGCAAGGCCTTTATCATCTCATTCTGCTGCCAGTACACAGGAGGGGCAAGAAGATGTGCACCTTTCCAGTAAAAGGCACAGAAAGCCCCTACATGGTTTGCCACATTCATTTCTTTTAGTTGATGCATTTCTCAGAAGTGACTTAGAATAGTTCAGATATTTATACAGCTGGGAAAGTTTTTGTGGAACAATTCAGGATAAGTGCTTTGCTCAAGAGTACTTCAGCATTAGGTGGGAAGCAAACCTAAATCTGTTAGGTTCTAAGGCAGCACCTCTAACTACTATGCTAAATGCTGCTTTGCATTCACAGGGATGCAGCTGGCCTGGAACCATATGCAGTCAAAGACATCTTCTGTAAAATGTAATGGCAACTCACCTTGAGTCGTTGAAGGTGTACCACTCCCCCAATGCCGGGTTGCGACAATAGGCTGTATAGTGACCCCCCATAGTGGTACCTGAGTGATTGGACACGGCATACAGGTTGTAGACGGCGTTCGCTGAAGAAGAGACAGAGGGCCACCGTTAGCTTACATGACTCCAAGAGGCAGAGTCACACTGAGGGAGGGGCGAGCAAGACTCACTGCAATTCTCAGATGCAAACTCCCTGAGGTCCAGATCTTTCATGGGGAAGTTAACAAAAGTGGACAGTTTGCTGGTTCTGATGCGAGACTCCGAGAAGCGCTTTAGATCTGGGTGAAAGTGGTGGTCAAGGACAGCTACTGTCACTGGCTGATGCACGCAGACATACCTCCTAACTGCAAAGACACCACTGATAATACATAACCAAAAACTGGAGCACAAATTCCACCTCTGACACACAGAAATTGTAGAAGTGTTTCAGTTTGAGTAAGGATACGCAGCACCAGGATTTTGGGAAACTTCTGGATGGTAAACTTCTTTGTGCATCTCCTCCTGGCCTTACACCTGTAGCATGTCTGCCAAAGACAGATGGAAGGGCAAAATCAACCTCCAAATGGGGTCTAATGATTCCTCTGAGCTCTTCATTATTATCAGGTTGTAGAAGTTGGTTTGTGGTTGAGGCAGTGGGCATGCTGGGAAATGGTAGAACACCCACCGGTTTCTCATCCCCGTCCAGCACGTCCTCTTTGGTGAACAGCCTCATGCAGTCCATCAGACTGACTTCCCCATAGCCCTTCTGCATGGGGAGCACAGGGGCAGACACCTATCATTTACCTCCTTAGAAGATGAAATAATATCACAAGCTTCTACTTCACCCATTATTGTAGTGGGGCATAAATAAAAGCAATTTGGAAACAATGCAGGGGTATGGCAGCTGTAGAAAAGTAATGGGGGGGGATACACACCTTGGCGATAGGAAGAGAGAGATCCCAGAAGGGGTCGAACACTGTAGAGCAGTAGCCACATTCTGTGCACGTCAGTGAGCTCTTGAGCTGGCCTACAAACAGGTCTTAAACAAAGACAAACAAAAGTGAGTCTTGCGCACGCAAATACACACATCACACACACACTCGTGCATTTGCTGTGCACTTACCCACTATTTTACTGTCCTCCCTCTCGAGATACCTGTTCCACATGCGTTTCCCTTTCTCATCATCCCTGCAGCATGAAGAAGAGCGCAAGAGAGCCGACATCACCATAGGTCCTGGGTTGACAGCGCACAGCCAGAGCCTGATCGCTCACCACACTCCACCACACCCTGACCCCCCACACACAGGTTAATCCTCAACACAGGAGCACAGCACAAAACTTACGGCAGATGATCCAGGTCCTCACTTTGTCCCCGGGGACGGACCGTGACTCGGTTGACCTCGTTGTGCAGCCCATCAAGCAGGAAGCGCAGAAACTCCTGAGCATCCTGCTGGCTGCAGCATAAAGATTGTAAACACAAGAGGAGCAGGGCACAGTGAAACAATTTTGGATGAAAAGATCAGAAAGACACCCACTTGTAGCCCATAAATCTGGGGGCATATTTCTGGATCTGAGTTTTGAACTCGGAGGGACTGACGCTCTCACTGCCCGATGATGTCCAAAGCATCTGGATGAGCTTGGCAAACTCTAGAGATGACAAAAAATGCAATCAAACAGGAAAATGTAAATGAATAACCAGATCCATGCTCACATAACATTTGAGTGTTGCTGTAAAAAAGTATGGCATATTTGCAAAAGAGTATGGTAAAGGAGATGGGTTATAATGAGGATGTAAGGTAAACCAGAAGCACAGTGTGGTAAAGGAGATGGTTTTCCATGAGGACATATGATAAACTAGGAGCAGAGTAGCAGGGTGTAGTAAAGAGATTTGTTCCTGTGTGCAATGAGTGCTCCTCACCCTCCATGAGGGCAGTGTTGCCGCGGGTGTTGTTGTTGAGGTCCCGGTGGTGGGCGTTGTGCAGGCAGTAGTCACGCAAACTGTGGGTGTTGCTCAGACACTGCAGGATGGAGTTCATGAAGCACTGCAACAGCATTTATCAAAAGTCAAAATGAGACAAGAATTTCACCCATTTACTTCATTTGGCATTAAATATATTTTTTTCTGAAAGTAGCATATATAACCACCTGTTTCATCCCGCTAATTCTCCAAATAAATGGTACTTTCTACACATTCCTGTCTTAACATGGCGCTCTGCACTGTTCTTAACCCAACCAGTTAACAGAACAGAATACTGACACAGAGACCATCAGCCTTCCATATGATGTGAGGTTCAACAGAAAGCAGCACCACTGTTGGGTTTATTTTTGGAGGTACCCCCCACACTGTTGCCTGGAAGAGGCTATCTTCCAGGCCATTTTTAGACCGATGAGGCAGTATGGCCAGCTACGTCTGCAAAATCCAAGTAGTAGGAGGTATGTGCACAGGGCAGGAATGCAGGCCCTTGTCTGAGGGGGCAACGAGCAGCGCTGGGGGGACCCTGGGGCATTGCATGTCTCACATATGGTGACACTTCCCAGAAATAAAGCCAGGCTTGCTGCCTTCACAGCTTGTCAGCTAAGCAGGCTCAGTGTGTCAAGCGGGAGGGAGGCTTAATGTCACAGGGAGAGTGTGTCAGTCATACTGAAACAGCCTGAGACCAGGAACACATTTGTTGACACCCACTTCTCTTTGTGGATTTGTTCAGAATTATCACTTATTACTGTATGTTTCAGTTGTTTTAATATTTTATAAGCTTATGCTGTTAAGTGTTTGTAGTAAACTATAGCTGAACTCACACACGCACACACACGTTGTGTACCCCCCACTCTCCACCTCACACACTCACCGTGTTCCCCAAGTTCCGCAGCCCCACCAGGCCTTGTGCACTCTTGGAGTTCTGTGAAAAAGGATGAAAGAAGAATGGCAGGGTGAACATTTCAAGGACTGTTGATGAGAATTAAGTTTGCAAAAAAACAAGGCCGAGCATTCAAAAAAGGCAACATAAGAGTTTACAGTAAAATAGCTGGTATAAAATATATTACAAACACTGCTTAAATCTGTACCTGCAGCATGCAGCTATTAAATGAGGGTTTACCTCACAATTTAATCACATTTTTACTGCAGATGTAGGATTGTTCATATAAGCCTAAAGTGGCAGCTAATCCTCCATATTTGTATAATATCATTGCAACAGGCTAGGGCAGTGGGCTGTGGGTTTGGGTGATGACTATACTGAGGCTCCCTTTGTGCGGACTTGGCACGTTCTTCCCATTTGCTTGGGTTTTCTCCATTTGCTCCAGCTTCCTCCCACAGTCCAAATACATGTGTTTCAGGTATAATTTGTAAGTTGCCAGTGGTGTATGAGTGACAGTGGTGTGATTGCCCTGCAAAGGACTAGAGCCTTGTCCCAGTTGCACTTGCTTTGCACCCAGATAGGCTTTCTCAGTAACTCGTTTCCAAGATAGGCTGAGGACCACCGCGACCCTGAACTGGACAAACAGTTATTGATAATGGACATATAGATGGATGGATGGATGGATGGATGGATGGATGGACACCAGAGTTTTACTGTTAGTATTTTTTGTCTCCAAGTATCTAATAACTGGTTAAGCCCCTGTCTGGAGAACATAGATCTGATGATAGTATAAGACATATCAACTTTATGAATAGAAAAAACTACAGCAGGTGTCAGGGTAATGACCAGGACAGGATTTGCCAAAAGGACATCTGGCGCTATGTTTCTACGGTGATTGTACTTGGATAAAGAGCTGCTGAAGGAAGGTGATCTGTTTGACTGGAACTAAATCTTCCGGCACAGTGAGTCAGGCACTGTCTACCAGAGTGTCTACATAGGAGAAGAACAGTGACTGCGCTGTTACCCAAGGGGGCAAAGAGGGGGACCCACTCTGTCAGCTTAGGCACAAGGAAGCAGAATTGGGCAGGCTTTTAGCCAGGAAACCAAAGAGAGCACACCCAGGAGACCCCACACTGGATTACAATTAACATGAAATACCTCCAAAAAGCTTCATTAATTTGGGATTATAAACTAAACCTAAATCTTGCCTTCGTGAAATTCCTTTGAGAAATATCAGGATTATTAGCCTGAGTCTGGATGGATGCAGGGCCTGTTGCTGCAGTTGCTGCTGCTGTTCCCAGCTGCACTGCTCTGCTGTTCTGGCTGGATCCTCGAAGACGCGTTGCACACGCCACTGTGACGCAGATCCCTCGACTCTGAGGGATGGTACGTGGGTCATGTCAGCCTGGGCTAAAATAACAAATGCCCTAGGCGGGTAGCCTGCCTTCTGCCAATGTCAGCGGGGTACAGGAGCAGCTGTGGGCTGAAGGGTATTTTTCCACACTCCATGTACCCTCCCCCCCACCCCCACCCCCAACTACAGCACGCTGACTCAGAGCCCACATATCCATGTGTGCAAGGTGACCTGCATGTGGCTCCCTTCCTCAGCTTAAAGAATACTCACAAAACCAGACAACACACCCTTTAACGCAACTGGACTGAGCTGAGCTATGAAGAGGATTTCTGCAATATCACCTATACACAAAACAAACAAAACAGAGAATTTTTTCAGTGACAGTGGAAAATCTAGGACAGAGTACAGAATCCTTACAGAATCCCAACATTAGGAACTGAATACATCAGTAAAGGCTAAAGAGACAAAATAATGACTGATGTTGCTGTTACAAAATAATTTAACTTTCTAAGTAAAGGATTGTGCAAATTTTTTCCAGGTACTGGAGTCATATGATATACAATATGCCCATCAAAGCACTGTGGCACTTGGCTGATAGAGCTGTTTATATAAGAAAAATCTTTATGTAAGAGGGGATTTAGCTTTGGGGGGGTCACATGCTGTCAGCAGAGCCGTGACTGAGAGTTTCTCTGAAGCCCGTTAATGAATGTCCACAGCTGCGGTCATTCATGGGAGCAACAGGAACCTGTCAAACAGCCCTAGGCACGACACCATGGTTAATCATACACAGTCTCTTTGCTTCGTATATCTGGCATCCTCTGAAGCTGTCAACATCTAAAACATTTTGTGCACAAGACAGTTAATTTTCACGAAAGCTGAGTCTGCTTTTGTCAAGATGACTGTGTATCTATAACTACTGCTAGCTTGGATAACAGGTTACTGTACATAATAACACGTGGTGAGCAAAGGGAAGCAAATCTAACCAACAAGCTGAATCAGAAGCACTGTTTTACTTCAAGTTGATGTTCTCCAGGTGTTTGCAGAAGGTGCACAGTTTCTAATTCAGTTAGTAACATACTGTTGGTCCAGAGCATGTTGAGTCCCAGTCAGTCTCCCCTGCGTCTCCAATGTACACAACCAACGCTTCACATTCTATATATTACAGAATAGTGGCAACCAAAAAATTAAAACCCTTTTCTGCATATTAACATCTGAACTGACAAGCACTACACTGTGCTTATTCCAATATACTGGTTGTGCTGTATCTAAAGTACACACTTCTGCCTTTTCTGGCTAAAGTAACTTTGAAAAATGAGATGGAGATAAGCAGATGTCTCTTCTGCATTGTGTTTAGACACATGCAGGATGTGTGAGCGTGAGCCCATGTAAGCATAAGAACACCCGATCTGTAATCCTCCCAGTGATCTTTAGCCACCACTCTCGTCGCTTTCTGTCCCCCACAGGCCAAAGTGGGTCACACTGAATCCTGACACAACACAGAGGTTAGATGAGGAGGAAATAATCCTGGTTTCATAATCAGTAGAAGACCTGGATGGAAACTGTGTCTGCAATGAAGCACGAAATGACTACTCAACTTCTGAGGTTGTGATAAAGCTGTGAGAAAGGGTGACGTGTTCCTCTTTGGTGATCAACTGTCCCAGTAATATGTGGATGTGCCAAGAGTGTAATTGTGAAAAAGCATAATGAAGACAGTGAGTTTATGGTGTACTGGTATGCTGTTTTCACACAACAAGCAGGGAGGAAGTACTCATCTCATGGCCCTGTTTACACTAAATATAACACCTGTAACTCGATGACCTCTCATCATTTTAGGGCTTTGGCTGTAACTGATCAGTGTAAAACTAAATCCTGACTCCAGACAGCAGGAGCTCAACTGTGTGATGTGTGCTCAGTCTGTAACAAATGCAAAGGGCTTAAAAGTGAGATGGCATGTGGGCTTGTAGGAGATGAGACTGAGAATCAGCACAGAGTTCTGTATCCTCCTGATGCACACTGTGTGTCTGGTCAAATGTCTTAGAATTCCATGTCCTATAGGACAGGGGGAGAGTTTAGGTCTGGATGTGCTGCAATGAGCCTGCTTCACCTCAATCTGAAATAAGGGGCAAGAGAATAATTTGCCCTGATGCTCCATTTCTGTATCTCCATTCAGGCATCAAATGGAGTAACTTTATCTCAGAAGCATGGCTGTATTATCTAAAATATGCTATCATATGACAACAATAAGCAACAATTTTCTCTGGAGCTCTGTGGCCTGTTTGAAACAATATTAATTTTGCTTGCACTACTATCAATAAGACAAGATCTGTAGATCAGCCAGCTGATCTATTGTTAACATCTTCTAATTTGTCACCAGTAATAATGTAGCAGGTCAGATAGATGGTCAGACAGTCATACCCTAAGCAAGAGGCAACCCCAGGGTAGCAGGGAAAGGAAAAGGGATGTTCCACACTCTACTAGTCTCCCACGAAGCCCACTGGTGAGGCTCACTTCTTCAACCACAACAGTTTTTGTGGGCCTCTTTGTCTCCCCATGAAATCCCACTCTGTTCATCTCTACACTGAGCTCACATGAGCAAGCACGGTGGTGAGGTAGCTGCATTTAATCAGTTCCATGTGCTTTTTCACCATACAGAATGCAGATGCGATTTTGTAGTGATCCAGTCATGGCAGCGGCTCTGTGGAGCAAGTCTATGGCTTGGTTGAGGCACATGGCACTGCATGAGTGGGAGGCGGAGGCAGAGCAGAGCCCAGCTTGGCCTCAGATGGTGAGGCAGGCATTCTAATGTGACTACAGCTTCTTACGTAACGCAGTCAGCTGTGAAGGAACGCATGAGCCGGGCACAAGCCAGCCACTCAGTCCCATGACATTTAAAATGCCGAACCACTGTAATGGCTGATGGGATTCAAGCACCACCGAGCTACTGTGCTATAGTCCTCCTTCCACTTAGCAACACTGCAGACAGTGATTTACAAGTTAAGCCATGACTGCCATTAATATTGTAAACAGTGCTGTTAAGTAGGAACACTGCCAAAATAATGGCACAAAATCAGTTTGGTAAAATAACAGCAAAGGTGGTGCCAACCTCCACGGGCCTTGCTCTTGGCCTCAGCCTGCATCTGGACACAGAGGACAGTGAAACAGTCCCCACGCTGTGAGCCCAGCATTACTCACAGATGCCAGCACAACTGTTTCTGCTTATTCAGGCCACAAACAGATGTTTTTGAAAGAAATAAGAACAGTCTCCTGTATACGTGGATAAATCACTGTACAGGACAGAATAAAGCACTGTAGCCACTCATCCCCTTTGGCAAAGGTGTCAGCTAAATTAAGGTTATTACTATTATTATTACAACAACAACAAAAATGACAACGATATTATTATTATTATTATTATTAATAATAATAATAATAATAATAATGTTATTATTGTTATTAACAGCAATAATAAGAACAAGAACAAGAAAAATATGCCGCTCAGTCTCAAAGATGATTTAAAGGAAAAATAAAAACATTTGAAAATGTACCGCTGGCGCTTTGCCAAAGTGAGACCTTACAGGTGTGTGCGAGTGAACGTCGAGTCCGGTACCGCGCCAGTGAGGTGCGCAGCGGTGTGTGTCGTCCGGCACGGCTCACCTTTGCCTGGTGGATGAGGAGCCCCACGAAGGTGGACACGAGCACGGAGCCCGACACGGCTGGGCTTTTGCGCCGGAGCTCGGAGCGCAGGAAGGGGAAGACGGCCGGCGGCGGTTCCTCGGGAACTGTCACCGTGTACGAGTGTCGCAGACTGGGCATGATGAGCGCCCTACACTAGAGCAACCGAACCGAACTGTGCAGAGCGCCTTGGCTCACTGTCCCCCGGTTTCTCACTTTCCACAGACGAGTGCTATGTCCTTCCGAGCCCGGGACGGCATGTATTGAGCGAGCGAGCGGGCGTGCGTGCGTGCGCCGGCCGTCTCCGTACCTCGTTCGTTGTCGCAGACGCCAAAGAACTCAACACGACGAAATGCAATAAACAGACACACGCATATATAAATAAGCACAATAAATAGCTTAAATAACTAATTCCAGATCCAAACCACTAAAGCTATAATACATTTAAAAACGTTTATTCCTTCTCGCTTCATAACATTAGAGTAAACGCATCGTCGGCCCTTTGAACCAACGAGACGAGCGCTCCTCGGTCTCAGGGCGGTGCGTGTGTGTGTGTGTCCGCCCCTTTTCGATCAGCTCGGACGTCAGAACACAGTCCTGCCCGAGGACGAATGTTTTCAGCTTGTGGCCCCTTGCAGCTTTCAGTGTCCCTTTTTGAGAGTCACCATCTCATCTCCGTCCTGCGAAATTATTCACATTTGAACTCTGAACAACGCCTTTGCCCAAACCAACACACCATGTTGTCAGGAACTTCATACTGAACAACCCATTCATACAGCATGGTATTGAGGGTAACTGCATCACTCCAGGGTGCTACAGCAGGAATGGAATTTGAACCTGTGTCCTTCAGACTGAAAGGTGACAATGCCAGTCACTATGTGACCTTTACAGTTCTGTGGTCAACCATCTCTGACCAGTTTTAATTCACAGAACATTTTCCTCTGCAAAGCTGTCAGAAAACCCCTTCTCTAAACCTAAACAGGCTCACAGCACATGATGGTTACTTTACTTTAAATTAGACACTAACTAAGCAGCATTAAATTTCAATGACAGCATTGGAGACATTGGAGATGCTCCTCGGTTTGAGTCCCACACTGGGAAAACCATGTATTGGATTCTCAACTGCCAGGTCCTTTAAAACCGGAGTGATACAAAGTAATCAAATATTTTACTGTAATAAATGGCAGATGATTTCCATCATTTATGCATCTGCCTCTCATTTTCTTTGACTAACTGCATTTAGGAAAAGTCCTTGTCTGTCTGAGTGTAATCCCCATGTCCTACCAGTCCACAGCGAAATTGTGCGTAAGCCTACACACTGCTAACACGTGACTACGAGTGTAACAGCAGATATGACCTCTACGTAATAAAACCTAAACTTTGTTTTTTATGCTTACTTTCAACAATTGTGATCTAGCAGCTTGCTGGTCTTTACAGAATGACTGTACTGGCAACACTGGCAACCCAATGAAAGCAGTCCTCTTGTGTTATTTTAATTTTAGCCAAAAATCTGTTTTTTAGATTATAAAAATGTTATTTTTTTCCCCCGTAGCAACACTGACTTTGGCTGAATCAAGATTCTGATATTTAACAAGAAAGAGCTTGCAGTCTTCCCTTATGATTATGATATATAGGTGTTTTGTCAGAGATCTTCACAAGTGACTACAGCAGTGACCATAGAGTTGCAGTTCCGGTACCTTCATAATCATCAGCCTCCTACGGCCATTTTTTATCCTTTATCTGCCCTTGCTTTGTGTCAGTCAGTATAATTGTATCATAATTTGCAAATTCAAATCAAATCTGAATATGAAGTTTCTTTTGGTCCATAAAATGCAGCCACTAACAAAGAGAACTTAATCGCAACCCATGTGTACTGCAGCTGGTGTGCTTGAACAAAGCAACAAAGCAGTTTCATCTGTCACAGTTTCAAGAAGCTCTTGGTCAAACTTCTGCCAACTTCCTATGTTAACTATTCATGTAGAAATTCATTTTGAGCAGTCCCAATTAACAAGGCCAGCTAACTATTGATCCGAAGACTGCATGCTGAGTAAAAATCATGCGCCACAACCAATTTCAATATATCAGTGCAAAAAACTGCCCAACAAAGGCATCTATCACATTCCCACATCCTGTTAATACTCAAGGTTCACCTCCCTCTGACTGAGTCTGAGGTTTAAAACTGACACAGCAGCTCAGACATCTGGATACAAATAACTTTTGTGTCTAAAGCCCTATTGCATAAACAAGCGTGGATTAGTAGGTGCATCATATAAAGCAAGATGCCCACTAAAAATGGACAGCGGTTATATTAACACCTCAAGCCATCCTGCAACTTCTCATTAGAGAATGGAGCTGACTGGATGTCTGGGGCAGGACTTCTGTTTGACGTCTTGTTAAACAATAGTGTCTAACAACAACCAACATACTCACAGCAACAGGACATACGGTCATAAACTAGCAAATCAAGCCTCCTCTGCCCTCATTTTTAAAATAGCCTCTATGACAGAAGCACATTTTTGTCACAGATAACAGCTATTGTGACATCTTGTTCAACTCTCTATTTAAAATGCCTTAAACACTGGTTAACTAGACTCTGGCAGACCGGCTTCTGAGAACGTAGGTGCACTGCACTCTCCGTGAACCTGATCATTGACCTCTTGTTCTTAGAACTGGGTTGTTTGCCAGATTTTATTCATGTCTCCTGAAAAAACCTCTAGACCAGAGACCTACCTTGACACAGAACTTTGTCACTTACAGTAAGAGCATAGCCAATTTTCAAATATATTTAAAAATTTTTTTAACTGCTGTTTTTAACGAAAGCCTATGCATCACAGACCCCACTGTCAGATTCCAGGTTAAGATCTTACTGTAGACAAAGACAATTTAACAAATTACTCTAAGAATGCAACAAAATATTAAAGCTAATTTATTGCAAGTGCCATTAAGTTTCAGTCTCAGAATCTTTAAAAAGTTATTCATATATAAATCATGAAGTAGGTCAACATTTTCCACAGCAGACAAATTCCAGACTTAAACTGAGTGCTTGTAAAATACTGACCTATACATGAATGGAAATGATGAAATTTCAGTTTATCCTCAATGTGTTATACCATCAACTTACAGAATACAGAAAAAGTGAATTACTATAAAGTCCTAAACCTTAATGACAATCTGTTATTCTTGCCTATTTCATCTACCTATTCCTAATCTCCTTTTAGTAAAGTCCAGGTATCATTTAGTCACTAGTCTAATGGTAGTTCTGAGATGGCAGCTCAGCTGAAATAATCAAGTACATCATTACACTGCTGCAGTGGTTCTCTGGACTATGCTTTAAATAATAATTAAATAAGCCCAAAAAACCAAGTGTTGACTCAAGTTTGTCTACTGCTGGTGGCAAACAGAGGGGGTTCATGCTGATTGTAGTTGACTGAAGTCTGTCGCACCTCTTGTTGATATTACCCATCTAGCCTTAGGTGCTTCACCTGTGTAGTGCCAGACTACTACAGTATCATTTCTGTCTTCCTGGCCACCACCAACTCCTAGATTCACAGAGATGCACCTTCTGCCACCCAACTATAACAATTTAGGAGCGACTCGAGTCTGAACTTCACTCTGTGGTCGGGCCTGTGGCTAAATCTGACATACTGTATACACTTCTGAAAAAGAGGAATAGGCAGAAATTTCAGGCAATCCTCATCACAGCCCAGCCTCTGGCACTTGTGATTGTCCCACAAGGTCAACTGAAACTGAGACACCAGTGAAAATGAATGTTCAGAACCTGATCCTTTCCTATCAAACTTGTACTCATGCCAAATGGCATTGCTTTAAACTTGGTAACAAAGAAAGGAGAAAACCTGACAAGGTGGAAGTGATTTGGTGTTACCTTGACCTCAATTTTGAATTATTTAGCTTATTTTCAAAATAGAAAATAAATCGAGAGGCTTTTTAAAAGAGAGAATCTAGTCTAAAGGAACTGGGCAGGCAGCGCTATTAAATACTTTCTCATGAAATTCATCACTGTCAGACTCAAAGCATGTTAACAAAATCAATGGCTTCTGCTGCTCATTATAAATTAGAAATATGGAGTGTACGCTAAGCTATTTAAAGAAACACTGCTGTCCATCACCCCCATTCTGCCACTTATAGCATCATCAAGAGTGGACTGTGAACTGAGATAACCTGGGACTACAAAACCTGCCTCAAGTTATGACAGCGTGACATAAACAAAAACCTCGATTAAACCAAAAGTCCGACGGCTTCATTAGGTTCTTGTTCATCGGGTCTGATGTTTGGCTGCTTTCGTCCAAAATTAACATTAAATCTAAATCAGACAGGAAGTAAAATGTCGCACAAAATGGTGCTGTAAATGGACAAGATGGACACCTCAGTCTTGTGCTCTCTTGTATATTGTTTGTTCTTGTTTGTCTTGTGATCTGTTGTGCTAATGCGATCAAATACAGAAGAGATGAACTGTTGAATATATTCGCCAGTTCAATCCAAGTATCGCGGTGCTGGTTTTCCCACAGCTGCAAACTTTTCTAGATATTCTAGCAGCTCTCTGCAGTTAAATTTATGCATGTTTGCATGTATGTCATCTCAGCTATGCAAGTTGTGTTCTAATATACTCTGACAGCCATTGGGAACCCGAAGCCAAGTGCCCTGTACGTGCGAGCATACTTGGCCAAATAGATCTGATTCTGATTTAAAGTGACTCTATACAATTTAAAAGATAAAAACTCTTGAGAAGTTCCATGCAAGGTAGAGTAATTTATTGTGCCTTTCTGCATCAAAAAACCTCAATGAAATATGAAAACAAGACCACAGCTAAGCTTAGCCCTGTTCATGTGCAATGGGGAGAGATTATACATCCAGATTAAATTCAAAATGATAAAGGCCCATTTATGTGTTTTATAAAGGAGCTGACTGTAATCTGAAGAAATGTGTAGCTCTTGTATAACCGCTGTACTACAGCCAGAGGAATGGGAGGGGCAAACAGCAGGGGTACAAGAGCAGTATAGTGGACTGCTGCCTGTTTCTGTGCCACTCCCCTGAAGCCTGGGAGGAAGCTGCTTACTCCCCTTTGCCATGTGACCCTCATGTAGTGTGAACACAATGCATGGTGGCAGGCTAAGGGCCCAGGTAAAGAGAGTGACATGCTACAGTCTTTGTGCTTGCATGTGAAGGCCATCAGCCCTGTCAGAGCCATTGAGAAAGAGAAACGGTAAGAACAGCTTAGCTCCGTAAACAAAGGAGTAACAGCTGATGCAAAAGCTGGCTGTACATCAATGCAGCTCTCACCGTGATTTAGACTAACAGCTCATTAATGACAAAAACTCACAGAACATACAACACAGATAGCTCAGCTATAAACAACATTAATAATTCAATATTTTTAAAAATGACTGCTTTTGGCAGGAGGAACATGACACAAACATGCTGCCAGTAAGCTGATGGAAGGCAGGAGAAAACAGCAGAAATGGTGAGGTACTTTTGCCAAGCTCAGAGGTACTTTTCTAAAGCACTCAGCTTCAAAACCTCGAAAGCTATACACTTGTCACTCTGACAGTTTATAGAAAATACAGAAATGTTAACAGTTCCAGTAATTCCCATTTCTAGTCTCATACTTGGACACTTAATAAAACACATAATAAAACAATGACGTGTAATGTACAGCTATTTTATACATGGCTATTTTATACACGTTGTAAACATGTTCACATTTGACTAAGAGGAGAAAGGCATATAAAATTATATTGAAAATATTGCTTGGACAAGGAGACAACCAGTAAAACTCCTCAGGTCTAAAATAGACTTCTTTGCCCCACATACAACAGACTGGCCTCCTGTAGTCAAGAAAGGGAGCATAGGCCCAATGCAAGAAGAACAAATGGCCTGCTGTTTGGGCTTCCAAACAGCTTTCAGATTTAAAATTTGTAATAAATCTTATAAATTGTATAAAGACAACAAAGCAAATTACTGTGACACAGCGCGAAAATCTGGAAAAAAAAAACGAGAAAAACCTCTTCTAAGAAAACAATCCAATTATTAAGAAATTTTATGATACAATTATATGCGTAGGGTAGGGGACTATGACCAGTTTCCTTGTAGCACTAGCTTAGGACCATCAAAAATGGGAACGTCCATGTAGTCACAACAACGATCAAAATAAAATAATCATTCAGTGACCATTTGCTGCACTTGCATGCCTTTTACATCCAGTGCACATTTTAACTGAACATCAGGATTACACAGTGCAACTATCCAGTGAAGGGGAATCAAGCTGACAGATCATGGCCAGCACAATCTGTTGGAAGACTGTCTCATTATATGGCCCAGCTGGTCTACATGAGGAGAAAGTCCAAAACACATGATTCAAGTTGTGGGCCCATGTGTTTTGAATGTATTGTGATTACAGTACATCTCTCTAGCAGGACCACAAACCCGACAGCATCACCACTTCCTGGTCAGAAACTGCTGCAAATTGTTCCTGATTCCTGTTGCCAAAAGACACAAGTTAATGGCAATCATTCCATGGAAGCACACACACCAGGAGCAGCTGACAAATTTACAGGGTAAACAAACACAGGTTATTTGGAAAGAATTATGAGTGGAAGATAGATGTCAGCCAATCACTGAGGCTGGACCCGGTGCATTCAGTCCATTTAACATGCAGTCAGTTAAAAAATTAAACTATATATTATTTAAACAAAAGATTTGTTACTCTATCCCCTTCTGAATCCTATCTCATATCAGTAAAAACTATAATTTAAAAAAATAACTCATAGAGTTCAGAACATTTAAAAGCCCTGGTAAAACTGCAGAACTGCATATTGCATGTTCCTCTTCAAGCTTAAAGCCAAGACATGAATACCTGTTGAGGTTTTTCCATCTCACCTTTAGCATGGTACACCTGGCTCACAAGGAAGCAGTGTACACTTGACTCCTGCCTTCACTGTTTACACATTGACTCTCATCACATTTACACCAGTCAGGAGTGCACGCCTCATCTGACTCTCACGCTTTTATTTTTAATGCTACTTGTTGTTTTCATGCACTGGATGCATTGTGACAAGCCTTAAACTCACAGTTTTGTACAAGGTTAATATGAAATATCAGTTCTTTCAACAGCGATAGCAAGAATAAAATAAAATAACTTTTTGCGCCCCCTACTGGACACAGGGGAGGTATGCGCCCTGCCAGCCTCAGATAAACACATGGGAAAGGAGTGTGGCCACGAAGCACCTTTATAAACTTTCTCTGAGCAGTCTAAACAGAAGAGCATAAGTATACATATCTTTGCTGTCAGGGAACAAGTCTAATGAAGTAAAACAAAATTGCAGTTCCCCCTGTTAAGATGGTGTGCATGGGAAACGTGAGAGGGATGATCACTTACCGAAATGTTCCGTGTTGGGGAGCTGGAACGGTTGAACCGGCTGCTGGCTCCGCTGCTAATGGCATCCTGTGTGGAGCTGCGTGAGAGGCCAGAGCTACAGCGTATACTGCTGTACGAGTCAGTCGTCTCGCTGCCTTGGTTCCGGTATGAGGACTTCACAGCGCTGCCAGATGATGAGTGAGATGAGGAAGGATCTGAAAGTCCCAGTGAGGACAGGTCCCGCGTCAGGTCGCTCTGGCTCACTGAGCGCCGACGGGACAGTGTGATGGAGGACGATGTCGGCGAGCTGGACAGGTAGCTGGGTGTGGATGGAGAGTAGCTGTACGTGGAGTAAGCCCCACCCCCACTCAGGCCAGAGCTGTAGCCCTTTCCCGGCGCACGGCTCAGGCTTTCACTGCGGCGGCTCCCCAGCAGGTCGGTGCGAGGAATGGACCGGCCCCTCTCAGGCTCTAGTGAGGCACTGTAGTTGCGGGTGCGGCTGGTGCTGCCACTCAGATAGCTGGATGGCGTGTAGCTGGAGGAGCCGCTCTTGTAAGGCAGCCTGTCCCGCTCACCATAGGTGCCCAGCGTGGGTGTCAGGGACGATCCATAGGAGCTGTAGTGGTTGGTGTAGGATGAGCCAGCGTAGCGCTTAGCCGTGGAGGAGACGCGGGACATGCTGGGTTCTCGGTCGCAAAGAATGTTTGGCAGACTGCATCGACTGCAAGGCAGAAAATACAGACACTGGTGCATACATGGTCTGCAATATAGGCACCTGCTTCAAATCCCTGCTCCTAATGCAGTATCCTCATACAGTAAAAATTGCCCAGCTGTACTATTGGGTAAATCATTGTAAAGTTTATATTGTAACTCCTCATGGACAAAAAATGGACAAGGAACATAGCCAAAAATTGGTCTGCAAGACATAGTATAATTGGGATGCATATTTCTTGAAGCAACCCTAAGTAGAGTGCAATTGCAGTAACCCAAATTAAAATAAACATAAGAATACACCTGTACCCTGATACTGAAAGCCCAGGTTCTGAGTTCAAAATATAATGAGTGGATTAGTATATTAACACCTGTCTCGGTATCTGAGCCAAGAAGTCTTGTCATAATGAGTGCTGTCTAACAGTAACCAAAACACAGCACAGAAATATTATAAATTAACACGAGTATAAGTGTGTACCTGCATGCTATAACTGTACTTAGCATCTATCTTCTCAGAATTTCTGTCATGTAGCCCATTTTCAAATAGTTTGTACTTTTTCAGTTTCATTCACTTCTGTTCAGTCCATAAGTACACCAGTTCATTGTATTTTTTCTATTTTATATTGTTTTCATTTCTTCATTTTTTAAAATAAATTTGACTATTAAACATGTGTTGCTACTACTCCTTATAATAAAGAGCAAAATAATGTATGATAAAAAAAGTAAATGCATATAAACACAGAAATGAATGACTACCTCATTAACTGTTTGATAATTAGGTAGTTGGTGTTTAAAATGTTTTTATCATCTTGAAATAGGTATTTTTACGGTGTTGTTGATATTTTGGTGAAATTAACAGAGGTTTTTTAGATGATCCTGGAACAAATCATAACTATTCCTTTAAGAAATAATGGAAATATATTTCGTGATGTATGAGTCTGTTGGGTTTGAGCAATTTCTAGGAACCAATTACACTCGGACAGCCGGGTATAGACGTTATAAGTCTGTAACTGCCTTTGTGATCTTTTTACTTTGTTCATCTGAACTGTGACAGAAAACAGTATAGTCCACCTTCTTTAGCAAAGACACAAAAACGCCATACAACTGGGATTTTACGAGACCGTATTAAGATAAAGTATCACAAGGCTATGTCCCGAGATGATAGACAGCAGCAGGAAGCAGAAGTTCCTCATATGCTGAACTGCACAGCAGCACCCCCCAGATGTTTAAGTGAATAACAGCTGACAGAACAGATAAAGACACTGCCATCTACACCGCTTCAGTCTTTCACTCCTGAGGCTCAAGAAAAAAAGGTCCTTGGATGTATTTCTATGATTCCTAGTAAGCTTTCCCAGCCACACCCTCAAAACTATGGTACCTATAAGTTGTCCCTTGCACATGCAGTTTGCAAGATACCGTACACATAAAAATATATATGCACCCTTATGAGTGGACAAAAGATAATGCCTGGGTCTCAACTGCAACAAAATTCAACTTTAACCCACTACACCACTTGCTGCCACAATAACATAATAATGTTTTTCAGCTCTATGAACATTATTTTGGAATATTTTAAGTCCCTGGAGAGGTTAAGGTGAAAGGAGTCATGTGGTGTGGGTCAGGAAAGTGTTTGTAATGGTGAAAATTATGAAGAGGAAACGTGTTTTTATAGAGCGCAGTATGTTCCACTGGATAGCTGGACTGTTGTTCGTATGCCACTGCAGCATCTGAATAAATAAAAGTATCTGGTGTTGTTGATGCGTGTCCGTTTCAGCGGGGCAGCTCCTATTTCTTTAATCCATCTCTCCCTTGCTTGCTCTCTCTCGCTCTCTCTTACTCTCTCTGCCACTCGCTAAAGGCAGCAGGGGCATCAATAATTCAGCCGGCAGCTCTGGAGTAAGCAGCGGGCTGGAGCACATCCAGAGCACACTGTTGGCTGGTGATTCAGATCTGGCCTGAGGACAGGGCCGCTGCTGTTTCTTCTGGAGATGGAGGCCCTGAGCTTTGTACCTCCCAAACACAACACTGTGACTATTGGACAGACAGAGCCATTGACAGATCTTTCTGTACCCAAGGCATGGGGATGGCTTACTGTGACTTCATAGTGTGCACCACATGAAGTACTCTGATAACCATGTTTGGAGAAGTAATATTAGTAGGAAGCATTTTTTATAATGAACACTTATTAATACCAATAATAAAGAATAAGAATGTAAATAAACACAATAAATGTCCAACAAATAAAACACTTATTAGGAGGAAGAAATCAGTGGCTGTCATTGTTGTCCCCAAATAATCAGACAATCATTATGGTTTTAAAGCTTCTAATAGCTGCAGTTTCCCAAATCTTTCTGGCTCCTCACAGGGCAGCCTATATTGTTACAGGCTTAGGCTTGCCTCCCATTGTCACCCCACGCTGACGTTTCCAGTGCAACCCAGAGGACGCAGCATCTCTGAGAAAACAGCTCACACTCACACACGGCACGCAGCCCACACATTGCAAGTCTTAACTCATCTTTCAGTTTGTTCAAAGGTTCCGCTCAGTGTGGTTTCCATGGATACACACCAACAAACCACGTTGGTTGGTTACACACAGGGAAGCTGCCAGGCCATGGCAGCCCTGCTACTGGCGTCTTCCAGGCCCTCTCTTCAGCAGACACTGGAGGCTTTGACTGACCACAATGGCGAGATGCCAGTCCCCTCACACTGACATTTACTTATTTAGCTGATTTTTTTCTTTAAACTTGCTGTGTTAAGCCAGGTACAATTGTTTATTGATTTATACAGCTAGGCAATTTTTACTTGAGCAATTCAGTGTATTCTGCTCAAGAATCCAACAGTAAGAGGTGGGATTCAAACGTGCAACCTTTCAGTCCAAAAGTGACTAAAAAGAGCTATAACCACTCTGTTAGCTGCTCTACCTGACCAAGATACTCACAAAAGTGGGCTCCCAATTTCAGGCCTTCATAAAGATGTCCCTAGATCTCTCAACCCTGGGAAGACCCCTGAGTTCAAGAGAAATGCAGGCACTAAAACCCACAATACAATAAACGCTCAGTTTAACAGACCCTGATTTAATGGATTTCAGATTTAATGGCTGAGACTCTACAAAATACATCCCTGCTATTTTTCGGTTTATGTGTTAGTGCTTCAGAATTTCTCTGTCTGGTAGAGATGGTAAAAATATGCTTCAAAATATGCCACATGTTCTTAAAAGATTTTTGGTTTAATACAGGCACTATTTCACTAGCATTTCAAATGAATTTACATATGGCAGTAACAGACAACTACTCCACCCAATTAGCCTGGTAAAACTAGGATACTCTACACTGTATAGTACTCTGCTGTCTGATACTGAGCAATATGCCACAATGATCCATTCAATGTTCCCCTTAAGTACAAATGCTGAGTAAACTGTGCTCTGGGTGGCCTTCCAAACAGATGAGGGGTTTATATAAGGGGTCAGGATATATTGTTGCTGATGCTGTATAATGCATATCACGTCTCCTCTATTCATAAACATTCTTTAGTCCTGAAAAAAAATCAGAGCCCAACAAAACACTATACTACCTCATGCAAAAAATAAATATGATGAACCTAGTAACTACACCAAATTCTGCGGATTAATGGATGAGCACTTGCTATGCTCTTAAGACACGGGGAATAGAATCATGCTGCCATCCAGAAATGAATTAGCTTGAGATTACACAACCTGGGTCTTAGAGGCAGCTATATTTACTTTGGAATGTGAGCAGATAGACACCCGCGTCTGTGAAGCCTACAAAACCACAGAGCCCGTCCCTGGGTTCTTCTCTGCCCAATCAGGGCCAACCAACAGATCTGCATGGCCCTTACAAGGTAGCCACAACAACAACAAAGTGCCATGCACACCTGTGCTGCTACTTCAGCATATCCCTGACCACCCCTCCGTTTGGTGACGTAGGCCCAAACAGATGAGGTTGAGGGGGTCACCGTGTTCTCAGGGCTGGATATTTGATCAGGATCTCAGGCCTTTCGGAAAGTATCACAGCTCTGCACACGAGGGAGGTGTGTGCTGGGGGTGCCAGTGAATCCATACCTGCTCTGAGTGGAAAGGCAACCCTCAGACCCAGGGGACGGCAAGGTGGGTGGGAGGGATCATCGCCCCTCACCAAGAGAGCTTCTTGTAGAGACCTGGATGAAAACAGAGACACACAAATCAGCCAGTAGCACGGGCTAAAAATGTTCACTCTAGCCTGTCCTAATCTATGTATCGATTTAGATTTAGGGCAGAAGCACGACTAAAACTTTATCAACACTTAAACAGAGTAATATTTTACTGAAAGATCTTGGGTTTAAGTACTTTTCTCAGAGGTAAAACAGAAGACCCCACCTGGGACTTGAACTAACAAGCCTCAGGTTATAATGCCCCTTAACATTCCTACTCCCTGCTAACCATTTTTTTTTTGCTTCCAGTTATTATCTATGCAATTATAAAAGCTGAAAAATGAGCAATAACAATGTTCTTTGGACAAATAACAAACGCTGGGAACAAAGGTAATTACAATTTAAACTTTTTTGCTTCCTTACACTTAAAACTCACAAGCTGGCACTTGCAGAGCGATTAAACCCTCACAGCATTTAATCACTGCATTCCATATCTGCTGGACAACAGGATAACACACAGGTGAACTACTGTACTTGCAATAGTATACAAAACGAGGCCTCAAAACATCTTTTAAATTTACAACTGTTGAAATAATTCCACTTCCAAAAAGTCCATAACCAGCAGGGAGAATACATTATCTCCCAAATTAGACTGATCTCAAATGGTCCACCTACTGTGTGAAATGAGCAGTTGGGGACACCACTCATTCCTAATGACATGATGCATCTTGCACAGTGACACAAAGTGTGTCACAAAGCAGTGCACATGTTCGAAGTAAATGCCGATCATGTTTAAAATTATTTTTAAGCAAACAATTAGTCCATAGTCAGAAAAGCCTGACTTTAAAAACACAAGCTATACAAAAATCCGCATTATTTCCACAACACAAAAGCAGCAAATGTGCCAAGTGACGTCAAAAAGTATATAATTTAGCACAGAACTTTTAGTCAGAACACCCACTGGCTTTAATGTCCAAAAAAGGTCCAAAAGCAGTCTGAAGATACTGAAACTCCAATAAAGTTCCAGCAAGGGGACCCACCTCAGTCACAGTTATCCAGTATGAAACAGGTCCTGTACCACACACGGTCAACACAGGCAGACAGATTCCAAAGTGAACAGCGCCAGAGAGACTGGGTGGACAGGCTGTCGTATGGAGGTTCTGGCCCGGACTAAGTGGGGCCGGGGAGAGAGTGAGCGAGCAAGCATGGCGATACCGGTGCGTCCAGGATCAGGTTTCAAGACTGGTAAATATAGCAGTCGCCCGTGACCTCGGTCGGTCGCTCAGAGCTCACTGGCATTCCAGTTCACACCCACAGCACTAGCAGCAGCCCTTTCTATAGGCCGTGCCATTTCAGCGTTTAAACTGTATGTTTTTAAAATATTATTTTACAACAGGTTTCCAAGTTAGCCAAATGTACAAAAAAGTGAGATGTTTCAAATGAGGAAACAACAGATGTTCATTAAAATTTGGGGTGCACAGCATATGATCTGACATGAAATCACAAGTGTGTACAGACAGTTTTATTGAAATAGTATTTATATATTTACCTACAGAAGTTTACTTTGAAAGGTTCAGAAGTGACTGCTGGCCTTGGTTTGAATCGGTTTACTATATCGTCGTTTCAAGTCAACATTTACATTAAGATAAATTACTATGAAACGATTTGTACTTGTATACATAATCCAAATTCAGTATATATGTGTGCTCGTTTAACGGTAAAATAGATTGGAAAAAATATAAGTAAATATATAAGTAAAGTCCAATTTCATTCTTGTCTTCTTGTCAAATTTCAGACTGTTCGTGTCAGATTTATTGACCTTCACTAGACGTATACAGCTGCACCTGCCACAAAAGGGCGTACGTCTCGGTTAAAAAGATAAAAATCCTTAACACATGCGTGTAAACGTTTACGCACCGTGCCAGCTGATCCCCAGTTAAACCATTATAATATCATAACCGCGAAGCAGATAAAACACTGACGGGAATTTGCGCCGGAATATTTCGGTTCGGCAGATCAACTTTAAATGCGATGCGCGCGGAGGCCGCGAAACGGACGCGCATGCGCGGCACGCACTTCAGCCACATTTTTAAAGAAATGCGAGAAGCCCGCACTCGCGTCGTACGTTCTGCGGCTCTACTCATTCGCAACAGCGGCCACTGAACAGTGCCGAGTGTTAGCCAGCATATCACTCAGTCACTCGTTTGGTAGTTACCTACAACAGCTACGTTTTGGTAAGACTGCCCCGCGTTACAGTAGGCAGATATTAACGAGGCACGAAAGGCATGTTGCTCACTCACTCTCTCTGTCTCTCTCTCACGCACACACACATTTTCTCAGACACACAAATTCACGCGACACTGCTGAAAAGAGCATGTGTTAGTATGTGCCCATCCATTTTGAGTCATAACTTGAGTCATTCTCAGCTGCCATGCTCTTGACTCATCACTACAATGCTCGCCAGATCGCAGGGTGACCCGCCGGCTCCAGCAGACGAACCTTTCTGAAATCAGAGGAGAGAAAGTGGCGGATCACGAGCAGCCGGTGACCACTCACCGCCGCCGGGGCGCATCTCACCGGGCCGCGCGTCAGCCCGCAACTCACTGGCCTCTCCTACTTTCTGGAGGTCCGGCTCAGCAAAACACCAACAAAGCGGATAAAATTACGTCAAAAGAAATACGCAAATACTTTTAATTTTCTATCATGTCTTTGTGTTGCAGTCCAGTTTGAGGCTCGCAGAATAACGGGTCTCTCCCTTTAACTCTGACGTCAACTTGTCAATATCGGCTGCTCATTGGTCTTCTTCCCGTAAATTTACGTCACCACGAGACCGCCCCCTTAACGGTCTCCTTGGAGACCGATGTAAACACTCGGCTCCGAGCTTGTGGCAGAAATTGTTTCGTAGTTGTATTGCCCGTTATCAGAGTTGAGAACTGCTAAAGGAACCAAAGATACGTAAAAGCATTAAAATGAATGCCGCCTTGTCCTTCGAGAACCTTTAGTCATATTTTTATGCAACGTGGTTCGCTTTGTTGAGAACCTGTTAGTTTATTAGCAACAATGACGACAGTTACGCTGTTCATCAGCTGCCTACGTATTTCGGCACTTGGAAACATAAAAAAAAAAATACGTTTACTGGTTGGATAAAACGTTGATACTGGATACTATTCATATTTACTTTATCCTGTTAACTACATTTTCCCCAGATAAATATAAGTGAACTCCAAAACAGCTTCTGTGGCAAACTAGTCACCAAATCTGATTTTTAAATGAATGTTAGGTGTGAACTGGAGTGAAAATGTTAATCTTTGAAGTAACAAAATATCTCTGCTACCTCAATATGTAATGTTCTTGTACATGACTTGCTCTACACAATGAATTTTAGAAGCAAAGGAAAACTATTGGGTTACAGAGGACAATTTATTATCTTTTTTAAGCAGACAGATGAATCAGGGTGGATTGTTTAGCACAGTAACATAAATGAAATATACTTGCAACCCTTAGAGTTATGATTTATTTGTGACCTTCCTACTGTATGTGTTATATTCTATACAAAAAAACATTAAGATACATTATTTCCACTCAAATTTGCCTTATACATACTTTCCACTAAATTAAATAGCTTCACTTAAGTCAAAAATTTATTTTGGATTTGTGGTTAAATGCTAGTCTTCATAAAACATGAACAAGTTCCACAAAACATCTGGTTAATACAAAAGCTAAAACTTCAGAGACAGCATTTTACATTCTTCAGTGTAGAAGGAGATAAAGTGATAACGTAAGACAAGTTTTGCCAGAAAATGCTTTATTGCAGCTTTGTAATTGAAAGCTTGCAGCAGGTTATTGTTCTTTCAAATCCAAATCTGCAGAAAAAAAGAGTGGATAAATTGCAGCTGTAGGCTCTGTGGCCACATGAGAAGCGTTTGTAATTAATGTTGTGACACTGTAGACATTAGTAAACATAATTTCCCATCACGTGAATCCCCCTCATTGTTCAGAAACAATAATTTTATCCTTTTGCGATATACAGTAGAATATAACTTCATAGAAGTAACTTACGGTTAGCACATGGGAAGGAATACTCTGTGAAAATGTGGTCACCTGAAAAAGAAAGCAGACACTGAATAAAGGGCACAACATATATATAATCAGAAAAGGAGATGATCCAATATCATCAAGTCTTGCATGTCCTTGATTTTGCATGCTAATTCCTCATAAAAGAAAAATAATTTGGACCCAAAGGTTTTTAAACTGGAGGGCACTGTGGATCAAAAGTATAAAGGGAGTACTCTTACTAGGCAGGTAGTAGTCATACATCTTGACCACTGCAGCTTTGAGGTTCTTTACTTTGAGCTCCTGTTGTAGTTGAAGTTCATAGAACTGTGGTCTGTTTCCTGGTAACTGTGAAGACAAAATAGAGCTGGCAGGTCTTAGCATTCTGAACAGTTCCTGAACATCTGTTCTTGTCAACTATTTTATCCTAGTCAGGGTTGCAGCAATGTGGAGTCTGTCACTGGATGCAGGGCTATAAAACTACACCCTGAATGGTGAACAGTCACAATATAGGCTGATAAGAGTGATCAGTTAACCTAAAGTGCATTTTTTTGGACACTGGGAGGAAACTGGAGCACTCAAAAGCAAGCCATACAGACATAGGAAGATATGCAAACACCACACAAGCCCACATGAGAGAAACAAAGAGGTCAGGTCCTGTGATGTGACAGCACTACTTGCTGAACCACTGTGCCAACCATTATTTTTTTCTATTTGCTGTACTGTCTTTTAATGTTGCATTTTCATTCAGTCACTCAATAACCGCATGTGCAGTGTAATAAAAAATGCCACATAACAGTAATTATCATACCTTGCTCTAGTAAAAATAATCCCGCTCTTTGAATTAAGTCATTACAAGTAGCCTAGGACTTTACACCATTTTGGAGTGCCAGCTACGTGAATTATTAATAATAAAAATGTACACTAAATAGTGAAATTCTAATTTATGGAAACTGAATGTTTAAGGGAACCAATATAACTGGAACTCACCTCTCTCAGATATATTACAACGTTGTCACCTTGAGAATCAACACGGTCCACCAACACAGAGTGTCTTAGCTGTTGGTCAAATACATACTTAAGGTTAATAAACATGTATTAAATAGCAATAGCAGGATAATACACTAATACTAATAAGCCCTTTGTGAGTTCAGGTGTGCCCATGTCATATTGTGATATGCTCTCATTGTCTGGGAAAGGGGGTACAAAAAATTTTATTGTTAAGAATGGCATGTCATTTTTTTTTGCAATTCACAGAATGTATGATTATTTTATTCAATTACTCAGTATTATGTGGCCTTGGACTTTAATTGAGAATCACAGTAACTGTATACCCCATAACTAAGCTCATTTTTCGAAATCTTGATTGACTAAACGGCGTGCCTATATTTATTCAGTATATAGTTCGATCGGCATTCAGAAGTCATGGCATAATAATTGTTATTCAAAGCACATCACAGAAACACAGGTAAATCCCATTTTTATGCATTTATGTATTGTAGAGGAAACCCTTGTTTTACTCATCCTGCAGGGATTTGCAGGGAGATCATTTTACATTATTTTATATGGAGAAAAAAATGCTTTCCCAGCCCATCTGAAAACCCTCAAATCAACTTTCTCCAAATATCACTAAAATGCTATAAAACACCTTGTGGCACATACAACATTCTGTGCAGTGTGGACACACACACAGTGGATCATGCCACGCAGCACAGCACACATGGGATTATGCTGTTTTATTAATGATATTAAAATAAATGCACTTCACAACATGTTAAAAAAAGGCAATATGAGACATGAAATTGTAAGGTTGTTGACAAATTTGGTCCACACAGTTTGCTGTATTCAGGATTACTATTGGTTTTTACATTGCTTTTATTTGTTTTACATAAATTTGACTATTAAATGTTTGGTGCTGTTACTACTTATAATAAGGAATGAAATGTAATACTAAATTTATTTATAAATTATCACTAATATATTATAATACTACATTAAAAAAACTGCATACAAACTCAAAAATCCATATTAATTTCTACATTAACTGTTTGGTAATTTATGTACTGGTGTTTAAAGTGTTTTTTAATCATGCTTAAATAAGTATTTTAGAGTTTGCAATATTTTGGGGAAATTCCTTGGGGTTTTTCAGATGGACCTAGAACAAGCAGTAGTTTTTCTTATCAGAAATAATGAAAGTAACTTCCTAATATTCAAGTTCATGCAATTTGAGCCTTTCTAGAGATTAGTTACCATCAGATTGTGGGGTATAGGTGTATATGGTAAAATTCCCAGATTTGACTCAAGTCAAGAAATATAGCCAAAGGGCTGAGTTGGAGGACCATGTACCCTTGGCTATGGTGAATACCCCTTTTCAGGTGAGGCCTGGGACAAATGGCCCTACTACCCATGGAGGGAAAATGTGACTCAAGGACCAAATGCTGTTTGGACTGTATGCAAAGCTCCAAGGGTCTTTGTTAACTCACACGTTCCAAAGACACCGGATCAGGGACAAATCCCGATAGCACCTTTATGTCAACTATCACCATGTTGGTACTCTCTAGTGGCCCCTTGTATCTGGAACCAAGAAACAAAAAGTTAGCTGGTATGAGTTGTGCTGCATTGACTTTTTCAACATAAGATAATACTAAGTAACAGATTCATATACAGATACAGTAATGCATGCTCTCCCTTTGCAGACCCTGGGGGAGTTATACTCACACAACACTAAAGTTGAGATGCAACTTTTCTCCACGGGGGACACCCTTACACTCGCTGCTCACATTGATTTTAATGCCAAAGGCAGAGTCGATAGCTGGTGTGGGGATATTGTAGCGAAGAGTTGCCTGAATGCAAACATTAAAAAGTATGGTAAGGAAATCACTCTCGTAATGTGAATAAGATTTAATGTCATGTCATGGCCCAAAGATAACACAATACTAAAATAATAAGAAAAACACAGACCTGCACAGATGCACAGCTCTTGCCTTTTACCATAATGTTGTACTGCCCTGTGGTGTTTTGCAACGGGGTCTTCTGGTAAAGCAGTTTGTTGTCTTGGTTAATGATGAAGTTGTGTTCTTCTTCGCCAGTGGACTGCACCGTAATCGTGCTGGAGCCCTCAGAACTATGCACCACAGTTGAGTAGAGCGAGAGGGCCTGCAGGGCCACTACTGTATCCTGTACAAATACACCCATTTCCCAGTGTCCATTTAAAACTATTCCATTAGGCTCAAAACAACTTATACTGCTGATAATGATGTGCTGTCCTCACTTGGTTCCTAAACCCCATCTTTATATTTCCCTAAACCTGAACAGGTTTGTAGCTTTTCCTAGTGCAATTTAGGACAGCTCCTTCAGAAGTCTTTAATCCTAGCCCAAAAGCACTCCGTTGTCATCACAAATTATTTCCAAACACAAACCATCTTACAAAAGTAGGATACAGTGCCATGGAAAAATAATTTTGGTAAATTTAGATACCTCTTCTATTAAATCTTCAATTAAACTTAATACTGAATAAAGGAAAAGAAACAACATACAGTAATTGCATCACATTTGGTGCTACCTGATCTTCAAAGGGACAATACATGGGGAACAGGCAGCCATTATGAATTGTCCACAGAGTCACCCAGAGTTTTTTACTAGCGCTTTCGCAAAACTAACCAACCTGTTGGTGCAGAATATTTTGGTTGGAGGGGACATTAACTGTCAGCTAAATCCTTTAATCCACTACTCTGGGGTAAACCATCCCAGTTCACCTCAGGCTAAAATTATAGACATTTTATGTGAAGAAACTGATTATATGAGACCCCTACATCCAGCACATAAAGACATAACTTTTTCCTTTAAATTTCATAAAAGTCAGGTAAGGACTGCTTATTGTCTCATGCCAAAAAGACTCCTGGTAAGTGCTGCTTGTAGCACAACTGGAAGCATAGTTATGTCAGACCACACACCTGAATATCATCATGAAACTTCTGAGCCTTTCAACACAATCTAGACACAAGAGATTTAATCCCTCAATATTTAAAGATCATAATTTTAATTCAATCTTCTCAGAATGTAAGTCATTTTTATCCATCACTATGCCCTCTACAGATAACCTATCATTATGAGAGACTTCTAAAGCCTTCACAGGGGACCGATTACATCTCACATGATCACTAAAAAATGTAAAAACCATGGACAGAAAAGGATCTTTGAATATAAATTTTTAGAGGCTGAAATAAATATTAAAAACCCATTTTCAGCGAGGCTGAAGGAAATTACCACCCTGTCCTTATCACTAGTTTCTCTTCTAACACAGAATCCAGAAAGAAACATAAAATTTGCTAGTCAGCGGATATACGAGCATGGTGACAAACCTGGGAAATGCCTAACATATCTTATCGACAGGGAGGGAACATGGATTTTTGAAACAAAAAATAACACAACATTTAAGGCGTTTTTGTGACTTCTCCATATTCAAGACACATTGCTAAATCTGAAGCAATTCCATTAGGCAACTCACTACATACCTTACAATCCCTCTCTGTTTCCTTTCACTTTATTACCCTTGGGCATATTTGTCACACCTAAATTCAACCAGATGTTTATTGCCAATTTCATCCCAATCTTTGTGCTGTGTGAGTGCTACCCTATAGGTTCCTGCTATATTCTTTCACAAAATAATAAAAATCTAAACAGCTGGTTCAGTTCTTTTTTAGGGTTTAAACCAGGAGACTCTGGCTTATAACAGTGACCTTGTGCGAACCGAGCTCCAGAGGAGGCTTAGTCCACCCAGATATTAAAAAGCAACAGTTAAGTGTTCAAGTACAAGTCACAATGGACTGGGTATAAAAATGATCCACCTTAATTTGAAAGGATATTGAGGCCTCACTGGCAAAGTGAAATTAATTCAGTGAAAAAACATTGTGATAACTCAGGAACAATTAATACAGTCAAAGCTAGGTGGAGCATCCAGCACAATGAGGGGTGACTAGGATTAGAACCTACATTCATCCCCATTACTAACAACCCTGACTTCCTGCCAGGTGCTTCGGACTCTGGTCTGGCACAAGAGGTGAAAAGAGGGATTGTTAATCTGATTTATTTGAGAATTACACATTTATATCATTTAATCAGCTTTCAGAGAAGTTTAATATCCCCAGACAGTTCTTCTGTCACTACCTACAGATATAGGTTGAAAAGGAAAAAAAATCTTTTCACCAATTTTCATATGTCAGCCGCAGAGAGACAGATCCTGCTCACAAAATAAATAATTCCATTAGCGAATTTTACAATATACTCAGGATCCACTGCAAATCATTGATCAGGGACCGAGGACAGTCTGGGAAAGAAAGATACAAATGTAGAGATAACTGAGGCGATGTCCAGAGCTGTCCAGCTCAAGACATTGCATAGGGCTCACATATGTCCTAATCAACAAAGTGTTTAGGTTCTAGTTTGTGGTTGAATGTTTTTTTTTTTATTATGAAAAATTGCTAGCAATTACTGTATAATTATTATCACATATAAAAATGTATCATAAAAAAAAAAAAAAAACATTTGTGGTATCTGGAGAGTTCAGTTTGTTTGATGATGACAAAATGACCAGGTCCTGAGGTAGCACGATATCCCTAGACCTTCAAACTGCCACCACCATGCTCATTTAAAAGAGGCTCTTACTGTGAGAACTTCATGTGCAGATGACCTTTCATGTCTTTTTCAGAAAACACTAGTTTCCACCTTACTACTCCTTCATGCACTCAGTTTTTGCAGCGTTCCCTTCTTTATGTAGAGTCCTGAAGATTTATTTTATGTGAGGCTATATTCACTATTATCTCAAACTATTTCCATTTGGTGAATATACCACTGAATTTAGATTTGTAACAACACCCATACTAGTAGGCTTCAGCAACTTTTCTCCATAGGTCTTCTGTAGAGTGTGATGCGATTTGCCTCTATGAGAAGATGTGTTTTATCTACATGCCTTTTGGGGTTAAGACTGAATTTGGTTAACATTTTTTTGGCAATATATTCAATATTTTGGCAAAAATTGAATATCAAGTAGCAGCAAATACATAATGTAGAAAATCAGAAAAGCAATAAATATTTTTTCATGGCACTGTAAAGGACATCTGTTTAGTGAGTAGCAACACCAAGCGATACACATACAGGGATCATCTACCTGTGTAGAAGAGAACCCCCCCCAGGGATTTTGCTGCTCAGCCAGCCAGCGTACAATTCTGGCAGCATAGCCCAGGTCTCCCGAGGTCAATGGATGACTGTTGAGGATTGCTAGCAGCACATAAGCACTCATCTCTACAGACATGGAGTTCCAGGTCTCTGTTGTTGACTGGGACCAGTGTAGAAGGCTTCCTAAATGGGGTCCAAACAATACAAACATAAAATGTGAAAAATGACACTCAGAGCATGAATCTCTTCCATGCGCCTATACACATGCACACCATACCCTCTTCCACAGCCACACGATGAAGGTGCTCCATCAGCTGGGCCCGTTTCTCATGCTCTCCAGCCAGGCTAAAGGTGTAGGCCAGCAGTGCCGAGGTGTAGTTGTTGGTCAAGTAGCTTTTGTCTGACCTTAGGCAGGCCAAGCTTTTGTTCAGTGCAGGGTGCTTCAGATAAGAACACATTTGTTAGAAGAGAAAGGCTAGCAAGCAATGATTTCAATAATTGGCTTTTACCTCATACTGAAAAAGTCTTCTTGGTGAAGGAATGCAGTCTACTTTTCATGGTACACACTACAGCCCAAAGATCCCAGTTAATGCACTTACTGATATCTTGCTCTCCAGAAAAGATGCAGTGATGTAGGCTGTCAGGGTCACATCGTCTTCGACACCTCCCTATTGAAACCATGAGTTATGTTAATATGCTATTTGTACAGCACTGTATAGTGATTTATGGACTTCCATGTAACAGTGAATTCAAGGCATATAAACAGGCTTGCAGATGCTTTATCACATTTACAAACATAAGTGTATATTACTTTGCCACTCTGACCTTCATTCTGTTGTTGAAGAGTTTCCCCACAGTTTTAAAGCAGCCGTCTTGCTTCTGATTCTGCAACAGCCACGTCTGTGCTTGCTCAATAATCACAGGGTCAATGTAAATGAATGTTTGTGCTTTGACAAAAGACTTGGCAACAAAAGCAGTCAACCTGCCAAAGAAAACCAGAAATAAGAATGCTTTACAGTAATGTCAGACTACAATCCAAGATATCTGTCATGCATGCTAAATGACTGTGGTAGCTACAATAACCTTCTCTGGAATGTATATGAGATGTAAAGTGTTAAAAGTGCTCACCAGGTGTTCCCACTTCCCTTTCCAAAGGTACTGAAGGCCCCATTTACATGCTTGTAGTTCAGCTGCCTCTGGTAACCTGGCCACAGAATTTTTTGAGAAAGACAAACAGTAGATTCCTGTGTACCAAGGTAGACTGAATCATTCATCACATCCAGCACTGCAGGCATCCCGACAGCTGGTCCCTGCTTGTGCTTCTCCCAACAAACTACTTCATTTCATTTCATTACTTTTATATGGGATACACAGTTTTAGAGAAGGAGCTGGACATGTGATCAAAGATGAAGTGATGTGACTACTGTTGTACTGTACAAGCAAGAGAAGAATTTTTCATTTGTAGGATCAACTGAAGCTTCTGTCAGCAAATCTAAACAATACACTTATGTACAATGGCAAGATCTGTTTCTAAAGGCTGTTTCTCACTTCTTCCTCTCCGTCTGCTTCACTGTGGTGGACAGAGCACCGTACACCTGGCTACTTGTAGTCAGTGCTACTATACATTTACAGACCTTAGAACCTAGAGCCTTCATCTGTGCACTCCTTAAAGAAATATGAAGTATTTTACAAGATGGTGTGAACCATTACTTCTCTTTACTAACATTGGGACTATTTTTCCCTTGTGACTTGGAGGAGGAGACCATGTCCAACAGTAGGACAAAGGACACTTACCACTCTTGAGGAAAGGTAAGGCTTTCTCACTGATGGCTGAGGTGAGCTGGCCAGTAGCCTTTAGATAGTCAAGAATGTAGATGTTGGGGGCTAGTAGGGCCATGTTCTGCTCCCCACAGCCATATGGCATGGCCAATAGCCCATCTAGGTTCTGCAGGGCCCGACCCAGTATGTCTCCTGTATTAAAACAAGAAAAAGTTTGTACAGGTTCCATTGCCCTTGCCTATCAGCAGATGCAAAAAATCTATCGACTGCAGCTCTAGATCTGTAGCATCTGTGTCCCACTGCCTTTGTTTGTCGCACACACCAAGGACGGAAACCGAAGCATGGGCCGACCCTTCCACCACATTCTCTGGGAGCTCTAGTTTCACCTCTTCCTTGATCTCCTCTCCTGTAGATGCAATAGAGAATAAAGCAATGCTAGGATGCAGTTCCTCCAGTGGAATAAAATGCACAAAAATGTACATGGGGGCCATATATATAAAGATTTGCTTGTTGTTTGGTACTACTATACTACTGTTATTCAATTTTAACTAAATTAGATTTTTTTAACCTAGGTATTTATACCTTCATAAAAAAGTATATTATCTATAAAAGGTAGTCTATAGTGTAGTGGTGCAGGAGACGGCCGTGTGAAAAAAACTGGTTCATGGGTTAATATACCAGAACACCAAACAGAAGATACAGTAATTTCAATGATATACATCAAGATAGTTCCTTCAATGTGAAACTTTTTAAAAGAATACATATACAAATACTTCTTTGTTTGAATACAGTTGTCTGATACATTTGTAAGTAAAAATCAATCTAACACACACATACACCATCCCATGTAACTCACCGTTAGGACACAACAAAAAGCTTTTGGTGTCAGTCTTCTCTGTTCCCTCAGCCTGCAATTTCAAACAATCATATCATTGTTTATTGCTCGACTGAATTTGCAAAATAGTGTCCATATTTGTACTGAACATGCTGCAATTTGTTAGTTTCCTTATTACAAGAGAAACTGCTTTATATCATAAATTATTTACAATACCCAGAGTATTTGTTTATTGTGCTTCAATCTTAATTGAGAATTACTTGGCATTTACACACAAGATTTAGATGGACATTTTAGAATTCATCATTTCTCTTTTGCAGAATGTATTTTTACAGCATATATGCACTTTCATGCCATATCCCTTGCGGAAAAAAGTATTAGAAAATATTGAAATGCACAATGCCAATTCTCACCTTGACCAGCAGGGTGCGGGTAACAGTGTCAATGCGGCCCTTTTCTGGCACACTCACTACCTCATTGTCACATTCAGTCTGTGATGGCACTGCCTCTGCACTCACAGTCACGTTTATGGCTCCTGAGCACAAAAAAAAAACAATTCATGGGGTGCGCATAAAGTTTGGTTATCAGATCTACCCACATGATCTGCTAAGCAGCAAACCCAAGACAGAGAATATACTATCTTTAAATTTAATTTTCGATGTGAAAATACTGCAAATACAATCATACCATTTTATGTTACTAAGCTATTTCCTAAAATTGATCTTGGCTATATAATTAACAAACCATTATCACTCTATATTTGACACTTAACAATGACATTTTTAATAAATGCATACAATTGAAAATCAACAGTATGCAATTCACCGTAACAAATTGTAGATCTGTGCAGTAGCAGAGAGTGCAGAAGGGCGGAAGAGACACTGAAGGCACTCTAGGAACATGTTGAGCGACAGAATAAAATGTAGATTTGTCCTGCTGACTAGACACAAAGCTGCAGCAAATCCCATTCACTCACAATCAGCAGGTTATCCAAAATTTTTCTGCTCACGGTTCAGATGTTATGATGGGTTTTCAGAACATAGGTGTATATCCAGTACATACGTAGGGCAATACAGGCTAGTTAGATTTTATTGCAGGCCAGATGCTATGGATACCCAGCAGGAATAACACAAGCAACACATATAATCAATTGTCACATTTCAAAATAACGGTATATTGTACATTCAGTTACAAGGGTTAAGCTGGAAAACATACCAAGCATTTGGAACATAAAATGTTTTATTTGTAACATTATTAAACTAAAAAATGTTGTACAGGGAGCACAGAACTTAACTTGATTTTATAAATGAAAAATGAGATGCTATTTAAGGGGGACATAAATAGGGAGGTCGTAAACCGGGTAATGAATGTAACTTTTAAGCCCTTGCTAAGGTTGTGTTGTTAAGTGCACACATGACAAAGCAGCACTGTGATGAGGCAGGGAGTTTTGGGAGCCATCAATATGCATTCTGGTAGAGCACACACTTACCGAGTTTTGAGGGTATCATCCTCCACTTGAATGTCTTAGTCTCACTCGCGCATAGACAGGATGAATACTGAGAGTCAGAGTGAAGTTCAATTTTGTAGTCTGAAGATGGTCGTGTGGTCACTGTCACCTGAAAGGGCACAGAGATTCAAGATCAGCAAATATACAAATAGCTGGGCCATTTTTCAACATGGCTTCCATGAACACATACCATGATGCATTTGGGCAGGTAGTTGAAGACAGTTGCCTTCAATTCAAAGTTCTCCCCACGAATGATGGAGTAGGGAAGGGTGAGTTCTAGGAAGAAAGGCTGGAAGACGGTAAGCTTTGCAGGGGTCGCAATACCCAGGCCAGCCTGGGATAAGCAGAAGGCCTCTGTTTCCCATGTAGTGACCGTATCTGGGACAGTGACAGGAACCTCTGTCGAACCAGACTCCCTGCAAAGGGAGGGGAAACATACATTCATTAAGCTTAGGTGGGAACCTAGAGAGTTGCCATCAAATATTTCAAGATCACAGTGAACACTGCCAAAACTACACAAACTCAAGTCAACACACAGTGTTTTCATCAAAATCAACGCATAGCCTCCAGTTCTAAAAATTTATGCAGCTTAATACCATTTAGGTCCTGTTTCCTGGGACTTGAGCACATCAAACTTGTCCTCACCCAAATTTGGATACCTATCTCCATATGGAGCACCAATAAAAATTATTGATCCGTTCACATTTTGTTCTATAATACTGAATTACAATGGATTTAATTGGGATTTTTTACACTGGTCAACAGGAAGTTGTCTTTAATGTCAAAGTGAATTTTTTTACAGATCAATTTTAAATTTATCAGAATGATAAAACACAAAACAATACATAAGTATTTACCCCCTTAATTATGACATATACATGTAAATCTGCTGTGGTGCAACTAAATGTTAATGAGAAACCACTGTCCTATTTTTCTGTGAAATGTGTAGCAGGAAGACAGACTGAGAAAAAGTCCATCATATTGGTCATGCATTCTATTACAGTGCAGCCTGGTACACCACAGTATGACCTGATTCACTCCACTTTCCACCCAATGGTTTACAATTGTCTATTATAGGAATCTTGTGAATAAAGGCAGATTAATTTTAAGCCAGAACACAAGTCACATACCCCACTTCAACAAGGTCCCAGATCCATGTCTCAGGAAAGAATGTTCGAACTGTTTCAATGACTCCATCCGTGCTCTCGTAATTTAACCGGGCTAAACCTGCAACACTGTCATACGACATACCTTGAAAAATGAAAAATGGCACAGTATTAACACCCCACATATGTTATTTCACTCATCCTACATACTGGAGGCAATAATAAAACAAGAATTCTCTCAACCATTTTTATCAACATCTGATAACCTTTTAATTTTTTCCAATTAAAACGTTTCAGATTTAGTCTCCTGCACCCCAAAAACTATAGGATTTCCAACAACTTAAAAGTCTGCTTGATTGAAAATGAGATGGTAACACATCACAGCATTACAGCTTATTGTCTTTTATGTAGGAAACATCCTCACCGATAAGGTGCATGAGGTTATACGTTTTCCCCTTGAAAAGCAGACACTGCGGCAAGGTTGTAATCAAATTGGTTGCAATTTTCAATCCCATGCGCTAGAAAAAGCATTTGTATATTAAATCACAACAGTTAAAATTTCCAAGAATGTAGTGCACAATATTAAGAATTAATAAAATAATATATAACAATCATACCTTTAAAGTAATCTTACCTTAAAAACCGAAAGAGCATATTCTTCTTCATCATACCTGATGTACCGTTTAGGTCTCACATGTAGACAGGCTTCAGGGTCCTCCAACATGTATGGCATATATTCTGGTGTCACGACCGGTAACATATTGAAGATCTGAAAAAAAATTAAAAAGATGAAGTTTGGATCTAATACAAAAAAGCAAAGAAAACAGTTTCATTTTAACAGTTTATTTTTATTTTCAGAGAAAATACGCCTAGGAAAGCATATGCCATTAAATGACATGGAAATTTCATGTGAAAGTCAGTTCACTGAAAACACAAAAGACATTTTTTGTAATAGATAGTAACTTTAATTGCTCCAGTACAAGTAAATATCCAATTTAAACTCCATTTGGTCAAATCTACAAACTACTGTACACGCATCCCCTATATAACAAAGCCTTTTGTAGGAATTCTGACTCATAAACAAATGCAATTTGCAGTGTAAAATCTGGATAGCAAATTACCTGCTATCATGACAAAGGCTTTATATAAACAGACATTTTTAAAAACACAGCTTAACATCAAGTGCAAAATAGCCTTACCAATATTAAACTTTAATGTATAAAAATCAGCATGGAAGCATGGAAGTGTTTAGGAGAGATGGCAGTGGAGTTTTTAACCAGATTGTTTAATGTAATCTTAGAAAGTGAGACGATGCCTGAGGAGTGGAGAAGAAGTGTACTGGTACCAATTTTTAAGAATAAGGGTGATGTGCAGAGCTGTAGTAACTACAGAGGTATAAAACTGATCAGCCATAGCATGAAGTTATGGGAAAGAGTAGTGGAAGCTAGGTTAAGAAGGGAGGTGACAATTAGTGAGCAGCAGTATGGCTTCATGCCGAGAAGGAGTACTACAGATGCGATGTTTGCTCTGAGGGTGTTGATGGAGAAGTACCAAGAAGGTAAGAAGGAGTTGCATTGTGTCTTCATGGACTTAGAGAAAGCATATGACAGGGTATCTAGAGAGGAGCTGTGGTATTGTATGAGGAAGTCGGGTGTGCCAGAAAAGTATGTAAGAGTGGTACAGGATATGTACAAGGACAGTGTGACAGTGGTGAGGTCTGCGGTAGGAGTGACGGATGCTTTCAAGGTGGGGGTAGAATTACATCAAGGATCAGCTTTGAGTTCTTTCTTATTTGCAATGGTAATGGGCAGGTTGACAGATGAGATCAGACAGGAGTCACCATGGACTATGATGTTTGCGGATGACATTGTGATCTGTAGTGAGAGTAGGGAGCAGGTTGAGGAGACCCTGGAGAGGTGGAGATATGCTCTAGAGAGAAGAGGAATGAAGGTCAGTAGGACTAAGACAAAATACATGTGCATAAATGAGAGGGAGGACAGAGGAATGGTGAGGATGCAGGGAATAGAGTTGGCAAAGGTAGATGAATTTAAATACTTAGGATCAACAGTCCAGAGTAATGGGGAGTGTGGAAGAGAGGTGAAGAAGAGAGTGCAGGCAGGGTGGAGTGGGTGGAGAAGAGTGTCAGGAGTGATCTGTGACAGAAAGGTACCAGCAAGAGTGAAAGGGAAGGTCTATAAGATGGTAGTGAGACCAGCTATGCTTTATGGGTTGGAGACGGTGGCACTGACCAAAAGACAGGAGGCAGAGCTGGAGGTGGCAGAGTTAAAAATGTTAAGATTTGCATTGGGTGTGACGAGGATGGACAGGATTAGAAATTAGTATATTAGAGGGTCAGCACAGGTTAGACGGTTTGGAGACAAAGTCAGAGAGGCGAGATTGCGTTGGTTTGGACATGTGCAGAGGAGAGATTCTGGATATATCGAGAGAAGGATGCTAGGGATGGAGCTGCCAGGCAAGAGGAAGAGAGGAAGGCCTAAGAGGAGGTTTATGGATGTGGTAAAGGAGGACATGCAGGTGGTGGGTGCGACGGAGAAAGATGCAGAGGACAGGAAGAAGTGGAAACAATTGATCCGCTGTGGCGACCCCTAACGGGAGCGGCCGAAAGAAGAAAAAGAATGTATAAAAATCAGAAAATTCACTTTAAATAAAAAATCATTAGGAATGATTTTGTGTGACTTTATTTTCTATTCTGAAAAAAATTGAAATTACACTTTACGAGTAGCTGAGCAGTGAAGAGTTACCAGCCTTCTGAATGATTATAGTAATTACAAGATTTGTCATGCTAGATACTGTATTGATGTTCATTTTGAAAGCAGCTTCTCCCACCACCTAACAGTAAAAAGAAACCATATGAAGCAATTTACAATATACAATAATTCTGGATTTTAAAAAGTTACTGTAAAAGAACCACAGAAGCCACACAGAGTCGGTTTAGAACCCACATTTGGAATCACAGACCAGGAGCTGTGAGGCACTTATAGTGCCAGAAAAGAATAAATCAAAGAAATGTATAGAATTAAATATGAGAGAGACAGGGGACGCAAAAAGGAACATGTAAATGCATAAGGAACTTTGAAAATTTGGGTCTTGAACCAGAAGACTATCAAGAGCAATTCTGATATTCTGGAATTGGTTTGCATTTAAAATTTCTCTGTCATAAAGACAAAGCTGGTCTCCGTTCTTCCACTTTTAAACTAATTTGTATGGGATCTTTTTATGAGAATTCACTCTTTTTCCCAAGAATTTCAGGAAAAACTATGCTTGTGATATGTCCTGTAGGCCATAAAATAATTATGCACACACAGTACACCTACCAAAGACTGCAGAGGACCACAAAACGGACATTTTTAGGGAAATGATGACTGAAAATCACCCTCCTACACCTAGTTATCTTCTAAAAGTCATCTTCTAATCTATGCGGACATACAGATTTACTGAAGAGGCTAACATTGAATTTCTCACCTTTTCAGCATCAAGTTGTTTATCAGGTTCCAACAACAGGACACTCTGGTCCACAGAGCTCAGCCCACATAGGGCACCTGGCTGCGCAGTGACTGTTAACGTGCCCTTCTCAGCAGGCACGGCCCGCGAGGGTAAGAATTCCAGTGACACCTAGAAGACAAGCACCCATGCATGTGTGCACATACAAGCACAGGCACACATGTACATGGTTTCACAGTTTGCCTCAGACACAGAGCTGGGGAATCTTTTCAACTGCACATTAAAAACAAAAAAATCCAAAAATCCATACATTTGATTAATCATTTAAGATACAAAAAAACTGAAAAACACAGCAATAAATTCCATCCATGAATCATCATTAACTGCTGAATCCTGCTCAGTCTTGCAGCAGTGCAGATCCTATCACAGAATCAATGGCCACAAGACTAACAAAGATAAAATTATTTGTAAAATATAGCCCTTGAAAATATTACTAAAATGTATATAAAACAATTTTATTCTGTCATACAGGTAGGAAAGATACATCCTTAGACAAACATGGTACTCCTGACACACACACACACACACACACACACACACACACACACACAAACCTTATGTTTGAAACACTTCTCAGTGTAGAATTTCTTGTTGTCAGCAACCACATTTCCACTGGGCAGAATTGAGTACATCACCACCTGCACATGCGGGGCCAGCTCTGGATCCACCATTAGCTGGAAGGACACCTCACCTTCCATCACTGCCAGATACACAGGGGTTACTTAGTCACGAAGTTGACACCTCCCACGCAAACACGGTCAAAGTCCAAAACCAAACTTCCCCAGAACTCACAGGTGCCCTCCTGCCAAGGAGCTGAAATGTGGCCATGGCGAAGCAGTATCCCCCTTGATATCACCTATGAACAGGTCAGAAGCACAATGTTGTTTCAGTTCTCTTGAAGTCAAACACTCCACAGATGATCTCTGAACCATTTCAGCCAATGTCAGTACATGCTGAATTTCTATCTAAAGTGATCTGCATAAATTTCAGTTTTAACTGCTTCCCAAATTGAACACACGTAAACTAAATACATTGCCAGTTCAGCTGTACAACAGCAGTCATCTACAGGCAGTATTGTGGTCAAAATTCTTTTTGATGGCGAGCTCACCAGGTAGAATAGTTGCAATGGGCTATCCTGTGGTTCTTCTCCAACCACTGTGTACTTCACTGTAAAATCCGCCACCTTTCCACATGGCAAAACCTGTTGAATGTTCTGCAATGCTAAAGAACTGAACGAAGGCTTGTGAGCTGTTACAGACTGTAGCAGTGAAATGGAGTGCCTCGCCTGATCGTAATACTGTGTCTGATACGTGGGTGCAAAAGCTGTATAGCAACTTGCCTGCAAAAGGAAGAAGGCTTTTTTTAGTGGGCATTGGTCACAAATGCATTAAGATAAATAGCGAAGGTCAGAAAACTGTCAGCCTGTGAGGGAGAATAGTTTGCTTACCCTTAGCCTCACGGTGTCACTGACCCCTGTCATGTTAAGAGAGAATGAGGCCATGCCATGCTGGTCAGTTGTGAGATTTGTAATCAGATTATCAGCGTTCCAGTAGCCTTTAAACAGGTGGACTGTCATGCCCTCAATTGGTAAGTCCTTGAAATCAACCAGTTGGATCTGACAGAAAACAGAACAGCTTTTTGGTACCACACACTGTTGCCTTATTTTCAAGCAAAGCTGGAACAAACTACACAAAGTATCAGAAACAACAATATTTCACATATTCACCGATATATGTGTGAAATATTCGCATCAAAATAGAATCAACACTTTCTTATCTTATGGACAATGTCCGGTTATACTGAAAAAGCAGGTATAGGAAAATAAATATTACTTACTTTTCCTTCAAAAGTAGGTCCTGGGCCATAAAATGAAGGCGTTTCAATAAACTTGACTTTTCCAATCATATAATCAATACCTATTCTGGCACTTCCTTTGAGAATAACACCTGGCAAAGGACAAAGAACACACTGTTTGTTTATAGCCAAGATGTGTGACTGTAAGGTTATGTGTTTGTTATCATTGGGGACAGCCTGCATTACTTTGGTCTAAGATAACAAGAAGACTAATGTGTATCTCACCTGTTCCTTGTTCCTCTATGTTGGTCTCAAAGGTAAGCCTGTTATCGAAATCACGGCCCAGCTCATAGAAGTATGTCATGTTGAAGACATGAGAGACACAGCCAGTTTTATCCAGCTGGTGGTGGGATAGATCACAAGGATTAATACAGTGAAAACCAACTGAGCAGGCAGGCACCTTAAATGAAGATCTTAATAGCACACAGGTTACTCAAGTAGACCTTTGCAGTCAACCAAGTCTGTGGAAAAGAATTCACCAGATCAAATTTTTAATTTAAAGAACTTCAGATGAGCAACCAAATGAGCATTAGATTCACTTCCTTCTCACCTGTAAGGACTGAGTCTCACAAGGTTTTTCATCGATCCTCATCAGTCTTTTCTCCCGACACAACTCCAGCTCTGCCTTTCCTGGCACTGCCTGTCCGTATGTGTACCTGAAAAACAGTTAAGGCTTTAACTGTGAAATCCAGCTTGGAGAAGGACGTGAAGAATTCACAGGAATACTCTCAGCTGATACTCACTACTGAAATAAAAAAAGCAGCTACCCAACTTGGAAAAAAACTCTGTGTATGTTGACAGAGATGATACATAGTAATACACCGAACACAAGTCACTGTGTATAAAGGCCAGAGCAATGATAGACCTACTTTCCGCACACTTCGATTTTGAGTTCAGGCACCGCAGCATTGACCTCTGATGGCGCATTCACTTTCACCTCAAATCTTGGCAAAACTAGAGGGAAAAAAATTTAAAACAATGAAATTGAGGCTGAAAAAATAACATCATGCATGGAAAAATTAAAACATTAAAACATTACCATTAAAACATTAAAAACATTAAGTTAACATTTAAAAAAAATGGAAGCTATTTGGCAGAGGCTTACCGTACTCCTTGACCCTGAAGTAGTGACCTGTCCGTTGCTCACCACTAAGGGCAAAAAGCATGTACATCCCCAGTGGCGCCTCTGAACTTAGGGGATAAGAAAGCTGCAGAATCCTTCCATTGGTGGAAACATTAGTCCACTGGCCTATTCGGTTTTGGTTAGCATCCTGTATAAGGGGACAGTTATTATGTACTGTATGCTTATACATGAAAAGGACAACAGGTCCACAAGTGTGATCAAGAGTTTTAAAACAGAAACACCTATTATTCTTCCTTCTGCTTAGTGCAGGAAATAACTAATATCAAGGGAACATAAGAAAGACTGAGGAAGCATAAAAACTAATGAAAGTTAGAGGAGCATTTGGAAAGTAGTGTCAAAAATGATCAAATTCACATGCTGGTATTATGCATTTGCACGAACAGTATTTAATAACCTATATATTCAGTCATAAATGCAGCTTGTAAGAATTTCAGTGAGCGAGGAGCTGTTGACCTTACCTTCAGTTCCACAGTTTCATACTGTGAAAGACAAAGCATGTAACGATTAAATGTATGACATAACTTCCCAAAATGGCATTCAGTTAATGTGCATAGTGTGTATGTAATGCCGCTATTATACTGGAAGCACCACTCTTTAAATTCTTGCATAAATTGGTTTGGCACTTGGCTAATAGTCATTGCTAAGGTAGATGTTTGAAGACCTTCACATTTGCCCTGAGCTTGTTTTCAACAGGGCCCCTTTTATCTAGTTTACTACATAAACCCTTTTTCTTGCAACTTTGAACTCACTGTTTGTACAAACTAACCAATAAAAATCAAATACTGGACTCAACTGCACAGTTTGGGTTGTGTTCCAAAAGTCAAAGAAATGGGTAATTTTCCCTCTGTAACTCATGCTCTTGGTATCCAGAAGGATACTTTGCCATACAGTACAACTGAACCTATTTGCTGACTTCATTATGAAATATCCATTTATCTGGAATAACATTTCAGTTATTTCTGTACATTTAACCTAAAACTTGAAGGAGACTTCAATGCAGTGCTACGAAGCCACAACACGCAGCAAAATGCACTGGGATTAATTAAGAAAAACAAACTCCAAATATCTAGTTGGAGAACACAAATTGGCAAAGTTACAGATCTTACCAATTGATTCAAAGGGACAAACTCTCTATCCACAGTGACAATTCTGAAATGCACTAAAGATAAAAGGGAAGAGAAAGACAGGAAACCCACACAGGACAAATTAGTTTGGCAAGAAGCAGTCAAAAATATTGTTTATAGTCAAAATAACGGAAATACCATTTGTTACTGTCACAGTATCAACACATACAAACGTTAACCAGTTTTACTCACAAGAAATGTTCATTATCTATCTATCTATCTATCTATCTATCTATCTATCTATCTATCTATCTATCTATCTATCTATCCTTAATACAACATCATCATTAATACATACATGTGTCCAGTTAATATAAAGAAAGCAGTAGAAAATTTGAAGAACACCTGTCTGTCCTGGTTTGTAGACTGGTTTGTCAGGCTGTATGAAGGTAATTACAGAGATGGGCTTGAACATGACCTTGCTGTCCTTTGCCAGTTGAAACGATTCCCCGTGTACCTCCACTTTAATGGTATGTATGGACTCTTTTTTCACCGCAGGAGCCTGTTTGGGGCAAAGCACAGCCATCTGACACCAGATCATGCAACAATTCCTTCCCTGTCACCAATATGAGCTTTAATTAAATTCTGTCTTTGAGAGGACATTATATCCTCACTATATTCTTTCAGTCATCGTCCTCCTACTTTTGTTTGTTAGTTTCTTTTTCCTATACAATTAAGTGCTTTATATGAAAATTCAATCAGTTGTTTAAATATACGGTATCATGACCAAAAGCACTAATGCGTTTAAGTAATTTTCAACGGCAAAGTCCTGTGTGTGTGCACCTTTGTGTGAGGCGCTCACATGACCCCATGGCCCTGACCTGGAAATCGATGCATTCGTAGAAGGCCTCACTGGTCGTCTTCTCCATCAGCATGGTAACGTGGCCTCCCAGGTTCAGGGAGACGTTCATGTGCACGGTCTCATTGGGGTTGAGGAGATGGGCGCACAGTTTTGCCTGGGAACCAGCCGGAATCACTGCTGGAAATGTTACTAGATAGGCCCTATCAGAAAAACACCAGCAGTAGATGATAGTGAGATCTCTGTTGGAAAACTTTGTTTAATGACAATTTAGTCAAGCAAAGTGCCCAATAAAAGTCCCACTTAATGCCAAGCTAAAAAACAATCCCCTGATCAAACTGTCACTTTTCTGTCTGGAATAAGTCTGTAATTATTACCTTTCACCTGCTGAGTTCTGGGTGGAATCTGTTCAATGGGATATTAAATTTCTCGGTGTTACTTTTCATACTTTCATAGAGGTAGAGTTTTCTTTATAATACAGGTATGCGTCACTTAACAACGGAGATACGTTCTGAGAAATGCATTGCTAGGCAATTTCGTCGCTGCACGAACATCATAGAGCGAACATGCGCCACATCACGTTCGTCTTGACTTGTATCTGGTAGAGCCTATTCCTGCTAGGGAATACCGCCGTCGTATATGCGGTCCGTTGTTGACCGACACGTCCCTATGCGGCACACACCTGTACATGATTCTTAGAGATTTAGTACTGCTGGACGGACGATGCTGTTTTCATTGGTAAGCCACGAAAAAGAACAGTCAGCAATGTCTTTATTTGCCACACAGATTCCGCAAAAGTCAGAACGACCCATTTCTTGATGTCTTTAATGACACTGATGCCAATACGATGTGACTCTACAAATCTGTCCGCCTGCCAATGCTATGCAATGGCAAAATCTAGTCTCAAAATGTAAAATAGGTCATTTCAGTAAGATGATAGAGGTTTTTTTTGAGTATTTATTATTCTGAGACTCTTGGATGCAGTTTGAAGTATCTGGGGAGTAACTAGATCTCATTTTACTGTTGAGTAAAAACTGCTTACTTCTGTCCCTCTAATATGTCCATACCAGACCTGCCTCTACCGCAGGAACATATGTTTACGATTCTTCCCCTTATCAAGGGCTTTGACAAGAGATGCGAGTTTACATAAAATTCATGATCTTGTGGTCAGAAATGGAAAAAATAAGCTGTCTTAACGTTATAGCTGGGAAATGCAGAAGTCACACAGGCTACTGTACAATATGGTCCTTGTGATGCGAGTAAACCTCAACTTTTCCAACAGGAAATCCTGAAAATTGCAGATGTCTCTTCACCACAACCGTGAATATGCAAAAATACCAGAACAGTCATAAAGCCAAAGTGACAATGAAATCCTTGTGACGCATGCCTGCTCGAGGCTTCGGTGGCACAGGAAGGTTATTTAATAGACAAACTACACCGAGGTGGGAAATGTTGAAACAGAATGCCATTTTCCAAAGGCACAGACCAGCGCTTTCAATTGTATCGTATTTTTAAGTCACTGCCACAACTCTCTTAAAACTGACTATTTGGTATTGATACTTCCTATTCCTGTCTTAACTACAATGCACCTTAGCTTTTTTTTGCTCACAAAAAATGTGCACAGTGCAGCAATATTTTTAAGCAACCAAATAACTCAGATCGGTTTTTGTGTCTTACGGTCTGTTTAAGGTGTGGGACGTTGTGACTTTACTGTATGTTGCAGAGGAAGAGGATTATTGAGCGGCCAGAGGCAGCAGCCTTGTGAAATCCACACTGTGACCCAAAAGTAAAGTGGGTCGGAGCAGCCACGTGATTTCCCTCTTTTTTTTTAGTTTCTAGATCCTTCACAGAATCCATAAACTTGTGCAAGCTCTGTGCAAAATATAAAATCAAGCCAAAAACAGTGAACTACACGTAAGTTAGGCGATAAAATAGCACATATTACGAAAATGTTATGAAAGCTTACGGGGGGGGGGGGGTCACTATATGAAAACTTGGAGTATTTTGGGGCACCCTAAAAACTGCGAGAAATATTGTAAGCATGAAGGTGAAGCATATAAATAAAACGTGTGAATATGAGCAAGTGCGGCGCATCGCAGCTAACTGCGCAGTCTAGCGAAACCGCGCCTGCTCGGTGGAGGAAAAGCAGTTTTACGCAGGTTTACTTACGGTGTACTGCTAGCCTGACAGACAGAGAGGAGCAGCGAGGCTCCCAACAGCCGGATCCACATCGTGGAAGAAGAAGCTCGATGCCTCCCAGCAGCCAGGAACCCTCAGCCCACGCTGGCCCTCGAATCCCCCTGTGCGCTCGGGGCAGCCGTTATAAGGCGCCCGCTGCCCCAGTGGGGCGGGGACACTCGCCTGTTCGACCCGACCCCCGCACGTCAATATTTTCCTCCTCTTGACGGGTTTCCTCGTTTGACCAGCCGAGATGTTGCAGTTGACATATGGACAAAGTTTGAAATGTCACAATCGGCGTTAAAGGCCAAACGGACGGCCAGAGATACTCCATACAGTTGCGCTTGGTCATTTCCCTTGGTTTGCAGCGGGTCCCGGCCGCCCATGGCTTCTTTCCTAAACACACAGCAGGGCGGCTGTTGGCCTTCCTTTATCAGTTATTTGCTTTTGCATCCTTTACCTGTGTTTTCTACTAATTCTGACACCTTATTTAACCTCACCTTAAGCATAATTCCTGGGGTTAACCAGCCGTACCATCACAATAGTCAGGGTTCTTTTCAACTTACCCTGGTAGGGAGTAAATGTAGCTTTAGCAGCTCTTTGGACCTAGAAAGGGTAAACACGAGATATTGTTTGTTCCCATAACACACATCAAACAAATGATGCTGAATAGGCAGATTGCGGCACAGCTACTTTTTAGACTTCGGTACGAAAACAGCGGGCCAAGAAATGAGGTCCCCTCCCCTCCACCACGTGGAGCAATGCCTGCCGCGATATTCTGTGGAGCAATAAGATGTGTCCCTGTCCATCCTTTGGAACCACGTGGGTTCAGCGCCGGAAACTGCCGCAGTTAACTGGAATAGAGATACCAGCAGGCCATCATCCATGAATGAAACAAATTTCGCCATTGTTTTCTAAGGATTGATTGCCTCTTTGTTTAGCCCTAGCGCTGTCTTTTTGGATAATACGGTCAGAAACCTTTTTGCAAGACGTACACAAATGTACCCGTTTTTATTGCTGTCTGGTTTCTAACATTTTGAAACGGTTTGCATTGTGGTTTTAAGAGGTTCAAACATAGGATGCTTCCCACACCAGTGCACGTATGGCCTCTGAGGCAGGGGACAAAGACGCTGAGACAGTCTCCACAACACAGCCTGTATAAAGAAATAGGGACGTAGCAGCCAGGAAGGGGGCATGTAAGCGTTGCAGTTTAAGCCACTTTTGGCCCTTGCTCTGAGACCCCCAGCTCCAGGGGTCCAAGGTGGCCATCTTCACCCTAGTTCATTCAGCCTCGGTCCAAGTACAACCTCTTGGTGTACATGCTGCACACCTTGGTGGCTCTCGAGGTATGACTTGCTCCAACTTCCTTGTGGTCAAGCACACAAATGGACTTCTGTAGACATGTGGGGACCGTGCGATCCACCAAGGGATAAGTCAAAGTGTATTTTAAACTTCAGTGAAGTCCATTATGTCAACTATTCAAGAGCAATGCATGGCAACCAGCAAACAAGAAGCCACTGACAAACTCAAAGCATCATGCACACATCCACTAGTTCTCAAGTTCTTTGACCAAGCAAAGCCTGTAGAGATATTCTGTGATGCCAGTAGCAGAGGGCTAGGAACTATCCATCTTCAGGACAATCAGTATGACAGCTTCTCAACCAGATCACTAACAGAGGCAGAAAAGGGGTATACACAAACCAAGAAGAGATGTTCTCCACAGTTCATGCCTTCATTAAGCTTCACCATGACATATATTTGGGAAACATTTCATAGTCTGCACTGATTGTAAGCTGCTTCAAGATATCCACAAGAAGGCACTGCTGTCAGCTCCTGTGCGCATCCAGAGAATGTGCCTGTGGCTCCAATGATACAAGTTTGTAGTTAAGTGCCAGAGAGGAGAAGACATAGAGCTGCCTGATACCTTGTCCAGAGTGCAGCTTGCAGAGAATGTGCCAGAGATGGATAGACTAGAATGTGTGTCCATGCTCAGCTTTGTTTCAGTTACTTACCAGAAATATGCACAACTTCAAGAGCATACAAAGAAAGAGTTAGGTGCACTTCAGGAGATAATAAGGTTGGCTCGACAGGAAGTGCCTATACTAGCATCATCCAAACAGGGGTTCAAGAAGCCAGCTGAGTGTGTCTGACCTTATCGTGCACAAAGGCCAATGGGTTGTAGTACACACCACTATGAAAGGACACAGGCTAAAGCTTACACACCAGTCTCAGCCTGGGATGGGAAAGAGTAAGCAGCGCGCTTGTAGGGTGCTATACTGACATGGAACAAATACAAATATTGACAAAAGGAACAGGATTTGCAGCAAATGTGCCGATTTCCAAAACAGATGATCCAAGCAATGATTTAAACCAACAGGAACACCAGCGACAAAATTTTATGAAATAGCCTTGGACCTGTTTGAATTTGAGGGCAAACATTACATCATTTAGTGGATTATTACTCCAAATTTATTGAGACAGATACGCTAAAAGACCTGCAGAGCTATAGTGTTATAGAGGCTTTGAAAGCTCAGTTCAGTAGACAATGATATTGCATACTCTTAAGTCAGACAATGGCCTGCAGCATACATCAGGTAAGTTTAAAGAGAGTAAAAATGTCTTCACTACATTTACCTCACTTAAATTGTGAAGCAGAGCAGACAGTGCAAGCAGTCAAGAATCTCTAGTAGAGTTAAACACCATACAAATACTCTCTGTTGCTGGACTACAGAACTACATCACTTGAGTCTGTAGGGCTGTCTTGAGCCCAGCTGCTTATGAGCAGAAGACCTCACTGAAACCTACCTGCTGCTTGTGTGTTTCTCATCCCCTCAAATTCAAGAACCTGCAAAACCAACCCAAAGACTCAGAAAAGTTCTGTTATGACTGCCAGAGGGCAGGCAAGAGCTGTCTTAAAGCTTGGAGATCGGGTGAGGATGGTGCTATGTACTGGAAATAGCAAATGATTCCCTCAAGTTGTGGATAAACCACACGATGCGCCACGATCTTTTATTGTAGAGAGTTTAGGCAAGGAATTCCACCATAACAGTCAACATCTCCACACAAGCATGCCAGTTGTTAACCAGTCACTCCGATGAGCCTTGGAGCGAACCTGCAGAATCACCAGGTATGATAAAGACACCTCGAGGAAGTGAAGTGCCAGAAACCTCTCCTTCCGAGTGAGTTACTGTGTTGAAAAATGTAAGCGTGCCTTATTAGTATATCGACACTAATACCACGTACTGAAGATTGACATTTGTTTATAGCTATTAACTGTTGGAATGTAACTGCACAGTTACAACTTAATGATATATTGTCTCTTCTGTGTCTTTGCTGAAGAGGGTAGATGTATTGTTTTGGAAACACAACATATGCACATTTAGTCTGTATTGTCTCTGCTGGGCACCTGTAATGTGTGTATGTGTTAAAATAAAGAACTTGGAAAGGGCTTCCCACTAGCTCTCCTATTATTGTGTCCTCACCACACAATATGTACCATACATGTCCTGAAGTCCAAAGCATTTAAGCCTCCTTCTGCCTGGGGATGACAAATAATTTCATTTTTAACTGGAAAATTAGGTAGGAAAGGCTACACAAATCCAAATGATGTAATGCAGGATCCTATTTTACATTATTTTAATTTGGAACAATAATAATGCGTTTGTAGCTGATACAAAAACCTCAAACTAACTTATCACTACATGAGTGTAAAACACCTTGTGCCATGCCAAGCCTTACGCAGAGCAGCACACACAGGGCACCAACCCCTCTGTTCGCAGTGGGACGATCCATATTTCATAGTTTTTCATTCATTAATCAAATTTATGTAACAAAATAAGTGAAGAAAACTCTTTAAAATAAACAAGACTATGTACATGGTAGTGAGATGTTGACTGTGAGTTGTGGTGTGTGGCTCACCTCCTTCAGTTTTTTCAGTCACTTCCAGCTTAATTTCTACTGCATGCACTTTTCTACCTTTGTTATCTTATTCTAATTTTTTCACAAATTTTTCTATACCTTTTGACCACATTTTTCTGGACTGAAGTGGAACATCTTGCAGCCATGAACAGTTAGGGCCTTGTATAAAAAATGCCTTTGAAAAAATATGCCCATGCTTCTTTCAACGTTGCCCAGTTGCATCTATGTGAAAAATGTACAGGCACAGTAAAGGCCTCACCCCTGAGGAATACCATTTAGGTGGCAAAGTGTTCCAAAAGATGACAGAAGACAACAAGGTGGCCTTCTCCAGTGAAAATAGGGCTTCATTTTCAGGTTCTGAAAAGGGTCAGGCAGATACCTGCACAGCCCTACTTTTATTCTGAGCCCAGAGATATTGGCTGCCAAATAACAGAACACAGGTGGTGAATCGCCTCTCCACATTCATACGGTTATGGTTTTTTGGGGCGGGGAACTGTGGTTGTTCCTGTTCGCGCAATCTCTCCATAGGGGTTCGGCATTCGACAGGTCTGCCAAAGCCAGTATAGGATAGGACCACCGGCGGATAACGTCACCCCTGCAAGTACTTATCTGCGCAGACCACCATGGAGGCAGTGGCAACAGCTTTGTCTTGGTCGTGTTGTTTTGCGTTTTATGTAGTTGAAAATAGTGGGGATTCTGCTGTTTGCCCTTGTTGTTGGATAACTGCGCTGTGTTTTGGGGTTGGTTGTTAAAAGGGGTTCTCTCCACCTACGTTTCTCTTTCTTTTTACTTAAAATGCTACGATCCTTACTGCTGGTCTCCTAGCCAACGAGCCGGGTCGTAACATGAGGAACATCTATATTAAATGTTAAGGCACCTGTTAAATAACAGGCTTTAGGTTAAAGGCGAAAAGTACTTCTTTCATCAGTCCTCCATGGCTTTTTTAGGTTTCTTTTTGGATCCTTAAGGGGTCTCCATGGATCTTGCCAACATAGAGGCCATGGTGTCCTGGCCTCAACCCCAGACTGTGAAAGAATTGCAGTGTTTCTTAGGGTTTGCAAACTTTTATCGTTTTATTAGGAGCTTTAGTGTGATTGCAGTTCTAGCTACAGCCTTACTAGAGGGGAAACCTTAAATGGTTGGTATGATGTACAAAAGCTGCTTTTTGGGATTTGAAGGGATTTGTTGAGTGTGTTGTGGCCATCAAATTCTAAATTTGTGTATATTTACAAAATACAATTAAGTTGGTCAGTAAAACTATTGAAAATCTTTACTTTGTACTTTTGTCAGTTAAATAAAGGTTCACGTGCATTACCATATCACAGATTTTTGTTTTTATTGCATTTTGGAAAATATCCCAACTTTTCTGGAAATGGGGTCTGTACTTCCCGCACCAGTCAAGGAAGTTCTACCTGCCACAGGAGCTGCTAATCCAATTCTACACAGCAGTCAGTGAGTCTGTTCTCAGCTCCTCAATCACAGCAACCAAACAAGAAAAGAACCGGCTGCACTGTATAGGCAGATCTGCCAAAAAGGCCACTGGAACCAGACTGCTCTGCCTCCAGGACCTGTGCTCCTCCCGAATTAGGATACAGGCAGGGAAAATCATGACATGCACCTCTCACCCGGCCCACAGCTTTTTTGAACTTCTCTCATCTCTCAGGCGCCTCAAAATGAGCAGAAACAAAAATGGTTATATTCATGAACAGAGTCATATCAAACACAAAGTGCTAATAAAGGACTAGCGCTTCAAGGGAGATCCCGCATCCTAACCTTAATCCTAGGCATCAGTCTTATCTTAGCCTAATCTGTAAACACCACAGCAACCCTACAGTCAGACCCACAGCAAACCTATTTAGCCACTATGCAATGGCTTACACCCCCTTAATATCCAATGTTAGACAACCACAAACCTACATATGGTATAGCAAAGTGATGATGTGGACCAAATTACTCAGTCTGGCAATCAGATTGTGTCCATCTGCAACAGGCCCTGAGCTATTTCCAGAAGCTTTGCGACATGTCACACAGTATTGTTTGAGCCTGGTCAGAGGGCCTGGTGGTCAACCTCAAATGTGACGCTCACACTACCATCGAAGAAGCTCAGTCCTTGGTATATAGGTCCTTTCTGGATAGTATGGAGAATCACAGTGACCATCCAGACCACCTTTTGCCTCATCCCAGGGGTGTCCCCCATCCTGCAATCATTGTACAGCCAGCACTACCCTTAAGGGAGGTGGATACTTTCATGCCTCTGAGTCTACCTAGTCCAAAGCAGTTACCCCCACCTGTGCCTGTTCACAACCAATGCAGGCAGATACAAGGAGCTCCAGCACGGAACTTCATAGCAGCTGTCAGAATGTTGTCAGATGCTTGCAGCTAGCGGTTCTATTGCTATCGCAAAAATGATTGTGGACAAAAGGAAACTTGCCATGTGCCACGACCCGGTGTGAGGTTTCCAGGTATTTAAAGAAAGATCAGAAATAGAGGGAAAGCCTGTAATGACTTCACTGCTGAACTGTTGCATCATCAGTTCATTGGGAACACTGTATCCGAATACCCTGAAACCCATCTCTTTTTATATGAGTAGCCACATCATGTGTTGCTAATAAAAAGAGGACTGGGCTTATGTGGCATCCTTGTCTAATTCTCCTACCAGTTTTAAATGTTTGGGAGGTTCTATGAACCAGTTTAACCTTTAAGTATTCACCAAATTCAAAAACATTAAGAATTTCATATATATAAAATATATATGTTTTCCATTGTGTCAAAAGCCTTATAAAACTCCACAAACAAAATACAGCAATCCTGACCAAAAAAATCCCTGTATCCATAAAATTTAACGCCAGTTTATTATTGTAACATATACATATGTTTGTACTGTACATAAAAAAAACAGATTGCGATGATAACTGTGAATCTTATTTGTCATACATTCCCGATTTTGGCAAAACAAATTTGTTAACTGAACACTCTTTTCTTCTTCTTCTTTCGGCTGCTCCCGTTAGGGGTCGCCACAGCGGATCAATTGTTTCCACTTCTTCCTGTCCTCTGCATCTTTCTCCATCGCACCCACCACCTACATGTCCTCCTTCACCACATCCATAAATCTCCTCTTAGGCCTTCCTCTCTTCCTCTTGCCTGGCAGCTCCATCCCTAGCATCCTTCTCCTGATATATCCTGAATCTCTCCTCTTCATCTTTGTCTCCAAACCGTCTAACCTGGGCTGACCCTCTAATATACTCATTTCTAGTCCTGTCCATCCTCGTCACACCCATTGCAAATCTTAACATCTTCTTCTTTCTCATCCATCTCACACCCAACTTGCGGGGCATATGCACTAACAACATTCATCATCACACCATCAATTTCCAGTTTCATAACCATCAGTCTGTCAGACACTTTCTTCACCTCCAAGACACTCTTGACATACTGTTCCTTCAGGATAACCCCTACCCCGTTTCTCCTCCCATCCACACCATGGTAAAACAGTTTAAACCCCCCTCCGATGCACCTAGCCTTACTCCCCTTCCATTTGGTCTCTTGCACACACAATATATCAACCTTCCTTCTCTCCATCATATCAGCAAGCTCTCTCCCTTTACCAGTCATACTATCAACATTCAAAGTTCCTACCCTCATGTCCACTCTCTTAACCTTCCTCCTCCCCTCCTTCCTCCGGACATGCCTTCCTCCTCTTTCCCAATTTCCGCCAGCACCCTGTCGGCTAGCAGTGCTGGTGGCAGTCGTTGTTAACCCAGGGCTCGACCGATCCGGTATGGAAATTTGTATTTTTGTCCGCATACTTTGTCCGTTTGGCAAATTTTTACGCCGGATGCCCTTCCTGACACAACCCTCTCCATTTATCCGGGCTTGGGACCGGCACAAAGAAATGCACTAGTTTGTGCATCCCCTTGTGGCTGGATTTAACTGAACACTCTTTTAATACGTTTTAATCACGGACCCCAGAGGTTTATTTTTCTCCTATTCTCTAGTAGAAAGGAGTTTTTTGTTTTCTTCTCCTGTGTGGCCAGATACCAACTGTACATGTATACTAGCCTTGTCATGTCTGTTCAGCGCTCTGTGTCACTGCAGTGAGAAGAGTGCTATATAAAAATAAAATTGAATTGAATTTCTTTATTTATTCTATTAATTAATTTAATAATTTCAGTTTTAAAGTTGTCATTTTCCAAAGTCCTGTTGTTAACTTTCCAAAATAATTTTTATAGATTTTAGAGCCATAATAATTTCCCAAATTAACAGAAAGACAAATTCCTTTATGGTCAGTCAGTAGGGGTGGTGTAATAGAAACCTTGTTTATTTTTCCTTCTTATGTATTTCAGATGAACCAAAAACTCACCTTTACTTGTGTTGGTGCACCCAAGTAGCAGCCCCATTCCCCCCTGTGGTTCCTTGTGAATTTAGTATTTCAGTGACGAATGCAACCAAATTATTTGTCCTTTTCAACTGTAGAGCTTATAAATTAAGATAACCCTTATCTGTTGCAGTTATAATCTGCTAAGATCTCATTGTACAGTAGTGAACATCTTGGATGTCACAGATACCCCTGGTTAGGACTGATGTCTTGTAGTCTGAAGATTGCTGGTTTAAATACCACTCTAGTTGAAGTTCCCTAAATCAAGCTACACTCTATAGCCAAAAGTATGTGGACCTCCCTTGTAATGATTGCATTAAGCCATTTCAGCTGCACCCATGCAGCATACAAACACATTCTAGGCAACTGTGTGCTTCCAACTTTGTGGACACAGTTTGGGGAAGAAACTCCTTTCCTGCTCCAGCATGACTGTACCCCCGTGCACAAAGTGAGCTCAGGCTTGCCCAGGATGGTGTGGAAGAACTTGAGTGGCTGCACAGAGCCCCGACCTCAACCCCACTGAACTCTTTTGGGATGAACTGGAACGCCAACCACAAGCTGGGCCTTCTCGCCCTCCATCAGTGCCCAACCTCACTGATGCTCTTGTGGCTGAATGTGCACAAAATTCCCAAAATCTGGTGGAAAGCCTTCCCGGAAGAGTTGGAGACTGTTAAAGCAACAATTCCATATTAATGCCCATGGGTTTGTAATGGGATGTTTAACAAGCACATATGGATGTGACGCTTAGGTGTCCACATACTTTGGGCCATATAGTGTACTTGTCCTGAACTGATGCAATAAGTTAAATATAAACCATTGTAAAGTTGCTTACCTGAAAGTGGGAATTGCCTTGAACAAAGGCACCAAGCAGACAAATGTTAATAATAATTGTTAGTGCTCAACACAATTATTCACACCATTTGTTTTTGTGGGTGTTGCCTTGCAGCGCCTGGGCCGTTAGGGTCTTCTTCTTCTTCTTTCGGCCGCTCCCGTTAGGGGTCGCCACAGCAGATCAAAAGCTTCCACTTCCTCCTGTCCTCTGCATCTCTCTCCGTCACCCCCACCACCTGCATGTCCTCCTTCACCACATCCATAAATCTCCTCTTAGGCCTTCCTCTCTTCCTCTTGCCTGGCAGCTCCATCTCTAGCATCCTTCTCCCGATATATCCAGAATCTCTCCTCTGCACATGTCCAAACCAACGCAATCTCGCCTCTCTGACTTTGTCTCCAAACCGTCCAACCTGGGCTGACCCTCTAATATACTCATTTCTAATCCTGTCCATCCTCGTCACACCCAATGCAAACTTTAACATCTTTAACTCTGCCACTTCTAGCTCTGCCTCCTGTCTTTTGGTCAGTGCCACCGTCTCCAACCCATAAAGCATAGCTGGTCTCACTACCATCTTATAGACCTTCCCTTTCACTCTTGCTGGTACTCTTCTGTCACAAATCACTCCTGACACTCTTCTCCACCCACTCCACCCTGCCTGCACTCTCTTCTTCACCTCTCTTCCACACTCCCCATTACTCTGGACTGTTGATCCTAAGTATTTAAATTCACCCACCTTCGCCAACTCTATTCCCTGCATCCTCACCATTCCTCTGTCCTCCCTCTCATTTATGCACATGTGTTCTGTCTTAGTCCTACTGACCTTCATTCCTCTTCTCTCTAGAGCATATCGCCACCTCTCCAGGGTCTCTTCAACCTGCTCCCTACTCTCACTAGAGATCACAATGTCATCTGCAAACATCACGGTGACTCCTGTCTGATCTCATCTGTCAACCTGTATGGGTAGGGTATGGGTTCAAATCCAGCTCGGACTGTGTGCAGCTTGTATGTTCTCCCTGTGCCTGTGTGGGTTTCCTCAGTGTGTTCTGGTTTCCGCACAGTGTTCGAAGTTGTGTTTCAACTCATTTGCTCACTCTAAATTACCCACAGTATGAGTACATGCCCCTCTTTGATGAACTGATGTCCCATCCGGGCGTAGGTGCATAGTCTGGCACCCTGTGATTCTAGGATAAACCAGATAAAAGTGATGATAATGGACGGATGTTTCTTTTTCATCCACCCCAGTATAAGCGCCACTTATTCTAATAGCTCGAGAGAGTCCCATTTCCGGCCAACAGCAAATGCTGAGATTTACAGACATTACCTCATGTGCGCTAATGTGTGCTGGCTCAACCTCTAGACCAAGCAGCATCTAAAGGTTTAGCACTCAGTGCAAACACTTGTAACTTCCATACATTATTTAGGTGTCATCACAAACCATGAGATGGCTGGACCACTTCTATACCAAGAATGCAGGCTCAGAGAGGAAAGGTTGCTAGCATGTGTCCCCTCATGAAATGTGAGCTGCAGGAGAACCTCTCTGACGTTTCGGGATATGAATTTAAACTAAATAACCCCCGAAGCAACCAGTCCAGTGACCAAACTGTTTATACAACTGAAGGAAACAAAGTTATAAAGTTCGTTCCAGCCAAGAAGGCGCCGCCGCTGCTCGATTCCTGTAGTGGATTCCATCAGCCGCTGGGGGGGGTAGGGAGAGGGTGGCGTTCGTACGCGCCGCTGCTCCCGTGTGCGCTGCGCGTAACGGGAAGACTGAACGGGAAGAGCAAACAAGTTGGCCGGGAGTCAAGGGTGTGATTTTGTTTGCTTGCTAAAACGGTGAAAATAACCTTTATTCTACATTCCTTATTGCTGCGTCCACGACGCAGATCAGCAAACTGTTTCGTCTCACGGGAATGAGAAGCGTCTGGAAGTGCAGACACAGCTGTCTCTCTGCCCTTCGTGCTTGATCTATCTATCTATCTATCTATCTATCTATCTATCTATCTATCTATCTATCTATCATTACAGACAGAAATAAAACTTTGTGATTATTTGTGTGATAGAAGCTCAACACATTTTATCAGTTTCAATCAATGGTATTTTCACCATTATAATTCTATACATAAAACTGTGTGTGTGTGAGAGAGAGAGAGAGAGAGAGAGAGAGGGAGAGATAAATAAGTCCGAATGTCCAGTGGGGACTGGGGAACTGCGACGGGGTCTTGCAGAGCTGCAGTGTCTCCCAGTCTTGGTGCCCGAAACACAGCGGTGTGTTATTCCGCGCCAGGGCGCTACATTCCGCTGCTTCGAGAGCCGAGCGGTGCGTTGAGGACAACGCCCAGGAGCGTAGGAGCGGGCAGTCCCTGCGCCATCCCGAGTCCCCGGTTCACGGACTTCTGAGCCCATAAGAACCGCTGCTCCCGGTGCGGCGCGCACAGGTAAGGAGGGCGACCTCGGCGAGCCCCGCTGTGGTGCTGGACTCCTCCTTTCAGCATCATCCGCCTTCATCATCACCTTCATCCCCATCTTGGTCCAGTGGTCGTCTTCCCGCGTCACTTAACCCCACCGAACCGTGCGGGGAGGAATGTTCTTTATTCCACTGGACGTGTTGTTCATGCTGCTTTTTCTTGACAACATGAAACCTGTACCAGGAAACCGAAGTCACGTCTCGTTTTTTCGGTTCGACATTCACCTGCACAGGAGGGGGTTCTGCGGTTTTTGGCGCCGAGGGCAGAAACCGCCACAGCGGCTGCAAGTGATTTTAAGCATCGTTTAGGGGCGTTAAAATGGAAGACGCCGTCGAGCTTTTTGTCGGTATCCACACCGTCAGATCCGCCCATCCACATTAGACGTCGTCCTTTAAATGAACATTTTCAGCCTATAAGTCGCTTGTGGTGACACAAGCGACAGACCATGACGCTTTTGTACATTTGTAGGATCCTATCAAAAAGTACGACGAAAAACACCGTCATTTGAATCATTTTGGCAGCGAATGGTGGGGTGGGGGAGCCACCTCGGTCTGTGTAGAGTTTACACGTTTCCCACAGGGTGCTCTGGTTTCCTACCACAGTCCAAAGACATGCGTTTCAGGTTAACTGGTCTGTATATATTGTCCATTGTGGGTGGTGGTGGTTGGGGGGGGGTTCTATCATTTATTCTGGAATATTCTCTGGACCACCGTGACCCTGACAAGGATGAATGGTTAACATGAATAATTTTAGTCATAGAGGTCTTTTTGGTAACCCTTGCCGCTGACTCGGGTGTGGGTTATTGACACCTAAATCTACCTGTTACTAGAAGCTTCCGTATTCAGTCGTGTCTGTGGATTGCATATTTAATTATTCTAGACTTGTAACCTCATTTTAGCCACTTAAGCACGGCTGTCATTTCCACTGCAGGTGCAGACCATTGCGACACTATGGACCGCTTTCTGTGCATGATGAGACCCCTCATGCTTGGTAAGAAAGACCTATTCCTTCCATTAAAGAGAGTGTAAGGAACTGCATGATGTGACACTTTGGCCCCCGCTGTGGTTTTAAAAAATTGATCTCTCACAGTGCACCATTAGTAGCCAAAGAAGAAACCCACACACTGAGATGGTGCAATGATCCGTGTGCTCCAGGTCTTTCAGTGGCCTTGACATCATCCCTGACTCCAGCTGTGAATGAGCTGGAGCTTCATTCCTGTCTCACTGAGGAAAAGACCTTGAGGATGGACTGCATGTTTGTGCGCAGCAACAGTACCGGCCAGCTCTACTGCGAGTTTCAGCGGAACGGACAGCTGCTGGGCTCCACCGATCCCGGAGCCAAGCTCGTGCCAGAGGTGGAAAACCGAGTCAGTGTGACGCTGCATGAGCCGAACTTGTGCCGGCTCACTATAACCAACATGACTGAGAAGGCAAGCACATACAGCTGCCGGGTGCATCAGAGCGACTGGCAGGACAAGAGCATGGCTTTCCACATGAGTGAGTAAACACAGTATGGCGGGGTGGCACCGGGCAAGCTCGACAATCACAAAGAACACAAAATATCAGATCAAAACTCACACATATTGAGCTGCTTTTCTCTTAGCCATTATTTAACTTTTGACTCAAAGAATGGGCATTTGTTATTTTGCTTCTGTACAGTCTCCTTACAGTGCACTATTTAGATGAATAAATATCTGATTTTGTTGTGACACTGGGTTGTGGCATTGAGGATGCTTGCTGAACAAATCCACCCTTAAGAAACTGTGGTAGATTTATAGATTAACCCTCTGAATCTACGTCAGGCCCAACACTACCAGAACACACAGGTACAGAGTCAAGAACAATAAAATGCAAACCAACGCAGCTATAGCTGCTGAGGTCCCTGAGATGCAAGTCTTTGACCTTCAAGTTTTCTCATATAAAAGTTAAATTAATTACCCACTTTTACTGGGTAAGAGTGGCGACCAGATGTGAAGCGAATTCCAGGAGCGGATTGGGCTGGTAAGTAGGTGGACACCTGCTTTGGTTACATACATGCTGAAGTTGATGAGTGACTTTGTGGACTTATGGCTCAAGAGGTCGGACCTTCCTTTTGAAGGGTTTTTGGAGTGAATGGAGATGTCAGGGCTGACTGGAGGGTGAGTGTTGCGGTTCTTGACATCCCGCTGTTGCGATTTAAAAGTTGTTTATGCAGCTAAACTGAGCTCAACACCGGGAGCTCAGCTACCGTACCAAACAGTAGGGTAGAGCGTTCAGCGTCAAAGTCTCGTGACCTCCACGTGTGTTTCTCCACAGAGACCCTTCCATCTTGCTCCAATGCCAGTTTTGCACCTCAAGGGATGCCAAGCCTGCTTCTGACCATGATGACACTTCCTGTGCTGCTGGGATGTTTCACTGCATATTAGCCCATTCATTGCTGTTTGCAAGATGAGCTCAGCACCTGGTACCGCTATCAAACCTTGCTGCAGCTCCACATAGTCCAGAAAGCTTCCAATGGCACTATGCCTCACCAGAACAGAGTAATTTGCATGCCCATAAACATTAGCAATATACAAAAACACAATGCACTGCCCTTATTTTTATGTTAATCGTTTGTCTTTGTAAATAAAAAAATATATATATTTTATTATAGCAAGTGGAAAAGCTTCCTGACAGATCCAATGGGGTTAATATGGCGATCAACTGCCATGCATTGTAGTGGATCAGAGTTGTTCTGAGATAAAACTGTTTGTCAGACATGAAATACAATAAAGAATTGATTTCTCTTACACCCAGTGTTGCTGTGATTTGTTATTGTTCTGTCATTTAGCTGTCAGCATGCTGGACCTAAAAAAAGAGAAACAGACAGCCAACAATCCAAAACGCTGGACAAAAACAGGTCAAGAGGAGCGGGGTCAAAACCAGCAAAGCAAAGACAGCACACTATCACAGAACAAGCATGGGAAAGCGCCGTCGCAATCTGACAGAGAACTGGTACAAACACAGCACTTAAATGCCTAAAACAATAAACAACAGCGACTGGCCATTGGAAGAACACCAGGTAATAATGAAGGTTATAATGGAGACCAGGTAGGGGAGGTGGGGTAAGGAGCACACGGGGGGGGGGGGTAAACAGAAGCACATGGCCTTGCAGTTCCCACAGTGGCCAGCAGGGCCAAAAGTCCCAGTCCAGGGCAGAGTCCTGACCCACCAGGATTTCACTATCATCCTTGTAGGGCTGGCCAGTACTGTTGCTGCGCACAAACATGCAGTCCATCCTCAAGGTCTTTTCCTCAGTGACACGGGAATGAAGCTCCAGCCCACTCACAGCTGGAGTCAGGGATGATGTCAAAGCCACTGAAAGACCTGGAGCACACGGATCATTGCACCATCTCAGTGTGTGGGTTTCTTCTTTTGCTACTAATGGTGCACTGTGAGAGATCAGTTTTTTAAAACCACAGTGGGTACCATCCACACCACCTAAAACAACTCGTGTGTCAGCAGAACTCAGACCATCACCACTGATCTCTCTCATTCCCGAATGAGATGTAGGCAGAATGACAAGTGAACCTCAAGTCTAAATGTTCTTATGATACTTAGTTACTGAGTAACACATTTATGAAAGTGCTCAATTCCTTTTGAATCACCCTGCATCAAGAAAAACTTAATATATATTATATTTAATATAAATGTAATATTTAACATATTATTTTATAAATATTTTAATTCATTTTATCAGTAGACTGAATTGCCTTTGTACTCATAGGCTTCATGTATGGTTCATATATGCTTTGCTAAATAAATGTCTCATTCTTTCCTTCCCCTTGTAAATCCCATTGCAGAATTAACCCAAGAGTATAATTTTGTGAGATTGATTTTGTTTTTATTTCACCCCAGGGTGTGGCACTCTGAATGCTTGCCAGCCAAATGCAGCAAGAAAACATCCCATCTCCATTAAAAAGAATTCCAAGTGCGCTGCTATTGTTGTCTCCAAAACAAGCGATGAATCATAATATTCAATAGAACAAGTAGTTGAAAACACATTAGAATTCGCTGGAGGGAGAAGTATAAGTGCACATCCCAAACAAAGAGCAGTTACCAAGGCTGAACAGTATCACAGACCCTGCTGGTACAAATGGGGTGAATTTCAATCAAATAGATAAAAACTTATGGAAAATGGACAAGAAGCCAAGAGATGATGAAGATATTTTACTGAATAGAACATAAGCACGGATGATGCTTTTGGGGACAGATGTGGAAGCTCATGTCACCACTGGTGCAAATTACTGTTCAGTTGCACAGAATGTGTCTTTGTCAGTAAGAAAAATAAGATTTGATGGACTTCTAGTTTGGAACAAAGGCAATGGGACATTTTCTGTCTTGCAATCGATCTCTTTCACAGGCCTGCACAAAAACACCTTGTGTGAACTCCAGTACAGTAAGTATAAGGTGAAAAGGGAAACACACATAGATGACATTATATTTGACCTAATTTCTGTCTCTTTTCATTAACCCCAATATGACTGAAAAGCTAAATTTTGGCAATAAATGCAGTGTCCTTAATGCAAACCCTTTGTTGTCTCAGCTCTTCACGAGGGCACTCATTATAAATCGTAAGTCGGAACAAGAGCAACTCAATTACATGCAAAACCAAAGCTGGTCCCCCGCCCTCTCTTTTCTCTCTTTCCTCTTCCTTCTGCCCAGCCCACAACATTGGTGCTTGTTTTATTTCTGACCTCCACACGCATCACTTTGCAAATTGTTGGAAACAAGTGTATACCCGGTGAACACCATCTAGCAATTTTCTGCAGAGGTAAGACAAACTTTCCTTCTATGAACAGAAAAACAGAAAGATAGAAATAATTACAGCATCACATTTTTATCCAGTACAGCTTGTGTGCAACATGTGGAAAAAACAGTTGCAGTAGACGGAATTTTTTTTATTCTAGGAACAAAGAAAAGTAAGGACCCTGTGTCCATATAAATTAGGGCAAAATATCTACAATTGAAATATATTTTTGTATCTGTAATGGACATGCGTAAGAATAAATGATTGTTAAAGTAGCTCATTTAACCTCCTTTAAACATAGTGGTCTTCAAATGTATCCATGACTGAACTCAACATACATGAAAACTAGCTACAAAAAGCAGATGCAACAAGTCAGCTCCTCAGCTTGGTTTTGGCCACGACTGATGCTTTGTGGCAGAGTGGTGTTCCTCTATGGTGAGCTTGGAGAGTCATGGCAGCCCTATCTTAGCTGAGTCACGCCTGAACCTCCCTCCTTTCCTTCAGGTCATGACACTGAGCAGATGCACGGTGACAAATGTCCTCTCAACCCTCCTGCTCCTGCACTTTGGTAAGAAGCATCCCAGCGGCTCCGGCTCCTTGTTGTCTCATGGAAGAGAAAACATAAAAGAGCAGAGCTCTTCTAATCTAATACCGTCTGATATTTAATTATCTCCCAGCAGACATCTGGGATGGGGAGCTGCTTCTCCTTTTATTTAATTCCTTACACACCAGATCCAGACAAAACTGCACATTTCACGTTTAAAGAGATCTCTAAAACACGGACTTTCTTTTTATTTAATGTCAACACATCACAAAACTGCCAACAGTAGGTGTTAAAATGTTCTATCCTGAGGAGATACCTCATCAAACTTTTTATTTTCAGCATACTTTTCTGCAAAGAAGACAGGGGACTTTGGGATGATTGCTGTCTGCCGCAATGAGTCCAAGTACCTGAGGATAGATTGCTGGTACCCCAATTGTTCAGGTTCACCCCCGTACCACTGCAGATTCCTGACGGAGCAAGGCCTGGTGATGGGAAGCACTGAGCCTAACAACTTCAAAGACCCATCCTTTGAGAACCAAACCCGCCTCATCGTAACAACAGAAGGGATCTGTCGCCTCTTTTTGGAAATGCCTGTCAACAACACAAAATACAAATGTGTGCTCCAGCGGCAAAACAATATTGAGATAAAAGAAATAAGTATACAGAACGGTAAGTAAACTAGTAAAGTTTAAACTAATCAGCTTAGTTTATTTTGCTAAATATACACTGATGCCTGCAAAAACTGAGACAGGAGTATGTTTACCACTGTGTTATAGTACATCACCTTTTCTTTTAACAACGTTAAAGAATCCCTTGGGAAGTGAATGCATTAATTTTCGCAATGCTGAAAGTGGGATTTTTTTTCCCCATTCTTGCTTGAGAGGGGACTTCAGCTGCTCAACAGCCCTTGGTCTCCATTGGTGTATTTGTGGTTCATAACGCAGCATGTGTTCTCAGTGGGAGACAGCTGTGGACTACAGAGAGACACCCATACTCTCTGACCGCAAAGCTGTGCTGTTGTAATGCATACTGGACACAGCTTGGCGTTGTTTTTATGAAATAAGAAAGGATGTCCCTGAAGAAGAGGTTGTCTAGACAACAGGATGTGCTGCTCTAAAATGTATGTGTACCCTCGAGCCTTAATGTAGTCTTCATAGGTGTGCTGATTTCCATCCCATGAATACTGACACACCCCTACACCATGCCAAAAGCTAGCTTTTGAACTTGGCATTGGTGACAACTTTTATGATCCTTTTCCTCTTTGGCCTGGAGAATACAATGTCCATTTTTCCTAAAAACAAGTTGAAAGGTGGACTCGTCAGACCACAGCACAGGTTTCCACTTTGCATCAAGTCCATCTTTAATGAGTTTTAGCCCAAAAAAAGTTGGAAGCATTTCTGGATGTTGCTGATGTATGGCCTCTGCTTCACACTGTATAGGTTTAACTTGCATTTGTAAGTGCTGCCACAAACCGTGTTTACTGACAATGACTTTCTGAAGTTCTCCCAAGCCCATGTGGTTACATTCATTACAGAACAATGTTGGGTTTTTGTACACACTGCTGTCTGAGGGCTCCAAGATCACAGCCATTTAATATTGCTTTGTGGCCTTGCCTTTTATGGATGCTCCTTTTATATACAGTCACGATAGCATCACTTGCTACTAATTCACCTGTCTACCTGTGGAATGTTCCTAACAACTTTTTTGACACATACTACTGGTAAATAGGCACTTGTGCAAGTATCAAAATCAGAATTAGCTTGTATTTATAAATTTGTTTTGAGGTAAAACATTGATTATCTTGTTTTTGCACTGTTTTCATTTAAATATATAAAGTAAAGATAATTTCCAAATCGCTGCTTTCTTTCTTATTAGGCTTTTACATCTGTTCCCACCTTTTTTGGAAATGGGGTTGTACATGCACCGGCGGTACAAAGGCAATTCAGGCAGTCATGCAGCAAACACACGACTAAGAGGAGGCAGGACATGCAAGGATTTGAGTCTGACGAACAGATAAGACTGCACATGGGTTAATGGGTGTCTATGTTCATTCACTGCTTTCCAGAAATCCTGAAAACGTGCTCTTCTGTTGGCTTCCTGATCCATTCAGGCCTGAAACAACTGTGGATAACAGTGGCTCCTGCTGTGGTGCTACAGGTGCTCCTTTAAGAAGAGGACATGATGCTTTCTCAGCTGTCTTAAGAGTTTACAGATTCTCTAAAAATAATGCTCAAGTTTATTCATTTTTCTTTCACTTTGTGTCAGTGAAATTACTTGGATACAAATACAAAACCTTGCACTTCAGAAAGTTAATGTAATGCCCTAAGAGAATAATTTCATCATCACAAGAGCTATGTCAAATAAAATTTACCTTTCAAATACTGAATTGCACAGCACTTTATCTGTAAGTAAACAAGTATGAGACATGAACAAATTACAATAAGATGTAAAATCATTATTGAAATAAGTTTTAATATGCTGCTAATTTTACATGTTAATCATGTAATTATTTGTGATAAATACCTTTAACATAACTGTTTTAAATACAATCTCACTGGTAACAAAAGGACCGAAAACAGATCATCTTCCATCTTCATCATGTTGGCTGAAAGTGTGGCTTACTTGGGCAAAACATTCATTGTGTTCTGGTACACTAATGTTTGAAATAAAAAAGGCAAATTAGTTTGCCTCTTTCATAATTATTCATGCATTTGATTCAACAAAGCTGACCAGAGGAATGGTCATTTTCTATGGGAATTTACAACTTTGTCCAAACCCTTATTTGAACCTTCATCATTACAGGAAAAACATAGACTAATAATAGAATAATAAAAACTGTTAAAGGTGTTAACAGAACTACATAATTTTGTTTGAATTTTGAGTAATACTTGTAAAATGTAACCGTTTCATTTTGTTACAAAACATTTATTTGGCACATCTTGTACGGTTTAAAGGCATTTAGCAATGATATTTTAGTGAGCAAACTGGTACATTTAACATCTGAGATACTAACTGCAGGTACAGAGGGTTGGGAGACACAAGTAGCAGAACTATACATCAACTACACAGGGGTTCACTAACGGGTAAAGATTCGCCGGAATGCACTGGACGACATTCGTAGAATCTCGCCTATCAATGTTCGCCCCAGATTTTAGATAGAAATGCTTTTGGCCCAATTACCTTTCAACAACTCTGAAAAACAAAATGTTCTACTTCAAGCAGTCTGGCAAAAACTATATATATATATATACATTTATGCACTGTTACAGAATTACGAAAAGCAGTTACAAACGCACTCGCACCACCCTCACCCACGTCGGTAAACATAATCGTCGTCGCCAAAATATTGCGTCACAGAGTCGTCGGGAGGCACTCATGGTGCGCATGCGCACCCAGTGGGTCGTTTTATAAACAAGGAGGAGGAATTCGGAACGGTGGGTGTTGTTTACCTACATATTCAGATTCTTATGTATATTCTTTGTAATAAAATTATGCCCTGCTTTAATTTGCTCTGTATTCTTTGATATTTATACAAATTGTTCCAGTCTATGTTTCCATGGAGCGTTTTCCCTGTTATTCGCTTCATGTGCTATTACATGACAGTCTACAAAAAGCAAAATAAATTCTTAAGTACACAGATCATTTTTATTTATCGATGCGGATTTTAGTCTCTTTTTTTAACTTTTGTTTTTTCCTTTATGTAGCTAGCTTGTTTTCAATTATTTGTGTCATGCAGGAATATGGGCTCCGTGAACTGGCGCTGTTGCCATTAAAAGAAATGAATCATTAAGAATATTTGCTGTTATCAAAGGAAGTATAACGTACAGATAAAAAAAACAGTAAATACGTGCACTGGATCTTCTTGACCCTCTGATCTCAGTCTAAAGCTTGGACTGATGATAATGTTATTGTATTTTACTAACATTATGAGGAATTCAGTTCCTTAAATAAATAGGAAAATATAAACTGGAAATTTTAAAATTTTCTCCATCACAGTTATAAGTTTGGTAGTCTACGTGTTATTTAGACACAGTTTTGGTTAAATTCATATTTGTACAGCCTAATTTGTGAGAGCCACCTTTTTGTATTGTCCAAGATCTGGGAAGACCCTTCAAAGAAGTGAAGGAGAGGCCTCCTTTCTCCACCCATCTTCTCTGGAAATGAAAGGGTGAGTTGGAAAAAAAAAAAAACATCTTTGTGAGAATTCTGTGATTTGTCTAGCTTACAAATTACGAATTCATTTTAGTTGCCAGTTATTTTAGCTTTTAGGCATCTTTTAACCATTCTCTTAATTCATGAACAGTATAGTCCAATACATTGTCTTTTAGATTTTAAAATTATACCAAACCTTTGCAGTTTAAGCCGTACTTTTGAGAAAGAGACATTTTTGTTATAATCTTGATATTCCAGTCAACAGAAAAGTCCAGACCCAGATGGCAATGTTCCTGTTATTGAGGAAGGTAAGGTGCTTAGATAATACTGAAATATTTATTATTATTTATTAATAATAATAAAAAATTGGTGATGTGTTATTTAATTGCCTCACGCTTGCTTATACTGACAATTGTTAAATCACTATTTTTTAGGTGCTGTAGCTACTGCAGAGGACCCTTCAGCTATTGCTACCATTCAGTCAGCAGCCACTTTCTCATCAGACCAGCCAATTAAATACCTTTTTAAGACAGAAGCAGCGGGGGGGCAGGTGAGGGAGTTCTCTCAATGGAGCCGGTAGGCAATGGTAATCTGCTTTGTACATTCAACAGATTTAAATCTGAAGTATTGTTGCTCTTTGTTTTAAGGCTTTTCTGCTTCTTGCTTCTTGTGGTCTTGCTGTGTTGCCATGTTGACATTGTCAGACTCTGTTAGTTTCCTTGTGATTCCATTTGTGGAGAGGGTATGGTTTTTTCTGCAGTTACCTGTATGCACACTGTCCATCTGATGCAGGTGACATACCGGGTGATCCAAGTTTCTGACGGACAACTGGAGGGACAGACAGATGCTACCGCAGCTGTCAGTGTGGTGACCGGATTTCCTGCAGCAACACAGCCAGTGACACAGGTAAAAGGTTCTGTTCTTGCCTCTTCATGTGGACATTTGAACACCTGTGTGAGAATTAAGTGTGTAAAAAGTCGTTCTTAATTAATACAAGTAATCCAACATGTCGCTCAACTTATAAAAAGCAATTCATACTCTAAAACAGAGTGATGCTTACAGCTTGTGGGTGGTGCGAACAGCCGTTCTTTCAAATCTCACCTGGTGTTAGATATATGGGCCATCTGTGTTCCAGGCTGTATTCTCACAGTCCGAAACATTGGAGGGAGACGGCACTGAGACCCATTACACATATTACCCGGCCACCATCTCTGATGCGACGTCAGGCACCATGGTGACAAGTGTGCAGGCCCCAGATGCACTGCTGACTCAGAACACATCAGGAGGTGAGGTGGGATGCAACATGTCCTAATGTAGTAAATGAAGAAAACATGCACTTCATCAGCAGTACCTCTTTTCCATACGTATTTGATGGGTCTTTTAAATTTTAACAAGTGCCTCTGTTTTTACCGATACCAAATGTGGTCATTTTTTTGTACTTATATAGTTTGTATATTGGGGGGCCAGAACCCCAGCCTGTGACTAATACTTAGGTTCCCAAGATGTTCCAGTTGTGAGTGAGTCTGTGATTTTCTGTGTCCCAGGGCAGCTCTATGTTATGATGTCACCCCAGGAAGTGCTCACTGGAGCCAACCAGAGGTCCATTGCGCCTCGCACACGGCCATACGACACGTAACGTTCTCCCTCGACGTCCAGGTTCCCACACAGAGAGATGGCAGCTCTTTAGGAAAGCATCTACTGCCAATCGCAAGTTCAGCTGTTTAGGCATTTAAATTGCATTTATTTAGCTGGTGCTTTTGTGTTAATCAGCTTACAGTTTTAAGCGATTTACACTGATTTGCTCATTGTTGCACTTGGGAATTTTTTTCACTTCAGCAATTGAGGGTGAGGGCCTTACTCAAAAATACCACAGTAAGAATGCTTTTTGAATGTGCGTCTTTCAAGTAGAACGTGGCAGCTTTAAGTATTATGTTAGGTTGCTGAGGTTAGCCCATTCCTGACCTTGGGGTCCAGATAGCCGAGCCACTGACACACTTCACATGATGTTCTGCACAATGCTTTTGGTTCTTACTCTCATTGCACTGTTTTTATTTCATAACAGTAAATCAGAAGCACCACGAACCTCTCGGGATGAAAAGAGAAGGGCCCAGCACAATGAGGGTAAGGCACTTATTAGACATTAACACTAATCTATATCTTAATTTTCAGCTGAGCACAATATTAAGCTTTCAGAGGCGAGAATAAATACCGTACTTAAATTAAAGGTCCTCTGTAGTCAAGCATACATTTTCAGCATCAGTCTGAATGTTATTCTTGGTTTCAGTTTAATTTGACATTATTCGTTCGTTTCTCTTTGCTTGGCTGTTAGTCGAACGTAGGCGGAGGGACAAGATCAATAATTGGATTGTCCAGCTATCCAAGACCATCCCAGACTGCACCATGGACTCCACCAAGACAGGCCAGGTGAGTGTCTGCCCTGGAAGGCTGAAGTGTCGCTAATGTGACTGCTTGTTTGGAGGTTGTAACCAAACAGCACCTTTTCTGTAGAGCAAGGGAGGCATCCTGTCCAAAGCTTGTGACTACATCCAGGAGCTACGACAGAGCAACATCCGACTGGGGGAGGAACTGAACACTCTAGAGAGGCTGAGGATGGACAACCAGCTGCTGCGCCAAGAGGTACTGCTTGTCATTTTGGCTGTTTTTAAGCCTCCCCCCACCAAGCATTATATTCAGTAACCCTTTTATTAACTGAATTTTTGTCATCTTTACCTCATTAAGAGTACACAACAGATTTAGCTAAACTTATATTTATTTTGTTTCTCACCTTCATTCTACAGGTAGATGACTGGAAATCGAAGAATCAGATTCTGAGGAACCAGTTACGACAGCATGGCATTGTGGGAGCCACGAGTGCAGACCCCCAGTGAGAAGCGTGAAGAGTGAAGGAAGGGCATTTATTTTTTTATGGACTTTGGATGCAATACGACAACAGCTGAGGATCTGACATTTTACCACATTGTTACATCCTTTTGGTCAAACAAGAAGAAAAGTGTCGCTGATGCTGAAGATGTTGACAATGGTGGTTAAAAGCACGATTCCAGTTTGTCCCACAAGCTTCAGTTTAAAGACCAACAATGCTTTGTATATTTTCTATTGATTTATGTATATATTCTTTTAACCTTTTAGCTGTTACATTTCACACCATTTGACTCATAGAAAATACATGTAAGGCCTTTACTTTTCTTGGGGGGAAGACAAACAACTCAAAAGCTGGTGTGTATAAGAAAAGTTGTTATTGTAAAACCTATTGAATTTTGGTTATGATAAAAAGTTACTAACCTTGATTATGAGCAGGGCTAAGTATTTTGCTTGGGTACATATAAACCCAGTTAAGCAGACATGAAGTCAGGGCCAGCATTAGAATAAACAAGTGCTGTTAAGATCACTGCAGTGATAGCAGGAGAGAAAAATGTTTGAGCTGTGCTGTGCATATTCAGATTGTACAGATGTTCTTCTCATGCACATCAGTTACCTGTACGATTTGTACAGCTAAGTTCTGTGTGCTGCTGGTTTGTTGTGACCCTCTGAGATGGTTTCCCTCCCACAGTGTGACTAAGCCAGAAATCAAGATTGGTTGTCAATGGATGCGAACACCAGAGAACAAGACACTGGTTAAGGTCAGTCACTGGAAAAATCTGCTAAAATCACAAACTACTGGAAATAGAATGAAGAATTAATATTTTAACTGAATGCATGTTCCAAATTAAGCTCCACAGGCTCGAGTCATTGGCTGTAACTTAAAGGTAGCATCAAGTTGTCAAGAAATGTTGAGATATGAGTTGGGAAATCAAGAAAGGCAATGTTTAAAGGATGATCTTTGCATTTAAGGGTAATGCCCAATTAATGTGCAATATTAGATAATTTGTGTTTGCAAAAACACAGCAAAGTTTAAACTGTGCCACAATTGCCACAAAGATGAGTTTAATTTGCAACTGCTAGTTATGTGAGAAAAAAGATGCTTGAATAGTGTTTTTCTGCTCTCGTTTCAGTGTCTTACTATCTTTTTTACAGAATTGAGACACAGCAGCTTCAGCCTGAAACCCTGAAAGGGATTTCATAAGCGTGACCCTGCTTCAGCATATGAAGTACTGTATTGTTAAACCTACTTGATGTTTAATAAATCTCACCATGTTTTTTCCTCTCCTTTACTTTCATTATTTGTGTCTTCTGCATCATACATTTAACTACACATAATACCAGTGTTTGTAATTATTATTGATATTGTTAAAAAAAAAAAGTAATTTATACATTTTGTGTATGGGAGTTGCAGAATTTGTCTAATTAGGGACCTGTGGTTCAGAATCTATCCTGGAATCATAAACTGTAAGGCAGTGCACACCTTCAACACCTTCAGCAGCGGGAAAGCACAGAGTTGTATCTGAGATATTTGTCATTTCTGATAGATTTTTTGTTAAGCAAAATGGGTATGGAATGGGATGTTCAACAAGCGCATATGGGTGTAATGGTCAGGGTTCCACATACTTTTGGCCATATAGTATGTACAGCAGTAATGCATTATGACTCCCATAATGCACAGCTGCTGCTTGTGTGTAAATAGAGGTAGTGGGGTTGAAGTGGCCTTAGTGTCTTGTTTCCATAATAGAAATGTCTTGATGAAATCTCTCTCCATGTTCATCACTTACATCACCCTAATTTGGTGGAAAAAAATTCACATGCAAATGTAAGAAACGCTTAAACGGTGACATCCGGCAGCCGAGTTTCTGGTATGTTGTCAGCATGTTGTTCACGAGTTCAGCATAGTTTTCAGCTCCCAAGAAATTTTTGCATTAAATGCATCCCAAGCAGCAAGTTCAAGTGGGTTGAGTTTTGCTCTGAATGCGGTATCACGGATCAGTTTGCGGATTTCAGGTCCAATAAAAATTCCCGCTCGCAGTTTGGCATCAGTTTTCATTACTCCAAACTTCTTAAGATGCTGAAAGGCATTTCCATCACGATCCATTGCTACTACCAAATTTTTCACGAGGCCCAGTTTAACGTGAAGTGGTGGAAGGAAAACCTTCAGTGGATCAACCAATGATTTATGCTGCACATTGTACCAGTCGACAGTGTGCTCAGCTCTGGGAAGCCTCTGTTTCATTTTTTAACTTTCAGATCTGACCTCCCCCAAAACAAACAACTTGGTGATGTTTCTCTGTCAAACTTCAAACAGGTCACGTGTCTGATTCCTGCCCAATCGTACGTGCAGGCCTGGTTTCAGTGGGTGTGCTTGGCTCTCAACAGTGTGCTTTTAGAGTCATCGAGGACGTACTGAACTGTTATCAGTCATTTCAAGTTTCAGAGGTTCTGATCTTTTTGTGGCAAAGTGACGAAAAAACAAGACTTGGACAGCATCAGCAAAATGCTTTTTTTCTACCTTTTAGCCCTCATTTTACCACCAACGGGTAAGAAGTCTAAAATTCCATAGTTCTCGTATGTCAACGTGTGTTTTTATTACTTCTAGGACAAATAAACCGCAACCGGATGACAGCTACACCGAACTTATAACTTTAATATACTTCGTTTAACCCATGAGGATAAAACTAAATGTAGTACAAAATAATACAAAAAGGAATCCAGTGTTTTATACAGCGCCTATCAATATTTACGTGTACCCTAGAAGTTGTTTTTACAGTACATAAATACAGGATGATACAATACAAACTTGCTTTGGACAAATAGCTCGTAAAAAATAGCAGTGGTCAAAGAAATGAGCTACATGAATACTTATGGTGAATTTTTTTGTATTAAAGCACACAAAATGAAAGGTTTTAATGTCCAAAGTTGTCTTTGGGAAACTTTACATGTTAAAAACACCATTTAAAGCGGGAATTAATGATAGTGGGAATATTTTACAGTCAACCTAATGTCGAATATATTTTATTTTCGGTGAACAGCAGCATCATAGTTTCAGTTTACATGTCTTTGAGTAGCATTTCAAACTTGAATAACAGCTGTAGGGCCCATTTCAGGTAATAAAAGGATTTCACTGCATTTTTCCCAGAAAGTTATTACATAAAAAAGAAATGCTCTCACCCACAGTGCTTACCTTTTAGAAGTTACTTTCATGGTTCCTTTCTTAAACAAATTGTTTTTTAAGTTAATTATTAACGGCACTGTTTGTGTTGTGATATGTTTATGTATTCCTCTCTCCTGTTATTCTTTCACTAAAATTACACGGCCATCTTAGATAACCTAGAGCTCCTGTAATGGCATGCAAATGGTTAATAACAAAATATCAACTGTAGTATAACTGGTTTTCTTTGGTCAAATACACAGGTTGTCTTCTCGGGACACTGTGTTGCTTTATTTTGAATAAACTGCATTGTCAGTAGACTGAATAACCTTCAGTTCAGAATGTAGAAAAATTCATCGTCTCACTTCCTGGTGACCCTTGATCAGCTGTATCTGCCCCACCTATGAAACTCCACTCCTGGCAAAAGGGATCATAAGGAAGTTAGAGAATTGGTAACTCCACCATCACTCACAACTTGTGGGAGATTAAGGTGGATGCAGAATTCAGACCTGCAATTTCCTGCCTTTTCAGTTTACTCATATTTACTCATATTTTGGTAGCCACAAAGATTTTGTTCCACACAAATCGTGTCTGTCCCCAAGTTTTAATATGAATTGTCCTCTTGTGGTAAACTTTGAAGGAACTTCTAGTTCCAGACCTTCCAGTTCTTAGCTGTTCCTGTTCTCCACTTTTACTAGTCTTTTAAGGAAATTGTAAGTTTAAGTTGACAGTAAAGACCTTGCAATGGACTAGCATCCCATCCATGCTATAGTCTATGAACCAGTGATTCCGGGATGGGTTCTGGACCACTATGACCCTGACTAGGGCAAGCGGTTAGGAGTAATGAATGGATGGATGAAAGTAAAGCAGGGATGAAGCCTATGGATTGCTTATGGATTAAACATGTATTTACTTATTAAAAGTAAATACATGTTATTTAAAGTCAATAAAACTGCTAAGGCTTACAAAAGAAGGGGCCCAGCATTGTTGTGGTTCTTCTTAAACTGGGTTTGCTGTAGCTTTGTTAGCATTAGGCTCCACATGCTACTGCACTAAAGTCTCTTTGATGAAATAAAATCCTTTTAGCAACAGACTCTGCACCGTAATCTTACCCGAAATGCCAGGAAGCAACCTGCGTGGGCTAGAAATGTGCGGCTGAATACTGGAGAGGATCTGCAACAACTCAGCTACATGCTGGCAGCGTGTTGATGCACCTGAGCATACCTGTTAACCACTTCAGGTGTCAGGCTGAATAGAAGACTGGATGTATGCGTGCATAACTTGTGTGAAACCTTTGCAGTTTGAACATAATTAGTGATTTGCTGGAAGGTTTGCTTGCCTGACTGTTCTTTCTACCTCATTTCCACACACAGGCATAGAGGCCTTCTCAGTATCTACCTCCACCCCTATGGTTAGCGTCCCAGAGCACAAAGGTTTGTCCCACAAAGATGTGTCCTTCCAAATATTAACTGAAAAACTTGCAATAAAGGAATTATATTCCCGATCATCTTAGGACATTGTGTTTTCTTTGTCATGTTGCAGTTGTTTTCGCCCACTAACCAATTCTCTTGTTTCCCAAGGAGCTGAACTGAAATGCTCCTTTTCTGCTGATTTTGGCAACCCTCGGATAGAGTGGAAATTCAAGAATTTGCAGGGGTCACAGGCCTATGTTGTCTTTGATAATCAACCCACAGGTGAGCTGGATGCACTGGCGGAATGGAATACAAGTGTCTGTAACAGGGTTTTAAAAAACTGTGACAGAGGAGACAGTTTGTGTTGGAAATGGAAAGTTGGACTGAAGGATATGAGCTCAAAAGCATAATAATGTTATATAGTCATTTTTATGCAGAGTGTTTGTGTTCAGGCCACAGAGAGACCATATAGGAGAGGATGTTTTGGGCTGCACTCTTCAGCACACTGCTCTTATTTTCTGTTAGAAAGCTACCAGGGTCTTGTTGAAATGTACAAAGCTGATCTGCGGTTCAACACGGTTACACACAAGGACATTGGGGAGTACATCTGTGAGGTGTCCTCAAAAAATAATTTTGGAGATGCCAGAATAAACCTGATTGTTGAAGGTATGGATTCTATGAAAGTAGTACACATGATAACATCTACAAAGTATTGTACAAGTATTCCACAAAGAATTTTCTGTAACTAAAGCAAATAATACCATATGTTAAGATTTACTAATAAGTGGCCATTTGAAATATGATATGGCTTCTTTGTGCTGTGTTTGGTACAGTTTTTAAAAAAATCTTTTCATGAATGTGTGTTTATATTGCATACAGATGAATTGCAGATGTGCAGATGACCCTTTTTCTCACCCATCTATTTTCAGTGCCGCCCTCTGTGCCCATTTGTGGCGTCCCTTCATCTGTCACCACAGGATCTCGTGCGGTGCTCACCTGCAATGATCCCGTTGGTTCCCCCCCTTCTACCTACAAGTGGTTCAAGGATGAGGCAGCTCTCCCTGAGGAACCCGCCAACTTTCAGGAATTCAGGAACTACTCTTACACTGTCAATCCCAAAGATGGCACTCTGGTCAGTGAGGAAACCAAATGTTCTACTTTGAATAAAATTTTCTCTATTGGAGTTATGGTCCAGGATTACATGGTGGTGCAGTAAGCAGCAGATACTTCTCAGCTCCTTGGACATAGATTCAGTCTCTGTTCAGTTTGTGTGGAGATAGCAGGCTCTCCTCATACTTACATGAGTTTTCTCAGGATGCTCTGGTTTCTTGGTCATCTTCAAATATAGCCATAAACTAGAGTTGTGTTCCTGCTCCTCTGATTCAGAAAGAAGGCATCTGGGTTGGCTTCCTTCTATCTTAAGATTGCTCCCTGGTTGTCTCCCACAAGCTATATGAGGACAAGTGGCAGTTAAATAAACTGAAAGAATATTATGCTTCATATCATGAATTTTTTGGACTGGTGTTTCATCCAGGGTGTATTTTTGTAGCCTAATATAATTCCAAGATAGACTCTGGACCACTGCAACCCAAGCCAGAGTGAAGGATAAGGATAATGGAGAAATATTTTGATAATTTTATATTCATTTGCAGCAATTTGAGTATTGATGTTTAATGAAGTCACATTGTTTTGTCACTGTGCACTTTGACAGCCTTTCTTTTCATTTCAGGTATTTCCCTCTGTGACTAAGGCTGACACAGGGAAATACTCCTGTATGGCCAGCAATCCATCAGGCCCCTCCCAGACCTGCCTCCCCCTGCAGCTGACAGTTTGTGAGTCACATTACTGTTTCTATCAAACAGTGGAACCACACAGATTTTAACCTCTGTTTATGTCATAAACAGACCTGGGTGAAAACTGCAATTTCTTCAGCAGTTTGAAGCTGCATTTATTTTATTTCAGTGCATCCTTGGTGACAAAACTTTTATAGTGCACTTAATGTTATTTGTTGTGCTTTATATGCTCAGTCCTTTTTGGCAAATGTTTCATAGTGCCTGTTGGAAATGTGTTTTATCCTAGGTGATTCAGGGCCGTTGGGCATTTAAGACGAGTGCCGACAATGACCGTGCTTCTTGAGGGACAAAGTAAAAGACTTATCTGTCTTAAGTTTTTAAACTTTTTGTCATGTGCACCCATAGATGACGTCAACGTTGGCGGGATTGTGGCAGGTATGATCGTGGCTCTCCTGCTGGTGATCTTGCTGGCATTAGGCCTATGGTTTGTGTTCAAGAAAGAATACCTGCCAAGTAAGTTGCCTGCTTACCAGTCATCCAGTTTGATACATATTTTCAAGAACCATGTTTCTTAATGTTTAATGTCTTCTCATTTTATTACAGGAAAACAAGAGAGGTAAGTTTGCTGTTTTTCATCACTGATATACATGGGTTAACACTAAATGCTTTGTGGCAGTGCTTACTGAAGTTTTCACATCAGTAGTGAGACATTAGGCAAATGTGAGACGTGTCGGATGGAGATAAAGTTATGTTGCACAGTATTGCTGTGGTCAGCTTGCTCACTGGCTTTGTACTGTGGACTCTTACACAGCAAACCCCCAGCTGGCTACACACAGACGCGGTCAAACACTGTGGATGAGAACGATGTAAGTACAGCGGTATCAACAGTTTGTGCAGATGCTATGAGATTCAGTGGTTATTTATGCACCGTTGAATACACAGGTTTATTACTGACTGTATTTGTGCTTCAGCATTGCAGATGTTTCTACTGTAGTTTTTTAAAATGTTCAAAATATGCACATATGTGTATATGTCTGTTTTTGCAAAGTTTGCTATATTTAACAAGTTTGGACCTTCATTCTTTCAGGGAGATTTCAAGCAAAAGTCCTCATTTGTTGTTTGATAGCTGCTGGAACAGAACATGTATGGGGAAAGAACACCGGGACACAACAGTGTGGATTTAGATTATTCAAGATGCTTTAATATCTGCTTTTTACCTTGCGTTTTAGTTTTTTTCTGTTTCTCAGCAGAAAGCACCAAAATCACCAGATATCATGACAAGACTCCATATTCCCTGTTTTTCGTAATTGCAGGTGTATACATGCACTGCATTCTTTATCAATTATTTTCAAGAACAGAATGTGGAATTACATTTTTTCCAGTGTTAGTGCAGTAACTGGGAGTAACCCTGAAGTATTTTCATACAACTGTTTCATTCAGTATAAAGTAGTATTTATTCACCTGTGATATTCAGTGAGTTACTAAATGTTATTGATGTTAATTTTTTTTATTTTTGGCTTTTTTTGGGCAGGAATAGAGTCCATAAGTGTATTTTGGGGTCCCATGCTACCGTAGTAGTTCTGGCAACTGGATCGTAAATAGTTGAAATTTACATACTGTAAATGTATGTTTGCCCATCCCTGGAGGAGACCGAGTGATGGGACTGGGGTGGGCACTGTCCCAGTGGTTTGAATGTCAGCTCTTTGAGGTCTATGATTTATTGTGCAAATGAGCAATATTCCCATGTTTTCTGCCTGTCTTACATATTAACAAATGCTGCATTATTTCATCTCCGCTCGTGGCCTCCCACATCCACACCCAGGGCCACACTTGCTACACCGTATTTCTCACTTTAAAGTATGTGTATGCTCAAGTTTATCTCTCTTCACAGAAATGACAAAGCTAAATGTTCAGATTTTTTATGATTTATTTACTCAATATTTTTGTGCAATAAACTTTTTTTGGTTGGCTCCAAACAAAAACTGGTGGCTGTCACTTTTCCCACACTTTGCAGTAAAAGCACACCACGAATGGAATCAGCTGAGGATATTTTGCCAGTTATCCTTTCTTCTCTGTTTTATTATCAAACCTTTTTTTATGGTCAAGGACTAAAACTGAGTAAATTTTCCCCATTTTTCTCTAAATAGTTTCTATGTTATATGTAAATACGAGACCAATGAGCTAAGTTTATGTGCTTGGTACAAATTGAGGCTGCTAGATTTTGAACTGCAGTGCATGCAGGCCTGAACAAAATAAATGTTTGACGGACCCGATTTTATGAAGCGGGGTACAAATGTAAATGTAATTCAGGTCAATTCTTTTATTTGAGCAGAATCGCAGGTTCAGAGGAGACGCTGTTTCTTTAAGGAGACGGAAGTCCGGCACACGTCGGCGGTCCAAAGTACAGTACACCGCTCTGGATCCCACAATGCACCGTGTTTTAAGGTGGCTCCGCGTAGCAGCCGTCATTTTTAACTTGTGTCTTGTTTGAAAAAAGATGATCTGCATCCTCCTGGTTGCTGGCCACGGCACTGTCCTTGAGACCCAGATAAAGGTAACCTGGTTAATGAATATGGCGGGCTCTAACTCCACATACAAGTCTCCCAAAAGGCCTTGATTCGGACCCAGATGCGGTCTGCAGGACGAGCATCAGTCCGCCCTCGGCCAGCACTGAGGAACAGAAATAAGCAGCGGCGCACACGAGGACCGCGCATTTCACACACATTAATCCAAGTTTCGTTTAAACAGACAAACACAACAAACGAGTCCTTTCACCTTGTTTTAACGCAAAAAAGGTGGAAGCCCTTACTTTGAAAAGCTGCACAAGTTCAGTACAGAAGGAAATGTTGCGAATTTAGAATGAATTTGTAGCCAACAAGTAGCTTATAAGTACTGCAATATGTCTGTACTACTGCGTGGCTGGTACTGGCCTTTAGAGGAATTCGGTCAAGTATTTGCTGCGAACAGTTTAGCCCTGTAAACGAGGGGTTAATGATGGCCGCCACCGCACGGCATGTCTGGCAGAAGCAAAGGGTTTCGCAGATCATCTGCGGCCGATGTTCATCCACCCGTTTTCAGTAGCCGCCTTGTCGTGGTCAGGGTAGCGGGAGTCACTTGGCGCCGGGCTACGAGACGACTCCTGGATGAAGCGCCAGGGTGGTCGCATTCAGTCCTGCGTTAGTTCGGTGGATTCTGTATCATTCCACTTTTCAGACAGGCATTAAAGTTTCTTGACATTCTCAGGAGGTCAGCAGTTCACCCGTCCAACTGACCGCAAGTCCAGATCTTTTCAATCTGCTGTTTTGAACGGCAAAGCTGCGGGACTGAAACGTGCGCTTCGTTACTTTGTGTCCCGAGAATGACGTCACGGGTCTGTACGGCCACTTGGCTGGGGTTCCCAAGGCTCTGCTGCCTGGCATCGGGGGGAGGAAAATTCTGGACTTCTGGTGGCAGACTGTCAACACGTGAGTGCATCATTCTAGTGGACAGTTTTGTTGTTGCTTACTTTCTGTACTGCTCTAATAAACTGAATTTTTCCATATTTCGGAAGTGCTCTGTACCTGCGATGCGCTGCAACTGTTCTGCTGCAATTCTTATCCATGTGTCTGCAGGCGGCAGTTGTTCAGTGAAGTCTATCTGGTCACGAATGCAGATAAGTGAGTTCTTTATTCAAGTTTCCCATCATTCAGTTAATAGTGGACAAATGCATTATTATAGTGTTTTGTTTGCACTGCATTCCCAAACTGTACTGCACAGCTTTGTACACATCTTTTATTGTTATTTGTATTGGCCATCAAATGGAATATTGTTTTTTTTTTTTTTGCATTTGAAGTAGGGTCCACAAGGTTGCGGCTTCAAATCCAAGGAGGAGCCCTGCTGCGCTGTGCTTCTTGTACTTAAATTGACCCCTTCTGTAAAACATCCATCCATTTAAATAGACCTGTGTAACTGGATATGGAATAAAGTGTTTGCTCATTAATGGCCTTGGGAGGAAAGCGTATGATGATTTCCGTTGCAGGTACAAACATTATGAACGCTGGGCAACTGCCAATGCCTTCCCTGTGGAAAATATAGTCAATGATGGAACAACAACCCTTGGGGGCCGCCTGGGTGCTGTGGCAGACCTGGAACTGGCCATCCGCAGCCGCAAACTGCAGGATGACATCATGGTGGTAGGGTGCACATTTTCAAGCAGCTGCAGACCTGCAGGAAAGCATAAACAAGAAAAGCACAAAAGAAACACCTCCTTTTATTGTTAAGATGATGTTGATAATCTAGCATCCTGTGTAGAAGGAGATGAGGGCTCTTCTAAATGAACCAGAATAAGGAGGTATGCCATATTTCAGCAAGAAACATTGAAGCCTTTTGTTTGTTTTGTGATTGAAGATTGCAGGAGATATGCTCTGTGCTGACCAGAACTTTGACATTGCACAGGTGATTCGCTTCTTCAGATCCAAGGTGAGAAATTTGGTTGGGGGGAAAAAAGTGAGGTACAACATGACTTTGACTCTTGAGAGTCACTGTTCAGTTACAACTTGTCTTTGTGTGTTAGCCTGGAGAACTGGTTATATACTACGAGCTGGAGGAGGGAGAGAGGAGCAGTTCCAGGGGTATTGTAGAGGTGTGCCCCAATACTCACAGGTGACCTGGGTCAAGAATTTCTGGTGTAAGAGTATGATGGGAATGAACAAAGAGTGGGGTTGGTGTTATAGCTAGCCGGTGTCATTGCTATTGTGATTACCTTCTGTATGATTGGCAGGGTACCACCTGCAAACCAGTCCTATTTCTTCAGTTAATTTGCATCTGAAAAGTTAGAGAAAATGAATAACTGAACATGTTTTGAGTTATGTTAGATTATACATGCCTGTGGATTGAGCATTGCATATTGAAACATTTTACAGATTGCCCTGATCATAAATTGACAGGAATCTCTGTATTTCAGGGTCACACGCTTCCAGGAGAAGCCACAAGAAGATCTCACGACATCCCGCCTGGCCAGTGTCGTATTCTATTGCCTGCGTGGAGAAACCCTACCCTATCTCTCCCGCTTTTTATCATTGCAGCCATGTGTGCAAAACCGGACCTTGGGCTTGTTCTGGGTGAGTACAAACAGGCCAAAGAGGAGTCGACGCTCAGCATCCCGCCAGTGTCAGTGCGGGACCGTCATTGCTGTAGCAGGTGAAGCCAATGGTCTGACAACGCAGTGCGGAAAACACCAGTCATCTGCGTTTTCTGTTATCTGTCAGCAGTAGTCCTGCTGATGGAGGTTTTATGAGCTTGCAAACTGGACGTAGGGTGTGCAATTTGTGATTGTGTGTCTCTGCTGTACTCCAGGAGTGGCTGATCAATGACGAGAAACTGCCAGTGTTTGGAATGAAGCTGCCAACAGGATTCCAGCTAATAGGACAAGTGGTACGTGCTGCCGTCTAACACGCGCTTAATGCTGTATATTTATGTTGTTAGAGGCAACATTTTTCTCATTCAGCAGTGACCACTGAAAGTTAAATATTGCACAGAAACTTAATTCTGGATAAAATATTTTAGTCTGTGTTGAGATTCATAGGTCTGTCAGGAGATTCATTTCATGTCTGAGGAGATTCACAGGTCTGTGAGGGGATCCACTGGTGAGTATGAAAATATATTCAGTCTGGTTAGATCCAAGGGAAGTGACTAGAAGGACTGTATGGCATTTTGTTTCAGGATCTGGCTGACTACACCAAGTGGTTGGCCTGCTATTCTGCCAAGCAGCAGGGGAGTGCTGGAAAACCCATCACCTGCCGTTCCTACGCCAGGTATGCCAGATTCTCAAGGACACTCGTTCTCTGGCACATATTGCGAACATTTGGTACTGAAATTGGTTAACTAGAAGAACAACAAAACATGCTTTTATTATTTGCCATAGACAGAAATTTGACATGTTCAGTGATCCAGTTTCCCAAGTGTGTGGTTCTGGCATTCATCTGAATATAAGGTGGGGTTAAAACACTGGTGACATTACCACTATACAGAATTGGCCTCATGGGCAACCCGTCGGATGGCTTCCATGGTAAAACCATTGCAATGACGATCTCCAACTTTTGGGCTGAAGTCACGCTGACAGAAAACCAGACCCTGGTGAGGAAAATTATTTAGTCTTTGTCACCAGTTGTGCAATAACTACTGTCACTGCTTTCACAATCCTCCCCATCTTTAAGATATTCACAGTCACATGATCAAAAGACATTTCAGAGTCCACTTTTTTCTTTTAATAATGAGAAAATAACCACATTCTGGGGTCCCATCATTAGGTACTCCTGCCTCACCCCCTCAATGATCCCACAGAGTTTGGCAGCCTTCAGGACCTGTACTGTATTAGTTGCAAAGAAGGGTCAGTATTGATGTCTCTTGTCCTTAAAAATATAGAAAAAATATGACTACCCTTCTGATAACCTAGTTACTCCTTTCCCAATACTTATCTCCTAGGTACCTGGGAGGACTGAGGCTGCTGCAAGCCACCTGTAAAAAGTTTTACCAGTTTTGCTCTGAGCAGGGGTAAGATGTGTTTCAGCATTTTTTTCTGTCTTGATGGCAGGCAGCTTGATTGCTAAAAACATAAAGTTTCATCTTCAGGAGGAGAAGTTTAGGCTATGCTTGTGGAAGACAAACACATTTAGGATATACTGTACATTTTAATGTATACAGCTGGCTATTTACCAGAAGATTTCAGCTTTCTAGCTTAAGGGTACAATGCCAGGTATTCTCTTGGATCTCAGCCACTGAAAAGGGACTCTTTTCTCTGGTTTGCTGTTTGCAGTATTGCTTTGTCCAAGCAAAATTTCATCCTGAAGTATGACACCAACATCCCCCGGCAGGTGGTGAGTGGGACTGACCTGTTATAGGAATCTATTACATACAGTATAAATTGTTATATTGTGTGGTTTTATTCTCTTAATTCAGTAAAAATTAATGCTGTAATCTGGTGATTTAGTCGGTTCTTTTATATCTCGTATTTTTCAGGGTCTGGCAGGCAGTAGGTGAGTTACTTGTGTATTCATTGTATTTAAAAGAAATGCATTAATTTGTTCTGTAAATGAATGTGAAAATGCACATTGCTGACTTTCTCAACTTTTTTCCTAGTATATTTATTTTTTTTAAAATAGATTCTTTGGTGTACAGTAAATTAGCTATACATACACCAATCAGTCTTGAAGAGGAAAGAAGCTTTATAACTAATATTTGTGGAAGGTACACCGATCAGCCACAACTTTAAAACCACCTGCTTAATATTGTGTAGGTCCCCCTTGTGCTGCCAAAACAGCTCTGACCCATCAAGGCATGGACTCCATAAGACCTCTGAAAGTGTCCTGTGGTACCTGGCACCAAGACATTAGCAGTACATCCTTTAAGTCCTGTAAATTGCGAGGTGGGGCCTCTTTTTACAGCACATCCCACAGTTGCTCGATCGGATTGAGATCTGGGAATTTGGAGGCCAAGACAATACCTGGAACTCTTTGTCATGTTCCTCAAAGCATTCTTGAACAATTTTTGCAGTGTGACAGGGCCACTGCCATCCTGAAATACCGAACTAGCCTTCGCTCCCTATGCACATCAATGAGCCTTGGGCACCCATGACCCTCTTGTCCTTCCTTGGACCCCTTTTGGTAGGTACTAACCACTGCATACCAGGAACTCCCCACAAGACCTGACCTGCCGTTTTGGAAATACTCTGATGCAGTCATCTAGCCATCACAATTTGGCCCTTCTCAAAGTCACTCAGATCCTTACGCTTGCCCATTTTTCCTGCTTCTAACACATCAACTTCAAGAAGTGAGTGTTCATCTACTGCCTAATATACCCCCCCACCCTTTGACAGGTGCCATTGTAATCAATGTTGTTCACGTCACGTGTCAGTGGTTTCAATGTTGTGGCTAATGGGTGTATGTGTGTGTTTTCAGAAATTAAGACGGTTGCATAGAGGTATATTTGCATAAAATTTTTTTCCTTCTCTAGTGCCATTGTATCTGCCACTTTGAAATGCCTGATGAAATTCTTCAACATCACAGACAGAGTGTGTATTCAATGTTTTATCAGCTCTTCTTGTAAAAGTGCATGTAGTCAGCTCCTCCACTGCTGCTCTGGGCAGTGCAGGTTTTCAGTCTAAATGATTATCTGTCTTTCAGGGCACTTCGACCAGCAGTCAGGAAGGTAGCCTGACATCTCTGTTTTCTGCTGTTTCAGGACCTCCCAAAACCCATTCGAGCCAATTTTATCCTTAATGTGGAGACAGATGAACTCTTCATCACAGCTGGACTGCAGGACAGGGTGGTGCAGGTGAACAGTTTTACACTTCACTTGAAAAGTATACATGAATCTGGAATGGTGTATTGTGATACAAACGAGTGTCATCTTCCTATTTACAAATACAGGTATATGAAGGGTTGGTGTACATGGACTTCAGCAAGGAGCTCATGGATGAAAGGGGATATGGTATTCCATTTTTTTTCCTTTGTAATGGTTTTTGACCAGTTATATACCATCTTCTATTGCACCTTCAGTAATGGTGAGCTTTAAAGGTTTCCTCAAGCACAGAAAGTCAATTGATAGTAAAGTAGTTCTTAAGGGTTTTGTGTGTCCACGAGTGGATGTGTGCCCTTGCCAGCTAAAGCTCCACTTCCTCTTAATAATGTAAAATCCATCATCAAGATGCATGATATCCAGCAACATAAAAGGAACCTTTACTGTAAGGTGCTTTGAATAATAGCTTTACCTAACTAAAAATATATATATGTGTATGTGGTCATTTGTGATTTTACAGGGGAGTATGTTCCGATGGACATGAGAGAACTTCCCTCATTTTGGCTAGCCTACCTGGGTGACCCAAGTGACTCCGGTCGGATCCACAGTAATGTGCGGCAGCGCTGGCTAAATGGTAATCTGGCCAGATGGTACAATGCAGGAGCTGAGCTTAAGGCTGCAGCATAGGAAAATGTTATTGTGCTGTGTTCCTGTAGTAGTCCTGTTCGCAGCTGATCAGTACCACAGCTGAGATGAGCTAGAGGAGAATGTTAACATCATGGAAGGAATGATGATCTCTTTGTGTGAAACAGCCCTCGTGATACGTGTAATGGCCTCTGTGGTGAATGAGCCCGTTGTGTGTGCTGTCTGTACGTAGCAGCCCCCGTGGTTTATATAACTGACCTGCTTCCCTGTAGGAGATGCTGATGTGGTTCAGACCATGGAGTCATTTGCCAAGCTCACCGATCAAGCCAGGTTGGTGTGAGAGGGCAATGATCTCACCCTCTTCATATTTTTTGTATCTCCGGAGTGCCACCTTCTGCCGGGTGAGGTAACATGCAGATGTAGGAATATATACAGTATACTGTTTGTATTAGACTCTGAAGGCACATGCTATGTTTCGTAATCCAACAGTAAAGGATTAGATATACTGTAGGTTTAGCTCAGGTACATAGGAAAACTGTGTAATGAAGCAAATTCAGAGAATCAGTTAAAATACCTGTACAGTTTTATAGGCATATACATGGCCTTTATCTTTGTTTGTATTGCACAGATTAGCTCTGGAGTTCAGAGACTGGCACAGGCTGGCGCAACTCATGGATGAGAACTTTGAATTGAGAAGGTGAGCAGACAGATTTGTCTGCCAAGCGTTCACTTTCAGTCTGAAAGATGTTTATTTCTGGAATCTGATACACTGCGCAGAGGAGGTAGCGTGTGAGTTACAACCTTCAGTATGTGGTTACATTTGTAAGTTGCATTTCTCGTAAAGGTTGTTCTGAAATCAATGTCAGCTCTGACAGCTCTGAGAATGATGTGAATAATGTGAATGATCTGAATGGTAGATAATTGCATCAGTAAAGTGCAGCTCTAAGTTGAGCCCTTCCCCCCACCAGATCACTGTACACAGAGGAATGCCTGGGTCCTGGGAATCTCAAGATGGTACAACTTGCAAGACAGGTGTAGACCTCCTTCTCATAATTTCTCCTAGATTGGTTGTACTATTTTTGCAGTTGAAATAATTATCTATGTCTAACGTAATCTTTTGCATATGTATGTCTGTATATTTGTATTGGGTGGTATGGTTGCAGTTTGGGTCTTCAGTAAAGCTGCCTGGCAGTGGAGGAGCTGTGGTGGGATTGTGTTTGGACACTGAAAAACTGGTACGTTAAACTGAAACGATTTTGAAAACAATTGCGTCTATAGAACTGGACCTGAGACCTTTTCTTCTGAAGGGAACTGGAAAATTGACCATTTGTAAAAATCATTTAAATAGAATAGTAATATAGATGTAATATATATTGGTTTATTTAGCTAACATGGTTTACTGATCAAATAAAGATATATACTTATCCCAGGTTTACATTTCTAATACACGGAAAACCCAACCAGTTTCCCCAAGTATCACTAAAATATTGTAAAACTCCTAGATAACTAACAAACCATCAACACTCTCACTCTCTCTCATCTCCTTGTATAACAATGAATGTTTAGCAATGACATTTGGACACAGAGCTGTAGCAGATGCTTGATGCTCACTCATGCTTGATGAGCTATACAGTATTTCCCCACCGTGCAGTTTAGATGTTGTGATGGGTTTTCAGAAACTAGATGGTGTATTATATTGTGCAGTATGAGTGCAGGCACAATTGCAGACCAGATGCTATGGTTACCCAACAGGGACATCACATGCAAGACACATAATGCCTTTCAAAATAACAATAAAACAAAATAATTATTTACACAGTTTAGCTGGACATGAATTATTTTCACCTAAAAAAGTATAGTTTTACATATCTTTGCATTTAAAAAACTTATTTTAAAATGAGGCTAGACACATGGTTAGACTAAAAAACATTATATGCAGAGCTCTGAACTTAAACCAAATTTTTGGTATAAAAATAAGACTTTTTATTAGGGGAGCATAAACAGGGAGGACCTGTACCAGGGCATAAGTGTATTGTGGATTACATAATGCAGCAATATGAACCAAATGTAGCTCTGTAAACACCATGATTGAATGTTCTCTGTTTTACCATCAGATGGCGATGAAGGAGGCATTCCAGGAGGCTGGTTGTGTTTTCTGCATTCTTGTGCCTTTCAGTCCATCCTTCAGAAACTCTCAGTGCAAAGATTGACAAGCATGGCTCAATACGTTGGGCTGAGTTCCTTGCTTACACAGTAGCAGCCTCGGAATCAATGGTACTCAAAACGTGCTGGAAGAATGGACATCTAAGTTAAATTTTGCCATGTTGCCATATCAGTTGCACATGTACTTGTAAAAAAGCGCCTGATCAATACAAGCGGGACTGTTGTGTCATGAAACAGCGGAAACTGATTTTTGTGACCCCATCAAATAGTACACTTGTAACTATGACACTTGTTTACTGTAACTTTAGAAATATGGACTATGCTTTGAAATTTAAAGAATATCTGGTACAGAAAACAGAACTGCTTTGTTTACTGCATTTTATTTGTTGCCATTTGATGGACCAACTCACTTGCATATTGTAAATTATATAGCTTTTTTATTTGGAGAAAACATTGGCACAGCAAGTAGTGTAGTGGTTAGAGCCATCACCTTACACTCAGACTGTCTCATAAACAGGTCATAAATATAAATGATATATCAATAAAAAAGTGGAATATAAGTCAAATGAACATGGGTCTAGACCGTGCTGTCTCCTTAGTGATATCAGCCATTAAAATTAAGTATGCAATAAGGTCATGATGGTGCTGCAGCTCCTGGGCTGCTTGCCAGATGTGGGATTCAAGTCCAGCTCAGGTGTGTGTGGAGTTTGCAGGTTCTCCTCCGTGTCTGCACCCCTGTAAGGAAAAAATATGCTGGATGAAGGCAAGGACAAACCACTTCTGCTCCTCTTTCCCTTGAAAGCCAAGCCAGTGGTTGCCTAGGAGTTGAACATAACTCAGTGGCACTTTTCATAGTACATTTATACAGGGGTATAAACAGCAACATCCATACCAAAAATAACATAAAAATATCACATACAGAGGAAATGATGTATCAGCAGGTAATGCTGGTACCTTAGAACACCCGGGCTATGCATTCAGTCATGAATTCCAATCGGGCTGGTGCAGTCCATGTGAAGTTTTCCCAAGTTCTCCGTGCGGTAGTGTGGGTATCCCCTGGGCGCTCCTGTTTCCTCCCACAGTCCAACGCTAAAACTGCCCGTAGTGTGTGTGCTTCATAGATGGCTGATAAAGTGTAATAATTTTAGTGTACCGTATCTAGCAGTGTAAGTCGCCTCCAACAAAACGAAATGCTAGGTACGTAGTTTTGGAGAAAGGATTTGTTATACTGCATTACTGTACGGTACACTGAAAATGGGACTAACTGGCGCACTAATAACAACAAAGTAGCACGGACAACTCATTACCACTGAAGCAATAAGGCAACTATATTATAACTAATACATCAACGGGAAAATAAGGAATACCTAAATGCGTTCAGCAAAAATAGGAAAGTAGCAATTAATGTTGCGGACGCCACGGAAGATGGCTCTGTTCCAAGAGATGTGTCTTTAAGAGAAGGCGGGCGCTGTGTATGACGTCAGTTCAAATCGTTTTGCTGATAGGCCGAGTGCACCTTCCATCATAATCCATTCATCAGCGAGTCATTGGCCGCAGGCAATGTTGCCAAACGGACCATTAATTCCAGGACAGACGTGCGCGTTGGTGACGGCGACGGGGTGGGCAGCTCGGAGGCGGCCTGGGTCACTACAGGAAGGGGCGACGCTACTATGTCGCCAGAGTGAAACAGTGACGTGGGACGAGAGCCCTTGGTGCGCGGCGATGACTTGACGCGGTCCCCAGCAGGAATCGGAGCCTGTAATGAGTGCAAACACAGAGAGCCCAACTGAGTCGCACGCTGGTCTTTTTCCTCGTTTTCAGGGGTGGGAGCTGCGTGTGTTGTCACAGCGCACTTTGAAAGCGGCCCGCCGTGCGCGCAGCATGTCCCCCTCGCGTTCCCCGCGGCTCTCCACGGCGTCCGACTGAGCCATGGCAGCCAAGGAAGATCTTCTGTCCAGGGTGCCCCCTCGGAGGCTCCGGCAGAGTCGGCCCGGAGTCCTGAAACAGGGTCCGAACCTGGACGTGCTGCTGTCCATGGGCTTCCCCAAAGGCAGAGCGTGAGTAGCTCAGTCCGCAAAGGTCTGTGTGTGTGTGATCTCTGTAGTGTCGTGCGACTGCATGGTGTGGGAGAATGCTGTTCAAGAGACAGCTGTCAGCTGTAGGTGCGTATCAGTGAAGTGGTACAAGAACTGAAAGTGTAAACTCACTTTTTTGGTTGTAGTAGTCTGTCTGGTGCTGCCCGCATCCATCACCTCATTGGTGTAACCATAGACCCTCCAGCTGGACTCTGCTTGCTAGAGACCAGAAGAGCCTCCAGTCCCACCCACATCAGTCCTTCACTTCATTTGGATGTTGGGCACAGAGTTGCCATGGTCACTTGGTGGGAGGATGTGGGGCAAGGTGGGACACTGGGACCTCACCACAACACCTAAAGTGTACCTCCTTTCTCTACTGTGCTCTTAACGGAAGGATTTTCAAATGCTCACATTTTGTTCAGCAAAGTGAGACCGTGTTGATCCGGCTGAGGCCGTGCGGACTCTGTTCAGGATCTGTTGTATACTGTGTGCTGTAATAAATGTGCACAGCAGCGCTACCATATGTGTTACACGCTGTACATTTTCTTGCGCCGAACTCTAGACTGAACGAATGGAAGTGTAATTCACAGGTTGAGGGGAATATGACTGACATCAGAGCAATTTTGACACCCTCCTGGTGAATGTGTCCCCTTGCCCAGTTGGTGTTTTTGGGCCTCACAAATTGATGGCCACTGATACTGTAGAACAGTGCAGTAGTTCACACTGCGACTCCCCATTTCCAAGCTTCCTTCTGTCTCTCCAGGGTTTCCTCTGGTTACATCGTCTTGCAGTATGGTTGCGGTGAAGTAGGGGATTCTGGGATATGTTGATGCTGAATGGGCTGCCTGTGTCTGTACAGTTGTGAAGGTTTTTTTTTTTTTTTTTTTTCCTTCAGTAAGGAATGCTATTGCGAGGTCAGTTAGAACTGGTCTCTTGGACACATAGTGTTTGTATGTGAAAACATGCTAGAGGACTGTGATGATCAATTCCTTGTGATATGTGCACATACATATTTATACACACCCCCATGATTGTCTGTCTGTATCAGAGATGTTAACAACCTTCTCTCTTTGTTTCGGTCTCCACAGAATTGACCTGCTTAGCTCTACTCTAACTTAAGAGGCAAACACTGTGGTTCTGCTCAAGGCCATTTTAATCATTAATGCATCCATGCTCACGGATGTCTGTGAAGAGCCAGGATTAAGCAGAAGAAGCTTAGTGATGGAGACACACTCTGATATGCACACACAGGCACACCTTCAGTAGATGTAAAGGCATAGTTTGTATTGTTATGTAAAATTTGTTATGATTTAATAAAAATGATAATGCTGTTTTTTTCATATTTTTTGATGTCGTTCAGGCTGTTATACTGTAGAATAGTTCGTCTTTCAATATGCGGTTAACTGTCACATCTGGCTCTAAGTCATAAGAGTATAAAGCCTCTGCACACTGAAAGTGTGTGAGTGAGAGAGAGAGCACAGGCACCTGAGGCAGAGTAAAGATTGTGCATACACATACAAGTATATTTACCTGGAAGAATGAAGTAACTGAGTATGTTACCCAAGGGCTGTGTTTGGGTGTTGCTGTCTGGCAGACAAACACATGGCTGTGGGAAAGCTGGGCTTTACACAGCTGCCTGTATTGAAGTCACAGCCCAATGCTCCACTTCATCCAAAGCATAGCGAGCAATTGTTTTTTGTCTGATGTGCATCTTTACATTGTGGGGAAATTCCACTTTCATTCATCTTCAGGGCCCAGTTCCCATATTGTCTCTGTTTCGTGTGAACCCGCTTGTCTGTAAGTTGGTGTCTTTCCTCAACCCTAAACAGTGAAGAGTACAGGAACACTGCTGTGGGTAGGTGAAGTGGACTGTTATTGTCTCCCCAAGTATTAAATTGGATATGTCAAGTTTCCCACATTCCTGTTGTCACCCTGACTTCCCAAAAACCCTTTTCTGTGTGGCCATTGTTGGGGACTGGCCTCACTTCTAGGCAATAGTTTAGACCTTTTTTGGGGGACCTAGGGAAGTGGTGGTTGTTGGACATAGCTGAACCCTTTACTAAAGGGGCATGTGGCATCTTTCTATCTCTGATAGCTGGTGGCTTTGGTCCAGTGAGAAGACAATGGTTGCAGGGCCACTGACAGGCAGCTGTCACTGCAGCATGGGTGTCATCAGCTCCTGTTTATCAGGGACACAAGCAGTTGTGAAGTTTTCCTATCTTTCCATGTGTAGATTATAACAGATAGCAGAATGCCTTTATGTGGATGTTTTATACTGCTGTGATTCTCATTGAGCTAGTCAGTGGACATGTATGTAACTACAGAAAGCAAGTTTTAAAAGCTTGTCTTTGAAGGCCATTTTCTCTATAGATGTCATAATAAACTTTTTTTTTTTTTTGTAGTGTAGTTTCAGCGTTCTTGAGCAAAGTTTGAATAGTGTTAGGCTTTACATTCTGTGGAAATGTAATTATGAACGATGTTTGCAGTCATTTAAAACTGTTTTCAGACTCCTTCAGCTTTACTGTGGTTATCTGTGAGCATGGAGTAATCCTGAATGAAAGACACCGCAATGAAGTTTTGGAACACAAATATTGATCTATGGAACAAAAAATCTATGTTGCCCAGGTTACCATGGCTACTGAATAGTTGTATAGGTATATGTTTGTTGCATGAGATATAGCTGCTGCTTAAAATAGTCAAACATGAAGCGTTAAAAAAAGCTATGGGAAAAAAAAAAACATTGCTTGTCGACTGCAGGGGAGGCTACCTGAATAAATAAGTTAAACTGTCTTTGTAGTCTACGGCATGTGTATCTGTCAGTTTATTCTAAGGGTTTATTTTTTATAGGCATACTATGTTTGACTTTGCTAAATACACAAGCACACACAAAACGCAGGGGCCTCCAATTTGCTTACTGGCTGTTGCATTGCCATAGTGCACCTTTCCAAGTACATTATTGTAAAGACATAATTTTATTAGGTCATCTCCTTGTGCTCATCTTCCACTTCCTGTACATGTTTTCCCTAGGACCAGTGCTCGGTTAAGTGATAAATCACAGTAAATTATTAACATTTGTGTTCCTATGTCACAGAGCAGTTTGTTATGTTGTGGTGCCTAATAATGAACAAATTTGATTGCTAAAATATTAAAAAAATTTTCCAGGTATGCTTACTTTTGCACTGGTAAGTGTAGAGATGCAGGTGACAATAAATGGCAGTGAATTCAGTCTAGATGTCCCTCTCCCATGGCAGGGAGGACACCTACATGAGATACTCCAACATCAGCCTGGCTTGTGGTCATATTTGCTCCAGATCTGAAACTAAAGTCCTATTTCCACATGATGGTCATGTGGAATGTTGAATATGCACCTTCTTCCTTTTCTATCTCCTACCCTTCTCTTGAATCCCTCCCTGTAACCATTACAGGTTGTCCTTACCCTGTTGGTCTATTCTGACATCTGCATATATAGTGATCTGCCCCCCCCCCCACCTTTCTTTATCCTCAGGAAACTTATCCTTTACCCTTCCTTGTTTTTACCTCTGTCCTTGCTGTACCCCTCATGTGTCTCCATGTCTGTCTCTTGATATCTCCTGACTTCCAGGCAGTGGTCTTTATGTTTCTCTATGTCTGGCTGTGAGAGACAAAAGACTCCAGGACCCTTGGTCTGGAACAGGAAAAGAGAAGGGTGTTAGTGCTCTGAGTGCAGGGGAGGAAATGCAGCCCCTTCACAGTCATACAATGTGACTGAAAACAAACTCTCCAAGAACAAACAACGCCTTCCTTGAATAGAACTGAACAGTCACACCCCAGACTAAAAATGTTTCCACTAAATCCCTTGGCACAAGTAACCCAAGACATGCTGTGAAATTTTTTGGATGCTTATGATTTAATATTTGTCTACCTGTGCTAGCTGTATAAATGGTTGTCATGGCAGTACAGGCAGAAGTTGATGCAGTGCTAGTATTTACTCTTGGCACTGCTGTGTGCCTGGCATGTCCTTGCTGCATGGCTTCACTTTCACAGATGGCCTTTTAGAACTTTTCTTTGTGTCTCATGTCTTGCACTTTGCTTTCCTTTCTCGCTTTGTCTTCGCTTCACAGAACTTGCTTCTCAGTGTGACAGCAAAACCCCATTTACAGTAGTTGCATTATTTGGTGGCCTCAAATACACACGCACTTCTGGTTTTGCTGAAGCAATTTAGGAATCTTAATTAAGACTTCATTGGAAAGGTCCTCTTAGGACATTTCGTGATGTTTGTGAAGCTGTTCCAACCAGCACTCTGCTTTCAGCTAAGGTCAAAAACTAAAGCAGACTTGGAAATGGATGTAGAGGAAGCAAGTGTTGGGTGCTTTTACAACTTTTCTTTTTGTTTCCCATCTATCGATATGTTTTGGGATTTTACTCTATAAATAATATCTTCAGTCTCCAGTTGAAAATATTTGATCTTCAAACAGGTGACCTTGAAAAGCCTTCATCCAGTGCCTGTAAAGCATGTGCACCTAAAATTAAAAATAAATTAAATAATCTTGACTTTTATTGGTGGTAGTCCTCAATTTGGTTATGCTTTTGGGTTTTCCTAACATTTTTGCTTCTAAAAAGTTGTTTTTTTTTTTTTTTTTTTTTTTTTTTTTGCCTTTATAATACTTGCCCAAGTCACAATGGAACAAATTTATTGATTTGTCTGCTACCTTCAGTGGTACGCTCCCCTCTTCCAAGCCCTATATTACCTTTATCGAGAAAGAGAGCATTGTAAACCTCCACAGAGCCTCTCGTATTTATGTGAGCAGAAAGAGTGACCAAAATGGTTAATGTTTTCCTAGGCTGTCTATGTTGGCACCAGTTCTACCGATTAACCTTGTTGAAGAACTAAATAAGTAAATAATCTGGTTCATGAACAACTGGCCAAATCAATCCTGTCCTACAGGGAGGTGTAAGCAGCACTGTTTCCTTAAAACATTGATGGTATGTTTACATGTGTAGTTTGTGCTTGTATTGGGTGTTCACAGCATTTCTTGTGATCCTTTGAAAATCTCACTCAGGCCACTACTAGCCAGGTTTTGAAGATGTGACCTGAAACATCAGTGTGGGCAACTCGATACGCTTGCATCAGAAATGCTGCAGGTTCAGGTTCATGCTTCGATTGAACTGTTGTGTCAGAAGTGCTGTATGAAGTGAACCGGTTCATGAAGAAAATCCTGCTTGAAATAGCATATTGCTTTTGGGAAAAAAAAAAAAAGACCTGCTACATAATTAACTGCTGTAAAATTGCCCCTCCAAATGACATATGTAAGTCGCGAGAGGGATGACACACTTCCTTGGGATTGGGAGCCACACACACTAAATTACCTGCCTGCTATGGTGGAGGATGTAGGAAATGTATTGAACATGCCCAAACCCAAAAAAGGAGGGAAATGCATGATGTGCCCTGAACAGTTTGCTGTCCTGTGTTAAATATTCCAGTGCAAAAATTCACATGCGTGCGCACACACACGGTTTTGAGGTCTTCCTGTTTTTGGCATTGGTTTATTAGTCAGTTGTGTAGGAGTGTGTTGCTTTCTAGCTTGTGTGTATGTCTCGATAAGGAACAGTTTGGTATGTTAACATGTCCTTGAATTAGTATTGCTCAGGGATACAGGAGCACTAAACATTGTGTTAGAAACCGAGGTTTTAAAGTAGTTTCAAATGGGAACTGGTCTTTACGCACATTTGGCAGTTGACGGAAAAGGGGAATTTGGAACAAGACGTAGATGTGAAGCCTGACGTATGTGTTTAGTTATTTCGCTCATAACAGTTATTTTTCACATAGCTGTCAAAATTGACCAGGACCAGAAAACTTCCTTTGACAATCTAACAATTCTGTTTTGGGAGAATGTGTTGAACATTTGTGGATGGACCTGTGTGTTTGTTCACAAGTCATTGCACAGCTGGTGTCCCACAGGTATCCTTATCCAGAGACCCCTTCCCAACCTCTCTTCAGCATATCCTTAAGTTTCCTGAGAGTGTGAGACCACAGTCACAGCACAGTCAAATGTGGGAACCATGGAAGCCAAAACGCCAATGAAGCAGCACTTAGGTCAAAGGTGATGGCGTCTGTCCTCTTCTACATTGTCCGCTTCGTTAGTTTCTCTCACCCACGGTGCTTTTAGCCCAAGTGGTCCAGCCTGGATGCGGATGTGTTACAGAGTGGTTCCACATGGCGGGTGAGCTTGGATGGAGTCACAATGGGTGCCTTGTGAAAGATGAGCAGCACTTTGTCAATAATGACCACATTATTTGAACCTCCATCCTCCCTCCAAGGGCATGCATTGGGTGTGCCCCTGTTAATGGAGGAAGTGAGTCAGCACCTGTCAATAAGCCTCTTTTTTTTTTTTTTTTCTGCTTGCTCTTTCTTTTATGAATCGATGTGGCTGTACAAGTCGCACTGGGGTGATTAAAAAAGCGTGTTGGGGGGAACACGCACACGGTGGTTGCTGTTACTGGCACACAGACAATAACAGATGAGGGATGCACAAGCAAGGCTGAGCGGGGCCTTGGATTATGTCTGGATTTGAGTGATTGAAGCCCAGACAGAAGATATAATACACACACTATACAGACAAAAACATACATGTGGACTTCTGCAAACATGCACAACCTAGCTGTGAATTTGCAGCTCCGTACACAACCGAAATTGTCTCTTCCATGTCTTACTCTCTGTCATCTTTTCTGTCTTTGCACTGTCACGTTGTGGTCCTGAGCAGCACAGAAGCCACCCTCCGCTACTGGAGCAGGACATGAATGTGGAGCCACAAGCATGCATTTAGTCATTTCAGTTATTTTGCTACATAGCTGTCAGATTATACCAGTGGCAGCAAATTGACTTGAATAATGTAACAGCTCTGTTTTGTGGGAATGTATTCTCTGCGATTCCTTTTTTTGAGCTTTTGTATCCTGTGGGACATGGTAGCACGGTGGGAAAAACCAATACCTCACAGCTCCTTTGTGGATGTGAGATTTGAATCCAGCTTTGGGTGTGTGCAGTTTGCCTGTTGTTCCCAACGTTTGCTCTCTGCAGACAAGCTTGGGAGAAGGAAATGGCAAGCCTTCTCTTGCAAAGGAAATCACTCGAGTGGTCACGACGAGTCAGATTTGATTCCGACACATCCATAAACCCATCTATCCTGTCCTCTTTGGTAAATGTGTGTCACAGGATGACAGAATGGTAAGACATGTATGTAGGAACTTGTGTTAATATAGTACTTTCAGTCAGCACCTATGACCTTCAGGCACTGAAACTTGAACTTAGATGCTGTAACAAAAGATGACACCTTGAAATTGTTGATGTCCACAGTGAGGGGCGGGGAGCGGCTGCAGCTGAAGGGAAGAATTGAAGAGGCGCTCCCTAAGATTGTTTTGCCATACCGAGCAACACCTCAGATCTTACACTGGGATGTGAGATCTCAAGTAAACTACCAACTGTGGGGAAAAGAAACAAGAATGAATGGATGCTGAAAAGATGTTTAATTTTGTGTAGGTCTAAAGACCTCATGAGGAACACCTACACCTCGCATAGTCATTCCATGGCCCTCAGAGCATCACTTAGGGGCTCACCAATGGCACAGTTGGATGTGTATTTAATAAAACAACACTTCAATTTCAATTGCAGAAAAGCTCCTGCCAATAGGGGCAGTGTGATGTTATGACTCATTTTTGAAAAGGTAAAATGATGACAGGGTTGACACAACTAGAAAAAGTGAAATTTTATGAGGCAAAAGTAAAGTTTTTGCAGTTCTGTTTCTGTTTTGCCCAGATGTTTGTATTTTTTTCTAATCTATAAAAGTTTTTTTTTCTTTCTTTTTTCTCCCCCCTATATTAAGCACTACTAAATTGTTGATTGAAATGATGGAATATAACTGAAGGTTAACAATTTTATCGAAAAATATTAGTTTTTTTTTTTTTTTTTTTTTTTTTTTTTTTTTTAAATGCAAGCATTGTTTAACACACTGAAATGTATTTTATTTAGTTTTGTTTTTAAAGGCTTCATTTGAAATGTTGCAACATATACAATTTTCATTGTTGGGAATTTAGAAACTATCTAGCATGAATTTTCATTCTTCTGTAACTGTGTTAATCATTATTTCTAATTAAAATATCATACAATGGTATATATGTCAATTTATTGTGGCCTCACTGATGATCATGAAGCGTTATTATGGGCCACTGTGGGGGGGGGGGGGAAATAGACTACCACAGACCTACACAAACAATGTTTAGACCAGTCAAACAGCCAGAGAGCCTAATTTCAAAGTTAGTGATGTCTGTTTGGAGGATGCTGAACTGGATACCTGTTTTAAAGACATTTTCAATGAATTTTTGAGAAATGGTAAACACCTTTTGTAATTCTTCTGAGTGGGTGAATGTGAAAAATGGTATCAAAGTAATGATAAATGCCTTCAGCATACTCTCCCATTGGGCCTTGATGTCACAGAATCTACATAAAACTAAAAATTTTGATACTCCTGGACTTACTGACATGCAAGGGATACAACATTCTCAGACAGTGTAACCTGGAGGGACTATAGACTTTTTACCCAAAAGTGATGTAACCATGTCGGTTCTGGTTGTTATAAAATCAGCTTGATGCAGAGACACTGATGGACAGTCTTTTTGATTCTCCAACTCTTAAATTTGCCCTTTTCTGTTTGTTTTATGTGGAAGTTACTTGGACTATTTGAAATTAGATGATATTTAGAAGTATTTAAGTAGAAATCGAACTAACCTTTCAGTTATGGTTTGATATTAATGTTACAGAAAGAGCTGCAGTTGTGTTGCAGAGATGTTGTGACATGACAGAATGGGAAGACAAACAAGAACCAAAGTGAGGGGATATGGGGAAATGTCTCGAGTTGTGTAGGCAAAAAGTATTTAATCCACAACAAGAAGGATGGGGTTGAAAGTTGCAGAGAGTCTGTACATGCCTTAGAGTTTTTGTACTTCTGTTTGCGTTTGTTCATCCGATGCTTTGGTCTAAGGCATTTTAGATGTTTGAAGCACTACATTCACAACAAATCACTGTGACACATGCACAATTAAATTCAGTTATTGATTCACCTGAAATTCACTTCTTTGGATTGTGGAAAGGAGCCAAAACTCGTGGATCAAATGCAACAAAGCATGGCATGAATATACCTCTGAGACCTCAAACTCTTTACAGTCTGATCTGGATCTGAACCCACAGCTCAGGAGCTGTGCCACAGGGCTACCCACATCACAGCAGTGTCCTACTATTTGACTATTTGCATAGATTAAGTAAATCTGCATTTGGCCTGGAGAGCTGGGTTCTTGTCCCTTTTCTGAAGCTAACAAGGCCTAAATAGTTCAGTAGCTCCTTGAGGCTCATCCCTTTGGGAAGCCTGGTGTTTGGTCCCTGGAGTGGAACACTGGATTTGACATTTAGGTCTTTGTTAAGAAGACAGAAATGAGATTTGGAGGTCTCATTATAAGGAATTTAATTGATCCCCCCCCCCCACTGGTACCCTGCTCATTAAGAATGGTGCCAGGCATCAAATGGTGTGGAAGAGAAGCACGTTCTACATTAGCCTGGATGCACTGGGCTTGGTATGTGAGCCCGAGTTGCAGCAGAACAAACAACATGCGTGCACAAGTGGGAGTCTGATGCTGTGGGTGTGTGTGGACAGTGGACGATTGTGTAAAGATTTGATTGTGCGTCCATGTTGGACTGCATGTTGATGGAGAGGGGGTTGCGCAAGTGCATCTGTGTCTCCATCTCTATGAGTGTACATGTGAGAAAGAGTGGGAGGGAGAGAGGCCACTGGGTTCTGTTCACTATGCTTTTCTTCCAGTTTCTCTTCAACGAAAGAGATTAGTGGCTCTCCTCCGCAGCTTGCGCCTCCTCCACACTCTCAGGCACCCTGATGGTCCTCTGTTGCACCTGCAGACAGTGTAGTTGGATATGTGAGAGAGAACAGAGCTATCACGTGTGTCTGAATAGATGTGTGAGTATTAGTGTGTGTTTGCAGCATCTGGTATCTCCTTCTGTTTTTGTGGCTCTGGTGGCTTTTAAGTTTCATGTGAAAATACTGTGTTTGAATTTTACATGCAGAAACAAAGTTGATTTGGCGTAATGGTAAGTGTTTACTCAGCTGATACCATGCAGCAGAGGACTCTGCTGCTTAAACTCTTCATAGGCAGGTCAAGTACCATGAATGTTTATGTTTTGGTGAGATATTTAGATTGGGAGGCTTGACCACGCGTGCTGCAACTGACCCTGGTCGCCTGTGCTAGAGTGCCACTACTGACAACCCTGTGTTTTACTGTGCTTCAGCCTGAAAGCGCTGGTGTCCACGGGGGGGAGGAGCGTGCAGAGTGCCTGTGACTGGTGAGTTCACATGCACACCAGTTTTTCTGCAGGTACAGATGGACATACAAAATGATTTTATACTTATAAAACCTTACACTGCAGAATATTTATAAACCAGGGGCTTATCATTAGTCAGTTCCAAAAACCCACTAGACTGAATGCTGTAGCCTTCTCAGTGTTGTTTCTGCCCCCTGGTGGAAGGATAGATAGAAGGAAAAAAGCACAAGGGTTTGAAAGGATTTATTTGTTTATTTAAATAAAGAGCTGTACATGTGCATTTACAGTTAACATAAGAGTACCTGGAAATAAAAAATCAGAGTAAACAGTGCTAGTTTTCTAATGTACTGCAGTATTGGGAAGAAAGCCTTTTGCTACCTGAGGAGAGAGAAAATAAACTCCCAGGACAAGGAAATGAAGGAAAATAAAACTGTATCTTAGGTACCAGGAGTTCCTTACCCCTCGTATTATTTCTTATGGACATAAAAAAAATAAAGAAAGATGTTAGCAGGGTTCTCTCCTCAGGCTTCAATCTATAAGTACAACAGAGAGTATAGCTGCCACATATTTCCTTTCTTTCTGTATGTGAAGGTGTAAGTTATGCGCATGGTGGCAACCCGTACAGACTCCTTCTATAGTACTCTGAGAAAGGGGCTTCTCCTCAATTGCACTGTTCTTTAAATGTGTGAAATATTTAAGTTTCTTTTTGCGTATGTCAACAAAACAAAGACTTTTGTGTTGTTATTGTTGCTCATTTTGCACTCAGGCTCTTCTCGCACGTGGATGACCCATTTTTGGATGACTCCTTGCCCCGGGAGTTTGTACTGTACCTGCGGCCTAGCGGACCCCTCCTGCATCAGCTGTCCCACTTCTGGCAACAGTCACGGCTTGCCTGTGGCAAGAACAAGGCGCACAACATTTTTCCCCACATCACACTGTGCCAGTTCTTCATGGTGAGATCCCAAGGGAGCTGTCCTCACCTGTCTGCTGGACTTTGACCCTCCACAGGGGCTGCTTACATACACACAGGCTTAATGCAACACTCTGGGACTGTTTATATTCTCTTACATTTGCGATACTTTGGTTGGAGAGAAGGTTTCTTTAGAAGTGCAAAGGCTTGGACAGTTGAAAGGAATGTGAAGTGCAGAGTTTTAATGGATTAATGGATAGGATAGATGGCAGTAAAGGGGTCAGTTAAGGGGTGAAAATCTGGAAAGAGAAGAGGAAATAAGTTTGAAAGAACAGTCTGTGACCTGATGGTAGTGGATGGATGTGTGAGTGTTTTAAGTGTTACGTAGAAAGCAAAGCTTTGTTGGCGATCTCAGAGTTGTTGGAATAGGTTTTAGTGGGGAATGGGTTGAGGACTGAAACAGGTTTTTTTTTTTTTCCCCCTTAAGAAGTGAGCAATTGGGTTGCTTTGAATTAGTAGAGAAATGGATTAAAATAAAAGAACTAAAGACATGCTTACATAATATTGATATAAGTATTAAATATTAACGCCAGTTATTTTCAAAGAATGTAGCGGAGTGGAAAGTGCAGAGAAACAAGATGAGAATATTTTTATGTCCATTCAGGTCAATCAAGATGTTATATTTGCAGCTTTTTTTGTTCAGTTGCCCATTATTTCAAGGACTCATGGGCTGGAGGACCAGACTTGGAGATAACAGGGTTTCTCCTGGAGATGTCTGTGGAGTTACAGTTCTTGGTGGAAATCGGGTCAATCTGGTTTGCTGTTTATGGGTGGAGTAAAACTGAGAGATGGAGGTTGAAAGACAGTGGCTTGAGTATTTTCATGGATAGTCAAGTGGCTGAACAGCATTGGTGAAGAACTGTTGTCTGAAAGTGATCTTAACAAGATGTCAAGGTCATCCAAGAACTGTCTGTGGAAGCTCTGTGTGGGGACTGCAGAACGCCCACCGAGAGGGGAATTGGAACAATAATAGACATGATATAGAAATCAAATGAGAACTGACAGGGGTGGGGGGTAGGAGAACAGTCCATTTTGTTGTGAACTAATGAAACACGATCAAGTCTCCCTAGAATGTCATGATTTGCCAAATGTACAGAAAATATGCCTTTGCCTGTAGGATGAGGGGTTTGTGAAGAAAATGGTTTGTAGAGAGGGCCAAAGGTACCCTGAGGTAAAGAGGAAGTATGAACTTTGTCTGTATTGTATGTCCCAGTGGTACTGTACTGAAGACCAGCATTACAAGTCAGTGAGCATCTGTACTACATATATGTTTATGCTCCCAATGTCCTCTCAGTGTGCAGACACAAAGGTGGAGGCTCTATGTGAGGCCCTAGAGACCACCGTGGGCCAGTGGAGAGGTCGTTTCCCTAGCTTGCTGCCCCTGGAGCTCTATACCTCATCCAGCTTTATTGGCCTTTTTGTAGAAGAGCAGGTTGCTGAGGTGCTCAAGAAGTTTGCTGCTGACTTTGCTTTGGAGGCTGCTGCGCAAGCAGGTGAGAAGAGGGCCCTGGGTTGATGATGGATGGATGTTAGGTTGCTGTACAATGGCTGCATTTTGGAAGCATTGTTTAATTTCCTGCACTGGTCATGTTAATTTGGTTGTACTGGCATTGGACCTTCCCAGTAAATATCATAGTAATAGACCTCTGTTCTTTCTTTCTTTCCTTACTTCTGCTTCTAGATGTTCATGTGGAGCCTCATAAAAAGCAGCTCCATGTTACCTTGGCCTACCAGTTCCAGACTAATCACTTGGCCTCCCTGGAGAAGCTGGCAAAAGAAATCGAAGTGTCTCTGGGCTGTGACTGGCTGGCTGTCCTCTTCTCCAGGGATATCAGATTTGCCAACCATGAGGTATATGCTTTGTCTGTCTGCCACAAATTGAATTACAACAGTTTTAATGGTATTGGCATAGCTGAGGAGAATGTTCCAGTCCTCTGCCAGCCTGTATACATGCGTGTTAAATGTTTTTCTTTGCTGTCTTCTTGTACTCTTTTACGGTTACATTTCCAGCCTTTGTCAATAACCATAATGCCTCTGGTGAATGTGTCCCTGGGCTGCAGACGCTGCGGGTGATGTACCCCTATGTGCCACAGAATGAGGATGAGCTGGAGCTGGTACCTGGTGACTTCATTTTTATGGCCCCCATGGAGCAAGGCAGCACCAGTGAAGGCTGGGTTTATGGCACCTCTCTGAATACCGGCCTATCTGGCCTGCTGCCTGAAAACTATGTGGCCCGAGCTGATGAGTCGGATACCTGGGTCTTCCATGGGTGAGCCCTGGTACTTAGCCTTGCGATATAGCCACATGCTGCTGAAGCACCCTTGTTGAGCCAAGCACTGCAGCAGCTGTTAGCTAATATGGAACCCATCTTTGAACTTATCCTTAGCAGCCTGTGTAAGTGTGTAAATATGGAGTCAAACGTTATTTAGGCTATTGTTGATGTAAGCAAGTTGACATTATCACGTGAGGAATGTTGTTCAGCAATGGGTGGTAACTTTGACCCACCCAAACCCCATGTCCTGTGCAGGTCCCACTCTTTCCTCAGCTGTACGCCTCCCTCTGCCTTGGTGTCCATGGGGAATGAAGTTTGCGATGGGTTGTTGGATGGCCCGTTTATTGACAGTTCCAGTCCTATCAGTCAGCCCCCGCTTGGCGTTGTATGTCATCCAATGCAGGTACAGGGTAGGGGAATGAACTTGGGTCACACACTCTTTAAAGCCCAGAATGATAACTACCTCAGCTGCACCCTCCGTGGATAAGATAAATTGCCTCTTTTAGGTATTGCGGGTTGGTGGCCAGTCCCAGTTGCAGAAGCGAACGCTGTTTGTATGTCGACATGGGGAGAGAATGGATGTGGTGTTTGGGAAACATTGGCTTTCCCAGTGCCTAGATGCCAAAGGTAAAGGTGTAGGGGGATGAGGGATTATTAATGTTTATACTGTATACCTAGTGTTTACTGTAAATCCGATGAGGACCTGTTATTCATTGACATGCTGTTATTTTTTTGAGATTTGTACTAACTTGACATTTTCAGTTAAACATTACATAACACCACAGAGATATGAGTTTGTAGGAATAATTACCTTCAAGTAATTTTAGACCAGACTTTGTGCTCCAGCAGGGCTCTACGTGCGCACCAATCTCAACATGCCCTTGACCCTTCCTCCGCGGGCTGGTGGGTATCATGATTATGACAAGGATGCCCCCATCACTGTGTTTGGGTCCACACAGGCCCGGCTTGTGGGTAAGTGCAGCACAGACTCACTTGTTGAATACCTGTCAGACTTTAACCTAATTATTACTGTATTTGAAAGAGCCTGTAGATCTGTTATATAAAATTCTCTCTACTATCTGTATATGTACACATGCGCTCATTATCACAGGGGAAGCTTTACTGGAGAGCAACACGACAGTTGACTTTGTTTACTGCTCCCCATCCCTACGGTGTGTACAGACAGCTCAAAACATCCTAAAAGGTACCAAGTGACATACCTACACATATTTTCCATTAGTAATGAGTTTCTTTTGGGTGCATTTAGTTACAACACAACTCTGTGGCATGCCACTTCAGTGCAAAGTTTTTATTTTTTTCTATGGCTGGAACCTTGTGGACACAAGTCCAGGTCATCAGCTTCTTTGCAGTCTGCATTCTTTTGTCAGTCCTGCAGTTTCTTCCTCTTCCTCTCTGCCAGGTTTGCAGTTGGAAGGCAGGAGGAAGATTCGGGTTGAACCAGGGCTTTTTGAATGGACCAAATGGGTCTCGGGGTCCTCTTTGCCTGCGTGGATGTCTCCCTCTGACCTTGCTGCTGCCAATCTGAGTGTAGACACAACTTACAGGTAAGGAATAGGGTGCCCAGAGACCCATCCAGCCTTGGCTGCAGTGCCTGCTTGCTGTCATTAGAAATTTATGCATTTATGCATATTTACAATTGCTTCCCAGTATTTTGAACCAGGTTTTCTAGTAGAGTAATCTAGGCTGCATATGTGAGGAGTACATTGATCTGTTTCACATTCATTGTAATCATTCTGCCTTCCAGACCTCATATTCCAATTAGCAAGTTAGGTGTGTCTGAGTCCTACGACACCTATATCACCCGGAGCTTCCAGGTCACCAAGGATATCCTGTCAGAATGCAAGAACATGGGTACGAACTGGGAACGTTTACTGCAGCAACACTGGGGATTGAGGGGATTTTGTTGCTTGGTTTGTTTGGGCAATTCCTGCATCCTCTCTTTTACAGGTAACACTGTTCTCGTTGTGGCACATGCCTCTTCCTTAGAGGCCTGCACTCGACAGATTCAGGGTCTCGGTCCCCAGAATGCTAAGGATTTTGTACAAGTGGTCCGGAAGGTGTGTGAGCAATCTTCTATATTTCTAAGGATTTCGCTTCCCCTTTACCCTTTCTCTTTTTTGTTCAAGCTTTTCAAATTTAATGTATGTCCTATGTGCCAGTCCTTTGCTAAATTCCAAATCAGTTTTGTTTATGTGCAGTGTCCTGCCTTTATTTCGTCCTAGATCCCCTATCTCGGCTTCTGTGCATGCGAAGAGCAAGGGGACACAGGAGTGTGGCAGCTGGTCGACCCGCCTATCCTACCACTCACACATGGCCCCAATCACAGTTTCAGCTGGAGAGAAACCCTGCAGCAGGACTGAGAGACCCATACCCCCACTCTGAAGCCCAGCCTAGCAATTCCACCTATCTGTCAACATGTACACTGCTCTCAAGTCTGACTCATATATACTATATATATATGTGTGTATACACTTTAACATGCATAGTTATATACTGTTGGTCTGTTTTGGCAGCAGCATACATTAGGTCAGGTTGTGATATCCAAAGTGTGTACGATGGGGATGTGATGCACACAGTATAGTTGCTGCTTTGCTAGGTTCACAACTTGTTGATGGGTCACCAGAGTTCAGGCTACATTGTATGCTTTGTATCTGCAAGATGGTATGTATGACACAGTGAGTGTTAAATAGTCAGTTTGTTCTTTAGTGGCCTTGGGCTGGTTGTGTGATGCCCTTTTTGACCCTTGATAATCCTCTTTCAAAAGGTTTCCTGGTCTCATCTTGAAGAAAAAAAAGAATATTCACCCATTTTGCTTTGTTGCTGCTGTGAAAAGCAAAATCTGTTCTTCCTCCAGCATAAACCTTCAAGTCAATTTAATAGATGTTATAGAAAGCACAAGTGGCACTGTAGGCAAATGGCTATGGTATGTGTTTTAGATAAAGTAGAAGAAGAGAATGGCTTTAGCATTGGATTTTGAGCTCAAGGGATGTTGCTCATGCTGCTGCATAACTGTTTTATGTCAGTATGTGGGAGCAGTTGCAATAATGCATAAGGCAACGTAACAATGTGGTTTACACAAAGAAGCACCTTTGAAATTAAACACCAGTTAAAAAGTTAGGCAGTCCTTAAGTGTTTTAACCTGGTGAATATGGGACTACCCCCCCCCCCCAGATGGCCCTTTTTTGTCGCATTCTTCATAAGAAATCTTTCACTGGTTTATCATTTTAAGAGACTTTGTGCAGTATATGTGAAGCTTCAGGGATTAAAATCACAATACTTTACTTTGCAGCTGTGAGTGGTGTTTGACATCTTAACTGCCTTATAAATCCTGTCTGTATTGCAGCAAAATGTTAGTGTGTTTTCTGCCACTGTCCTAATGTGTGTTTTAAGGAAATTTCTAAGATTTACTCTGAATTTGAATACTTGATATGATTAAAAATCAGGAATTACATAGCATTTCGTTACAAAATATACAAAACCCTATACAAAAGAGCAGATCTAAAGTGGTTGCACCACAGTTAGGATGTTTGTCTTCAGACAGAATGTCTTCCAGGACCGTACTGAAGGATTGCTCCCTCTGTAAGTTTGTGGCATTTTGTACAGTTGTGATTCGATGATACTGGAAATAGTCTGTGACACAGTGAAGATGCTTGACTGTGGCATGGAGCCAGTTTATGCATTTTACAGAGGGGAAGGACCAAGTAACTGTATATCCTTAATGCTTTACTGCTGTCCAACTATGCTGTTTTAGAAGATATTACCTGTCCCGCTGTTTGCATTTTCATTTTTCCTCTTAGTGCTTTTGTTTCATCATGCTTGTAGACAAATCTCTTTGTTGTCCCCAAAGACACTAATGCCTTGTGAAGCCAATACTGTTATGTTACAACCTATAGAAATCTTGTTTGCATCCTCTTCAATGGAATTATTATTGGAATGTGTACATTATATTGCACTGTACACATGTGTTTAGTACAGTATACAGTGCCTTGCAAAATTGTACCCCTTCAAAGTTATCATTGTCTGGGGTCTAAATTATATGTACATGTATTTTTCAAATCCTTATTTCTATTTTGAACTTGTGCTGTGACACTAAATTGCCTTGAACCAAAATATGCTTTTTATCTGCAGATGTTTTAAAGAAGACAACTGTGGTACTTGCATAGCTATTCAAACTCCATGTACTGATATTTGGTAGTGGTATCTTTTGCTGCAATAACAGCTTTAAGTCTTTTGTGGTAAGAATGTACCAGCTTTTGTACACTATTTGAGAGTCCCCCCCCTCCCCCCGTGAATCTTGCCAAATTTGCAGCCACTTGTTCAGGTTGGTTGGATTATGCTTGTGGACTGTAGTTTTCTAAAGTGCCTTAGATTCTCAGTGGGATTGAGGTCAGGACTTTGAAATTATAGGACATTGACAGTTTTGTTTTTAAGCCACTGCATCTCCCAGTCAGTACTGTTGAATCTGTAATCTGGAAGTGGAAGCTGCATCTTGCCACCCAAATCTTGCCTACATTATCCCATCCCTCAAGACTCAGCATCAAACAACACATGGACTTGTGAGGGAAGCCCAAGAAAGGCCAACAATTGCGTTGAAGGCGCTACAGAGGTCAGTGGCTGAAAATGGGTCCATCAGTCCACAATATCAAGAGCATTGCATAACACTGGCCTGTATTGGAGCCATTAATCAAAAAGAATTGTATTAAAGGATGAATTTTCTAGTGTAGAAAGTGTGGTAGCATGTAAAAATATTTTGGGTGTTTTGTTTTGGTCAGATGAAAATGAGTTAAAGGTTTTCTGACCAAAATTCAAAGAGATGTGAGATCCAAACCCATGCCTCAAGAAAGAACATCTGTACAATGAAGTACAGTGTATGTTTGTGGCTATATCTTACTGTGGGGATGCTTTTTACCAGTAAGGGCAAAGCATCTTGTGAGAAATTGAAGGATGTGTGGATGGGGCAATATGTACTGAAATGCTGCAGGGGAGCATACTTCAGTGAGCTGAGAAACTGAAATCAGCAAGAAAGTTTACCTTTCAGCAGGACAATGACTCAAAGCAACATTGGAGTAGCTCAGAAATAAAAATGTGAATATTCTACAGTGGACCTCAATCCAACTAAGAATGCATGGCACCATTTCAAAACTGCGGTCCACAAGTGTTTCCCCACCAACTTGAACAACCTGCTGCAGGTCTGCCAAGATGGACATGAAAAAATAATTTGCAAATGGTATGCAGAGATAGTTCATGCTTACCCCAAAAGGCTTAAAGCTGTTTTTGTACCAAAAGTTATTTCTGCCAAATAAGATATAGGGTTTGAATACTTAAGCAAGCAGTACATTTGTAATTTTCATGTTCTTTAAAATATCTGCCTACAACTTACTTTGGCTCTGAGAATTTAGTGTTAGCACATGCAACTTCACAATAGAAATATTGATTTGAAAAATATATAAGTATAATTTGTAATCTGGGTGATGTGATGGTGCAGTAGGGTAAACTGGTGCCAAAAAGCTCCTGGGCTGCTTGCCTGATGTGGGGCTCAAGTCCAGCTCAGGTGTGTGTGTGGATTCTGCAGGCTCTCCTCCATGTCTGCACCCCATAAGGAAAAAGTATGCTGGAAGATGGCAAGGGCAAACCGCTTCTGTTCCTCTTTGCCTTGAAAACCATGGCAATGGTCACCCAGGAATCAGCAATAACTCGATGGCACTTTGCAATCCAGGCAATGTTGACTTTTGAAGGGTCTGAATATCTTTTGCAAGGCACTATGTATGTATGTATGTATGTATGTATGTATGTGTGTGTGTGTGTGTGTGTGTGTGTGTATATACAGAGAGAGTCCAAGAATAGATAATGTATAGTTAATAGTCTAATACAACCTGTAATAAAGACATTGTTTTTAGAACACCGGTAATAGAAGTGTTGACAGTGACTTTTCAAACGTAACAGCTGTGGGAATCAAATTGTTGCAATGGCACACTTGTTTTTAATAGTTTACTTGTTTCCCCCTCGGTGTTCTGTGTGAAATTACCCATTTTTGCACTTTGAACAATGTTGGCTAGTTTCAGTTGTATTACTTTTGTGTTTTGGCAAAATGGATAACTATACAAACATTGACGGTTAGATGGGAAGATGAGTGAAGGCTTTTCATTTTGCCATCACATTAGTGTACCTGTGTTCCTGTGTTTTGAACAACCATAACATTGAGGGGGAAAAAAAAACCAAGATTTAAAGCAAGCTGTCCCTGTTTTTTGAACAAACTAGAATCAAATACCAGTGTGGGTATGCCGAGAGCATGTGTCCTGTTTCTTTGCACAGTATTGCCTCAATAATGATTATGATTCTTATATAAATTATGTTTGCAAATAAATGTTTAATTGAAACACAATTTATCGACTTGTTTGTCAGCAAGAATAAAAGTTGCTGTCCTGAGTATTGATTTGAAAAATATATATAACTTGAAATTCAGGCAATATTAACTTTTGATCGTTCTGAATATTTTTGCAAGGCACTGGATATGAAGTCCAATAAATAATAATACATAGTTAATGGGCTAATACAACCCAAAACAGTGTTTTGTCAGTGTTTGTTTCGTTAGAAATTAAACATTTTAACACAGCCTTCCTAATGTGTATTCAAAAGCTGCAATTTTGTAGATTTTAAGTAATTCCGCGCAGTTGCTTTTCTTTCGATTAATCCTTTCAGCTTAAAGGCCCAAGGCTCCGTTCGGTTCGGGTTAATGAACGGCATTGCTGTGCTGCTCAGAATTCACGCACTTTATTGGTTCCGGTTCCGGATTCGACGCAACGATTGGTTGAACGAGACCGAAAGGACGTGCCCGCCCCGGCAACAGAATGCAACGTTCAGAGCGTAGTGACGTCGTCAGCCCACGAGATGGAAGCAGAGAGCCGCGCGCCTGTTCGTCGTCACTGGCGAAAAAGTGAAGGAAACCCGGCTCCACATTTTCTCTGTGAAACTTGGGCGAAAAACATGCAGAGCGGGAGGTGTCCAATGGCGAGTTATGCGCATTCATAATGTAAAAAAAAATAACAAGTTTTACTTTTCATGTGACAGCGTCAAAAATTTGTGCCAAATACGTCAGCGCCGGCTACAGATTTTCGGGAAAAGATGGGTAAAACACTCAAAAATGGCATGTAGGAGCTTTGGAACAGCGGTGTCTGGCAGAAAAGGAAGTGGAACGTCATTGAATTGACAGCTTCATGCTAAAGCCCAGTCAGGTAAGTTGGTTCCGGTTTATGTCGGTTCGGACCCAGCAGTCTATCGGCTGCGCTCCACGGGGGCACTCGGTGACGGGGCAGACACGGTGGCATGTTTAAATTAGACAAGTGATGCTGTTATAATAACATATATTTATTTAAGTGTGTAGGTTTTTACTGTTACGGCTGAGGGAATATTAACACGCTTATTGTCATAACACTTGATAAACTAAAGCGGGTGCGAATTCACGGTTTATAGCCAGCCGGTTTCCTTTGTTAAAGCGGCCCGTTTAGTTTCCCATAAACGTACCTGAAACAGAGGCGTAACGGATGGAGGGGTGTTGGACGAAGCCTAATCTCGCCTGCCCCCCGGCAGCACTGTATTTGCGGCCAAAACTACACTGAGTTCTGCAGTTAATATTGGTGCCTTCATTTACCTCACAAGTTGTACGGACTCGGACCCGAAACCGAACAGGTGCGATTTTTAGGACCGCCTCAGGCAGACCCCTCCATTCACCCCGCGGTCCCCTTGGCCTCAGGTAACCGCCGCTCACTGCTGACGCTCCTAAGGGGACCTGGGTTTGCTCTGCTGAATATTTAACATTTTATTTTATTTTCTTAACGTTGCTCTCTTACGGTTGTACTCCAAAGACTTGGGTTCGAGTCTCTAACGTGAGTTTGAGAATTGGTGTTTCTGCGTGACACTTTCATTCATTTACATGATGGAGGGGATATACAACTGTTAAAGGATAAAAAGATAACCTAAGTTTTCCATACGATGAACTCATGTTTTCATGTTGAATGCTGTTTTATTACCCAAAATGCACTGCTCGGCCATAGAAAAAGTCACCACCTGGATGTAACTTAGTGTTATGATGTGGGGTTACTTCAGTCGGTCACGTCTAGGTTCAGCAACATTATGTGCCCAAAAGGTGAGGTGAGCCGACTACCTAAATATACTGAATGACCAGGTTGTTCCATCAATGGACTTTTTTTCTTCCAAGATGACAATGCCAGGATTCATCGGGCTCAAATTATGAAAGAGTGGTTCAGGGAACATGAGAGAGACATCCTTTTCACACATGGATTTGCCACCACAGGGTCCAGACCTTAAAACATTGAGAATCTTTGGGAAGTGCTGGAGAAGGCTTTACGCGGCAGTCCGACTCTCCCATCAATACGAGGTCTTGGTGAAAAATTAATTCAACTCTGGACGGAAATAAATGTTGTGACATTGCATAAGTTTATCGAAACGATGCCATGGCGAATGCGTGCCGTTATCAAAGCTAAAGGCGGTCCAACGAAATATTAGAGTGTGTGCCTTTTTTTTGGCCGGGCAGTGTATTAAGTAAGATTAGGTTTTATTTACCCTACAGTGACCTGCCGTCCATCCAGCGTGTGGTTTCACAGCCTGGCGCCCAATGATACCAGGATGAGCTCTGGATTGCCGCGACCCTGACCGAGTTCTATTTGTAGACTTAATTTATTCATCATTTTTTATTTATTAATGCTAGCCTATTTTATCATTTACCCGGCAAGCTGCATTTATGAAACAAGTACTGTATATATTTTTGTACATGAATACACAGAAGAATGGCAAATATATGTACAGTGTATTTACATGTGTTTTTTTTTTTTTTATTAACAACATCGGATTTTTTTTTGCCCATATTTCTATCATGTATTATTCGAGTGCATTGATAAGCATATTTAAGATTTCATCTTCATTTTTAATGAAAAAGTAATTTTTATACCTACCACACATACATACTGTGTATCACTGATTTTTAAAAATAAGTATACTGAAAACTGCAGTGTGTTGGAAATTCATATACTATATTTCAAAATGTATTATTTCTTAAAACTAATTTGTTTCTTTTATTCAGTATAGGGCTACATTCAACCAGCTGCCCACTAGAACAACAGCAGTCTGTCTACTATGTTATCTGACTGCTTGCTGTTTAAATTGAGTTAAATATGCCCCAACAGATAATAATTTAATTGATTAAGGTGTACTTTTAATTAATATTTTAACAAATAAAAATAGAATAATATTTCAAATGGTTCCAATAAATACTTGCATTATTAGAGAGGGAAGCTGTATTCTAATTACAAAAAAAACAAAATGACAGATGAACAGACAAATATTTTCAGACCTTGTTGTCATCAGCTCTCCAAGCTGTTCCCTGTATATGTCATGCTCATAAATTCCATACTAGATGGAACACAGTGTTATGTCAACACTGAAGAATCAACTGTATCAAGGGACAGAGAGAACTTTCCATATGCTGGATATTAACGTGAAGAATGTGTTACATAAACAGGGAAGAAATCACAGGATGACACAACTTCATCTCGGGTTTTTTTCCTCAGAATGTGGGAGCCCAGAATGTGTAATTCACGTTTTACTAAATGCTATATATAAAATTACATGCTGTCTGGAGTTTTTTGCTCCATTCTTCTGTCAAAGATGATGGAGGTTTTTCTGGTTGTGGAAGCAGCATGTCATTGGCACAGTGTTCACTGTCTTCAGTGTTGGGGTGATCAGTTAAGATCAATTTATGTTAATAACTTCATTATTCCTGGAGTTCCAGTGTTGGGTGCAAAGACTTGACAACAAATGCTATCATGAATTACATGCACTTTAACAGTGAATGATCCTCCTACTGCTCTTACTACTGTTTTGAATCACCTGAAGTTATTTATCATCTATCATTCTGACATGGTTTGTTTCTCAGGAAAACACTAAACTGGTACTAAACAGAAGAAAAATAAGATGAATTTCCCAGGATGCTTCTTTTACTTTTCTTGACTTATTTTGAAGAGATGTTTTAGGATAAGTCCAGTGATACACCTCGTGTGGATGGATCACTGGGTTTGACTTCCAGTGACCGGCATTGGGTCTTTGAATAGGTTGAATCCAAGCACGGATGCGACAGTTGTGCCCATGGAATGCAGATACACTCAGGAGAAAGTATTTAATGCTTAATGTGAAATTTTAAAGCTGGAAAATATACCGTGTTTTGGAAATGTGGCCAGTGACTGTATACCTAATTGTCATATATTATAGGCAGGAGTAATTTAGGGGGATATGGTTACCATTTTAACCTTCCTTTCATTTGGCTTGACTTAATCTTAAAATTAAATAGATACAACACACAATGGTAGAAGCACTAGAAGGATGAATGCATTGTGCTCTGTGAAAAGGCTATCAATTAACAGGACTACTAAATGCTGCAGTGATGTATGGGGTGAAGAATGCATGTGAAAGCTACTGTCAGTCCTTTGTTCTGTGAAAAACCGTTTATGTGAGGGATATCTGGAGTCTTCATGCTTTTCTAGTTAGCAAAGATAGTTATTCATCAGTGTGAGAATCTTCTTGATCGTGTATCAAGTATACGCCTTCTTTATAGTTACTTCATATGTTTACACTGCTATCTTGGTATCTTTAAGTATCCATGCATATTAAGACTTGTGCTTCCTGTCCTTATTGTTCACTCAGGCTTTCCTGTGGTTTGTGGGAACTTCAGCAAACTGATGAATGGATGCTGGAAGACAGTCAGTCTCCTAAAAACCGAGTAATTATCGAAAAACAGTGAATCTTTACGGTCTAATAATGCTCTTCAGGTTCTTTTCTGGCTTTTAAAGTAATCTGTGATTGATCAGTAATTATCGGTGACAGCGATGCATCCTCCCCAGCCCCCCTCCTGTGAGTGATTTGCTGGCAGCATCAGTTTAAAACACTCAGTATCAGACTCTGAATAGCTTTTTCTGCACTTTGTCAATAAAATGAGCAGTGTATCCAAAATAATATTTTCTATGCAATCTCGCCTGACATTGTTGCTGGTTACAGTTGATATTACCTCTGAATGATCATTGCTATCATTGCTTTTTTACACGAGTATTAGGGAAAAAGTAATTCAAGTATAATATTGCTCATGTACTTTCCCCCAGTAAAACTGAGTCCTTCAAACTAGTAGGAGTGGTTTGTCCTTCCTCAACACTGGTATTAGCTCAAGTTGAAGACAGCACTATAATGTACTCATGCTTCACAAGGAATCCTTTTCAGCATTCCCCCCTATGTATGAGACATACAAAATGAGCAAAATTAATTACTATATATTGTTTTGCATTGTTCCGCATGTCACGTTTAAGGTTTTAAATACTTTCAGTTACTTCCTATACCTGTATTTTCCATTTTTACAGAAGGAATTATTAAAGGCCATTCACAGCTAGAGAAAATTTTAGTGGTTGGTTGAAATTCTGCAGGTGATTCTGAAGGCGGTTGTAACCTCTATCTGGCATTGCATGAAACAGTGTACCTTAAACAAATTGAAGTGACTCATTATATTTTATCCCAGAAGGTCCTGCTTGGTGTACACTGTGTCTTGGCACAATAATCTACTGAGCAGTTTGCACCTGCTGTTGTGCCGGGTGGTTAAGGGCCTCCACCCTATTAAGGAAGGTGGGGTGTTGGTGGGGTTTGCAGAATACAATGCACGTAGGAGTATGAAAGCTAGATGACCTTTATATACACTACACATGATTGATGGCTGGCATGGTGAGGAGTTTGGTTTAATATATCCCTCCCAAAATGTTTTTACAAGACGTGAGTTCAGTGCTCCGCTACCAGTTTTCTTCATGAATAGAAAAGTTCTGTCCTAGTGAAACATCTAAGCTGGTATATACAGGGGCTTTGTGAACTACATCCCTTGTGGATGACTGCATAAGCTATGAGCTTTATAACCCACACAGTAGTTGCTGGGTTTCCTGTACTGTACCAGCATGCAATATATGATGTCTAGCATCTTTGAATCCTACAACACTGTAGGAGAATTTACCGAGCTGATGCTAACTGCATAATGATTTCCAGATGATTGTCACAATTTGGAGACTTGTGTCACATATGAGTTCCCATTTGGTTTTTTCCACTCAGTAATAGGGAAAACAAATTCTCTTCAAACTGCTGTTTAGCATTTATTAGCAGTTACCAGTATTCCTTGATCAGTTGCATGACAATATTATCAAGTACAAATTTCTGAAAAAGAAACTTGGACGTTTAAAGGTAGTCACGAAAATGGCATGTGTTGATTCTTAGTGCAATTTACGATATCCTGCATCAAACGAAAATTTGTATCTCAAAAACTGGGAGGAAATAGGATGCCTTCAATTAATGTTTGCACTGTTTTCTCAGAATCGTTCAGTAAGGCATGAATGCTATTTACCATAATGCCTGTAGGACAAACGGTAAAGGGTTAAAGTGGGAAAATAGTACTGATGCAGAGAAATCTTTCCAAACGCACAGACTACTTTGCTGTTAAGATGTCAGGTGCAGTGTCCAGTTTGCATGGTATGCACTTTACAGTCGAGGAACCCCTTGAGGCTTTTACTGGTAGAGGTTCACACAGCCTGTGATATACTGAATAATCCTGACTTTACTGTCTCTTTTAAGCAGAAAGCGTACAGTCAGTGAACGGTTTTTGCATTGTGATTTGCAGTGATGTCATTTGTCTGCTGAAATTCGACCCTACCAGAACTGTCACCTCGCCCACATTTGCTGTGGGGTGATATAACAAGGTTAAGGCATTGTACGGTATATGCTAAAGACGTACAGTTGTTTTTTCACATATCTTGTTAGCTTTCTTCTAGGTCAGGTGATGGTACATGTTCTCAAGCAGATGAGAATGACTTTAGTACTGTAGCTGAAATGTTTTTCTTTTATGCCAGATCTTGCTGTTGCTCTTCCATTTCCTGCTATGTTTCCAAATCAAGAGTATCAGCACACACCTTTTGTAATGTACATGCTGTAAGCTATACACTTCATCTCATTGTGCAGATTGCTTGTTTCACTGGGTTCCAGTAAAATATTCAGCTGATTGTTGGTGTTTCTGTGAGCAACGAGGTGGAAAGAACCCTGTGTGTTTTTTCCACCATAAGGAAAAGTGATCAGTTTGTTACCTGGACTTCTACAGGGTTTATCTCAGTGGTTTTCAAACCTGGATCCCTGCCATAGCCATTTATTGAAGAGGCACTAATAGGGATTTTCACTGTTTAATTGGTGTTTGTTGCATTTATTTTAACTCCCTTCCTCAGCATGTTTCTAGTGAGAATATTGAAAGGTTTGAAATAGAAGGATGTGGACCAAAATTTCTCTTACAGGAGCATTTACTCCCTGTTTTACCTAGGCCAGTTGAGAACATCTCTCAGTAAACTGATAAAGCTAGAATCAGGTCTTTCACTTGCAGTTACATTTGTTTATTTCGCAGACACAAAAAATGAATGTGATGACTTTTTGTTTATTATCAAGTTGCAATTACCGTTTGAATTTCAAGGTTGCTTGTAACAGTCAGTTTTCCTTTCATTAGCGGTAGATCCATGTGTCAGAAAGCATCCCTGTGGCAGGGTTACACATTGGGGCAAAAAGTGGTTGTGAAGTTGATTTTTTTTTTTTTTTTTTTTTTTTTTTTTTTTGTATAAAATTTTTTTTGTATATATATCCAATTAGTTTTTATATTTTTGTATTAGAATAAAAAATATCAGACTCAGTCAAGTATATTTTGTATCAGAAATTCAGTATGCATCTCATTACATTTCTAAAGAAAGTCATGCATAAAATGTTTGTTCATGTCCTGGACCTTTGCGTTTAATTAACTTATTATAGGAGCTGATAAAGTTAATAAATTACAACTTTAATCCAACATAGTGTGAATCTATTGGAAAAATGCAGAAAAATCTTAGGGTGTTTTAAACTAACAGGCATTATTTAAAACATCCATGCCATAATTGAAGCAGCTTAGTTTGTTTGCTCAACAGAAATAAAGAAACACAACAATAGAACCACAATATGCAGGGGAGATAAAAAAAAAAAAAATAGAAAAAAGCCGACAGGCTTGTAGGAGGTTAAAACTCCAGAAAAAAGACATCAGTAATTTGCTACTATAAAGTGATAGATAAATGATACACTGAACAAAACTAGCAGACAGAGAACAGCAATGTAAACATCCTTCCACATATTACACATATAAAGAATTATGCTGATCCATAAAGTAATTAAATAATTTCTGAAGTAATGAAGCAGAATAACATGATTTCAAACAAGGTGGAAGATTGTAAATAAGAGGTTTTTTAACATTCGTTAATGGCTTTGAACCAAGTATCAACATAATCTAATTCAATATTAAATTTGTTGATTAAGCTATAAAAGTTAACATCGGAAAGAAAAATATTAGCATCAGTTGCAAACAAAATGAAAAATAATTTGATGGGAATAAAGTGTAGGTCACTGACATATGCAGTACAAGGAAGAACAGGGAGCCAAGAAGTGATCCTTGGGGTTCACCATGCCAGCAGACGTACTGTTTACGATTACAGAGATAACTTTCAAACCATTTCAGTTCGGCACTGGTAATACCATTTTCAAAAGTAAAATACTGTAATCCACAGTGTCAAAAGCTTTTGATAAGTCAATGAAAACTCCAATGATAATTTCATTGTTTTTAAGAGCTTGAGAAAATTTATCCATCAGCTGAACCAAGGCCACGATTTCAAAATTATTTTCACGGTTTCAAGAAATGAATGTTTGCAGTTCGTACATGTACATTTTCTACGCTGTAGCCCTAGGCATGACTGTGGAAAGGTTCCTTGAACATTAAAGTGCTTCCTTCTAAATGGGTGCATCATGTTTGCTGGGCAATATGTCAGTGAAAAATTCAGCTGTGACACGTGGAAGCCTGGTAGGAGGACATGATTTTTCCAATGAGCGTGATGCGTTGGTGCTGACAGCAGAGGCGCCGGTCGGATGCAACACCCTCCCCACCTGACAGAGAGAGCTGAGTCTGAGATAACAAATACAGTGTCCAATGGAAGCTTGAGCTGGAGGTACACCAGAAGCAGCTGGGCTTAGATAACACGGGCACTGTGTCCTTATGGCTGAATGGGAGGGACTTGAGCCGCCTACACGGGCTGTGGCTGAGTGTTGCACTGGGCTCCATTCCTCTCCCTCCCTGCAAGATCTGGCCTCCTGTGTGCCGTGGAAGCATTTCTTTCTTGCCTAGGCTGACGATGAGAGGTGTGGAGGAGTTGTTTTACTCAAACTGGACAGAAACACTGGCTGAAGGAGCTATTTATGCAAGAAGGGCATAAGGGACTTAGTCGTTGTTTGTTCGGTCTCCTGGACTGAGGAAGCTCAGTGGTATTATGTGAGAGAAAGGGGTTGAGAGTGAATGAAAGGAAAGAGGAAGATGGCCAAAGAGGAGACAAGTAATCCTGTGTGTTAGTCACTTTTGTGATGGGACCCAACCTCAGGTTTGTTTAATTCATTTGTTGAATTTTTAACAGAAATGAAGGCACTTGGACTATTCCCAGTCTGTAAAACTCTTTACTTTCAAATAGGGTATAGTTCGTGTGGCACTGCAGAGAATTCCTGAGCTGGGCTTGTGTAATTTTGATATATGGACAATCATCTGTGTATTTGTGCATTTCCACACACAACAATGTGTTATTTGGTGCTGTTTTAGTTTTGTTACTTCTGTACAGAACTTTTTCACAAGGGTGTGATTTTAAAACCAAGGTTGGCCTGGCACGAGTGACTGTTCCACGTAGTTAAAAACCGCATGATAGATGTAATGTTTGTTGTTGTCCAGTGTAGCCTGTAAGGAGTTGCTTGTGCTTGGCTCTATAGTGTAATGCAGTGAATAAATGTTACATGCATGTGTATATATGTTTATATGACTATATTTATATAACTCATTATGAGTATTGGCAGGCACTCAACAACCAAAAAGTGTTGCAAGAGTTATTCAACCTCTGTATGTGTCTCAAGTTATTTTCTAAGCATATTGCAGTGATCAACATTTGCATCACTACAACATGTAGAATATCATGTCATTTTCATTCATTCATCACTCAATAATGTGTAATGCTGTTTTGGGAGGAATAAGCGTGGACTGACTGTTGAGATTGAAATGTTGCTGTTCATTGCATTTCCTCCATAAATATAGACTTACAGTAGCATTTAGGATTAGTTTGTTATTGTTCACAGAGTCCTGCATAGTTTGTGCTGTTAGATAAGCCCCCGGGGAACTTGGTGGAAATATCAGTGTGGAGCACAGGCTTACTCACAAACTGCAGTTAGGTTTTCCCATGAAGCTAGCTCTCATAAAACTGATGGATGGCAGCCGTGAAGCTGTGAGCCTTTTTCTCCCAGCAGAATGAACATGGGAGATCCATCAAGGCGTGTGAAGCTGTGCTTTGAAAGGGTCACAAGCCTATCAGCCCCCCCTCCCAAATGCTATGTTTTGTTTTTGCTCTGTAGGGAAAAAGAGTCAGACTCCCTTCTGATGATAATCCCTTCCCTCTACTGGCTATGTGCAGCAGTACTGCACTGGAGGAATCAGTCAAATGCCACAGCCCAAGAGTAGTTTCCAACCCTCAGACCCCTGCTCTTCAAACCTTTAAGGGCAAAATCAGTCACGGGCCCTAGCTCTTCTGTCTCAGTGGCTGCTTATGGCCAGGTATGAGAGCAGCAGTGAGAACTTTGCTACCTCAGACTTGAGAATTTGAAATGTGAGTGGTCAGTGGCTCTTCTGATAATGTGGTAATGACATGCTGTTATGTAATCGGCTTCACAATGTGCCAAAGTGTTAAACTACCAAGTAGCAGAAAGTTGAAGGGTGCACACACACAGATCCCAGGAGGTGGGGGCTGTTGGAATGCTGTTGGAGCACAGTCAGTCAGCACAGTTTAGAATCGACATGGAAAGCTCTGGGAAAAAAACTGACCGGTATTCAGGCATTGGCTTGGTTTTGTCCTTCCTCATTTGTTAAACTGACAAGGACCCTTCTGCCTCTCCAAGCCTCGCTGTGTGGGGATTTGAGCAATGTTCTCTGCACAGATGTTGAGAGGACAGTTAAGAAAGAGCTTGTTGGTTTGGAAAGCATGGCTGCAGACATTTTGAATGCAGCCGCAAAAACTGCCAAGTCCAGAAATGGCCGCGCTCAGCACAATTGGTAGAAATTACAGAGAAGGAGCAGGGAACATAGTGAGTGTGACAGGTATAGTGAGTGTGACAGGTAATATGCATATATTTGGAATATTTTATTAAGAGAAAAGAAAGTAAAAGGAACATTTGCACTTCACTGTATAAAAATTTTGAACAAAGTTTAACATTATTGTGTTCACAGGGTATTTTAGATCTTGTAATCCAGTAAAGAGGTATTTTGTATTTGAATGTGACTGATGCTAGAGGCATGACTATAATGACATATAGGGGAAGTGATGGAGTGACCACCAGAGGGAAGAAGACAGTTCTGATATTTGTGAAGAACCAGTGTTTGATCTTCATCTGCAAAGGTATTCATATTGTTAAAACTCACTGTGGCCCACATGCACTGCATGACAGTAACAGTACAAAGGGAGGAGAGACAATGTGCTCTTTACACTTTATTTACACCACAGAAGGAGGGCATGCGACCCTGTGAAGGAGACCAGAGAACATATCTTTGCAAGAGAGAATGATTGCTTTCCTGACCTTCCTCATGCCAAGTCCCACATTGTTATCTGCTCACCAGTCATTGTTACTATAAATAGTGTGAATAAAACACAAATTCATCACACAACTTCAGAAGAACCTTATGTGTGTCGTAATGATTTAAATAAGGAGTTAATATTTATGTTTACTTTTCATTTCTATAGGGACTCAAAGGGATTCCACTACTGTAGTTGCCTTGAACAATGTCCTTACCCTAAATTACTGGTAGTAAAAATTACAATTCTGTACAAATGGGTAATTTTCTCTACATAGTAAAGTGAATTTGTTGTTTTTTGTATTTTTTAAACATTCCCAAATGTATTTATTACTGTGCATCCTAATGTTGCTGCTGTTGTTAAACTGGATGACTTCTCTGAAGCTGGGACAGGAGTTGTGTTGTTGGGGATCATCTTTGCGGGGTTCACTGCAGATGCATGTGGTCATACTGACTGCTACATGTTTGTTAAGACTATTTAAAGGGTGTGTAGAAGTCAAATGACCATGCAATGGGAGAAAATGCAATTGTATTGAATCAATCACTGAATCACTAGTCTGCTGTATGAGAAAATGGCCCTCCTCCTGTGGTGGAAATTAAAAATCACTCAAATTTCTGGGTTGTTGAAGAGGTTTTTCATTGTACAGGACTGTGTTATCTGAGGAACGTTTTTTCATATTTAAAATAATAGAAGAAGATAAAAGACAGCGTGTGTGGCCGTGCATAACTCAGCTGGAGTGAGATGCAGCCAGGTTCTGAATCTTAGAACAGGTTCACAAGAAATGATATTGCTGGAATTAACAGATAGATCAGCAGTGTTGATTTTTCAGGCTTAAATTTTTTTAAAAAGTTTCTGTTTTTGACAAATATAATAATTTTTGTTGCTTAATCCCCAGGTACAGCATTTTAGTATTTATTCATTGTGTCTAATGAGCGTCTTATGCTATGTGTTGTATGTATCCAGCTGTTTCATGGGCAAATTTCCTTTCAGGAATCAATAAAATTCTGCTCTGCCCTGCCTCACCTTACCTTACCTAACCTAACTTCTCTATCCTATCCTCTCCTATCTTTTCCTTTCCTATCCTGTCCTATCCTATCCTATGTTAACCTATTCAGTATTCCTTTATCTTTAGTCTTAGTTTTTAGTGTTATATTACTTCATTTGTTGCAGTGTTCAAAAATTGTTCCTGGTCTTTAGCATTGTGGATTCTTGACTGCAGTGTCTTGAAAGATTACCATATTTATTTTCAGGCGTTGTGATAATGTATGTAGGTGCTTTATGTTACTGGTGAAATAGTGAATAAAAGCACTAGGGAGAAGAGACAGGCCATGATTTATACTTTCCTTGTTCCTTAAGCAAAGATTTGGTGTAATATTTTGAATACTAAGTTATTTCAGAAGAGTTGGAAAAGATCACGAATTTTTAGGCAAGCTTATGAATATGAGGACCATTTGAAACCTGAGAGACAGAATTCTCTGTGTCATGGCCTCTCTTCCCTTTGTCCTTCCCTTTATCCCTCTTTTGCCTCCAGCATGTTTTTTTAATCCCTCTTCCTCTCATGATTCATATGATAATGAAGGACCAGGAGCTGGGATCGTTCTCACATTCCCCTCAAATTGGGCTCTAGGCCACAGAAGTAGATACCAGGAGGGAAATCAGAACCGGGAGAGCGGAATGGGACAAGCAACTATAGCTGGTTTTGAGAAAGACTGTACACAGCTGGTCTCCTAACTCTTATTATTTTTTGTATTTATCTTACACCTTTGTCCATGGCAACCCATGTTTCAGGATAATCACAGGCTAGTGAAAGAGAATACTGGGTAACAGTCACACCATTAACAATGGCATAATGGCAGATTAGCTTCACATGTGATTAAAGATATGAATTATTACATGATAACCTTGAGAAATAAAGATTAATTTTAAAAAGGTAGGCAGGGGATAGTAGCCAGTGTAACAGTTACGACCTTGTAACTTGAAATTTTCTGTTTTAAACTCCATTTCCAGCTGTTGTTGTAGTTGCCTTGAGCAAAGTACGTATCCTGAATTGCTCCAGTGAAATTAGTTATACAAATACTAAAAGATTTTTTATTAGCTAAGCAACAGAAGTACTGATAATAGAGGACTGTTAACATGGGATCAACATATAATGTTAGAAATATCATGAATAGAATTTTCTGTGCTGCTTGCTTATCTACTTACTAAAGCAGATGAGGCTTTAACTGCACTTTTCTAAACAATATTGCACATGTTGAAAATATACATGGGATATACCTGCATGTTGTCCATTTTAAGTATTGCTATTATGTGTGAGACTTCTGACCACTAAATCAGGCAGAGTGAGTGAAAGTGAGACCGAGAGCATGCTGTTCATGTGGGAAATCTGTTTTATTTCACAGTACTAAAATGACTGTGGCTCAGTTGGTATTTTATGGCAGGTAATTTATTTTAGCCTCAGCCCCACAGACTCCCAGTATTACTGCTTTCTGAGAGGAGGAGAGAATTCATCCCACTTGTGAGGTGAGATCTTCACTGACAGATCACTCCCTGGTGAGTCAAGAAAAATGCTGCATTGTGGATTTGTTTCAGGGTTTTTCTATAAATAGCAGTACCTAATATCAGTGTCCTGTTCAAGAAATGTACAGTTTACAACTGAAAGATTTTTTAATATTATATGTCTTGCCTTGGGTTAGTAAAAAAGTGTTTTAATTTTTTTATGTTTGAAAAAACATAAAAGTGTTGTGTCTTTAAGTATTTTTAAGTGTTAAGTGTTTTCAAATGCTTTTAAGTGCTGTGCAGCTGCTCACCTTGGGTTGATTTGTTTGGCATCCCTGTTTTATAATCTGTGGAGGAAAGACAGTGATGCCTGGTAGGCATGCATGCACACAGTACAAACCAGTACATTACAATTTATTATTATATAGCGCTCTGTACTGAAGGCAACCTCAGAGAGCGTACAGGTAAAAACAAAATTACAAAAGACTGAATGAGACATAAACAGCATTTTTAAGATTCAAAAGAAATAAATATGACAATAAATCAACATTCAAAATCAACTTTTAAAGTAACAGAGGGAGTAAGTGTTAAAAATGTGGCCAGCTAGCAAAGGAGGAAAGCAAATGAAAAAAATTCAGACTGAGATTAAAGTGGAGAAAATAAACCCATGGTCAACTGGATCATAGATTGGACTGAACTTGCCTGGCTTGTGTCCTCCCTGGGTACCAGACTGCTTTGAACAATTTTTTTGTAATTGACTCACAATTTTCAATCTGTGTAAAATCACCTGGCTTCTTAGCTCTATATCTCTCTGTCTATGGTGCTATATATCTGTGACCCAGCTCACACCTGCCTCAAAATCCAGAACAATATGGAGAGCAGTTGAAATTAATGTAATATTGCTCACATTAATTTCTCACTCATATTTTTAATCCCCATATCATAATTTCTCAGCATGGTGGCTGATTTTGATGAAACGTCTAAGGTTGTGAATGCTGGTTTGTCAGCTGGTGGCTTAGTGGTTAAGTAAATTGTCTTGATGCAGAGAGACTGCCATTTTAGTTCCAAGATGTCCACTCCATTCATTGCACGGATCAAAGTATTTAAATAAAATTGTAGTTATTTCAGCTATGCTTCAGTTCAGTTGTACAATACATTTTACTTTTAAGTGTGAGTAAAGGTATTTTATTTTGTAGGCATTATGAATTATATATAGTATTATATATAATATTATATATTAAAGATTCTATACACTTAAATACTATTTATTTAGTGTTTAATGTGTATAGAGTCACTAACAGAGAATGTGTGCCTGCGTACCTTTCAGCTGTGGTGTGGAATGAGTCCTGACTCGTTCTGCACTTTTTGTTGACAGTCATGATTCATGTTAGTGTGAACTTGACATTGAAGACCTATCCTGATAATTCAGCTGCTGGGGAAACATTCCACAAACCTCTTTTCACTTTGCCTGGTTAAGTCCCATATACTCCATCTGCTTTAGCAAAACTTCTACCTCTGTTACATGTTAGTCTCCCTCCATTTTTTCATCAGCATCTTGTTAAAAATGCATTTACATTCCCTTACTAAAGCAGCCATAAATCCATTTTTCAAGTTATAGCTACAGGTTACTTGCAAGGACCTGCACTTAACAGGAAGATGGAGCACTGTATACAGGGTGAATTTAATTTTTTCAGTTTATATAGCTTATCTGTCCCCTTAATATTTTCCAGTGTTAATGTGAATAAGGGTTAAGGACTCAGGTGAGTGGTTAAAGAAAATGAATTGATGGATGTATGGATGGTCAGTGCCTGTGTGTGTTGTTGTGGGGGGGATATTTATAACTGCTGCATGTTTGTGTGTAAAATAATCACAGTTGGGTACTTCATACACTCTGCCTTCTGCAGGACTGACTGTGTTTCGTAATCAGATTGGGCAGAAGTGCTAAATGGTTAGCATTCCTTTGTCATTTAAAGCTGCATTTTATTATGTTTCTTATGCACCGCATTTTGTTCTCGGTGCTATTTGAACATATCAGAATGCACATTCCATTCTCTCGAGCTCCTGCCCCACAGCTGGTCATGCTGACAAGAACAAAATCTGGCCTGAGGTCCTGATTTTTACCTTTCTGTCGCCTTTCCTAGAAGATGCCTTATTTCATGGCCATTGCTTCTATCGATAGAGGTAAAACCAAAGGTATGTGCTGCTCACAGTGAAATACTGGCTAACGTGACTGTGGCTGAAGCTTAGCATTCAAAATGGGGAATGATATGTTGTAAAGTGGAGAAGTTTAACGCTTCTCTGTCAAAAGGTGCACTCAGGTCTGAAGCAAGCAGGTACTTTAAATCCTCTTTCTGGGTGGGAGAGTATGGTGACAGAGTACAAGGAGCAGGGGAACATTCAAAAACATGGTTAGTGGCTCCTTCCCCCTCCGTTTTGCTAACAATAGCATGAATCAGGGTAATATGCGTATTAACAATGTTCATATTTTGGAATGATCTCAACCAATTAAGGTTATGAATTATACATAGAATAAGTACCAATATAAAATTATAACAAAATCAGGTCATTTTATAAATTCATTGTATGCTGGTTTACTTAATATGATCTGAAATAGCTGTACTCCTAATTGACCAGTAGAGGGAGCAAAGCTCCTTTTTATGTCCCCTCCAGTTAGCTGAAATGTTGCCCATGTTACGTTGTCTATAGTTTCTGTAAGTGGGGAAATGCTAGTGCTTAAAGAATGAATCTTCAGTTTTCTGTGCTAGCTTTCCTTTTTAACTGTCCAAAATTCTGTAAATAGACCTAGATTTATGTGTGCATGATAAAGAAGCAGAAGCTTTATCCAGCATGAGATCTTTGCTTAGTTTTCTGCTCTTGGTTTTGCTCTTTGAATTCAACTGCTCTACTTAGGGTTTTTTTTTTTAAATTAGAAGTACTTAGTGAAGATCAGCGGCCCAGTTAATCTCCACCGCGCACATGGTAACCTAACAAGGTCTGTTTTACAGTATAGGAGCTTTCCGTAATATCTCAGGAACTGGCACAAACACCCAGCAACAAACTTTTGCACATTGAGCATTCACTTTTATTCACTTTAAACGTGCATCTTCGCTAAGTGTGCCCACAGCAAGCAGTTTGAAGCTTGGCTAAAGATACAGCCATTGTCTCAGAAATGAGATTAGAACTAACAACTGAACATTTCTGTGAATGACCTTAGCACTAAGATCTGGTCCAAAATGGAGGAATTGCGGTATTTGTTACAATTTACTCTGCGTGCTCAGATGATTCTTGTGGTGGGGCTGGTGAAGATGGGCTTCTTGCAGACAAAGTGCTGTACTGTAGGTGCGGCACCAGTGCTGCATTGCTCTGACGGGGTTCTGTTGTGTGCTTCTCTAGCAAGGCCTTGGTTCTGGTCTCTCTTCTGTGGTCCCTCTTGCATCCCCCTGCCGGCCCCCCACTCCCTGGCTCCGGAGGAATGTTGGACTCACTGACCTCAGAGCGCAGGCTCGGCTGCGGTTCACTCGGTTCGCGCTGGCCGCGCGGTGCCCTGAGCGTCTCCACGGAGCTGCCGGCGCGTGCAGAGCCCCCGATGGCCTCCTTGTAAGGATGCCCCCTCCTACACGGCCTCCTTGTAGCCCCCCTCCGCCCCTTTAAGTGTAAAGCCCACAATGACAGCAGTGTGACAGCCTTAGCTGCTATCAAATGGCTCGTGATGAGTTAACAACAGCAGCTTTTGTATTTTGCTTAGAATTTAAATGTTATACTTTATGAAAAAAAAAAGTGCAGTATGGACATACCGAACCTTGAAAGGGTTTACTCGTTTACCACTTTTACTTTCTGGTTGTGTGTTGAACAGTGGAGGCTGCTGGGCAATATGAAGCGGGATTTTTCCAGAAAGCGTACACGCCGTGTAGCCCTTCTCTGTGCCGCATTATTGTATTGATTGTTTAATTTTACCTTCACACAATGAGCAGAGGCTTGCAGCCTTTTTCTGGACAGATAGCGTGGAGAGCCATGGATCAGCTAAAGTTAGATCAAAGCAGACAGCATCTGTCGGTATGCATGAAGGCAGGGTAAAATGGATATTTGGCTTCATCTGTGCTGTGGTCTGAGCTCAGCCATTTTTAGCTGATAGAATCCCCCCCCCAGCCCCCACCTCCGCTTTCAGTCTGACGGTCTCTGCAGGATGGATGCTGTAATGTGTCTGATGAGAAGATGTGGAGGGTATGAAGGTTATTTAGGTGGCTTGGTGGGACTTGAAATGGACAAGATGACATGATTCTCCATAGTCTGACCACATCAAAATGTGCTGTGACCACCTTTGTGTTGTCTGTACGGACAAAAAAAATACTTTAGTGTAGTTTTTTTTTTACCACAAAATTAATACTTTTATTATGCATTTAAATACCAGTTATTACTGCCTGTGTTACATTATTTTTACACATATGCATGCATTATTTTGCATAGTGACACATTTTTATACCTTTTGTCTTTTGCCTTAGCGCTCATCTCGTGTTTTTCAACAGTGATTTGGAGAATTGTATTTTCCGTGCTTTCTGTTGAGCGCTTGCACTGTTGGCGGGGGGTCTTTACAGCAGCCCTTGAAAACAGTCGCTTGTAAGAATCAGACGCTCAGCTCTGATTTCTTCTGGTGGAGTAAACCTATCCCAGTGGTTGCTGTGTATGCGGGGGATTGGAGGAGTGAGGACTCTCACCTGAACAAAGAAACAGATTGTGCCATCCATGCAGCAGGCCTGTGAAGTGCCACTTTTTAGAGGGACAGATGTTTTGTTCTGGAAAGGGTTGATAAACTTATCGGCACACTCGCTTGGACTCACCTAGTTCATATTATTATCAGAATGAAATACTGAAGCCTGGCATGAATTAAAAAATGAATCCAGCTTTTTTTCTTTGATACCGTTATCCATATTATTTTTGTTAATACATATGATTAGACATTTGCCAAGTCGGCTCACTCGTGCTGTAAGTACCTTGCTTAAGTTGTCATTAATTCCTCTTACAGAATCTGCATTTTCTGCCTTTTATTGTCAAGTCCAGTTGACGTACCATATTTGCCCAAGCTTATTAAAGTTTTGATCCTAAATCTGGACACAAACAGCTGGTTTTAGTACCGATGAGATGGAGACATCGATGGTGAGAGGAAGATTAACAGATGGCTGGAAATATAGACTTGCTAAATTATTCATCAGGCTCGGAGCCTTGGACTGAGGTCGATCGAGGCTGTTTTCACATGGAGCCAGCGTAGTGTTGGGGGGGTGGAGGGAAAGCGAGCGAGAGAGAGAGAAACTGCAAGCATCAGTGTCAAAACCCACAGCACAATCAGCTCAAGGTGTCCTCCTTCACCTTACAGATGTGCTTCATTAAAAAGGCACTTATTTTTTATTTTTAACCTGTTTGTCAATTCATTTTTAAATATTCATGTTCTCAAACAGTGCAAATTTAATACATATGGTATTTGCATAAATGAGCACAGTAATCTGGTTTTAAAAGCATATAAAATTGTAAAGTAATAACAACGCAATTGATTTTTAATTAAACATCTGCCAAGTAATAAATGACTGCCTGTTGGTTGCCCCTGGAATGCCAAAGTGGAATTGCCATTGTGCTCAGACATTACTGGTGTGATTTTTACAAGTTGACATTGTCTTGCTTCGATATTTTTTTGATTTACTCACTGACACACACACTCTCTATCTCTCTCTCTTTCGTACACACACACACACACACACACACACACACACACACACACACATTGTCTTTTGCAGATACGCTCTTATCACACACATTTGCTCCCCACTGCCAGGCGATGGGGCAGTGGAGCAGGGATGAGATACGTGCCGTCAGCAGGGATAGGATGTCTAGTGTCATGGCAACCAGTGCAGATTGCTCCACCCTTGCTTCACTAGGCTAGAGTAGCAGGAAAGAGAGGGTAGGGACTGGAAAGAGGCTACAATGAGAGGAACAGTATTGTGATGTATGGCAGAAACTTTAGCCAGTGAGCAGAGAACTGGAGGGAATGACTGTTTGAATGAGAAAATGAGTAAAGCACAGTACATAGAGAAAGTAGCTGGAATGGTCAGAGGATCAGTATGCAAGGTGTGGAGGGAAAAGTTGAAAGGGGTAAATAAATGATGTGACAGCAGTGGGTTGGTGGGATTATAGTAGGAACAGGGAAGGAGAAATCAGCGCTCAGGTAGGGTGTGCCGTGTCCCTCAGAGGACAGAGGACAGATCCACATAGAGGGAGGGTGAGATGGAACAGGAGAGTGGGAGGGAGCAGAGAATGGAAAAGAAAAAAATGGGACATCAGGGCATCTGAGGACACGCAGCAAAAAAAAAAAAAAAACTCTTGTGCAGACATATTTCATATCCTCATGATGACTGCGCATCTAGCCACAGCGGCTAAACACAGGCACTGCAGATATTGTCAGCCTGGCTGCTAGATAGTCCCCACCTCGCTTAGTCGTTGAAAACGGACACATCTGAAAAAGCTGCCGCAACAGACAAACTAGAATAAAAACAGAATGAAAGCCACATGGTAGGTGGCACTATCACTGGTGGAGGTTGTTTCCACTGCCCTCTGATTATGGTGCTCTTTGCTTTTTGGCATCTAATCTCCACGAGAGCAGACTGAAAACCCACCCAGTCACTGTGGTTGTCATAACAGACTTAGTCCAAAAATGTTGTAAAAGATTATTATCTGATTTCTTTTCTTTTTTTTTTTTTTTTTTTTTTTGGTGAGCCAAAATCGTCCCAGTTAGTCTGTGACAATGAAGGAATGTCATCTCCCTTCGCTCAGTGTCTCTTTTATTAAAATTATTACGTACACTGACATTTCAAACTCTCAAATAAAAGTAACCCTAAATAATATTTGCTCAATCTACGTGTGCAGCCATTAGTGGCGATTTAATTGTAATTTAACTGATCGTTTTAATTGTGATGTAACAACTTCTTTTCTCACCCGATCAAGTCACCCATAAGCAGAAGATGGCATCACTGATGTGAACTGTGAAGGAGAAAGGCATGTCGTATGGGTTCAGTCAATATAACTGTTTAATTTTTTTCAGTTTAATACCACAGTTTATAACTTGAAGTGAAAAAAGTTTTACTTTCCTTTGGAAATATTTCCTAATATGTGTACAAAATCAAATATTTAGTTGCTGAGGAGAGGAGAATGACATTACGCAGACTACTCTTGAGCTGCAGTCTGCTAGACAGGTTGTCTAGGAAGAAGCTCAAGCTGGCAGCTGGGACCTGCTTTGCGGTGCAGTGGATGTTGTGGGTGCCCAACAGTGTGGTCCTTGGCAAATTTGGTCTCTGTTCAGTTTGTGTGGAGTTTGCATGTTTCCACTGCATTGGATTTCTTCCTACCATCCAGACTACTTCAAATGAAGTAGAAGGAGTGTGTTACTTTGCTATGCCAAGGAATTGACCAAATAATTGCATGTGGGGGGGCTGTGTAACCATTTAAGTTGCCTAGGATAAAGGAGTTTGCTAAATACTAGTTATTAACTGCTGTACAATGCTTTGAAGGAAAGTACTTTCTAAATGAGTGAATGTAAATATAAAGCAAGGTTGGAGTGTGGTGTTACCCAGCAGCACTGTGGCTCAGCAGCTGTCACTCACGTATTTTGAATCAAAGCTTCAAGTGTGCCAAACCTTTCCGGTTGAAGTTCAGTCCTGACTAAGAAATGATTACGTCTGTAGATTCTTAGAAGTGGTGTGCAATTTCCAACCAGTGGCTGAGAGAAATAAAGGAGGTACAACACAACCTCTTGAACAAAAATCTGATTTTCCTGGACTGTGTGGCACATGAGCAATATTAGGAATTTTTTTCTAGATTGAAATAATAATTACACATAATGATAATGCAATAATAACAGCACATGCCTCCACTGAGGCTGAATTATTGGTTCAAATTGAAAGTCATGCCATTAAAAATTTCGTGATGAGCCTTTCTCTCAACCTCACACTATCTGAAATGTTCATTAGCCCATGCACAGTTTTGGTAGCACATATATGTGAGCTTTCACAAACTGAAAGTTTAAACTTTTTTATGTGCTATACAATGTGAAAGCTTTTACAATTGTCTCATATTGTTTTGGCCCATATCAGTCTGACACTTTTAATTTTTTTTTTTTTCCCCCTGTTTTTTCCCTACTCTATAATACATATTGAATCTGACAAGACAGTTACAAATGGTAAATAGCTGTAGTGGCAGGAAATCAATCTAAAGTCTCATTGTGCCTTAGAAATGTAGGAGAAGATGGCCATAAGGATGGTTTGTGCTTGAACTGTGGTGTATGGTCAAAAAATGTGCATTAATAATATGGCTATGTATATTAATGCATTCTTATAGTGGCAAATACAGTAAAGCCACACCACAGCACAATAAGTGGGCTCCAAAAATCTATTGTGTAAAATGTGGAGTGGTGCTATTGCGAGGTTAATAAAAAACAATATACTGCATGTCCATTGGTCCTGCAGGTACTGAAAAGAAAAAGGGAAAAAAGTGCTTATTTGTTTTCATTTATTAAACATCTACAGAAAAAAATCTATTAGAAACAAAATGCGTACGTGACAAATGTAATATATTACAGTATATATAAAGACCTCAATCACAGTCATTGCTGAGAGGGTCAACAGTACCACTATAACGCTCCAAAGAAGTTAGACAACTGTTTACAAATGTGTAGCAACAGTGCATTATGAGAGTCGTAGCCACAATACTATTATTTTTACTGTAAAGTAAGTCCTCTTCAGTAGTGCAGATTCTGCAAAAGAAGCAGAAGAGCCAGTCACCAAACACTTCTTCTTCTTCTTCTTTCGGCTGCTCCCGTTAGGGGTCGCCACAACGGATCAATTGTTTCCGCTTCTTGCATGTTTGTCTGCATATTTGGTTTGGCAAATTTTTACGCTGGATGCCCTTCCTGACATAACCCTCTCCATTTATCCGGGCTTGGGACTGGCACAAAGAAATACACTAGTTTGTGCATCCCCTTGTGGCTGGATTAGCCAGTCACCAAACACGTTATATTCAAATTTGTCTTATCGTGTGGTTTAGTAGTACAGTTTTACTGTACTGCAGTTTTTTAGGGTCTCAATTATGGTTCTGCATGAACAATTATTACAGACTTATTAGAGACTTCATTATGGGTCAGTATGAGCAATTATTGTACTAAAGGAGTGAAACCAATGCTGTTGGTGCCTTCTGCTGCATTTTGGATTTGTCCTCCCTCCCAGTTCACAAATTGCCAATGTACATGAACACAATGCCCACCAGGATGGAACTACCAAGCTGCCATCATGACAGCCAACACTGAAGGAAGTGGTCATGGGGTGGGGGATGGGGGTCAGTCTGAAAACAATCAAAGCTTTCATGATGTGGGACAGAACTGCATCCTGTGATTCACTCCCATGTTGACTGACTGCCAGGCTCTATGGGCACAAGGAAGGAACTACTGCTGGCATGCATCCAATAACAGACTTTTCTTTTGGGTCTTGCAACTGCTGAATTACCTGTTTTTTTTTTTTGCTTATCGGAGATGTGTGTTATAGTTTGGGAAAAAAGTCATTTAGGCGATTTGTGCCCCTGCTTTTTCTGCCATTGGTTCACTGTTGTACCTCTCTGTGTTGTGGTTTGACCTGTGTGCTTGCTATTATGACGATCAGTAGATTCAGCACCGAATTTTTTCGTGGGCCTTGTCCGAATGTTAGGGGACAGTGAGTGCCACTACAGTCAGTAAAATATTGACATGTCTTTGCATAGATCTGCTTGCTCTTCACCCATAAACACAACAATTTACGCTTACGTGAGTTTGTGGCGCTTGGAAGCACACTGTCATTGCACCAAACACGTTGTTTTAAAATGTGGTCAAACTGCTCATGGTTACCCTTCTCTTATGCCTGCTTTGGGCATGATACTATGTTCATTTTTTTCTGTTTGTTCACCATGTTGTGTATCCATAATTGTTTTGTGTAAACTCATAAACAGCACACTGATGCAATAACACAAGAGAAATGTATGGTACTTCAACACTAGATTGCTTAAATGCTTTTATTTCTGTAATTTCCCTAACTGAACTGTTTATTGAACGGCTGAAAATGTTTTCCTCACAGTCTCTGCCCTTTGAAGACAAATTTAGACCCCTTTCAATAGGAAGTACAGTATTGGATGTTGCATTGACTTGCAGCATAGAAACATTTGTGTACATGAAGGTGCAGATGAGCGATGTTACAGAGAAAAATGATATCTGAGTAGAATTAAAAACCCCAGTTTGTCTGACTTTGTGCTGCCCTGGAACAATTCCTGCTACTTCAGTTTTGTTGTTTGGCAACAGGATGGATCACAGGCTGTAGTATATCTTCCCTACTTAACCTGATCTGTGTTTTTACAGGGACCCCATCCTCTAGGTGCTACTATGGTCACACACCTCAAACAGACAAGCTTATACACACATACCCATGTGAAGCCACACAAACCTGTGCAATGCGGTGCAATTTGCTCTACATAAACATAGTTTGCAGGAGAAATTGGTAGAACGTGAAGGTGATGTATACAGTAGCTTGACCCTGTGTGTAATCCCTTCTATTTGCTATCCCTGTATAGAGGTTTGCATTTGAGCGTCTCTGTTTCGGTGTGGGAAATGTCCTAATTAGGCAGCTCATTCCTATCCAGGTGTCTGCACAGCCGAGGCATCTTAATGTGGCCATGCAGCTAAAACAGAAGGAGGGCATTACACACCTTCGAAGACCAAGCAGGGGAATGACAGCTAAAAATAGTCCTAACCTGCGCCGGCTAAGTCGTGTCGCCTGAGATGTTTGAATTTGCATATCCTTTCATGTGTCTTTCTTTCTCTCCGGTTTTGATCCCCTTTCTTGTATGGCAAAGGCCTGTCTTGGAGATCCTCTAGGGGTTTCATGTGTTCTGAGTGGGGGGTGGGGGTGGTGGTGGATGGTGGTGGTTGAAGAGCTGCATTGAAAAGCAGTCGACAGTCGGGTAATTAAATCTGCCAGATTTCGAAAGGAGAGCTCTACCTTTCTTTTTGACTGTCGAGAGCGTAACAATCTGTCTGCTTTGGTGAGAGCGGATGGTGTTGAGATGCCCGCTTTCGTATGGCCATCTGCCTTGACACTGGAGGAATGCAGGGTTTTTTTAAATTTTTTTTTTTTTTTTTTTTAAAAGTAACGTGACCTCTCAACTAGTCTGTGTCGGGCAGTGGCAGTAGTACCAGGGACAAAAGTTTGGCAGAAGGAGCAGTGATGCTACCTGACAACAGGCGTCACCGAGCCTTTAACCCCGTAGCACTTTGAAAATGCCGTATCTGGCGGGGGATCAGTTTTGTTTGTGTATTCATTAGGCCGTAAGCGGTTAGGATCTGAAATTGTCACCTGCATAGGTACTCACAACTGTTCACTGTCTGGAATGCTTCCATTTG